>JANITX010000009.1:50805302-50816298 GCA_027564395.1 Erythroxylum ulei | reverse complement strand
ACATAGTGCCTTATCCTCGTCAGGAATTTTCACATCAAGGTTTGCTAAATCAGCAAGTATTTTATTATAATCATTTAGGTGTTCATGCATAGAAATACCTGGACGATACTGAAATCGGAAGAGTCACTTCTTCAAGAAGAGCCGATTTTCTGCGCTCTTAGTCATATACTTTTCTTCCAATTTCATCCATAACTCTTTAGCAGAAGTTTCCTTCATATAAGGATATTTCAGCTCCTTATCAAGGAATGATCGAATAGAAGCACAAGCATGGAGATTAATTCGCGTCCACTGCTTCTCATCCATAACTTCGGGTTTATCGTCCAGAACCATATCCAATTCTTGTTGATACAATACATCCATAACTTCAAACTGCCACATGCCAAAATTATTAGAGCTATTAAATTTATCAATTTCTAACCTTGTAGTAGCGATTGGATGTCTATTAGATGTAGTGTCGACGATAACAATATTGACTCTCTCTTAACGGGTTCGTCTTTATGTCAAGCCATCTACATGTTACTGTTCACAAATACGTACTGATACTGTTCACAACACTGTAGCACTGACACTATTCACGGGGACTATAGCGCCGATACTATAGCACGACACTGTTCACTCGTACTGTTCACCGACACTATTCATTGGTACTGTTGACCGATACTGTTCACCAGTACTGTTGACTGACACTGTTCGCTGGCATTGTAGCTCTAATATATTTTCACTCCTACAACACCCCAGTCGAAAAACTGGAGCTCTGATATCACTTGTTGTACAGAAACGTTAATAAATTTGGAGTGAAAATAAAAACAACAATAAGAATACCAAGATTTTTATACTGGTTCGGCAATGCCTATGTCCAGTTTGGAGATGACTAAGTATTTTACTATAATCAATGAGAGCATACAATAGTGTTTATCACTCAATTTCCTAAAAGACTCAAAATAACCCAAGTTCACAGACTACTACTAGAAAAGAGAAATATATATATAGAGAGAGATTTTGTTTCTCTCTCTCTCTCACTATTCTTCTCTCTCTTTTCTTATGGAAATTTTTCTCTCACACTAAATAACTCTTTCTCTTCTCACACCAGAAACCTTAAGCTCTCCTTGTGCTCTCTCTTCTCCTCCTTCGTTTGCTTCTCTTTTATAGAGAATGTCATGGATGAATGTCAAAATTAGCTACACCAACCTCCAATCAAGCTACCATTGTTGAGTCAATAATCATCGAAAGTAAGCTTCAATTTCTGACTTTAAGAAGCTTCAATTTCTAACTTTGCAAGCTTCAATTTTTGACTTTCTTTGAGACAATATTCAACAAATGCAACAGGTGGAGTTTGATAGGATAATAGCCAGGAACAAGGAAAGTAAATGAGGATAGTAGGAGGGGAACCAAATGGGGTGCAAGGCTGCAGTGATAAGAAGTCTGAAGAAGCTCATAAGAGAGGCATTGTTGGAGAAGGAGCATGAACAGTGAAAATAGAGTTGTACATGCACTATAGCCAGAGAGAAAAAAAACATTTTATATACCTTGGTAAATCATTACAAAATTACGTAAATCATATATAATACGATAAGTTTTATGTTAAAAAATATTACGTAAGAATAAATGTGACATTAAGAACTTTAAATTTATTAAAAATTGATATTATAGGACTTTTCTAGATTCTAAGTCTTGTATTTTAGGAATATTTATATTAAGTGTTGTTTTTGTTGTTATAAAAAATTATAAAAGTTGGAATATGTAATTTTTTAAAAATATTTTGAAACATTAATATTTGAATTATATTTCAATATTCAACTTATAGTTAAAAACGTAATTTTGCCTTTATTTATAATACAGTAGAACTTCTTTAAATTAATACTTAGTAAATTAATAAATTTTTTAAGATAATATTTTTCTTCAATTCCAACTTGGACCACTTAAAAATTTAACAAATTTCGATATTTTTGAAACATTAATATTTGAATTATATTTCCATGTTCAACTTATGGTTAAAAACGTAATTTTGCCTTCGTTTATGATATTTGGAAACCTGTCGTCCTCTTTCGTTGGTTTGTTATCCATACCGTTCTGTTTGCTTCATTCTGCTGGATGAATTTTGAAACTGTATGTATATATAGTTCAATAAACTGGAAAAATTAGAGAGATGGGTGAACTACTGAATCTACCCCATGTGACTCTATCGTTCAACAAGCATAGACTGTACGGTTTCTCTCCCAAAGAGTTCAACTTGTTCCTGTCCGATTCATGTTCCTATGGTGGAAGGACAAGTAGTAGCAAAGTTCCAATATTTCCCACCTTTCAGTCATCCCTGCGAGGTTAATGTGATATCCTTAATTGAGACTTATATAATAAAGGTCATGAATTTCCTTTGATGTACTTGGATCCTTGGCAGGTGGTTTAGATGTTATGGGTCATACTCGAAGCTCAATGGAGTCTAAGGTTTCATTTCTTTTACTTTTTATTTCTCTTCATCTTTTTCGGCGTTGTTTATGGAGGTGGCTTAACGATGATTGGTCACCTGTTGCCTTTTTTTTGAACAGTTTGTAGCGGCTACTATTTCTTGATGACTAAACTTCACATGCTTTAGATAGAAGGATTATAAATCTTGCTTACATTCTTAGAAGCACATATTTGTTGGCTAGCAGCTTGGTACAATGGTTGGACAGCTTAGATTCTTATAAGTGTCCTTCTTAAGAAAAACCTGTCGTCATTAGTCCATTTCTGTAATTTTGCGGCAAGCATAATTGCTGTTGCCAAACACTAATCACACCCTAATAGCTAATTGTTTAAATAAATTAGATTATTAACTCTTAAAAGGTCTTAGTTCGACTAATTACAATTTTGTAAATCCAGTTCCTGTTTGTAAGCTGGCTGTGATATTAATGTAATCATCACTTTCCAATTGGGTTTTGCCCATAGGGCATTGAATATGTTGAAGGAGAACCAGACGCCATCCCGCCTATACAGACCCTGAGAGTATTTCCCAAAGAAAAACTTTTGGAGAAGGTTGTCATGGTCAGGTTTGATTCCAACATTTTACTTAGGGATGAATTGGACCAGCACTCTCGGTCAGTTTTTAGTGCAGTCTACACAATCAAGTATTTACATGAAGCTGGGGCCATAATTGTCCTTGCAAGCAACTGGAGGAAAACTAAATCAAAACTTCTTCATGCTCAGTCTGTTGCAAGTATGAATGCTAAATGGTTCTATGTACTTGACTTGTAAAGCTAGAAAATTCATCCAAATAAGTTAATGCTTGAATTGTTATGATCTATGAATCTATGTTGGAAAGTGGGGCATTATCTGGAAAATAAATTGAGAAAATATTAGGATGCATTTTTGGAAGATTGATTTCTGATTATTTCATGACAACCTTTTTGTTTCAGATATGTTATCATCTCTTCTCCAACTCAAAGTTGTAGCAATAGATAGCATTTCTTGTATGCCATTGAAGATGCAAGTGCTTGAGAAAACAGACATTTTTCTTCTTGAGAATCTTTCCAAGTCTAAAGAGGAAGTAGCTAACTGTCCGAAGTTTGCTGAGCTTTTGGCATCAGGGGTCGATATTTTCATTAACGATTCCTTTTCTTCATCTCATAAAGTTCTCGCATCAACAGTTGGTGTGCCCCGCTTTTGTTGTACTAGTCTGGCAGGTTTTTACTTTGAAGAGGCCCTGTGCCAACTAAAGAAAGCTGTGAAGACAAAAAAGAAACCATACGTGGCAATTGTATGCTTCTACCTTTGACTAGATGTTACTACTACCTTTTGCTATTTTGTTCTGTCATTTAGTTTTTACGGTGTGCTTTAATCTATGCAGATTGGAGGAGGTAATCTCTTTGAAAAAGAAGATGCATTACAGTGTTTAGCTTCTACATGCAATGGGCTGTTCTTTGTCGGAATGATGTCCCTTCAAATCTTGCATGCGTTAGGGCATTATGTCCCTCCAAATCTGTTAGAACCTGGGGCAGATAAACCAGCTATCAACATAATTCAGTTAGCAGGTGATAAAAAAATTCCTATTTTCTATCCAAAAGATTTTTGGTGTGTGAATGATCACCAACCAACACAAATGGAAATCACTTCTGCACATGGTATGAAGGATGGTGAGTTTCTAACCCTGTTCATGATGTTTTTGCTATTATAGATCATTTTGCTTTGGATCGTAGTAAGCAGACAAATTTGTTCACTCCTAAAGCTATTAAAATGTACACAGTTTTATGAGTGGTAGGGCTCTATGGGTAGATTTTCTTCAGAGCATAAAGTATTGCGTCCAATATAACGTTAGAACCATTCTTTACTTCTTCTGAATGTTATGTGGATGTGGTGATATGTACATATATGTACATATAGAATATAAAATAGGGATGCTTCAGTTTGTATTAAAGTTAATGGATCTGCTACAACTCTAAACACAGTTGCTCTCTGCAACTCTAAATTTTCTCACTCTTCCTTTTGTCCTTGTCCCATATGTCAATTTTGGCTCTATAATTAATTGCTGTTACCAACACCAATTGCAGTAGCAAGCGGTGAAGGTAATTTTTCCATTTAACAACTCTATTTGGTAAAAGGAGTAGATAATTGCCGCCCATTCTTCTTTTAGTATATATAATTATTGATCACCATTTCGCATATGAAAATCAGATATGGATATAGAATATCCACCCTTCCCTTTTGTCTAGGTTGGCGACCTATCGATCTTGGACCTCTTTCACTTGATGAATTAGACTCTTTGCTGACACAATGCAAGGTAAGTGCAAAATTTTTGGATAATCTTGTGCTAGATCTATATTGATTTTCTTTGTCCTAGTTTGACAATTGGGTGGTTCGTTATCCGACACTTGGATGGTTCATAATCTTGCAAGTAATGTCCTAAGTTTGGAGTTACTGCACATAGCTGCAAAGTTTGATTTGTTGCAGGTTTTCGTCGCACTAAAATTCTACAGTGAGCTTGAAAACTTTTACATTTTGAAGTTGTTTCCAATTTGTTTTAACTTACAACTCATACCAAACATTAATATGCATATTTAATTATGTTGTTTGATTTGCTATGACAAGGCAGTTATCTTCATAACTTTTGAAGAAAGAAAATTGTTTTGAGGAGCATGCTGTTCTATGTTTGCAGGATCTAAATTTTTCACTTCTTTGACCTTCTTAATCTCTGATCTAAATTGATGTTCTTTTACTTCATTGATTGCAGAAAATCATATGTTTTGGCCCAATGAGATTCAAATTCTCAAGTCAGTATCCAATTGGGGTATCTAGGTTGGCTAAAACCCTGGATGAATTAAGTCAAAAAGGTTGTGATGTAACAATTGTGGGGAATGCGGCCTGCAATGCCATAGCAAAGGAGTCTGCTGTTCTCTCGTCATATCATATGATTGAGAATGCAGCAGTTGTATGGGAGTTTTTCAGAGGGATGAGGCTTCCTGGGATCATGGCCTTAGATAGAGTATCTATTTACTTTCACTTTTGGCACTGCAAGAAATTTGTTGAGGAATTTGAAATGAATAAAGTGGCTCCTTTGTTTCCACATAGATGTCACAACTATCAAAACTAATTTTACATTTCAATAGGATTTCCATTGACATAGAGCAGGAGTCTATATATTTACCAATCCCTGTCACTTGTTGCAATTTGATTAAAATTTTTGCTTAATGTGATTTTGCACACTTCCAATTCTTGCTTGATGGGTCAATGGATACTCTATTCTAGCTTTTTTCTTATTATTACTTTTCTTTTTATCGTTCATTGATTCCTTTTGCAGGCATACCCATTCAAGATTGATTGGGGTTCTGTCTATGAAGATACGACACAACCATTGGTAGTTGATATAGGAAGCGGTATGCACTTATTTCCTTTTTGCTCATCCTGGAGCAGTGCATTTGATGTGCTCATATTTGTTACAACAAGTTTCTGTCCGAGTTTGAGGAAAAATGATGTCAAATATTTTTTCTTGTTATCAAATCTTGTAATAAGTTGAGATTAAAATAAGTGTAGAATGCTTTTCTTTGGGGGAATGCAAGAAAAGGTTTTAATTTTGAAACAGTTCCTCTGAGGTAATTCATTTTGGATGACAAGCCAAGCTTTAGTTTCTTGAACATGAAAATAGGTGGAAGGGAGGAGAAAATCTGTGATAGTGTTCTGACTTTTGATATGGTATTGCAGGTAATGGGTTATTTCTTCTGGGAATGGCCAAAAGAAGAAAGGATTTGAATTTTCTTGGTTTAGAGATAAATAAGAAGGTTTCATACTTTCCTTGCCTAGTTCGTAGTTTTCTGTGCATCTTAAAAGAGCAATTCCTCTTTCACCAAGCTTTTGACCGCTTTGGATTACAATTTCTTCTTTCAGCTTGTGAGCCGCTGTCTGGACTCTATTGATCAATATGGCATCGGAAATGGGTATTTTACCTTATTATTACTTTTGCTAATCAACTTTGACTTATTTTTGAATAATTGATTCTACCTTTCTCGACAAACTCGGACATCACTTTGTCTTCAAGTAGAAGCATGCAGTTTTCTTGAATGATTATTTTAGTGCAGAAACATGTAGATTATGTCATAGATGTACACATGTTTAGGAGAGACTAACTATTCACACATTTGCTCGTCTCCCAAAACAAAGGCTGTTGATCGGCACTCCGTGAAATCTCTTTTCCATATGCAATTTAATGACCTATGGCAGTAATGACATCGTATTGATTAACTTGATTTTATTATTGTGGAAGCTCTTGCACATCATTTTGTGGTTTATGATTATTGAATTTCCACGGCTTAGTTACTGCAGCTTTTTATTTCCTTGCTATAAGCTTCTTTTAACCTTGCATGTTAGGTACTTCATTGCAACAAATGCAACATCAACATTCTATTCTCTAGTTTCTAGTTACCCCGGAAAGCTGCAAATTGTATCAATACAGGTACAATATTCTGTTGTACAATTCGTGCATTTCAGTTCTTCTCGTAGATTTTGTGTAGCTACCCCACCCTAGTAATACGAGAGACAATAAATAGGAATGTTTTCGTGATAGATGTGGCCATGGAGGTAATAGGATCTACGATTCAAAAGTTAACCTGCATTTAGTAACAGGATGAATTGGCAAGTGCTATATAGTTCCCATCATGAGTCCTCCAATATCCTAGTGTACTTCAAAAGGTATAAATCAGTTTCCCCTTTATGCTGTTCAGTGTCCAAACCCAGATTTCAAAAACCCAAAGCATAGATGGAGAATGCTGCAAAGGTCACTGGTTGAAGCTGTGATAGATCTACTTGCACCTGATGGGAAGGTAACAGAAGCTTAAACCTAGTTTTGGTGGATTACCTAACGTGTTGCCAGTAGAAGCTGCATTTTCAGGGTTGCTAGGTTCGTCTACTAACATTTCCAGTTATTGTTTTCTTTTTCCTCTAGGTCTTTCTTCAAACTGATGTACTCGGAGTTGCTTTGAGAATGGTGAAACTTTTTCTCAAATACGGTAAGGATAAGCTGATTCAAGAAGTTTGGCTTCAAGAGAACCCATTTGGAGTTCGGTCAGATTGGGAACAACATGTTATAGATCGTGGGGACCCTATGTATCGGGTAATGCTTATGAAATAAACTTGTTGGATTATTAGTAGACAATTACCTCTTTCCTCAAAAAGTTTTTGAAAATGATCGGATTATAATAAAAATTGGAAAAAGTTTAAGGTTAAATTGGTATTAATTCATCATAGAATTAATATAGTAAATAAAAAATTATAAGATTAAATAAAATAAAATTATAAAAATAAATAATTTTATTGAAATGATTATATTTAAATAAATTAGTAATATATGAAATAAATTATAAATTTAATAAATTATAAATTAGCAAACAACCTTACAAATACCATCATATATATACTCTAAAGATGGCTTCTCATTTGAAATGAAAATTTTAAACTATATAAGTGGAGCTACAATTTTCACAAATATCAAACAATGTCCTAAAATTTATTATTCAAAATAATAGTATAAATCTTTTTTCCTTTCACATTCTTTGATAACTTAAAATTTTTTTGCCCATCACTATATTTTGAAGTACTTATTTATAGTCATAAACACTTATCAAAGTTACAAATACAGTTGACCTAGTAATTGGGAGACACATTCTTAACCTAATCTTTTTGCTTTCTTAACCAAGATAAAAATATAAGATGATTAAACATAAAAATTGTAATCTTAGATATATAGAAAGCAAAATTAAAAATATGGCCATTTAATCGATATATTTTAAAATGAGATTTGTACAATGAGCTGAGCTTGAAAACTAATAAACATGTTTATACTTTGATCATATGAGCACTTTTTATTGTATCAGAAGTATCGACAAACTTGATAAAAGTTTTTCCAACATTATAACAAACTAAAAAATCAAATATAACTCTTTATCTTTGATCAATCCACCTATCTACAATAATAAGGCATCACTTTTTTTTTCAAAATTGAATAAATTGTATTAACATTAGTGAAAAAACTAGTACAAAACATTACAATGATTTCCCGGTTATAGCTTAAAGTAGTTATTAACTAATTACAAATAGACGAGTGTTATAAACTTAGAAGAAGAACATTTTAAGAAAAATTATTACTCGGACTCAAAGGTTCAATTTGTTTTTGATTTCAGAGGTAAGTGCTCCACTTTTTTAGCTATGATGGTAGCTCTAATCCAATTCAAGATTCTATCAACAACTTCATATTTATCTTCTCCATTGTCCTTATACAATCTAGTATTTCTTTCTTTCCACAATGAGTAAATGGTGGTTAAGAATGTAGCTTTTAGGAGAATGGCATTCAGTTGACCAAGTCTTGTGAGGGAGATGAAACTACAAGGTTTGCTCCCATTCATGTGTATGAAATCTCAAGTCTTAAATGTGTTGAATTCTATCCCATATGACTTTAGAATAATTAGAAGCGAAGAAAAGATAGTTTCTATCTTCTTCCACCTCCCTACATAAAACACAGATTGAGTCATGATGTCCAAACCATCTACTTTTCATCCTTAGCCTATTTCTGATTGCTAACTATGTTATTATAGAGGCTTTTGCGTTGAGTGGATTTTTCCATAGAAAGTAGTATTAGGGCACTTCAGGAGAAATTTTGTTAAAGATAATATGGAGGGAAGAATTAGTAAGCCTTCCTTGCATGCTTAGGGTCTAGATTCTGTAGTCTTCATTGAAACTATCCCTGAAGTCTGGTAAGAATTCCCTTAAGGCCAAAAAGCCTCTGAAATTACCTTGCCATTCACCATTATGAATGAGAGTTGAAACTTTCGTGTTAGCAGGTAATTGATTACTCAGTTGAGCTAAATTTGGTTTGTGAATAAGAGGACTAGCTTTTGACCAATTGTCGAACCATAGCCAATAATTTTCCTATTCCCCACCTTATGTCTGATACATGGGTATAAGAAGCTTCTCAAGTTCAATAATTGATTAAATATTTGTTATGTGCCTAATTGATTATGCATTTACTCCACAACACTTAGTGATTAATGCTATGAAATATTTAAGAAACTCATTTTGGTTCATATTTGGTTTTAGGTGCAATTTGGAAGCTGAAGAACTGAAATGAGTTAAAAGTACATTCTTTGAGCCAACCTCTTGACGTTTTAACTCATTTGTCTGTATAGAATAAGAAGGAAATGGATTAGGGTGAAGAAGGGATAAGAAAATGCAAGAAAATGAACATTTTAACATGACCTGTAAGATGCGTGGCTGTGTATCTACTTAAACAGTCGTTTATCTTAGCGTTTGCAATTTTTTTGGTTTGCATAGCCGTATATCTACTTACACGATCGCACATCTTTACAAAGTTTTAGTTTGCACGACATCTTCATAAAACCCTAATTTTCATATAAATAAAATTTTAAGTGGCCAAAAGAGGGGTGACTCGTTTTTGGGACACGAAGGGAGGTAGAGCACATAATTATGATCTATGGAGGCTAATCTTCCTTTTTCAAATTCATAGGGGATATTGAAGCTGAAGGACACATTTGGGCATCTCTAATATTGTTGATCTTCTCTCTTTATAGATTGTTTATGCTATTCTTTGCTTATCATTTTGGGTATTCATGTATGGAAGATTAATATTCTCGTTCTTAATAGATTGTTTATATATGAACCCACTGCTAGAATAAGGAATACAATACGTAATAATTGTATTTTAAATTCATTTGTGGTAAAATAATGGTGACGAATCACCATTAATAGCCTAACATAGGTTAAATAACCTGTATGGTAGTTGCATAGATTAGTTTCTTTTCTTAGCTCGTATTGCGATTATCCTATTAAATCTAAAAAGCTTATTCTAGGTTATTAGATAACTAGGTTTAATTAAAGAGCTTATTTTAATCAAACAAAACCTAAGGAAAAACCGAAGTTAACAAAACTTATTATTAACCTACGATTAATAATTTCTGAGAGAGGTATGAAATCAACAACACGATTAAGTGTGCTTATTTATGTGTAGGCTAAGATTGATTCGAGAACCAAATTCCAAACTTATTCATCAATTTTATCATTTTCTCACTATTTGAGTTAAATTGCTTTGATTAGTTTAATTTACGTTATTAGGTTATAATTCAAGCTCCAATAAGTCCGAAATTAATTTAATCTCATTAGAATTAATTCCAGTTTATTAACCAAATGTCATTCCACTAAAGACAATTAGTTGAACTCTTAAATTACTAAATATTATGAGAACACATGTTTCAAATAAGATGTTCAATTGCAAACTCTATTATGAACCATATTATAGCCATTCGCACAATAAAGGATAAAATTACCGTTTTGCCCTTATGTTGGTTTTTCCCGTTTTACTTTATATGATGATTAACACAAAAGATCTCATCTCGGTGTTAAAACTTAATGAGTAGCTAGTCCATCAAACTACTGGCGCCAATTTAATCACTAATCTCCGTAAAACATCAAGAAGTGATGATATCACTATAAACTCTTTATTTGAGTTAATGTTCTCTGATACATG
>JANITX010000009.1:49630692-49646659 GCA_027564395.1 Erythroxylum ulei | reverse complement strand
ATGCCACCCTCGCGGGGCATGGACTCGGATATCACCATCGATGTCGGGTTCGGGTCACACGGGAGTGGGGTGTTACAGGACCATGATAACAATAGCTCTTTTAATGCTAAATTTGTCTATAAAGGCAGATGACCATGTCCAAGTCTAGAAAAGAAAGAGTAAGGAGAGAAAGAGCAGGTGTCCCTTTTCATGAATTGATCATACCGGTTAATTAGAGAAGACAATGAATTGAGAGAGGTCGGACTAACGATTAATATTTACAGTACAAGTTTATCTTAAATTAGCTCGAGCATTATAAAGATTATCATTTTAGAGAGAGAGTTTAGTCAATTTTTATGGCGGTTTTTCAAACTTATTAACTTGATTATGATCATCCCATCTTTAATTCGTGAATTTGAGTTGAGATTTAATTGCCAATCAATAATATTAGGTATGTATCTTATCACAGTCAATTTCAAGTAGTAGTTAGAGCATTAGAAAGCAACCTTAAGGAGGACCAAGTTTTACATTTCCATTTTGTTAAATAGCCATTCTATAATTACGGATGGCAATGAATTAGCTCAGAACTTTTTTTTTAATTAAATATGCAAAAATGGTTTCATTTTTTTTATAAATAAGATTCAATTTTTCTAAAAATGAGCCCAAAGTTCGATCAACCGGTGACTAGGATGGAGCAGTCCGGGTCTAATTATCATCTCTAACTATAAGACCTAGTAAAATAAAATATTTTGTGTTCATTTAAGGATTTTAGGAAACTATTTTTTGTTCTAAAATATTCCAAAAAGACATCGGAGAAAGTGAAACTATTCATATCTTTAAAGTTCAAACGTAGTTGGTTTTGAGTTGATTCGACTAATTGTTTTCGAATTTAAAATTAAATTAATTATAATAAAAAGTAAAATACAATGACCAGTGGAGAGTAACAAACGCTCCAATTACAATAATAGCATAAACATACTGCGCAAATGCGCAGTAATAATATCCTTTTAATTTAATTTGTTATATTATTATATAATTTTAATATATAAATAAATATGGGTAATTTTAACATTTGTAATCAAATTATAAATATTTAAAATTTGTAATGCATATTTTATTTAAAAGGTTTAAATTTGTTATATTAAAAATATATAAGTGAGAATATCATAAATAAATATGTAAATTAGTCATTAAAAATTTGTTATGAAAATTTTAAAAATTAAGAAAATGCATAGTGTAATTAGTTTATTATAAATGTATAAAATAAACTAAATTAAAAAACAAAAACAAAATAATTTTAAAATAAATAAATATTGTATAATAATAAGAAACGAATTATGATAGGAATTATTCAAAATATATATATTTGAATATAAAAAAAGAACTAGTAAATTTAGTTAGTAAAGTTGGTATGAAAAAAAATCAGAAGATAAAATATGATATACCCTGTACAAAACTTAAGAATATATAAGTTAGAATCTAAAAAAAGAATTAGTAAAATTATTTATCTTACTGGAAAAAAAATTTAGAATGTAAAATATTTTGTTATTAATTAAATATTATAGTTAATTAAGGTAAAAAAAGTCAATTGCTTAATTTAAAATGTTGCAAAAAAATTATAAATATTTAATGTAGGTAAGTACAAATATTATAATAAGTCGCACCCGTGACCCGAACAAAATTATTATATTTAGTTGTTTCAATTAATTAAGATAATGAAAAAAATTGTAACATTTGATATTATTTAATGTATAAATGAATGTTGTGCAATTTTAAAATTTGTGATCAAATTATCACTATTTAAATTTTCAAATGCGATCGAATTATCACTATTTAAAATTTTTAATGTATATTAAGAAAAGAATTATGATAGAAATATTAAAAATATATAATTTAGAATACTAAAAATAAATAATCAAAATTAGGTTGTAAAATTTTGAATATATATTAAGAAAGAAATTATGATAAAAATATTAAAAATATATAAGTTAGAATATTGAATGTAGCAACACCCATAATGTAGAAGTTTGGTGAATGTTTATTGAAAATGTTTGGGGGGTGCATTAAATGTAGAATTTCCAGACATGTATGTTAATTAAATGAACGTAAATGGAGGTGATAGATATCATTTGATGTAAGACTTGTTAATTGGTGGAGCAAAAGAGAGCAGAACATTTGAAACGTAGAAATTTCTAGAGTCGCATGCTAATTAAATAGACGTGATTGATAGCATTTGATGTAATAGTTCTTAATTGGTAAGAACAAAAGAGAGAAGATTAGGTATTCTTAAGATAAAAAGCTCTCGGATTGAATACCGGTTGAATTTAATAGTTTGAAGTAGGAGTAATAAGAATAAAATAGACAAAATAAATGAGATAGAACACAAAAATTTACGTGGTTTCGTCAATGTGACCTACATTCACGACTGGAGGGTGAGCAATTTTACTAATATGTGGAGAATTTATACAAGTACAAAGACTAGAATAAAAGGCTTTCAACAACTCATAAATATACAGAGAGGATAAGAGGATTTCAGAAAGAAAAGAATGGTAGTGTTCCTCTATAAGTCTGCAACCATATTTATAACTGAAGTCTGCGCAATCGCTTACCAAATCCACCATGTTAGGTGTATCCCTTATTAACTTATAACAAGCAGTCATAAATTATTTGAATGAATGATTTCTTGGCCAACTATATTTGACATACTTGCATGCCGTCATCCAAGTTCGTTGCATGCCACCGGCTAAGTTGATATTGTTGAATTTCATGCCACCAATTGACAACCAAGTGGAGAAGTCAAGCCATCATACGTAACACGTATTAATTTTAATTTAATTTAATTGAATCAGGTAAAAACATTATCTAATATGTAGTATTATTCCTCATTTATGAAAATTTACAATCAATTATCACATCTTTATAAATTAATTAATTAATTGATAATATTTTTATCACATTTAATTATATTTTAATTAACTAAACAGTTATAATAAAATTAATTAAAGATATTACAAAAATATGTAATCAAAAAAGTGAAAAAATTTTCAGTTGAATTAATAATAACATATATTGATTAATTAATTAATAAGATTTAAATAAATGAATCATTTAATTATATATTTATTATTATGACTACATGCAAGGTGTGACTTAACAGTGAGAGGCGTGACTACCATTTATATAAACTTAATATTATTACATAATACTTAATAATAATTAGCAACTAATAATGCACGGTTGTCACTAATATATTAATATATAGTAGCTAATAATATAACAATTTGTCACAACTATGAATAGATACATATATTAAACTTAATAAGAATTAGAAATTAATTATTAATACCAAAATTTATTATTAGTATCTAAAAATTAATAATAATAAACAATTAATAATGCACGGATATGAATAACATATAAAATTAATATGAACATATGGTACTTAATAATAACATTAAATTTTATTTTCATCAATAAGTCAATTAATTATACTTTAATTAATTAATATATTAATTATTTTAAATTAACCAATTAATTATATATATGTTATATTTAACCATATACATTATATTTAATTTAAAATGACAACAACTATATGTGCTTATGATTTTAAAATTAATTAATTAATTATAATTTAATTATATTTAATTAAAGATGATAACATTTAATTTCATTTTAATCAACAACCTATTAATTATATTTAAATTAACCCATGGTTGTTAGCTAACAACTCACAACCATGGAAATCACACTTTGACTATTAAATCACAGGCGTGACTACCATTTATATAAACATAATATTATTATATAATACTTAATAATAATTAGCAATTAATAATGCATGGTTGTCAATAATATATATATACTTAATATTAATATATAGTAGCTAATAATATAATGCGTAGTCACAACTGTGAATAAGTACATATATTAAGATATTAATATATAAACTTGAATAATAATAAACTGTTTATGACTAAAATTTAAATTTAATATAAGTATATAAAAATTAATAACAATGAAAAATTAATAATGCACTGTTATAAATGACATATAAAATTAATATTAACATTCGGTACTTAATAAAATAGTTATTAAAAAATAAAAATTTCTTAGGGCATAATTAACAGCCAATTAATAATAATAATTAAGTAATATAACACAATAATAAACTAAATTAACAATTAAATCATAATTAAATTATATAATGAAAGAATTAATAAGAAAATTCCTATTTATTAATTAACGATAACAAAAAGCCTAAAAACAAAAATAGATAATATGCAAAAAGCCAAAAAAAAGCAAAAAATAAATAATATGCAAAGATAATAATATGGAAATCACGTATGCGCTTAATCAATCTATTAATTAGATTTAAATTAACGTATTTAAGTCAAAAATGAAAATAAAAATTCACACACACACATATATAATAAAAAATTATACAATAAAATTATATATAAATTATATTTAATTACAAATTACAAAAAATATATGCATGAGAGTCACGCCAGGTGTGAATACTTACCTAAATATTATTATATAATAATTAATAATAATTAACAACAATCATTAAGGCAATAACATATATACCAAATGCTAATATTGACTACTTAATCAAGTAACTATATTTTAATAAATCAAATAATTAATTATATACTAATACTTATTATTAATAATTGAATTAATTTATTATATTTTAATAACTATTAATTATATCATAATTAATTAATTTAATATTATTTGAGTATATTTAAATATTACTTATTAATATTAATTGTTTATTAGTATTCATTATTATATACTAGATATGTATAATAACATTATTATATATATTATATAATTAATTGATTATATTATAATAACTATTAATTATATCAAAATTAATTCATTAACTATTATTTAAGTATATTGAAATAATAGGATGAAAACAAATTCATTCATGTAAACTATATAGTAATTAACAATAATTATTAATACAGTAACATATACACCAAATATTAATATTGACAACTTAATAAAGGAACTATACTTTGATAAATAAAATAATTAATTATATGCTAATAATTATTAATAAAAATTGAATCAATTAATTATATTCTAATAACTAGTAACCATATCAAAATTAATTATATTTAAGCACATTTAAATAATACGAATTAATATAAACTGTTTATTATTATTCACTTTTTAGGACAAAATTTTCATTAAGTATACTACTTATATGGTTTGCTTTTTCAATTACCCTAATTGACATGATTATTTACATTAAATATCACACTTCTCAAAAATGTCAAATTGACGAAAGTTAACACAAAAACTTAGATAAGGAACTGATTTTGAACCTTTTACAAAACATATGAACTTCTCACAATATTTTAAAAGTAAATTAAATTTTGGAGGAACTAATAAAAATATAAAAAAAGTTGGTGTCTTCTCCAGTGAGAAACACAAATAATTGCATTTGTCTTTAAACGACCTTCTGTTATGTTTTTCCTTTTCCTTGACATTTTGCATGTTTAAAGAATTGGTGAAAGAAGTTTACTAAGGTGGACGATTTGACTGTGTGTCATCATTTTTACCCATTTAATTGAACGTATATTCCAAACATTCGAAAAAGTTACTACTCGGCCCCTGTTTTTACAATTTCCCTAACATATTTCTACACGTTTTCCTTGTTTGGTTCTAAAAATTACCAACGGAAAATTAATATGATCCCGTCATCTAATCGCCAAGACTTTACACTCGACCGCTATGTAGTGCTTAGAACTCCCAATTCAACAAGGGAGATGCTCATCAAAGACAATGCTCAAACTGGAAATCAAAATAAGAGCATGTAAATACTAAACTATACACTCCTTATGATACATTATATTAAGACACTAGGTGGTTCATAGTTTCTGATGATTTAGCACTAGAAAATATAAGATGATCATCATCTCTAATCACTTCAATGTCTTCAATTTCAGCTTTATTCTTGTTCATGAGAACTTTTGTAGGCCAGAATCCAAATTTTTTCGAACCAATCTCAAGTAACTCTTGAAATGTCTTGGGAAGCAGAACAAGCTTGCCAGAAATTTCTCCAATTTCCGGACAACTTATTGTCACTCTTATTGGGTTAACTTCATTATTTGTTACACCTGTGTTGTGTCTCACTGGGCATAATAAGTCTTTCTCACCACTATGCATAGCTGACATTATCCCAAAAAGTGAGTTGTGGAAAATGTTTGTTCTACGCCTTGGTCGGGATTGGCTCCACGATCCATCTGTATTTGGGAATGAACCTTCTTGTGGGACAGGACAAATTGCTGGCTCACTAGTAAATCTGCCCAGGTATCGAATTCCATGTTGTTGTTGCTGCTTCTCAGAGATTACAGTGACAGATTGTGATTTTAAATCATCATGAGCTTGAAAAATGAGTTTTATTTCTTCATGTCCTTGTTGGTCCACTAGATCTCTAGGACTCCAGCCATCGACATCTTTTTTATCAACTTCTGCACCATGCTCTAAGAGGAATTTGACAATGTCAATGTTTTCTTCACAAACTGCAACATGAAGGGCTGTGGTTCCATTGCCTCTTGGTTGTGTGACATCACCACCAAAGCGAACAATTTCTTTCAGCAAGTTCAAATTGTTTTGTTCAGCAGCCGTGCATGCAAAATGACCTACATCACCCAAGTGTATGCTTGCTCCATTTTCTTTCAGCAGTTTGGTTACTTCTTCATGACCGCCAAGCATTGCTTCCCAGAGTGGCACGTTTCCTTCTGAATCTGCGTATGCACCCAATTAACTAAACCATTTGAAACTTGGAAGTAACAAATCAATATTTGTACTTGAAGTTAATGCATCAATTCTCAAGGACGATAAATAATGATTTTTACTTATGTGATAAACGGATAGCTGTCAGGTTCCATGTTACCATGGATGACAGACATCCCCGTTAGAATCTAGCGCGCGTTTCTCTGACATAAAAGAAAAGAAAAAAAATGAAGTGAAAACAGTGACACCACAGAAAAAAGTTGACCTCAAACAAGTGCATATATGAAAATGTCTTCCAAAGAAAATTTTAAGAAAAGTCAACAGTCAGGATAACGTAAATATGCACTCGTCCATCTTTGGTGACCATAATTGTTTAACCAATCTAAAATATTGCTGACGGCGTCATGCATGCATTACTGTGATTACCAAATTAAGGAAAAAAGAGAGGGATGACAGGGGTGCTGCACAGCGTCATGCATGAGTTTTGGCAATGAAATAAGAAAGTTGCTCGTCAACAGCCAACCCAATGATTTAGCAACTTCTTTGGACGAGAGTGTCACTGAGTAATTGAGATCCATAGAAAGATTTGGTCTCAAGAAGCATCTACCTTATTATATTATTACTTGCTATTTTATGTTTTTACCTTTTCCTGGTGTATATCAAATACTATCACTCCATGATTTATCAATATAGTTTTCTTTTCCAGCAAATTCTGGTGAACATTCTATCTTTTTTGATGCATAAAATAACGTAAATCCTATTTAAATTAGGATTGCCCCTTGATCATATAATTTCTGATATATCATAACTTACCTTTACAGTTAGGATCTGCTCCATAATCCAGCAGAAGAAGCACACAATTCTCAGTTCCTTTGGATGCTGCTATATGCTATGGAAAAAGTAAAAACACAAGTGCTTCGTTATCTCCACAAGTTTATGTGTGATGTACAAGAGCATTGTTCAAAGTAAAGATTTCATCGTACCAGAGCTGACCTCCCATTGTTGTCTGACTCATTTGGATCTAGGCCCCGTTTCAACAATTGAAGCAACAACAAATCATCTCCTCTTAAAGCAGCAAAACATAGACTCAGGGGTAGGTCCATCCTGCCACGAGCTAGCATGTTCTCTGTCTCCAGCAAAACACTCTCCATAATTGGGTCCTTAAGTTCTTTCAAATGCTGCCCCACCAGAATCAAAACACCAAGCATTTGCAGAAAAGAAAAACAAAGTTAACAATTCGTTGGTCGAGAGAACTTATTCTACAAACAAGTTTTTTCTTCTAGAAATTCAACAATCCAGGAACTTCGAGAAGGATCAGAATATGCAGGACAAGTTCGTCGAAATTGCTGACAATTCCAAATACTTAAAACTTACAAATTGTACCAGGTAATAGTTATTAACAGAATTAAGATATTCTTGCAGACCTGGAGGAGATTATTCATGATAATGGTCCCATCACCAACGTTGGCCTGAACAATGTTCAAGAATGTAGTGCGATTTAGACGTAGTAGCTGACTTAATCTTTTGGTCCGCACCGTAAAAAGCTGTGGCCTATAACAAAGTACCCCAATCTCACCACACAAACCACCAGTCTTTGCTTCCCCAACAACCTGCAACCAACCTACCAAGTTTCAGGATTCAGCAAACCGATCAATTATGAAACTAGAACCTTGACGCCATAATCGATTTTCGTTTCATGTCAAAACTTTTCCACGTGTTTCAAATCAGTGGACTTGCCTGTTCAACTCCGTTTTTCATGATGAGCAAATCCTGGGAAGAAATTCAAAGATTTAACAAGATCACCCTAATTGAGTTGTCTCAATCAAACCTAATACGTAGAAATTGGGCTTTACCACAGCACCAGTGACAAGTATATAGAAGTCTGTTGGCGCTTCATTTTGCAAAATCACGTCTTCTTTTGGAGGAAAGTACTCTGCTTTCATCTCCGAGACCTTCAATATTAGTTTTCAGAAAGAAACTCCAGTGTTAGAAATTGCTCAGGTGAAAGACCCAGAGAAGAGTACAGAGGCGGTACTTTATATCCGATGAATTACCAGTTGGAAAAGCAAGTCATTTGAAACCCCACGAAACAAGTAAACTTTGTCTACAAGAGAGTAGAAAAGATAATGTGAAATGCTTGAGCGAATGGCTTTAGGAAGTGAATCGAGAGTTTCTTGCTGCTGCAATCCCTCTGAATCTGTTCTGAACTTCAAACTCAAATGTGCAAGCATTTGGTCTTGTAGGCGTATTGGCAATTGATTTCTATGAGCAAAACTTGACGCAGCTTGTATTGTATCTCTCTGAATATTCAACAAAACGTGGCAAATGATTGAAATGTTACTGCTTACTACCGACAATCTTTTCTGGAGATGTCAACACATTAAGGTATTATTGAATTAAAAAGTCAGAATTACTCACAAATCTTCGAGTACGACTAGTCCCATGGACAACCAAATTGGTCATGTTACCAATCAAATACGCTGTCAATCCGAGGTTAAAAAGCATGTAGAACACGTCAAAAATCATCTCTGACGTGTTCACAGGATGCAAATCACCATAGCCAACAGTTGTCAGAGTAGTAATAGACCAATAAATAGAAGTTACATATCTGATCCAAATACTCTGCTGAAGGAAGTCACTTCCCAAGGCAGCTCCAATCCATGTCCTTCGAGGATCATGATAACGTGCAGCTATGAGATAATAGAAACACCCAGCACAGTGAACAGCAAAAAGGGTGACCTATCGCAAGTAACCACATCCTTCTAAGTTACAGTAGTTATACAGAGAACAAAAGAATATGCATGCTTGTCATCTTATGCCCATCCTTAGTCACTACTTACGCATACAAGTTTGGCACATCGAACCCAGAAGTAATTGTAGTTCCGATCTTTCTCCAATCTGTTCACAGTAATTGATGAAAGTTGATCACTGAAAGCAAACTGAAAAAGACAAAATAATTGGGTTGTCCATGAAGTCAAACTGAGAAACGTTCTTACCTGGAAAATAAGGCACTGACTCTTCGAAGACGCCAAAGGCGAAGCATGTTGAAGAAGCCATAAGTCTGAATTGGTTTAGGGGTGATTTTTCGAGCAAGTTCAGATGGTATGGTGGATATAACATCAAAGGCTAACCAGGACCTTGTATACTTCCAACCTATCTTCTTTGGATCGTCAATGAGCAGATATGTAGCTTTGTCAAGGTAAGCCACCAAGAAAGTGACAACTATATCTATGGCAAAGAATCCATTGACAATATTATCGGCAATGGAGAGGGCCCTCACTGTTTGTTTGATGAAACCAAATTCAAATGGTGATACCCAAGCTGTATAGATGACCAGAACAACGAGAAAATTTTCCCAAATTCTGCGGAAAAAAGTTAAAGATTAACGTTGCGAGGCATTTTTCTGTGAAGTTTCCTTCATAAACATTCTGTATAGTAAATGACAGAGATGGGAATGCGAAATGATGCTTGGCAAGTCAAAGTAGAAGGCTCTCTTCACGGAGCCACCGGATAGGAATATTTTTGGTCTTGCTCAGCTACAAGACAATAAGAATATTGCAGACCAATCAAAGTTGATTGTCGGATTCAATCCCCAAACATTCCAACTCATCCAAAGAACAAAACTCAGATATTACTCCGTGCCTCCTCAAGCTAACCTAAAACTAATAATGTCAAGAGTCTTGAGATTCAACAACAAGAACCAAACAATAGAGTAGTGAGTTTCTAGTCAACAACAAGACGGGAAGGTACAAAAACTGGGAGTAATATAAACAAAAAGTATTACGAGACTCATAGGTGTATCTTTCTCCGTGCGAGTCTTTCAGAAATCCCCACAGGGAGAGAAAACATAAAAATGTGAAGCAACAGAAGCAAAGTTTAGTCAGACCAGGAAAGTAATAAAATAATCATTTATAAGTTGGTAAACAAAGAAAACCCAGAAACAAACAAGCAACCGTTAATTATTGAGAGAAGACGACTACAAGGAGGAGCAGTACTGGAGCACCTGTAGCGACGATCATAAGGCGATATGATGAACCTCCGGAGCTTGACTCTGCGGTTACTTCTTGCGCCAAGAGATGGCAAAATCCCCGTGGATAGACTGTAGTGACTGCCATCTCTAGACAACTGCTCTATCTCCTCCTGCCCACATACTGATACTCCTAACATCCCTCTATTTCGCGGAGGGGCCATTGTTATGGACGCACAAAACAACCCAACTCTCTCTGCTCTCTTCTCTTTTTCTTAAGCTCGTATAGTCGGTGTGGTTGTATTATAAATAGCTAGGCAGCTCTCCTCAGAGTGTTTGTATCCTTGTATTATGTTTTTATAAATTAAGCAAGGCTTGGTCTTTCCTTTATTAGGTACTTTGTCTTACAGTATTCTGTGTCTAAAAGTTTTCAAATAATACCGTTCTTGACCATCTTACCCCTATTATTTGCAGCTCTTACTCTCAACTTATATATACATAATCATCATTTCTTCAAACTAATAAATGATAATATCCCAAAAATTCTGCAAATAATAGGAAAGTAATGAGTTTCCATATAACCCAAATGTAATTTGTTAAGAAAGAGAAAAACGTGGGAACTCCGAATTCGTTTATTTTAGGTACAGGCGGCAACGGCATGTCGTTCCGGCGGCTAAGAAAACGTCAGCCAAAGCACCGAGTCACTGACAGACCGACATAGACCATCAGATTTAATACCACAACCGAAATGAACCCGGTTTTCTGGCTTTCCATAGTTGGCGGCGCCAATTTTAGTGCTAGTGGGTAACGGTCGAACGGCCCCGCTGGGGTGGGAATATTTGAATTAAGATCTTTTTAATCAATTTTCGTGAAAAATCTTTTACAAAGATATCACTACATAATTATCTATTAATGATAATGATTCTTTACATATCTAGTCTAGCAATAGAGAACATCATTATGGTTCTCTGGTGATTCAGTCATGGGAAGTTTGACTTAAGAGGGGATTATAAAGAATCTTTTCTATTACAACTACAACACAGAAATGTAGAATGATAAATCATACAAAAAAAAAAAAACAATGAAAAGTTAAAGAAGATCTAAAATCAAATCTTATTTTAATGTATACTTAATGCAATTATTGGGGCAATTGATAAAACAATCTCTTTTAAAAAAATATAAAGGAAAGGCCAAATCTTTGCAAAATAGGAAACCTTGTGTAATTGTGTATGTTGACTTATATAAATATACTAAAAGAAAGGTCCGGTTATGCCTTGTGTAATTGTGTATGTTGACTTATATAAATATACTAAAAGAAAGGTCCGGTTATGCTATGGAATAATGTTCTTAGTTCTTACGTTCAAGTTTTATTTTGTCCCTTTGGTTGATTTAAGAGAGGGATTGAGCAGCAATATTCCCATTCTAGAAATGGCATGCATATCTCCTTAATGATATGATGACATATCAATTTATTTTATTTATATGTAATACTTCATAGTAAATTCAATCTTGTGGGCTTCAAATTCAACTCCTCACTTAAGGCTCTCCTTTATAAGAGGTCTTGAGTTCGAGTTATCAAAACATAAATTGTCTGCTCAATTTTAACCTTATTTTCAAGAACCTGGTCCACAAACTTTGCAATAAATAAATGGAAGATATTATTTGGCATTGGTTTGGAAATGGGCAATTGGTTTGCAACTTGTTACTTCCCGTAACATCCCCAACAGGCTATAATTTTATTTTCTGTACACCATTCTTTATGATGACTAAAATTGCAATCAGTGAGCAAATTAACAGGAGGGTTTGAATCTTTCATTCAATGGCAATTCAAACGTTTGCGGCACACATATAAAGGAAATGGGCTATCTTGATCTGGAATGAGACATGACTTCTGCTCTATTAATTAGATAAGAAAGGATAGTGGAATGCCATTTGTAATGTATTCAATAAAAAGAATTTTAATTAATATTTTAATGTTAATAAAACATAATTACTATTAATAACTTATTTTTTAAATATTATAAAAATAGTAATATGAAAATTATTAATTGATAGAGAATTGCTAATAAGGAAACGGGAGGATAATCGGAGAAAGAAAATAAGTTGGCGGATGGGAATGGTCGGAGAGAAAACCCTACCTAAATAACTATCAACCAAAATTAAAAAAATAGATTTAAAATAGTAATTTGTTAGTACCATCGTGCACCCTCTTTACAGCCAACTACAACAATGAGAAGAGTAAGTTTTATAAGGATATGCTTGGAGCTGGAGGTGGAATTGATTGCGGATCTTTCTAAGGTCTTGACAATTATGAGGTTAGATGAAAAGGAGATCTATCGAAGGACACCAATAAAATTAGCTATCAATGGAAACCTCCAAATACAGAGAAATTTTTTTTTTGGAAAGAAGAATAGATTGAATGAATAAAGATACAAAAATAAAAGAGTTCAAGGTATAGACCAAAGAACCAAAGCAAGAAAGTTATCTACTCAAAAAGGAAAATACTGCAGTAGGAAACAAACACAAAAGCCTCGGAGCTTCAACAGTGGCTGGAGGTAAACAAATAGAGATGTTGACTTTTCCACCTTACTCAAATATCATGAAAACGGAAGGGAACCTTAAATGCGTAGAGAAGAGCAAAGGCTGCATCGTTGTTGAAGTTTTTTGGTAATAACGATCTCCCTTATGTCATTGAAAATCTGGGAAATCAACGACTCTTTGGTTGATGATTGATCCCTGAAACGTCTATGGTTGCGTTCTTGCCATAACCTATAAATACAAACTCCCAGTATGATGAGATAGATGGGTGAGTGTACAGAAATACCATTAGTGATTTCCAAAATAGTTGTCCCTGGTTGCATCCAAATACAGAGAGATTGATCTGGAGAGACAAAGGAAAGAGATATAAATCAAAATTTTATAAGAAATCCTTAATACTTTAATGTTAGACTATGATGAGGCAAACCCTCTTAAATCATTAACTATTATGAAGCATAATATGAGTAAGCTTGCCCCTTCTAATACATACCCTGAACCTACTTAATTATAGGATGCTATGTCTGAGAATCATATGAGCGAGAGCCCATCTAAAGGACATTAGGATTCCACCCTAGTTGAATCTTCAACTGGTGATCTACTTAGCAAGGTTCCTAAGGAGAGGACAACAAGTTTTGATCATAGGAACAAAAGGTAAAAAGCTGGGAAAATAAGAGAAAAGGGTGCCAAGCCCTTATATTAACCTCATGTTAGTTGCTTAAAAAGTAAGTGACCTGAATTGCCTAAAAAAGAAACTAATTATCAATGATTATCTAGGAATGAATAATTTCTATATTTTAGGGATTTTGGAAACAAAAGTTAAGTTATCAAATGTATAAAAATGCAAGGGGATTTTCAGTAAAAATGGGAGATAATCTCTAATCATCACTTTCACTTTAATGGAAAAATTATAAATTTCACTTTCACTTTTACATTTGGTCAAACAAAATAGATGGGTAATTGGATAATTAAAAAGAAGCTAGATCGAGCATCTGTAAATCCTATATAGCTCTCTAAATTTTATTCTAGTTTTGTGAAATTCAACAAGCCCCTTTGTTACACCTACAAAGGTGCGATTGGGAGTTAGAAATATTCATTACAAATCCCATTTTAGATTTAACAATTTTCTTATAACTATAATGGATTTGAGGAAGTTCTTTTAAGAGGTTGGGGAGTTTAGGATAAGGGATATAAAGCTTTTAAGCTCAGGAGAAACTTTAACATGTGAGAGCAAAACTTAAGCATTTACTCTTGGATAAAATCATAAAACTAAGGAACCAATCAGCAAAGATAGAGTTGTTATCACAAGTATCCAAGCTTAAGTTGAATTATTACCTAATGATATTAGCCGCAAACAAGAGTTATAGATCACTTGTAAAATTTGTATTGTTAAGTTGCAACTTCTTCCATTTATGGCGATAAGTAAAGTTGCCATTCTGACCTGTCTTATGATTGATAATTCTTGTGTGAAACTCCATATACAATATGGATAAGTATGGTGAGATGTGGTCTCCTTGCCTTAGTCCTTGGATACTTTGAAGATTTATGTAGGCTTTCTATTGATTAGAATACTAAAGGATATGGTTGTCACACAAAGTATCAAATATCCCTTAATGATCTGCCTTATGTAAAAGCACCTTAGGTTTAGATGCCAACATCTTAAATATGATCTTATAGAGCGTGATGCAATAAGATATTTGTTGGAATTACTTGAATATAGACGGGTTAGAACCTCAAGAATAAGAAATAAGAATATTTCGTTAATTTCCTTTAGTATTTCACCTCTTTTAAAGAACTCTAGTATGGCATCTGTTACTTAATTTCCTACTAGGTTCTAAGATTTATGAAAGAATATAGCATTAATCTCATCTGATCTTGGTGTCTTTTGTGGGTTAAGCTAAATAAGGCATTCTTCATATTTACTTTATTGAAAGGATGACATAAAGCATTGGCATGTTCCGTGGAGACTGCATCTCAAATAAAATCTTTAATGAGTTGAAAAAAAGCAAACATTGCAAGTAGTCATAAGTATGTTATCATAGTGCTTAGGCTAACTCCTTAATCTACTCTTGTTTCTAATATATATTCTCCTTTTGGTCGACAATTGATAATATTTTATTGTTATTTCTCCTTGCTAGGATGATATTGTGAAAATGTGAGGTGTTCTTATCTCCTTTCTTAAATAATATATTTTACACTTTTACCTTAATAATGAGTTATAAGCACTTAAGGCTTGAGTTTAGATAATTAGAGCTTTTCCATGTCTCTAAACCCTTCATCAATTGGATTAAGGTATAAGTTCTTTTGTATATTATTGATGGCTTATCTTATTAATAGTCATGTTTTAGAAGAAAAATAAACCGGAGAAAGGTAAGAAGTGTTTATCCAATTAATAAATCCAAAAGGAATGCTATTTTGGGCCAAAATATGAAAAGAGATACACAAGAAAAATAAAAGAAGATCAAAATTTGAAACAAAAAAGAGAGAAGAGCTTTAAAATTGTAGTTTGATTTTTCTTGTGTATTGATAAAAAAAAAGTATACAAAATAATAAGTAATTAAACTAATCACCCTTAAAATAAAATTTGAAAAATATAGTCTTCCAAGGCACCTTTTTCCTAACATTTAACGTAATCAATAAATTGTGTCCCCTTTGAATAATTTTTTTCCCATTGATATAGAACTAACAGGATCTCCCTTTGGAACAAGTTAAGCTTCAATCATTGTA
>JANITX010000009.1:49558739-49577309 GCA_027564395.1 Erythroxylum ulei | reverse complement strand
TGAAATCCTATTATTTTTTTCATAATTCCTCATTCCTCATTCATCATGCAACAAACAATCGATTCATTAAGTTATGACCTCATTTTTAGCACAAATTAAGTTCAAAAACATCGTAATTATACACTTCATCCTTAATTGGTTCAACCATTGCATAATCAAAACATTTCCATGAAAAATCATTGCCCACGATCCTTTTCCTACACTTTTCCTAGATTTTCTCAAGCAGATTTCGAATCAGATTTGTGTGGCCATTTTAACCTAGAAATTGACATTTTTAGACAATAATTTCTTCAAATCTCATGTTCCTCTATGTCTTAAGTTTCAGACGAAACAAAAATCATTCAATTTAGTACATTATTCTATGATTTATGCTCAAAATACTACAGACTGAGCACGTTCGAAATTTTGGCTAGTGCATGATCGTGCATTCCTAAGACTAAAAGGTTAGTGCACTCAAATTTATACAACTCATATCTCTCAATTTTGTTATCCAAAAATTACAAACTTTATACCAATGGAAAGATAATAGAATAAGCTACAACTTTTGTGAAGACAACTTTGTCTGATTCGGCCTAGATCAATATAGTTTATTCTATAACAACAGGACATGATTTTTGTTAAGAGTAGTGCTACAACCTAAGCCAAAACTCACCTTCAAGGTAAATTTCAAGACCCTTAAGGACAAAATTCAAATTCAATTCCTTCTTAAAAGTTGTAGCCATATGTCTCTAGTTTAATTTAGATTAAAATCCATCTAATTTGAATATTCACAGATTAAGGTATGGCCCAAATATAGATGCATGTTTAGTAAAAACACTCCATATAACATACTCCAACACACTACATTGCCAAAATTCTATCATTCCTCTATCGTTTCAAGTTGATCATTCAATTATACCTCAACTTTCAGTTAAGTATTCTCTATACACAATTCAAAATTTCATGTTTGATTACAACCTAAAAATAGAACCTCTTTCCATACTTTTCTATATCACATTTTTCTGCAATTTTGTCTACTTCACTAATCTTCATTTAACTCCAATTATTACAATCCTTTATCACACTTGCTGCACATTTTCTACTTCACTAACCCTATTTTAACTCCTTCATCACTTTATTTGTATCACTGAAAATTTTTCTTCCTACACCACACATGCATGCATCCATTTACAAACATTAAAACATCATCAAAATGTCATTTACGATACCCATAAAACTTAAAGCATAACTTACGTGATTCAGTAAAATTCCAGCAGTTGAGAGTGGACAAAAGAGATTTCAGTGGATGGAGAAAAACAAGAATAAAGAGAAACAAAACAATATATGGACTGAAGTGCTTACTTTACTAGGTGTCACATTGACGTGAGAATGAAAAGCCAAATAAAAAAAAAGAACAAACTAGATGTTTCGGTGATAGATGAACAAGGAGAGAGTTTTGGTGGTGGGTGATTTCAATGAAGAACAAACAAGAGAGCTGCAGAAATTTGCATACAAAAACATGACTAGGTGTGTTAATAATACATTGCCACATGTCACCAATGCATGTAACCCATTTTTCATCCATATGAGGCTACCAAATGTCACTCTTCCATTTGTCTCTTATTTCTACATTTTTTCTAGTCCAAAATACCCCAAATTTCCAAAATGTCCGAAATATCACCAAAATTGCTAAATCAATTTTAATACACACCAATTTAATTTTCAAGACAAGCAAACCACAATTCACATTTTAATCGCATTAAAATCACTTATACCAAGAAAATGTCAATAAATGCCTATAAAATTATTTTCATGAGTGTCAACACAATTCACATGTATGAGTATGCAATATGATGCATGAAATGTACTTTTAAATTCTCAGTATACTCTCGTGTATAGTATCCTAGGGTTCTAACCCTAATCATTGGAATAATGAGATGTTACAGTCAAAGTAGAGGGAGCTAACAATATGATATACAATTTTGATTATTTTTAGTAGCAATTTTAGAAATATGATATTAAAAAATCTAGAGAAATATGATATGCAATAGTTTATAAACTCAACTTCAACCAGTTATATTGACTTATTAATTGTGAGTGGAAAACATAGAATGTGCTCATGTAGGGCATTTTTGGATGGTTAAAAAATTAAGTTTCGATGATATTTCCTTCTTTAGTGAATATTTTGTTAATTGCATATAAATTCATATAAAATTTCTTCTCCTTATTAAATTGTACACATTTCTTTTAGATTGATTATAGAAGATTACTTGTTTTTGTTTATATTGAATTTTTAGAAGAACACTGTTAACATAAATTCATCGCAGAATGTCGATATGGTGACTAGTTTCTGCCAATGGAAGGAATATGGCAAAATTCTCCCTAAAGAAGAACAAATCTATGCACAATAAATCTCCTCATCAAAGACTAATCACCTTTTGCCTTCAATGGTCAATCTTCTTCTTCAAGTTTTTTAGCATCATCCGAATTAGCTCTCTTTTTTATTAACTATATCTCATTTTCTGTTAGGAAGTTATTAGATGAACGTCTAATAGTATATATTATGTGTTTTGTAAAGATTCTTCAAAATTTTAACAGAACATAAATGGAAATGGAGGCGATGGCAATGTCCCTATAGCCCATATAGGAATAGGGAAATCAGTTGTTTTGGAACAATTGTTGATTGCAAAAAAATGTGTCTTCATTGTGACGACGATAGAGTCATTCAATTAGGCATGATTGTGTTCAAATTTGGGTTCCTTATACCGTTTGATTTAGCTTTGAATGTTCTATCTTGTTTGTTCTTTAGGTGAAACACATGGTACGTGCGATTCATCTTATTCAATGATCCATATTGCAACTGAGAAATCATTCACTACATCTTTTGCTAGTTTAGTTAAAACTAAGAAGTTATTGAAAGAGGGTGAAAATAATCCAACTCCTGGGGAAGATCTTTCACTATTTCAATTGACGCTTTCGAATGTGCAAGGAGCTTTTTAGGAATCCAGACATAGGGAGCTCCTTTACCTTATCTACAAAATCTTATGTCACTTGGAATCTAAAAAAATAATTATTTCCTTTTCTTTCTGAAGGAATAGATGTGAAACTTTAGTTATTGTTTTGTCTGTAAGAATTGTTAAGCTTCTAATTAAAATCTTTTATTACTTACCATATATCAATATTTATTGTTTTTCTGTAAGAATCATATATCATTATATTACAAACTTCATGTTAAAACTATTTAAAAATTTTGTAACACTATATAAAATTGTCAAATCATATAATTTAAAAGAGAAAAATATAAATATAAATCACTGTAATATTAACTAATTTTGAGTTTATTGTTTCATAAATTATTGAAATGATTTAACATTTTTGTTAACTAAATTTATTTTTACACGTACGAATCATTGTCAATAATATTAAATTTGATTTTATTCAATATAATGTTTAGTCACAAAATGATCAAGTCAATGTTAGTGAATCCATAATTATCAATAAGAGAGTTGTTTTGTTATTTAAAATTTTGGCAACGATTTATTCCCACGACCCTTTGGCGACATTTTGTAAAATGTCACAATCTGGTAAGGCTTTGGAAATTCGCCGCCAAAGCTTCGCAAAAAAAAAAAAAAAAGTGTAGTAAATACTCAACCTTGTTGTAGTGTTAATTTGTACACCACATGCGGTCAAGTTTGGAGAAGGAATTGGTGACCTTCCTAAAAAACCATTGTCATCTAATTGAAGTAATGATCTAAAATTTAGTTCCTATAAGAGATTTCCCTTTTACAAAAGCAAGTTTCTTGTTATAGGGTTTACAACCACAGTTTATATTTAAGTTATTTGCTCAACTTTATATTTCCCGTTTATTAATACAATTTATTTTTAATTTTTTAAAATAATTGTATAACAAAACCTTAGGAAAATAATTTGATATGAATAAGTAAATCAGATGGAATTTTCTAGTCTCGAGGATAGAATGGGAATGACGGCCGTAAATATAATTGTCACAATAGTATGTTTATCAAAATCAAATATGAACCATACTAATCTCATAATGTCGTTTTATTTTGACGCGGCATATATATAATGACGAGTCTAAAAAGTCCACCGACGTTCCACGTGGGCTGGCTAGTTGAGGTGAAAAACATGCATATGGTGTCTGAAACATGGACAAAGAGACTACGACTCCCCTCAGGCGGTGTTCTAAAATTCAAATCGATTATTAAATCGGTAGTTTTATTGATTATTGGTTTGATCGATTCAACCACCGATAGAACTAGTATTACGTAATAATTATATTTAATTATATATAATATTTAAAAATACAAAAATAAAAAAAATAAAAAAATTATCGGACAGGTCGGACTGAACCGGTCCGACGGATTCAGACTGAATCAATTTATAACTAATTTTGAAGAATAAATCGGACCAAACTATCGATCGGTCACCGATCAAACTGATCGAATCGACGAGTCTGATCCAAATTTAAAAACAGAGCCCTAAGGAAATTACGCGCATCTTCCATGCACTTAGACGCGAAGTGATAGACAACAAAAGTTTGTCTTGTTTTGTGTTACGTCGTTCGATTGTTATAGAACATGCTAACACTTGCCAGAGTCGGTGTTTTTTGACTTCTCAAAAAGTCGATCCAGACAAGACAGTCTTCATGCAGCTACTCAGTGTTTTCAACGAGTTAGCAGTCCAATGCTCACTGGTATAGAAGAATGGAGATCCTGCTCCTACCATTACTTCTTTCCTTCAAGACTATTCATACTTGAGGTTGAAAAAGTAGTTAAAAATATCAGAAAAGAAATTTATTACAACTTTTGAGTCCACACCTATTTGATGGTCCACACTGATGAGACTAGAAAGTGAGACCACCTGGGAATAATTAATATCTCACTTGACAAAGAAGGCAGCATATGGGGCGTATTTTGCACCTTACATTTCAACTTTTCTTCCGTGGTGTAATGCAAATCTATAACAGCCATCTTCGCTATACCAGTCCATGTTTTCAAAAACTAGAATATTTTAAAGTTTAAATATTTAAAACCGATATTAAATTATAAAAATTCTCACCATAAATAAAAATTAACATGTTTTATTTAGGCATAGATACAGTGATTATTTTGATAACCATAAGGCTATTCTGTCTAAAATATTTTTAAACGAAAAAGTGAAGAATGTAGGATTACCGAAGCCAACTCTATCCTTCGCAAGAGGTGTGGTGTGGCATTTCGTTTATGAATATCTCATGAGCTTACTATCTTGTGCCAGTTGGAGGCCGACTTCCATAGACCAAGTGGAAACAAACAACACTTAAGAGAATAAGCTTCTTTAGGATTGTATGAATGGATGTATTGCTGAAAATCCTTCCTTAAATAAAAATCAAGAAATTGTGACAACATCATACTTGCATATATAATAGCTAATAAAAGATGATCACATAAATAATGGGGATATTATATGTATGATAAAGCTAAACCTAAGAAAAAAGGCATATGATATGATTGAATGGATGTTTATCCTCAATTAGCTTAACGCATTTGGCTTTATAAACATCTTCGTAAAGGAGAATCTACAATCCCTTTTAAAGAAGGAAAAGGGGTTAGGTAAGGTCATCTCGTATCCCCTTACTTATTTGTACTATTTATGGAAGTTCGCGATTTAATTATCAATACAATGATTGATAATGGAGCTCGTGCTATATTGGAGATGTTCAACAACTGCACATGTCAATGTATCCTATGATGGTGATTTGTTACCGCTTTATCGTGATGATATTTCATTAATGAGTGTACTTTCAAGGGACTTTGAAGCTCTCTTGGGTCTACAAGTTAACCCTATAAAAACTTGCCTTTTTTTTATAACAAGAATGTTGATCCTTTGCTCCAAAGAACTTGTGGCCTTTTCTATTCAATCACTTCCAGTCAAGTACGTTGGGCTCCTATTATTACAACATAGCTCACAATGGTTGACTATTTTCCACTCATTTAAAAAAATTGAAGATAAATCTTTAGTTGGACAACATAATTTTATCATATCCTAAAAGGATGCAACTTGTCAAATATGTACTTAGTAGTATTCATATACATTAAACTTGCCAATTGTTGCTACATGCCATAATTGCTTTTGAAAAATCCAACCTGAAACTAGTAGCCGATGGACATGGAGAAAGATCTCGAAGCTCAACCCAATTCTATACTATAAAATCTTATATAAGATGGATGATGGAATGCCAACTTCTTTATAATTTGATCAGTGGCATCCTCTTAGTTCATTAGTCAATCATTAACCAACAAAGATTACTTGTGAATCTTCTTATCCTATGTAAAGGTTTATTTTACTATAAGTCCTAAATATTGGTTCTAGTGTTATGAGAGAAAATGGGAGTAGAAGTACTAAAAGGGAAGATGATAATGTTAGACTAGGATAAAAGAATACATTGTAAAAGTATGATTTTTTCATTAATTTCCTGTATTGTTACAACATTGGTCTTATAGACCTGATTCTAGAGAAGATAAGGGAGAATTAGCGACAATTGGGGAAAGGATTGATCCTATAATTAACAGAGTCAATCCTTTCCCTATTTCTATATGGAAACATTATCAATATGTATCAATACATATACTTTCCTTTCTAACAGATAATGAACATTAAGGAAAGGCTTGAATGAAGAAGGTGACATCACTTGGGAGTATTGAGATAGTTAAAGATGAGGTTGTTTGTGTAAGTGAAGCATAAGAGAGTGACAAGTGTAATAACACTATTAGCTTAGTGTAATAGAAAAATGGTTAATGAATGATAATTTTACTTTCTCCTCTTCCACTCTTCTCACTCGTCTACTTTCTACTACTTCTTAAATCTTTTAGTTCATAAATTTCATATTGTGATTTCAACAATAATCATATAATAAATCGGCATCAGAGCTCAAGAATCATTAGAGGCATGGCAAAATGCAAACGTTCCCATGATTTGAGGTATAGAGGAAAATATGAAAACTCGCACGTAAGAGATAGAGATACGTTAAGAAAGGGGGTTACAAGAATTAAAAAATGGATGATATAAATGAAGCAAAATGGTAATTAGAAAAATCACATGAATATTAGTAATGAGAGGAGAGTACCTAATTTTGGGAATGGAGAAATTCGTAATGATTACTCATATATCATTACAATAAGGTTTATAAAGATTAAGTTCCTAGCATTTAGGGGAGAAAGATTGAGGAGTTAGGGGTATAAATGTGACTTTTTTTTTCATTTGGAAAAGATACCATCAAAGCTAAAGGTAGGAATGATGAAGATGTATCCAGAAGGAGAAGCTTTGCCATGTAATTAAATTTACATGAGAAATTTATTAATAGTGGAGGAGACAAGATGGAGAGAGTATATGTTAGCATTAGAATAGAGGTTTGGAGAAAATATGTTAGAAGTTCTCGTTAGGGAATTGGAGGACTTAATAAGGAGGCATTTTTCAATCAATATTATGCAACATTTGATCTCTTATCTTAAAATTTGGTGATTTCAAAACCATATATATAATGAGCTTATTTTTGAAAGATCTAAAAATTGACATAGAATAATTGGTGAAAATTTAGGCTTCCAAAAACTTATGATTTGGCAAAGAAACATGAAATGGTAGCTTAGACATGTTATGGTTAGGATACGAGTGGAGGAAGAGGCTATATGGTGGGGGCTCGCCATTAAATAAAAGATAAGCAAATAGTAAGAATTCTACCTAGACTATTAGTAGGAACTTAATTCAAAACAAGGAATAAAAATTGGTAATGAATATTAGTTGCAGGGGACTAGAAGGTAATTACTTTTGGTGTGATTAGAAATATAGTCCTAGTCATAGGTATCAAAAGAGGATGTATCTGTATTCGATGGATGTTGGAGAAGAGGAGCTGAAAGAAGAGCATTAGGAGATGGAGCAAACTACGATATTATTACAATAGGTACTACTTTTAAGTTTCAATAAATGAAGGTGGTGGGAAGATTTTAAGGAAGGAAAGATTCATATTTTGGTGAATGGATGGTAGCACACATAATTTTATGGATAAAAAATTAATGAATAAGGACCATAGTGGAATTGAAGAGATAGAACCAATGATGATTTTAGTAGGAGGGGGATTATAGATCAAATGTCATAATTAAGAGAGACGGAAAGAGTTTAGTTGGGTGATAAGTGGACAAGAATTTAGAAAGGATACATTAATTATAGACATAAAAGGAATTGATATGGTGTTAGGGATATAATGATATTTTTCCTTCCATTCGGGACTCTTCTATCTTTTTAGTTCAATGATAACCAAAAAAGTACCTGAAGTATGAATTTAAGGTTGTAAAGGTATGCTAGATTTCAGAAACAACTAGTTCATAGGTTAGTAGAGGAAATGCTACAATAATAAATAATTTAAGAGACTATACGTTCCTTTGCTTCTCATGTAATCTTAGTTAGAAAGAAAGGTGGAACCTAGATATTTTCTGTTGATGATAGAGCTTTAAGTAAAATAACTACTATGGATAAGTTTCCTATAATATTGATTACTAAGCTAATAGAGAGATGTATAAAACTTAATATTTTGCTAAATTGTACCTAATAGCTAGTTACCATCATATTAGAATGAACTCAAATGATGTGCATATATAAAATATCTTTGAAGACATATCAAGGTCACAATGAATTCTTAGCGATGTCATTTTGATTAACAAATTCCCCGTAAACTGTTCAAAGTTTGATTTCGTAGTTCAATTATTATTATTTTATTATTATGTTATACGGGTAATTTAGAAACAACCTTTCTACTGGTTATGAGTAAGGTTGCATACTACTAGGCTTTTCTAGACCTCGCATGTTAGCGATATTTATACTATGTTGTTGTTGTTGATAATGATGGTTTTCTTTGATGACATACTCATTTATAGAATTTATTGGAAGAAAAAATCTAGGATTTAATCTCATTTATAGTATTTATTGGAAGAAAAAATCTAGGATTTAATGAACGTATTTCAAGAGTTGACATGTTAGTAATTATATATTAAATAGTAAAATGTAAACTTGACCTTAAGGAAGTTAAATATTTGGGTCATGTTATTGGTGCTCAACGTATAGCAACTAGTCTAAGATGATTCAAGCTATTAAAGAGTGGCCATTACTTAAAACATTGAAACAACTTAGAAGTTTCTTGGGATTATTTGAATATTATCAAAGATTTATCAAAGGGTATGGACAGTTTAGTATTCTTAATTCCAAGAAACTAGATATCTCGTTTCTTTGTACTATAGTGATAAGTAAAGTGTTACTAAATTAAAAACAAACATGTGTGTCTTACTAAATAAAAAAGAAGAAGAAAATCAAAACCTAAAGTGGAAACAAACATCACTTAAGAGAATAAGCTTCTTTAGGATTGTATGAATGGTTATATTGCTGAAAAAATCAAGAATCAAATGGATAAAGAAAGGAAAAAATAATATAACATTTTTTTTCTCAATTTCATTCAGGTAAGACATTACGATAATATTACCAATCTATTAGATGATATTGGCAAGTAAACCACAAACAACAAACACCTTATGGAAATTATTTCTACTTTCTCCCAAAAGGCAATTATCTCCTTTAAAAACCTCACTACCCCACCATATAATATCATTTCTGGTTGATCAGGCATCCTAAGCATAACCGTCTTAGCACTAAAGCCAATCATGACTTGATGCTTGGACAACCAATCTATACCCAAAATCAAATCAAATTCATGGAAACGCAATTCAATTAGGTCTGCTACATATTCACACCCTTAGATCATAATAAGACAATTTCTATAAACCTGATTAACGATCACGCTACTATCTAGAGGACTGGTTACATGAATGTCATAGTCTAACTAATCTAGAAGCATCTCTTTATCAGAAATTTCTCCAACACAAATATAGGAATGAGTGGATCCAGGATCAATCAAAGCATACATTTCATAATTAAAGAGAGAAACAGTACCCGCAATAACCTCAGGTGCATCTTGATCCTCACGAGCTTTCAAAGCATAAGCTCGAGTTGGAGCATAAGGTATTGTAGGTTGATCAACAGTCTCTAAAATAGTACTCGGATTAGGCTTGAACTAACTAGATCCTCCACGACCTATACCACGTCCTCTATTTCCAACAGATGCATTAGAAACCTCTTTACTAGCTTGTGATGTCTGAGACCATCTCATAGGACAATTGGCTATCAAATGCTTAGTGTTATCACATAAAAAACATGCACCTAAAACCCTCCTACATGCACTTTAATGGTGTCTGAAGCACTAAGGGCACTCCAGAATACCAGAACCTTGGCCCACAGAGGAACCCCTGCTAGAAGCAGTCGAAGAGGGAAGGTCTTGTCATCTTCCTTTAGCTACAAATCTCTGAGTGAATTCTGGTGTAGTGGAAGCACCTTCACGACTTCTTTTACCCGAAGATTGACCTCCTCTAGTAAAAATTCTTTGCTAAACCCTTTCTCTCTTCACCGTCTCTTGCTTCTCTTTCTTAATGACGGCTTGTACTAGTTGATGATAGCTCATTTGATGCAGTAAAGTGAATGCCGTCAGATGCTCTTTGATTGAGTCATGCAAACCACCCCCAAATTGAGGACGTCGGAACTCCTCAGTAAGTACAAGTTCAGGAGCATACTTACTTAGTATATTAAATTCACTGTCGTACTCTGTAATAGACAAGTTTCTCTACTTCAGGTTCAGAAATTGCTTCCATTTCTCCTTTCTATAGGCTTCCGTCACATATTTGGCTTTAAAATTTTGGGAAAAGAAATCCCAAGTCAGAGGCATAGGTAGCTGAGGATTCCTCATAATAAACTTCCATCATTCATAGGCCACTCCCTGAAGAAGAAAGACAACAAAATGCACCATCTGATCTAGTGGGAAACAAATTTCATCTAACACTTTTTTCACCTTCTCTAAATAGAATTCAGCGCTTTCAGAGATGTTCCATTAAATTCTTCATTTCCATACTTTCGCAACTGATTAATCTGAGCCTTGGGTACTGTCATACGATGTAATAACATCATCATGTCTTGTGACAGCTTAACCAAAGCCTCCCCCTGAGCTAAAGGTGGAGGAGGTGGCACTTCAGCTTTACCTCGATTGACCCCAGTGAGTCCTGATATAGATGGACGAGATCGCTCAGGATTATTACTTTTCGCAACCTCATTAACGGCTTCATGAGATCTTTCCATACTCAAATCTAAAACCAAAATGTGGGACAACCCACATTAGGCCAAACACAACTCTTATATGCAAGTACAAGCAATAATGGAGCGTTGGTAAACCAGAATCGCCTATACCATGCTCTGATACCAAACAATGTGACACCCACATGCCCCCTAGGAGGATATGCAAATGCTGCACAAAACCAAACGAAAACATATATAGGATATTACAAACCATATCCACAAATATACAAAATGTCTCATTACATTAATTACAACCCATAAACAACTCAAAAACAAATCAAACTGAGCGTTTCCAATACAAACACAATCTTTTTGGCCACTGCTGTTGTCTTTGTCTCGAAATTTAAACCTTCTTATCAGAACCTACACGGAGGTAAAGCCACCATGTTAAGCATAAAGCTTAATGGGGAATAACTAAACAAGACATAAATTGGTGATTGTTTCTAACAGTCACTTAACATTCACATATACTGAATCAGATCATATCACAACAATCTTTAATCGTTCATATTAAAGAGCAATTTAAATATTATTTGTCTCAGAACAAATTATGATTCATCACTATAAAACTTTCATACATCGAAACAAAACTTATATATATCATAACAGAATGTACACGTATCAGAACTGAATATCAAAATAAGATATAACAATTTCATATTATAATATGGCTTGTATCAGATCAGAATATGTTTTGTATCAAATCAGAATTTATCTTGTATCAGATCAGAACTTATTTACATCAAAACTGAATATATATCAGAATACAAAACAAGTTAGCCTCTAATCCTTTTTACAAAAGTGGGTAATAGGACCAAAACAGAAGATACCATGATTGGTTTCTCAGAAACAGAAGAGACTTATGTCTCAAAATCAGGGGACACTGTAGTGTCGATAACCAGGGGACACCGGAGTGTTAATAATCAGGGGACACCGTAGTGTCAATAATCAGGGGACAACTTAGTGTCAAGTTACAGGAGCAACTGTAGACCTTTTTAGGTATGTCTATTTACCCACAACTAGGACTTGACAGTTTTAAAAACAAAACATGTCACATTTCAGAATTCTCATGTAAAAGATATATTTCCAAACATATGACTCTATTCCACTTTGCTCAACTTGAACATTCTCATTCACATTTGATCAAACTCAACGTGCCTTATAAATATAAGCATTTGCAATAATGCACTAATGGATGCATTAAGTAATTACATTTTACAAGTACTCACCTAGGTTCCCAATTCACAAACATTCATAACTAACACATCACTTATATCATTTAAATCACATTTGTGTTCATAAGTATACTTCATTTATTTAATTACTCATAAGCTCCAAATTAGATACTTTGTTATCTAATAACACCTTCCTTAAGTTATTACTTCAATTAAAAATCTAAATCTTATTCAACCTTTAATTAACTTATTCCACATAAAACTAGATTCATTTTACACCTTAATTGAGTCTAATTACACTATTATAAAGTACCTTAACCTTATATAGTCCAACAATTTCCTAAAACCAACCTTTTCTCCTTCCTAAGTACTTCCCATTGCTTCCAAATTTTACTCCTTCATACTCCATCCAATACACCTTCACCAAAGTCCACTAATTTCACTTCAATTTTACCTTATTCATGCTTCAATCCCTTATCAAATTCATGTCTAACCAATTAAAAAAATCATTCAATAGATAACTCACAAACCATTATCTTACATACATCAAAACCAAAACAGAATTTGCCAAAAAAGGATCATTTTCAAGCACTCAATTATCAAAATCATAACACATATTTCATGTCAATTCAATTATCATAAACTTGTATTAATACATGCTATCAAGTTTAGAATTCCCTTACCTATTTAACTTCAAAGAACAAGCCAAACTAGCCTTCCAAACAACCAATAGAAGTCTAAAATCTAAGTGAAACTAGGATGCTCTTAACACCAAAAGGCAGCAACATACAAGATAACATGTGGTAGCTTTCTTAATGTAACATCTTGATGTGGAAATTAAGCACAACATAACCCAAAAATCAAGATTGGAAGAGTATGGTTTTTCGGTGGTGAATGAGAAAAGAGAAGGATGAGTTACAACAAAAATTAGCTAACGCATAAGGCCATGTCAAGTGTAAGATGAGTATCCTTACTCTAGGGACACTTATCACATAAAGATACAAACCACTTGTCCTTCAATAGAATAACCCACATGTCATACATAGAAATGAGCCACTTATCCTTCATTTAAGCTACCAAATGTCACACTTCTATTAAGCCATTTTTCATTCACTTATTGCTTCCACTTGTCAATTTATTAACCATGCCACTTGTCACTTAATTTTCCATGTGGGCTTAATCATTCAAATTTCCATGTTCCAACTTGGCTTACCACTTGACAATCGAATGTACATTTCATTCATTAATTCTCTAATCATAACAAATAATTTCAAGTTACCAATTATGGGCCATAAAATCAAAATTCAAGACATATACAATTCACAATCATATCATAATTTCAACACTTATCACATTTACTTTCATGAACATGTAATATTTCTACTAGGGTGTAATTTGGGGCCTTACACAAAGTAACAGGCACATCCTTCGGCAAACACCCACGTGTTCCAATATAAATTAATCGTTGCAAAAGTACATGACAATCACGGCTTTTCATCCCTGGCACTTTTCCTTCTTTAACATTCACACAACGACTTATATTTGATGCCTACCCATCAAGAAATTTTACTGATTAGAGGAACTGACAGAATGATTGTTTCTCACTTTTTGACATGTTGTAACAAGCAGGGGGAATAACGTATGACCTATCTTCTCTTCTTTTCAAATGCATGTCCTTTATAATATTCATATCTTCCAAGTCAAGTCTAGTATTAATTGTGTCTTTGGATTTCCCATCAATTCCCATGACAGTCCCTAAAATGGACTTACAATTGTTTTTCTCAATATACATGACATCAAGATTGTGCCTTAATAGTAATCAAGTTGAAAAATATGCTCTTTTTGTCCAATTCAATTTGACATTGTTTCTCTTTCGCTTTCAATTACTTGGGTGTTTGCTAGGTGTAATGTCACCCAAATGTGACAGCTGGTAAATAATATCATCACCAAACAACTGCATCAAAGCTTCACCCAATTTTACTTTGCCATTAAATAGTTTACTTCTTCGCCATCTATGCATATGTTCCAAATAACAACAATGTCCCGTATAACATATTTTACTTTGTATCCTCATTGAATATGTGTGATGGTTACACATAGGACAAGCCATATACCCTTTAGTGCTCCACCCAAACAAATTTCCATAAGCTAGGAAATCATTTATAGTCCACAAAATAGCAACATGCATTATAAATGTTTCGCCTTCAACAACATCAAAAGTTTGTAATCCAAATTCCTATAGATCGTTTAAGTAATCAATTAATGGTTGCATGTATACATCGATGTCCTTACCAGAGCAATAGGTCCTGGAATAAGCAAAGAAAACAATATAAAAGGCTCCTTTATACACTTTCATGGAGGTAAATTGTATGGGACTAGAATCACCGGCCACATGCTATATGAAGTACTCATATTACCAAAAGGATTAAATCCATCTGAAGCCAATCCAAGTCGAACATTATGAAAATCTTGTACAAACTATAGAAACTTTCTATTAATTTCTTTCCATGCCATTGAGTCTACTGGATGACTCATAACGTTATCATCGATGCATTTCTCTTTATGCCACCTCATATCTATGGCTGTTTTTTGTTGACATTAAAAGTTTTTGTAATCTTGGTTTACTAGGAAAGTGTCGAAGGATTTTATTCAGTATCTTTTTCAGAATCCCATCATCCACCTGCCAGCTTAACGTACCACAAATAAGACACTCCTAAAGATCTTTACTTTCCTTCCAAAAAAGAACACAGTCATACTTACAAGCATGAATTGAAATATATCCCAATCTAAGTTCCCTTAACAGTTTCTTTACATCATAGTAAGATTTCGGCAACTTATGTTCAATAGGTAATGCATCGTTCAATAAGTCAATTAACATGTCAAAAGACTTGTCACTCCATTTATTATAAACCTTCAAATGCAATAACTTCACAACAAATGATAGTTGTGAGAAATCAGAGCACCCTAGATATAATTATTCTCGAGCAACTTGCAATAACTTCCCAAAATTATCTTCTGTAATACTACCAATTATGTTAGCCATTCTTGTTTCATTCATTGTCTCCATATAATTTCGACAATCATCTAACATATCGTCAATCCCATCAGCACCATCATCATTCACATCACAATCATCTATATCATTATTGTAACTGTCATCATAACATGTACTACCACTTCTACTACAACTTGCTTCCTTACATTCACCATGATAAAGCCATGGAGTATAGAATTTGTCTATGCCTCGGATTAGCAAGTGATTATGTACCACATCTTGACTTTGGGAGTCGGCATTTAAGCAATCGATGCATGGACAACGAATACTACATTCATCACCCATTTGATCTTTTACAAATTGCATGAAACTCTTAACTCCTTCTACGTATTCAGTTGACCATTTTCGATGAGACATCCAACTTTTATCCATCTAGCTATACAATAAAAGAAGATAATTGGGTTATTACATGCATTTTTCATTCAATATTATGTTTAAAAAAACCATTGTAATTAAGGTAAGTGTCGTTGTTTCTTGTTTCCAACCTATATACCATCCTATGTTTGTACTATGTTGAGTTGTTTCTTGTTTGCTTTGTCTGTTTAACTTCTTCTATTACATAATGACATTGTTGCATTATTGCTTGGTGAAATTACCTTTACCAATTTGTCTTCATTCTAATTTGTCAATATATAAACTATCCACTCAATTCGTGTTGTCAGTTCATATTCATCAATTACATAACTATATACAACAAAATGAAACGATCACCAATATATAATACAATTAATTAACAAGCTAATTAGTAAGATGATTACTACTAATTCACATTAACAACAATTGCAACTATTTGTCTAAATGATATTGTAACTGGGTTGGATGAGTTACCTGGATTGACGGACAACCGCAAACCAATAAGAAGGAGGAACTTCAACGATTTTTCCTTAGATTGCCTATAAATATGGGAGAATTAGATATGAAGGAATAACACAATTAATAAAAAATAACAAAAAAATAATTTAATACAAGATGGAGTTACATTTAGCATAAACGAATTTAATACAAAGGAAAAGCACTTTATTGATGAGGCATAAGACAAGCACTTCATTTGATACAAAGAAAGCACTATAATTAAATCTCTGAATCCTTCCATTTATTTTCAATATAAGATATGATATTTTTAAGTCCCAAAAGGATAAAGTATACTAGTTTTTTGGAACAAGCCACACACTAGTTGAAAAATGATGTAATGGTTAAAATCTTTTAAAAAGATATATCTTTTAGGTTAATTAAAAAAGAGAAACCTGAAAACAAGCATGCATTTGGTAAATTCATTTATTAAATGCCTCTTTGCACATTTAGTTCAAAATCTTGAAAATTTCCTTGAATATATAAATGTTTCAAATAAGAAAATTCACTTAGTAAAGTAAAAAGTAAAAGTAAAACATTATAATGGTAAACAAATTGCCATATGCTGGAAAAAGCAATGATGATTAATAGTTATGTCATTTTGCTTAATCTAATTCTACAGGCGATTTGACCCTACCTTATTGTACATCAATAGATACCTAAACAAGGAAATGAGTCGACTACCCATTGCTTTAGTAGTTAAGAAACCAATATGTTGCTTAGCTACTATAATCACCATTTGCAAAGTTCCAATTCATCCAAGATAATAAGAAGATGAAATTGGCACATGTTAAAATATTAAATTTAACAACAAAGAATGGTCAAAGCATAAAACATCTTAGGTTTTTTTAGCCAGATAATTTTCTAATATATCAAAAATACATTCCAAAAATGTTAGTGCTTTTTAATTTCCAATTAACTATACCTATGTTAAATTTATTAGCTTTCAATTCATCAAATGATTTTGGAAGCGCCCAAAAGTGAATAACCTTGCAGCAGCTCAATCAATTTTACAAATCCCAATATAAACCACTTATTGCAATCATGTATAACACAACTATATTATGAATTATGCTAGAATACAAGAGTGGATAACTTCTAATAGGGGTTATCCAAAACTTCACAAATGTAGTCCAACAATCTTCGTCACACTAACCCAATGCCTAATCTTATTAGGTCAATTAACCACCCATATATGCAAGTAATAACAAGAATTTTGTCAAACACCTTATAGGAAACTAAAATTCATCTCAAGAACAACATAAAAACTTTAGTTTTCCCTTTCTTCAACAACAATAACACAATAGACGTTTGTTTCAACCATTATCATCACCAATAAATCGACAACAAAAGCATAAATTCAACACAAAACCATTTCCCTTTTTTTGAATTCAATGATACAACATCATAGCAAGGTCAAAACTACTTACCAAATGAAGAGAGCAACCGCAGTTCAAAGAATCATTCACAATTTTGAAGATAGAGGAGAAAATAGGGCAAAAAGGCAACGTCGGTTTCGAAAAAACAAAGGAGATGGGGGTTGTATTGTGAAAGGGGGAAGAATGGGGTCCACAGACGCTAAGACGACGTGTTGGGCCCCGAAATTTTCTTGGAAGCTAGAACTGTTAAATGAGGAATGGTTGGTGATTCTTCATGTGTATAGAAAAGGAGAATTCTTGAATTTGAAATGAAGTAGAAAAGATTGATTGAATCCAAGTGAGAGGATCGGTTAAAAGAGTAGAAATGGGATATTTTACTGAACATACTTCAGTATTTTGATGATATCTTGATCTGTAGAGGTCCAAATGGGTTGGTTCTTATTTCTAACTAAACTAGAGACATGGAGCTACAAGTTATCTGAAGGAATCGAATTTCAATTCAGTCTTTAAGACATTCAATTTCTGGAGTGAAGTTGGGTATAGTGTACAGTCTCGGTTTAGTAATAGTCCGAAAGTGTTTGAACCATATCTTTTTCTCTAGTTATCCAAAGGAGACTATTCTTAATTAGAATTAAAATAGAGAAATAGGGATAAAAATCATATGAAGAAGACGAATCTTGATTTAGTCCCTAAGAGTATCAATTTTCGGATGGAAGTCAAGCAAAGAATAATGTTTCAGTATAAGAACAGTCTGAAATTTTTGGTGAATAACTTTCAAATTTCCAAACCAAATTGAATGATTTTGATGTCATTAGAGAAATTGCGACAATGATGAACATTTTTCTAGAAGGAAGTGTTAGCAAATTCCTTCAATTGCATTATCAGAAAGATGTCTTGATTCTTGGAAGGA
>JANITX010000009.1:49219446-49231521 GCA_027564395.1 Erythroxylum ulei | reverse complement strand
CTAAACCCATGACTCTTTTTCAAAGCATTCAAAAGAGTTATAAAGCATGTTCATGAAGTAGTTGAAATCATTTATTTCCATCATTTGAAAGAAAACATTAATGGCCTATTACTTAATCATAAAACTGTAACCCACCTCAAATCCTTGCTTGTTACTTGCTCAAATGTGTCCTTCTTCTTGCTCCTCTTGCCTCAATTGATTCCCTTAAACAACAATCAAAATTCCTTTCAATTTGGTTCAATACTCGAAAAGTTACAACCTAAACAATATCAGATTATCCTTATGCATGAAACAAAATTCTATGCTCAAATTCACTCCCAAATTTGAAATTCTTATAGACATAATTTGGACTCTATTCCTGCAAACAATTTGTAGCCTTATTTCTCTAGTTTACACCAAATCAAAAATCACTCAATTTGGACTTCTACATCAAAAGGTATGCCCAAAATACCAAACTATGTCTGTGCAAGAAAGTTGGAGCTCGCCGCGGTGAGAATGCAAACGTGCGCCGCGTCGAACGACTCCAAAAACCTCCCAAAAACCTGTTTTTTAACATTCTTCAACTATACACTTCCCATATTCCAAATATAACTCATCTTAACCCCAAACCATCTCTTATACTTCATTTCCAGGCTCATATCAACCCAAAATCAATAACAAAAACATCAAAATCTATCTTTGATCATTAACCAAATAATAAAACCTTTACATAAACCATTCCTTAACAACTTCCTACCCACATTCAACCTTGTTTTCACTTCTAACTAACCATAACTATGCTTCATCCAGTAATCAAGAAGGGTTTATGCTTATACTTACTTGTTGATGCTTCAAAATCTTCAAACTCTTCAAGATTTCCCAAAAACCTAGCTTTTCTCTCTTTTCTTCCTCTCGTCCACGACACTCACTTCTCAAACAAGACAAAAATTTCTTATTCTTCTAATTTCTACTCTTAGCAATCATACAATGTCCCTTTTGCCCTCTCATATAAGCCTTAGCCTTCTAACCTTAAGTGATCTTCCAATTTTGCCCTTATACATTCTTACTTCTTAATTTTCACTTACACCATACTATACTCTAACTTAATCTTAATTTCTCCATTTAACACTTCTAATTCCATCAATCTAAGCAATAAATCCTCCAATCATTAACATGCTAATTAAACTTCAAACAAAAACAATTAATCAATCAAAACCTCAAAAATGAATTGAAATCATGCTTATTCAATAAGAAAAGAATTCGGGGGCTAACAGGTAATGCTCACTGAGGAGGATAACATTATCTTTACTTTCTCTTCAAAATCAGAAGCACAAAAATTAATTGAAGAAGGTCTGTGTCACATTTCATAACTTCCCCTATTTCTTTAAAGTTCGAAACCAGGAATGAAACTAGAAAAAATAAGAGGAAAAACATTCCCTTACGGGTAAACATTCACAACATTCCTGCAGAATATTTGACTACCAAAGGCTTGAGTATGCTAGCTAATTATTTGGAGAAATCTATATGTATGGATAAGAACACAACATTGAGGAAAAGGGTCGGGTTTGCTAGATTGTGTGTGAGTATGGATATTTCCAAAGAAATGAAGGATAACATTCCTATATTAAGGTTGGAAAATGAGCATTCTCTTAGAGAGGATAGAGTTATGGTTACATACCAATGGAAATCATCGCTTAAAGCTCAAGGTAAAGAATGGAAACGTACTAGAAAAATCTTCACTAGAGGAGACTATTGGGAGGTGATGAGTGTAGATTAGTGTGATTTGGAAGGAAAGAAAGAAGAGGAGATGGATGAACAGGTTGCTGGAAATTCTAAACCAAGTTAGTTGGAAAAAGTTTCTCTTAAAATTGGGGGAAACAGTCAAGAAAATATTTGTATAGATTCCAAAAAAAAGGAGGAATAGATCTGATTTCTTTGATTGACCAAAATAATGCTCAAATGGACAAGGAGGTAAATGGACTGGAAACTTATGATACAAATCAAGAAGAAGAAGTCTCTAATCCCCATTAGAATGAACATGGCCTTCAAAAGGCTGAACTACCGAATGGAGGAATTCAAGAGGAGCATTTTGAACAGGTGACTTCTAGGAAAAGTAACAAGAGTAATAAGAAAGGCTCCAAAGGTAAAAGCAATCTCTTATGAATGTGATAGTATGGAATGTACTTGGAATAAATAACCCTTCCAAGCTTAATGCTATAAGGGATTTTATCCTGAAGGAGAAGCCTTAGGTTTATTGTCTTTTGGAAACTAAAATTAGGGAAATAAATCTGAACTAGCTATGTTGTTTGTGTAGGAAATGTCAGTTACTATTAAACCACCAAAGCTATGCCTATGGTAGGATTTTTATAGCTTATGATGATGATTCAGTGGAGGTGAAAGCTCTCGAAACAAATTAGCAGTTTATTCACACTAAGATCTATTTCAAGATGGAAAACTCTAGTGTTTTAGCTACCTATGTATATGCTCTTAACCTTGGATTTCAAAGGACTGAACTTTGTAATTCTATTAGATGATTAAAGGCCTCGACAAATTCTCCATTGTTAGTGTTCGGTAATTTTAACACCACATTATTCAGATCTGAAGTAGAAGGTAATTGTAACTTACACAATTATTCTTCAAATATGTATGATTATATGCAAGAAATGGAACTTACAGGTCTGAAATCCGAAGGCCATAGATTCACATAGTCTAACAAACAAAGTTCTACTTGGCATATCAAGAAAAAATAGGATATGGCTTTGAAAAAAATAGAATCAGGAAAAAATTCCTTTTTAGGAAGTACAACAAAATTATTAGACCTTGGTATTTCTGACTATACTCCTATAAGGATTGACAATTTGTTCAATTATGTAAGAATCCTTCATCCTTTCAGATTTAACAATTTCTTGGCTGCTATGGAGGGTTTTCATAAGACTATAATGAAGGGGATGGAGTATGATTGTTTCGGGACAAAACAATACATTTGTCTCCTAAAGCTTAAGGCTATCAAGCAAGAACTGAAATCCCTCAATTCAAAAAGAGGACAAAATCTCTCGAAGGAAATTAATAAGGCTAGAGATAAATTATCAGCTATCTAGACTTCATTGGCAGATAATCCTGCAAATGTCTCTCTAAGACCTATTTCTTGCATAAACTTTCTCTATAAGATCATTGCAAAGATCTTGGAAAATAGGCTGAAGGAGGCTCTCTAGTCTCTCATAAGTGAAAATCAAGGAGCATTTATAAAGAATAGGGATATTGGGGACAATATTCTTATAGTCCAGGAGTTATTGAAATGGTATAACCACAGGAAAAGTCCTCATAACTGTACTATCAAAGTGGACCTACAGAAAACTTTTGATAGTATGAATTGGAGTTTTTTGCTACAAACTATGGAGGTCATGGAATTTCCTCATAGGTTCTTAAGGTGGATTCGGGAATGCATTACTACTACATCCTTCATAATTCTAATAAATAGGAGCCTAACGGAGATGTTTAAAGGAAAAAAAGGACTTAGGCAAGGAGATCCTCTGTCAACTTACCTATTCCTAATTTACATGGAGGTTCTTACCCAAATGCTGAAGTGTAACTCGTCTAATGACCTAGGAATACCATTCCACACGTAAGAAGATTTCACTAACTAGCTTATGTTTTGTAGATGATCTCATACTCCTAAGCAAGGCGAATGTCTACTTAGTCTCTCTATTGATGAGCACTCTCAATTATTTAAAAGAGATGTCAAGGTTGAGTATTAATCTTCAAAAGCGTTACTTCATGCTTTCAAAAAGTGCTTCTCATCTATCAAATGCATTGACACTAACAACGGGAAAGGAATTAAAGGAGCCTCCTTTCCTTTATTTGGGAATTCCAATCTAATATAAGTTTTTATGAATGTATTCCTCTAATTGAAAATTTTCAGAAAATGGGTTCATGGAAAAATAGAGCCCTATCTTATGGAGGGGAACTTTAGCTCTTAAAGTCGGTTATATCATCAATGCAACTTACTAGTGTTCTAACAGCGCGTCGTTACGCTAGACAAAATAAAATAACTAGATTACTACTATAGCAGTGGTGAGTCTAGGTCGATCCCACAGAGATTGTAAAGTTTATGAAATGAATTAATCGGTTTTTAGGATTAACGGGGGGTTTTATTTTTAAAAGAAGAAAATAAAATAAAACTAACTAATAAAAACAAATTAAAGAAAACATACAAAAAGTGATAAAAGTGGAGAATTCGGTAGGGACCTGGTTCTTTGGATCAATCTCGGCCTACACCCTAATTAAGCAAATTTCATTGATTTGTTGCTCTCAAACCTCTCCTAGCAACTATTAATCGTGAGTTAATAATTTGCCCGAGTTTTCCCTTAGGTAGTGTTTAATCAAGATATGATCGTTAATTAATTCTAACCATCGAATAACCTAGGATATGATCTCTAGATTTAGGAAAACCGACTAATCAAGGCAACAACTACATACGATACGTCATTTAACCTAGGTCATGTTATCCCTAATGATTACGAATCATTAGTCACTACACATGAATTTTAACATAACAATTACAGATTATATCAAAATTATAGCAATGGGTTTACAATTAAACGATTCAATAAACGCATTGAAATCATCTTTTCACAATACCCAATGGGTTCATACACAAATAACAGAACAATAACAAAAATACGACTATCCATACACAATACCCAAATAAATTAACATAGGATAACACAATCAATTTCTAATGAGAGAAAGAAACAACAAAATGATAAAAAATACTTAGCCCGAGTCATCGACATTGATGTTGCCTCCGAACCGATGTTGGGATGTCCAGCCCTTCATGGGTCTTTCCCAGAAAAATGCTTCAACCCCCATGGTGTAGCCCCACCGAAGACCATTTCTCCTTCACTACCTTATTATGCAACCCTCTCTACTCTTCACTATTCATTGATAGGATAATTAAACTCCTTGGACCATGCTACAATTCACTGCTCTCTCAAGCCCCTCTCTTCTGCTACCTACCTTCACATCTCTCTCTCGCCACTGTTGCTCTCCACTATTTCATAATGGAATGAATTAAGATGGGGGTTTTTGGTCCACCCCCCACTATTCACTCCACTCACAATGTCTCTCCCTTCTTATGCTGCATGAAATGAATGCATATGCGTTGCATAAAACGCATACGCTTGCGCTCAACACAAAATGTAGATGGATGCATTGTGTTGAACGTATACGCTTGCGTTCAACACAAAACGCAGACTCATGCATTGCATCTTTCCTAGTTATTATTGCACGACGTTTTGTTCATGTTGCATAGTCGTTTTCGTATCTTTTTCCATCTACTTGCTTTTAAATTTTTCTTTTTCTTTGTCTTCCACTTTTCTTGTCTTCTTCTTGTCTTTTAATTTTCTTCTTCTCACTCCATGAAGACAAGTGAGTATTGATCTTTAGAAAATAATTCAAATGCAGTACTTTCGACCCACTTTAATTTATTTACTTCTAAATTGTACCTAAAATTATATATGAATTAAAGTATCTTAAGCATATTCGTATCATTAATCGCTAAGTGTAAATGATTAAGTGTATCAACAATTTAAACACATATCAATTTCCCCCTTACTTAATTTTGGCCGTCCTCGGGCAAAACATCCAAATTAAGCTCAAAGACCTGAAACATTTACTTAAACGCCATATTTTCCAAGACAATATAATTATAAGCAAAGATGAGTGACTTTCAAAAATCATAGCAAGATGGCAACATTCCAAACATTTACTCATGATCAATCAACATTCATCATCTTCAAAAACTGAGCAATCTAATGGTAGACTCGAAAAATGTGTTTAACTAAAATATATCCATAGATACACTCAACACCATTCATGATCATGACAATCCACAACTTTGCATATCATTTGTAACACCCTACATACCCCTTTGGGAGGATATGCAAAGTGCCACAAACAAAAACAAATAATATAGAACTGAAACCAAATCCAAAACATAACATACGAAACATTTCATACATGCATTTCCAGAATCTTAAACAAAAATACAATATATATGTTAAATTCAAAAACCATTCTAAATTAAGGCTATTACAAACCTTCAGTCAAATTCAAAAGCAACATACATCAGATATAAGCCCAAAAAAACTCAAAAATACATTTTGATAAAAAAAACTCAATCTCCTTTGGCCATTGATGTTGACTTGTCTCAATCTTTATAATCCTTGCTCTGAACTTACACGAGAAAAATCCACCGTGCTAAGCATATAGCTTAGTGAGTAATAACTAATCTATGCATTAAGTGACAACTCATCATACTGAATCATGTAACAGCATAAACACTCATTAAAAGATTGCTTTAAAAATAAATTAAGCATAATGCATTTCAGAACATATTTTATAATTAATAGAACTGAATATCACAAGAGGGTATAAACCCTTCAGAATCAGAATACAATTTTGTTATGTCAGAATCAACATATATCAGAATACAAAATCAGGTGACTGCTAATCCATTTATAGAAGCGGGTAACGAGACTTATACAAGAGAGACCTAAGTCTCAACACCGAAGTATTCTTGACCCCAAAGTACCACAGGAGAGACCAAAGTCTCGACACCGAAGTGTCACAAGAGCAGCTGCAGACCCTTCTAGGCATGCCTATTTACGCATAACTAGAACTTAACAGATTCAAAAATAGAAATGTTTGAAATTCAATTCACATATCAATCAATGTTTTTATACTATGTATTCAAACATATCACCTTCTTACAGTTTTGCAAATCATTCAATGATCCAAACTCAATAACAAACAAAACAGTCAAAGCAAAACTATCAAAAATTTCTTACTAAATTACTAACAAAATTGGCCATCTAAATTACTTACAAAAGCTCCCTTTCTGCGTATTGCCTCGAAGTCCCGACAATATCTAGAAGTGGTCGCCCTATGCATTCCTCTATAACATTTAATGCAATCACATATCACTATTGTGCATGATTATGAAATCATTTATGCACATTCATGTATACTGAATATGTATGATGCATGTTCATGACAAATTCCAGGTTTCTTATCCTTAATCTTGTCACATTATCAATCACGTGAAGCCATACTCAATTCCTCAATCCAGATTTATTTCACAATCAACTTTCGGATCCACTTTGCTCAATTATTCTAATCAGGACGGTGAGGTAATTAGGTAATACTTCCTTCTAGAAATTTTCCCTCTTTGTCTTTGGTTTCCAATGATACAAAATTCATCCAATTTGGTTTAGTATGCTGAAAGTTATACTTAAAAGATTGTAGACTATTCTTAAGCTTAAACAGAATCCTTATCTCAACTTCCAATCAGATTTTGAAATTCTTAGAGGTAGAATTAGAATTTAATCTCTTTAGAAAATTTGTAACCTTATGTCTCTAGTTTAATTCAAATCAAGAATCATCATTAAAAGCTCTACAGGACAAGATATAAGCAAAATAACGAAGTATGTTCAGTAAAATATTCCAGTTCATACTATCCCAACAGATTCCCTCACTTTGATTCAATCAATCTTTTCCAATTCAATTCAGAATGCTACCAATTTTTATGGAGAGGTAGAAAAATGTGTTAGGAATCTATTGGCGTAAGAATCAAGTCATTTGAACATTAGGTGAAGAAGTTATAACAAAAAGATTGAAGGATGTTCAGAAAACAACCTTCTTCAGAAAGCCTGGAAGTCACGATTGTGTGCGTGCACGACCGTGACATTCCAGATGCACCAGCAATGTCGCGATCGTGCAGCCGCACCTGATTTTCTTCTTCTGCTTTCATTCTTTTCCCAAATTTTCTTATTTCAAGCTTATTCAATGAACACATATATCATTTAAACCAATTTCTTTACTTCCATTTCAACCCAACTTAGTCCCAAAACAACTCAAATTCAAGTTTATGTCAAACACTAAAAACCGATACCTTACATAAGCTTTCTCTCACTACTGTGTTTTCATTCTTTCATCTAAGACTTTTCTTCTCATTTTCCTCCATGCTTTCCCTTCCTTTAACACAAATGACACTCCAATCCAACTTCATCTTAGCTTAACAATACAAAACAAATCAAAAATCCAAAGTTCATATCCAATATCAAAATCCGATTCTCATTAACGCATAATTCTATTTTTCTGCATTTGTTCCATTTCTAGCACTATTCACTTCACTAATTTCTCATTTAACCCATTCTAAACACCACCGAAGCTATCCATCTTACACACCTCATGCACAAATTTCATTTTCAATCATTCAAACATCATCAGACTCATTTGATTCATTTCTATGAATACTCAAATACCCATGCATATCCAGTGAGAAACAGAGCATATATTCACTGTATTTCATGAAAACATCACTTACATAGAAACTACTCAACTTATATAACTCATGCATGTGTTTATTTTCAGCACGCAAAACATTATCACATCATCAAAAATCATTTACACAGTACCTAGAAAACTAAACCACAACTTACTTAATTTTTTCTGAAAATTCTTCAACAGTGAGAGTGAAGAACAGGGTTTAGTGGAAGGTAACAACAAGACCAAAGAGAAGCAAATTCCTCACTGGACTGAATCTTTTAGTTTGTAAAAGTTAACACTAATGTAAGAATAAAAAATAGTAGTCGGTGATGAATGTTCAGTGATTTTCGATGAACACCTATATAATCCGAAGAACAACAAAAGTTACAGTGTTCTCAACTTAACCACGTATCTTCTTTGCATGTAATACAGTGCCACCAACTAAATTTGACTTATGTCTCACTACCATTCATTCATTTCCAATATTTTCCTAGTCCATAATTACCCCAATTCAGAAATTTCTAAAATTCACCAAAAATTTCGAAATAATACCAATAGTCTCCGAATAAATTTTCCATATTTTATTCACATTTTATAAATCCATTTTACCCGAAATATGTAAATGAATGCGTGCACAATTTATTTGTATGTGTCAAAATTCATATGCTCATATCAGCGAATACTCAAATATGTAAAGCATATTATGCACTGCTAATTCCTCAATTTTCTAACCCCTAACTTGGGGTGTTACAATTCTTCCATCCTTAAGAAAATTTCATCCTCGAAATTCATACCTGATCTGAATATTTGCAGATATTGAGCTTTTATGGTTTCATTTGGTTCTCATGTTACTTCTTCAAGTCTATGGTGTTGCCAGAGTACTTTTACCAAAGGGATTTGCTTATTCCTAAGTTGCCTGACTTCTCGGGCTAATATAGAAACTGGCCCTTCTTCATATGACAAATCCAGTTGTACCTGAATTTCTTGCACTTAAATTTTATGTGTCACATCAGACTGATATCTTCTTAGCATAGAAATGTGAAACACATCATGTAGCTTGCCCAATTCTTCAGAAAGAGCCAACTGATAAGCTACTAGTCCAATTCTTTCAGAATTTCATAAGGAACAACATACTGCGGACTAAGCTTACCCTTTTTACCAAAGCGAAGTACATTCTTCCCTGGTGACACTTTCAAGAACACCTTATCGCCTACCTGATACTCAATACCTCTCTTTTTTAGGTCAGCATAAGACTTCTGCCTATCACTAGCAACTTTCGACCTTTATTGAATAATCTGAATATTTTCTTCAGTATCTTTCATAATTTCAGGCCCGATCATCTTGCTTTCACTCAACTCAATCTAAGATACCAAAGTTCTACACTTTCTACCATACAACGCTTCATAAGGCGTCAGGCCAATGCTAGTCTGATAACTGTTGTTGTAACTTATCATTAGTTCTCTAAGCATCACAAATCTCTTACTTATCATCAGTTCTCCGAGTATCACATATCTCTTGTATCAAAGTAGGCCTTGCTTTCAATTGAGCTATCAAAACTCCATCAGACACCAATCACCATTCACTCTGCTTAAGTGATAATGCCGAAATGGTCTTCCGACTCAAAGCATCAGCTATTACATTAGCTTTACTCGAATGATAGTCCACAATATAATCATAGTCCTTAAATAGTTCCAACCAACGCCGTTGTCTCAGATTAAGTTCCTTCTGGGTAAGTAGATACTTCAAACTCTTATGATCTGTGAAAATTATACATTTTTCACCATACAAGTAGTGCTGCCAAATTTTCAAGGCAAACACTACTGTTGCAAATTCCAAATCATGAGTAGGGTAATTCTGTTCATGTGACTTTAGTTGCCTAGAAGCATAAGCAACTACCTTTCCATCCTGCATCAATCAACTGATCAATTAAGTCTTCAATCCTTGGCAACGGATACTTGTTCTTCATTGTGACTTTATTCAATTGCCTGATATCGATACACTCTCAGTAGTATATTCAGCTTCCTCTGTTTGAATCTCATACTTATCCGACTCCAATATTCACATCTGATCCGTTCAATACTCATTTATTCATTCTTATTCAATATTCATTCATTCATATCCAAACATATATTACATCTGTACACCGTAACATCATTCGCCAAAGCAACCACTTTATCAGATGTACACTCACAATAACTAATCAACTTATTCTTGAGGGTTTCCTACATATATTGCTATCTTCTGCTTTGTCTTACTTGAATATGTTCTCAATCAATTCAGAAATTTATAGAACGTAACTATTACGAAATTCTAATAACAAACCAATGTTATAACATTGTACCGAATCACAAACTTTCCAACGCGATACCTAAACATCCATTATGGTTCCAAGTTCAACCTCTCAAGGTAATTTACTCTTTAAATCCCATCACTTTTACTTGCATCTCTATTCTTTTTCTCCGTCTAATCCATGAAAATACATTTCCTTCCACATCAATTGAAAGGTGTACAACCATAACATAATACTAATCTCATATTCCTTCTTGAGGAGCTTCCGGGCTTACATAGTAGATATTACATTAGCAAACGAACTAGTGCGGATGCCATGCAATATTATTATAGACTGATCAGGCTTCCTAAGCATAACTGTCTTAGCATGACAATTAACTACTGCCTGATGTTTGGATAACCAATCCATACCCAGAATCAAATTAAATTCACGAAATGACAATCTGATCAGATCTACTACATAATCATTTCTTGTATCTTAATAGGAAAATTCCTAAACACTTGATTAACCAACACACTACTGCCAAGAGGACTGGTTACGTGAATGTCATATTCTAACTGATCTATTGACATCTTCATATCAAACATTTCTCCAGCACAGCTATATATATGAGTGGATCTAGGATCAATCAGTGTATGCATGTCAAAATCAAAAGGAGAAACAATACCAGCTGCATGTCAAAATCAAAAGGAGAACAATACCAACCCTGACTTCAAGTGCGTCTTAATCCTCACAAGCTTTCAATGCATAAACTCGAGCTGAAGCAGAAGGCACAGCTGGTCGATCCACAGTTTCCGATTGAGTACCCAGATTAGGTCTGTGCTGACCAGATCCTCCTCATCCTTTACTACGTCCTCTGTTCCCAGTAGATGTATGAAAGACCTCCCTATTGGCTTGTGACATCTGAGACTGTCTTAGAGGGCAGTTGGCTATCAGGTGCTCAGTACTGCCATAATGGAAACATGCACCCGTAACCCTCCTACAAACACCCCAATGTTGTATAGAGCAATGAGGACACTTCGAGGCACCATAACCTCATCCACTAGAGGAACCCCTACCAGATTTTTATCCTCTGCAACCTTTATATTTGTATCATCTTCATTTCTCATATCTGCATCATTTTCATCCTCTACATTTGACATATCGTCTGAATTACCTACATTACCTCCAAACCCTACATTATTAACATCCTCACCATTATCTTCAACTGCATTACCCTAATTAACCTCATTATTTTCATCTATAAAACCACCCTCGTACCTAACATTATCAGCCACATTAACAAAACATCCCGCATGCTGAAACCTTAGAGTTACCTCATCAAATGTCATTCTGCCAACTAATTCGTTGCAAACATATGGTTTAAAAGGTATAAATGAACAATGCAGTGAATAAATATCTTAGAAGTGGATGTGTATGGTAAAGGAATAAGGATAATGATTGCACAAGAGTGCCACCTAATAGAACATGTTAACAAA
>JANITX010000009.1:49086416-49101241 GCA_027564395.1 Erythroxylum ulei | reverse complement strand
TTCAATTGCCAGTCCTTTGTCACCCAATAACTCAAATATCATACCTTCTCTAAATTTATCAGTGCCGTTTAATCAGTACAGTTGCCAAATCAGTCCGTTCAGTAATCAGTTTTCCGGTACCAATTAATCTAGGACAGCCATAAAGGCATGGACACTAGCACCCGTTCTACGGAAGCGGGATGTTACATTTTAGGTTAGCATTATGTTTCATCAAACAAATGGTGACATTATAAATAATGATTTATCTAGTCAAATTAGGTTGGTCAACCAAATTAGGCTTCACATTTTAGGTTACAAATGGTCTTATTGTCTTGTATGGAAAATAATGATCTTAGCAATGAATAAATGCTTTAAAAAAGTGTAAGATACTCCATTGAAGAAAAATAAATAAGAGAAACAAAGATAATCAAGTGGTATAAGTATAAATTCTTTGACTTAAAATAAGGTTAATGTATTCTAATGAGATAAAGATTGGTTATAGTATGAGTTATGCAACTCTTAAGATATCTTATGTGATTGAGAATCTTATGAGTATGTTAGAGAGAATTTTACAAACCCAAAGCATTTAAAGTTTATCTTAAATATTAAAAAAGACAAGTTATTACAGTTTTATCATCAAGCACCAAAGAAGAGTTATAATGAATTCAAAATTCTTAAGTGAAACTTGAAGAGTGGAAATGAGTCAAAAAAAAAAAGACCAAATCACTATAAATTATAAGTATTTTTCTCTTCCTTTATCTTTTTAGTTTTTATATATTACTCTTGTATAATTATTATTTTCTTTTTTATATTTTTTGATAATTTGGTTGTTTGTTGATGTATACTTTGATATATTAATTGGATACTCAACATTGTAGGATTTTTAACTTGAAGAGGCCATGAATATCTTGATATTAGCTTTTTCATTATCTCTAGTTTTACAATGTCATATACCGAGTTTTAAGAAATCTTTGCAAAAATAAAGTAAAACTTGGTTTCTGTATTGCAATAGCAGAGCTTGGAGGTAATTGTCAAGTCCCATAATTGAAAACCAATGAGGTCAACGTGAGCAATGCCCTAATCATCACCACTATTATATGTTGATAAGTAATTATATTCCAATTCCTAGTGCAATAAACAAAATAACAAGTTACAAGGAGTGGCTATTTGGGCTTGTGAATAGGATCGAGGAGTCCATCAAAAGCCTTAGAACAATAAGAAAAGCTAGCATACATGATACACTGAAAGTCGAGGGCACTTGGGTAATTAAGAGAAAGGCGGAAGAGAAAGAGAAATAGGGAAGGTGGTGGCAGGGGCAGGGGCAGGGGCAGGGTAAACAGAGAGATGGTGAGTTGACATAACCAAAGGGGTTCATATATGGACAAGTACAAGTGAAACAAATGATTGGCTGACACGTGACAGTTCTCAATTTGACAAGCCCTTGTGGGCTGACATGTAAGGGTGTCTAAGACAGCTGCAAGTGTGACGTCACAACTTCTTGATTGCGTGGACGAAAACTCCTTTCTCTCAATTTTGTTAAATGGTTTTTGCAACAAAAAGATTTTAGTTAAATTTATTCGAATGCAGAATATCAGAATCTGTTTCTCTGTCCCCGTAACCAAATTTCGTTATGTCATCTCTTCTTTTCTTTTTTTTTTTTGTCTATTGTCCTCATTCACTTCTTTTTCTTACCTACACAAATTAAAGATTAAAAAACCTTTTTGGATAACAGCTCAATGCTCATCCATGACATGATGTAACTAGACGGAAAAAGGAAGATTACGTCAAGGCCATTTAATCTTCCATTTCCTTCATTTTGGACAACCGTATCAAAAAACAAAACCCAACCCTTTTCACTCCATCAATCTCTATCTTTGCCCTTCATCTCCACAACACAACTGAAAGTAGAAATGCGAGTATTTTTACTGAATTTAGTGGATCGAACCAGCGGAGTTTGAGGAGGTTCGTTATCATATAAATGATGTTATGTCGACAATTTGGTTTTACCCTAACTTATTCGATTGTCAACGAATAATTATTTTCTCTTATCCTTCCATTTCCTATCTCAAGTTGAGAGATGCAAGCAAGGATGGGGAAATTAAATAAATATAAAGTCAACTTGTTCTTTTAATAAATAAAAAAAGAAAGAAAAATTAATTATTATACTCAAATCTAAACCAAAAAGAAGTTTGGCCTCTTTTCCTCGTAGCATGCGCATAAAAACGCATGCTATATATATCTTTAGGTGGTGTAATTGAGATTTGACCACTGCAAGATTTTCTCACCCAATCAGTACCATGGATTATGGTTAATTATATAAGCTAGAAGCATTATTACCCTAATAAAAAATATATAGGTCCAACCATAACTAGCTCCTTCAAATTGGATTTGGTACTGCGTAGCAATCTAATCTATCTTTCGAGTCTTTTCATCATGAAGTGGTCAAAAAGTTTTCTTTTTATCTCAGAAATGGATCGCACTTAAGTGGTGAAATAAGTCAAGTCCAGAGGATTTGATACAAATGTCTACATATAGGACATGTGGACACAAGAAGGGGCCTGAAATATAGAAAATAATTGCAGTGATATAATGAATCCATGTTTGTAGGATGTATTCAGGGAAATGAGACTAATAAGGAGAAGGAGGAGAAGGAGAAGATATGATATGATATGGTGGTGGGCGGGGATCTGCTAGCAAATCATAAGTGCATATCCCATCTTTCGCTCTTGCATTTTGTCTTTACCAACTAGCTCCCTTTGGTACTTCCAAAGCTTCCTTTTGGTAGAGGCGGAAGACAGTTTTATAGATGTAATGTGCTACAATTATAAATTCATTCCAACTTTATATATACGATTAAAACTCAATAATTTTCCAACGCGTGGTATGGTTGTCAAATAATTCCAATTTTCTAGTATGCTGCTTTCTTTATTAAATCAGTTTTTCCTACAGGTTTGTCGTGTAGATCTCGTATGTGTCACTATTAACCTTAAATTAGTATCGAAACGTATGTTGAACTCTAGATTTTAACTAATCAACATGCATGTAAAATCGACAGCATTAAAAAACATGCGTTATTTTTACAAAAAGAATATCATATTTGAAGAGGAAATTATAGGTCAGGATAAATGAGCTTCTTTGTACATAATTACTTCCCTAGGTTTTAATATACTTGGTGCTCATCAAAGATATTAGAGATACTGACCAAGACATGCACACCCTTATCCCCTGGAAATGAAATTGATTGTTGGCATTTTTCTTTTCTTTGGAGGATTTCTAATCTTTTCAAGGGGTCCAATAGTAATAACACAAAGGAAGAAACAGTTTAGAGAGGAAAGGATGCGTATCTGCGGGCTTTGGTTATCGGATGGATTATTCTGGCCTGTTTCGGTAGCTCCGCATCCCCAAGTTTTAAGTGATTGCATATTCTCTAGTTTTTCTGAGCCTCCTTATTTGTTGGGTATTGTTGTTGTTTAAAAGTTTGTTTCTGGAAGAACCCTATTTCATGCTGAAAAATATTATTCAAGCAAAGAATAGTTATCTTCCTTGACGTATTAATCTGAGTGCAAGGCTTTAATCTAGAACAACGCTTGCTGGGTTCATTTATTAACTATTGTTGATTATAATATGAACCACTTGTGGTCGACAAATTCTTAAGCATTACCTCAGATTGACGTGAATTCATTCCATGTCTTTTTCAGACTTCTCAAGTGCTTATCAATTAGAAAGTTTAGTTGGTGGTATTTGGTAGGTTGTAATGAAATGATGAAAAGAAATAGATACTGCAATACAAAAGCATTATGCTTCAATTATTTACGGCATTATAATAAATTTGTGTGTGATGTAATGTACAGAAGTATTTCAAGCATACTTGTGTGTCAACTGGGACTGATATGTCGCTGAGTTTAGTGCAACTAATTAAGAGAACCACTTCCATCATGTATATTACATTACAATTATAATTATAATTGACAACTCAACAAATTAAAATAAATAAATTGAATTATACAATGTCAACCATATAGAGGCAAAAGAGGAAAGAAAGAGATCACTTTATAATCTCTTTCCTTTCTATTTATTATGTTATTAAAGTATGAAACTTAAAATATATCATCAAATTAGCTAGGATGATGAATAAACTTACTATTGTAAATAATATATATATATATGTGGGTTAATGTGAGAGGCATCATTTTCTGTTGTTCAGGTAAAACAGTAATGAGTTTGAGTATAAAGACGGGTAGGGACGGAAGAGGCACATGGGACAGCATGTCTTGGGAGCATTAAGACAAGATTAGGGAAGTATGGCTCTCCCTGTTGGGTCAACTACAGCATATTTCCCACATTTCTTAACCCCTCAAGTCGACACCCTTTGTTCCCATGTGCTCCTATTTAAGAGCAACATTCCAAATTAACAACCCTCTTTGTTCTCTCTCTCTCTCTGCCTTTTTTTTTTTTCCCCCCCTCTGAATTTTCCACTTCAATCTTTTGGGGACCAAAGACATTTATCTTAAAGCTTAATGCTACCCTAAGTACCCAATTACGTGCTTACTCAAGTTCGTACGCAATTTACTTCTGTTACTAATTTATAATTACCTGGTGTTCAACAGTCACGAGTGCTATATATGTGTACCGATTCTTAGGATCCACGAGTATTTCGGATTAGAACAATTTAATTAACAAATATTTTCTTTTTTCTTTTATTGTGCGTAGAAATTAAATAGATAATGGGGAAAAAGGTGTATCCAATAAGTTAGCAATGGAGGCTGGAGGATATCTGCAATTTAATTTTCAGCCTTACATAAATCACAAAGTGGCAATGTTATCTTGTTTTGTCTCTTCTTTGTTGTTTCCCATTTATGTCAATTCGCTAATCATCCTTTAGAATCTTGAATCCTCTTCCATATACATATGGATCATGTTACTAGTGAGGACGGTAAAGAGCAACAAGATTTACCATGAAGTACTTGTGTAGGAGTTCTTTTGTGAAAATAATAATAATTATTATTATTATCACCAATAATAATAATGTGATTAGAGTGTTAGTTAAGGTTGAGTTGATTGACAGATTCACAGACATAATAATAATAATAAACTGATTTGATTAGATTGAGCATGTTAGTAATGATAAACATTTTGATTAAGAAGCTGAAAATGAAGGGTCCTTTTGGCATGAGAGATGGTCCACTGTTCCCCTTTTTGAAATGGTGACATTGAAAGACAGGCAAACATGAAAGCAGAAAAAGAAAAAAGGGCCACTCAAAAAAACTCAGAGAAAGCAACTTACTGGACAATTTCACTGCCAAGTAGCCGACCCATTTTCCCCAATCCCCCTACCTATCATCCCTCTGTATCCAGTTCCTTTTTTCCTATTCCCCTTTCATTTTCCTTTTGACTTCTGTTGAGAAGCTTGAGATGAAAGAGGAAAATAATTTGGAAGGGTCAACACCACGCGTATAACTCAGCAAATTATATATGTATATATGTTGCGCAATTTGCAAGCTAAATTCTCCAGAAGATCATAGTTGGCTGGTAATAAATATAACATGCTTGCGTATGGTTATAATATACGATACTTGAATATTTTTATGTTATAACTACACCTCATGCTCCTCTGTTGCCCTCCAATCATGTCTTTTTTTTTATTATTTTGAAAATTTGCATTATGTGACAAAAACCTTCCCCCAACCTATCCCTCCTAGCTACCTAGGCCGATATATTAGCACTTTCCTGTTCTATTAAATATATGAATTTGATATTAATATATTGTTTTAAAGATTTTAGAGAACATATATGTTTTAAACAATATTGTATACTTTTGATATAAAAGTCTTTTATGCCATTCACATTAATTATGTATTTATACTTACTCATTCAATGTTAAAATTTTAAAAATAAATTCACATTAGTGTCAATTTTCAATTAAGTTAAATGGCTTTTTATATCATGACTTATTCATCTAAAACATTTATTTTAGTTATGAGAAAAAAGATAACGAATAAATGAAAGAGAGGAACCATGTATTTTATTTCGTCTATTATCTTATTTTGTTTTATTAGAATGAATGCTTTGAACTAATAAATTATATTTTTAATTTTAAAAAATTAAAAGATTAAAATTAATACAAAAATTTCAAAAATAGCACTGAAAGAGTCATCGTTATTCTATTAAAATAATTATTTAAATTATAAAAATTCAAATTATAAATTTAATATTCTTTATTTTATTTTAAAATTCACTATTTAATAAAAATTTTCATTTTTTCTCGCAATCACATACGTTAGTCTTATGAATGAAATCAAACACTATTACAAAGGTTTTAAATCATCAATTTATCCTACTTAACATTTTATAAATCTTTCTCACTCACCTTATACTAAAAATGTACAACCACAAAAGTATTTCAATTAAAATTAAACTATCTTAACACATTACTCATAATCTAATAATTGATAAAGCACATCATTAGGTACACTTAAAAATGAGCTAACTATAACTTAAAACAAATTAAGATATTGCAACAACAAGTAAGTAAAATTAATAATAAAAAACACATTACTAACTAATTGCATTAGCTTATAATATATACAATACAAATTATCAAATATTCAAAATGTTATAACAAATTTTATTCACCTTTCAAACATATTGTATTTACATTAAGTAATTATGTCAATACTCCCATGCTATCATTCCCCACATAAATAAATGATTATGAAACTATACCTCCAATATAATGTCCTAAAATTACAATGTCATATCTTAATTCCAGCCCTCAAATCATGCGTCACATCTAATTTTTCAAACTTAAGATCAATGCAAAATTAATCATGTCTTAGTTTTTAAATTTTTAGATCATGACATCCCATGGGAAACTATATAGCCTATATATGGACAAGACATGACTCCATGGCCCATATAATATGTTCAAAGGTACAATCTTATCAAATAATATAGTAAAAGCATACCATACATCCACAAAACTAGCTATAAACTTTTCACTCCAACACTACCATAATAGATAATCACATTTCATCACTATAGCATATAACTCAAAAAAAATTTTAAAAAAAAGGATTTAACATATATCGTTAAAATTGAATACACTGGATGGAAATAACAATATAGTTGTGATTGTGGATCCTATTAAAATATTTCAAAATATATAAAAGGTATTACAAACTAAAATTTGAATTCCCAAAATAATGAGTCTAAAATTCACACATATGGTTAAGCACTTATTCAAAAATGTAATTAAATATTCTGTCGTTTCATATTTGAGAGATAAATCTAAAATGCTGCTTTGTACTTAAGTTTCTAGTATAAGAATATTAGTCTGTCCAATAAAATAACAAAATACTAAGTTATAATTTCTACCTTTAAAGTAAATCTATGTCATGAAAATTCAATTGATCTTCACTAAAATATAGAATTTTTTGTTGGTATTTATATTTTCTTCTCAATGTAGACAAGTTTTTACTCTTAACATATTTAGTTCCTACTTAAAATTTTATTATATGAATTATTTAGTTCTCAATTCCATCCTTATTAATTGTTTAATTTTAAGTAAAAATTATATCTTGACATGTAAAATAATTAAAAATTTATCATCATCAATACTATCAAACATTGAATTAATGTATAATATTTCATTTATTTTTAATATGCCTACTAAGCTCAATTTCAATAGTTATGTAAGACGCTTATAAAAGTCATTGTGTGAAATATATATTAGTTCCCAATTATTATTAAAATCTAACTTTTTTATTACATAAAAAAAATAAATATATTTTATAGAAAGAATTTATTAAAATGTTACATTATGTAAGAAAATTAACTTAAAAAATCAAAATACAAGGATTGAAATATATGAATGGTTAAAAACAAACTAAGAAAATATTTTTTTTTAACCTTTTAAAAGTAAGGAGTGAGCATATCCAAAAAATAAAAAATAATTAAAAAAACACCGAATTTCACCTGTCTCTCAACTTTTACCATAGTGAGAATTCCCTCTGATTAAGGATATAAAAAAATCAAATTCATTATATTAATTGGTTTCTTTTTGATTTAATTGTTGTGTTTTTAACAACAAAAATAAATATTACCGATTAAAAAACTATATTTTAAAATAAATGAAAATGCCAATAAAATTGATAAAAAGATATTATAACTGATCTTTGCTTGATTTTACTTTTATAGTCAAAAGTGCAAAGTTAAATTGTATAAGAGAAAGAATGTATCTTCAAATTAATAAATTTAACGAATAAGTATATATGAAACTTGTAATTTATGGAATTTCCAATGTACATCTTCGTTTAAAAGCTAGTGGCCTAAGGTTTTATAGTGTTCAATGCGAAATATTTCCAAAGTTAACAGAAATGCAAATATGGAATTGCAAATGAGAAGAATAATACAAGAATATCCTTACCCAAAGGAAAGCTGAGAAAAGAAATAATTTAATAATGCAAATACCAAAAATACAAGGATGAAGGTAAATAAATAAAAAAACTCCAATAAAGAATTTAATGGATATATTACCATCCTAGTTGACCATTAGAATTCCAATGGCGGCCCCAACGGCGTTGGCCTTGCTTGTTAGCTTCTCTCTTTGTTTTATTTCTCTCTCTCTAAGGGGACAGACTATTAAAAAGCCTGATGCACACTCGCTAATGCCTAAACTAACAACATAAGCCAAAGTAAAGCACAACACCAAGATGGTTTTTGAAACTTGAAGAAACCCAAAGGAAACTGAATTTAAGCTCTGCTATTACTCCCTTTCCTTATTCGCTTTCTCAAAAACGAGAAGAGAGACTGCGTTAGCTACTGTTGTTTCTCTTTTTTCTCTATATATACATATTCTTGTCTCTTTCTCTCTTCTATCTCCCATGGAAGACATGTTCTTCTACTGCCTAAAGCTTCTTGGTTTCTCTTTCTTGGCCTTCGTTGTTGGTTTAAAGATTGTTGTTTTATTTTGGTGGAGACCCAGAAGAATTGAAGATCATTTCTCTAAGCAAGGAATCAGAGGACCTCCTTATCGTTTTTTCATAGGCAATGTCAAGGAAGTGGTGGACATGATGTTAAAGGCCTCTTCTCAACCCATGCCTTTTTCCCACAACATACTTCCTAGAGTTCTTGCTTTTTACCATCACTGGAAAAAAATCTATGGTACATAAATATTTTGTTTAATTACAACCACCACTTGATGATGTGATCTCTATCTCTCCCACTGTTACACACGAACTTTCAGGCTGTTCAAATCTGTTTGAATGGTTTTGAAGTTTGTTAAATTTGTTTCCAGCTCTAAGCTTGTTGCACTACAAGTTGTAGCCAGTTTAGGACTTGGGAGTGTTTCTGAAAGCACTGAAAATTGTGTATCAATGTGGGTTGTGAGGCTTTGCTTAGTTAAAGCATAGCTAGGATGAGCTTTAGTGTCAATCATTAAAGCTGGGGATGGTGGTTCTGTTATGATGTGTTCCTTTGGGTTGGTTTGTTGATCCATCTTCCAAAATTTGTGACTTTTAAAAGCCTTTCTGGTGTTTTTTTCCTTTGTCTTTGAGTTCATGTACTTCTTTTTAAAACTTTTTCAGCCTTTTTTCTGCGCTTTGATGCTTGATGTTGAAGTTCTGAGTTTGGACTGTTCCACTTCTTTGTATTCTTCTCTTCTTTTCTCATTTTCTCTTTTCCCTTAAGAACTAAACGTACTTCATAGTTATTATTTCTATATTGAAAATTTTACCATTTTCATTTCTCATCAGATCATTTTCGCCACTCCTCGTAGCTTGTAAAAGATGAGAAAAGAAACGAAAAGGACGTATTGTATTTGTTTGTGCACTCAAACATGGTTTGCAGTTTTGTCATTTGCTTTGTTTTCTGTATTCCACAAAGTTAACAACCTCTCATGGTATGATCAAAGTGTTGTATAGCTCCATAGTTTCAATTGTCTTCTTCCTACATGATGTCACTTGTGTTTTCTCTCTCTCTCTCCCCACATTCAATTGATGGCTAGTTGGTCTAATGTAATTTTGTTGGTAATTACTCTTTTTCGCATACTTGACACTTACTACATGAGGATGTGTGGAAGGTCTAACTTGGTGCAAAAGTAACTTTCTTTGTTCTTTTCTGGCTAGCTTGCCTCCATTTGTAGAGGTCATGATATTTGATTTAAGTAATTAAATGACCAGATGCTATTGCAAAATAGGTAATGTAACCAATATACCTAATGAAGCATAATTTTGGAAATTAATGGCATGTCTGTTTGATTGAAGGTGCAACATTTCTGGTGTGGTTTGGACCCACGGTTCGGCTCACGGTCTCTGATCCAGACTTGATTAGGGAAATTTTCACTTCCAAGTCAGATTGCTACGAGAAGGTGGAGGCTCACCATCTTATTAAACAACTGGAAGGAGATGGCCTTCTTAGCCTCAAAGGTGAAAAATGGGCTCACCACAGAAAAATCATCACACCTACGTTCCACATGGAAAATCTCAAAGTAATTAAATAAAATCCCACATTTTAATAATTTCTTTTTTGTCTAGTTATGTATGGTTGAATTATTTTGTGAATTTAATGTTGATGTTTGTAGTTGTTAGTACCGGTTGTGGGGAAGAGCGTGGTGGATATGGTGGACCAATGGGCGGTGAAGCCAAATTCGGGGGAGGAGATAGAGATTGAAATATCTGAATGGTTTCAAACTCTAACCGAAGATATCATCACAAGAACCGCCTTTGGTAGCAGCTACGAGGATGGTAAAGCCATCTTCGGATTACAAGCACAGCAGATGGTGCTTGCCGCCGAGGCATTTCAAAAAGTGTTTATTCCTGGTTACAGGTTTAAAAAAACAAAATTCTATTTTTTAATAATTATTATTTTTATTCAGTTCTAGTGAAACAATACTCACTCTCGTTAATTTAAAAACAAAAGGTTTTTTCCCACAAAGAAAAACATTAAATCGAGGAAATTGGACAAGGAGATAAGGAAATCGTTGAAGAAGTTGATCGAGAAGAGGAAAGAGAGTACATGGAACATTGTACAAGAAACCAAGGTACCAAAGGACTTGTTGGGACTAATGATTCAAGCCTCAAATTCATGTCCAAATGTGACTGTTCATGACATACTGGAAGAGTGCAAGAGCTTTTTCTTTGCGGGCAAACAGACCACATCCAATCTGCTGACGTGGACGACGGTCCTACTTGCAATGCACCCAGAGTGGCAGGTGCTTGCACGTGACGAGGTACTGCGGGTGTGTGGATCACGTGACATCCCCACCAAAGATGATGTTGTGAAGCTTAAGACGGTAACCCCTCCACCTCCCCAATGCATGCGTCGTCAATCAAACATTACATTTGATGTTTTCGGCTTGTCGAAATCCCAAAGCCGTCCCTCTCCTTTTAATTTTATTCAACTTCTGTTTAATTTTAAATGTTGTGCGCTTTATCTGGTGTGCAGCTGACCATGATTTTAAATGAGTCCTTGAGGCTTTATCCTCCAACAATAGCGACAATCAGACGGACTAAAGCAGATGTAGAGCTGGGCGGATACAAGATCCCACCTGGAATAGAGCTTTTGATACCAATCTTAGCCCTTCATCATGATCAGAGCATATGGGGAAACGACGCAAACGAATTCAATCCTGGCCGTTTCTCAGACGGGGTTGCCAGGGCAGCGAAGCATCCTCTGGCGTTCATTCCATTTGGGCTTGGGGTCCGTACCTGCATTGGCCAAAATCTAGCTATTTTGCAAGCCAAGTTAACGCTTGCAATCATACTTCAACGCTTCTCCTTTAGATTGGCACCTACCTATCAACACGCACCAACGGTCCTGATGCTACTTTACCCACAGTACGGTGCACCCGTGATCTTTCAGCGTCTATCAAGCACCGTGCTTGATAAATATCAAGACCAAGGGTCATGAACTGTTCACCCAATCCCTGAACCTGCCTGTCCAATCATACCACCTCACTACCAGACCCAAAGTTACCAATCTTGTCCCCTTGAAAATTGAACGGACCAATTGCATTATCCAAACAGTCATAACAAAGACCACATTTCAACCATCGCTAATTTGCTATATGCTGACCCTTAATGGCCATGGCTTTCTTTTTTCTTTTTCTTAATTTTTTGCCTTTCTATTTGTTTGCTTTTTGATTGTGATTGTTGGTTCGGTGTCGCTCAAACAACACAGTTGATCCTTGCAAAGACGAAATGGATTGATTTATACTCCCATGGAATTTTTGTGTAGAGCATGGCATTGTTGAGGCAGGGCTTAGGTAGGTAGGAAGGACTTCGTTAAATGTGCTAACTATCAGTTTAGGTTATTGTTATCTGTCTTTCAAGGTTGTAAAAATTTGTACTTCTGTATATTTGCACAATCTATTAACAGTTTTGTAATGTTGTATTCCATTTGTTTTCTACAGTATTAAATTCCCAACTTTTGTCTCTTGTACCCATGTGTGTAATATATATTTAACTTTGACAAGCAAACAGGTGAAGGTAAAGTATACAAAAGATATGTATTAAAGAATCAAAAGGAGTGTATATTATAACAGTCAGTGAAATTTATTTCTTATCAAATCCGTTGATCATAGCCCAAGCAGACATATGAACGTACACAGGAGTATGTGTTAACAAATCCAAGCAGAATAACAGCTCAATTAACATCAATAAAACAACCAATATTTTATAAACATTTCGCATTTGCCAATTCCAGGCTAAGAGAACCCTTTAAGTTGAAGGTTAAAAAGATGTGACAGAATCCAGCAGAATCCGGAGATCGACCCGACCAAATGAGAATTTCGATGAAAATTTAACCAAGACAGAGTAGATATTCCATAAAAGAAAAAGGTTAGCATTTACCAGTTAAGATTGCGAAACCCTAGAGTAGTTGCTGAGGTTTAAATGTTTCTTCTTGCTCAAGATTATAATTTCCAGAGCACCATTTTATTACCGATATGTGGTTATCATCTTTTAATTACCCAATACACATAACTGAAATTTCCTATGAAACATTCTTCCGTACTTGTTAGATTTGGCTGGCATAAACTACAGTTACGTCTACATCTGTATGATTTATTTATAATACAGCAAACGTTGCACATATGTATAATTTATGGATTACCAGTCTAAGCTTTAACGCATGTTAATTATACGATGTTATGCTACATTTAAGGTACTAATCAGTAGTAATAATTTAGGAGTGATGTTATAGTTTAATCCACTTTAATAACAACGCTAGCTTAATGTGTTGAGAGAAGGTCGAAGGAATGCAAATTGGGTGGGGAGCTTCCTAGAATTTGTCACAGGGAAGTTTCCTCTCCTCTCTCCTACTCGCATCTCTAGGGAGGAGATCGAGAAGGCCACCTAAAATGGCGATAATCCTCGTCTTAGTGTTACTACAAAGATGTTAAAAGCAGAGGACAGTTGCAGCAATCAAGGCATGTAATGTTCTTTCAAAGCAAAGGTGACTGTAATCCAGCATGCAAATGAATCTCTTTTTGCCATAATTTATACCAATTGTCCTTTATAGGGGTCTGAGTTGTGTTCTATTGAGAAGTAAGATTTGAGAGAGAGCAACAATCTTTATTTATAATATTCATATTTTTTGTAATTTGCTTTTTTTGGGATCTTCTCATTTCATGCTTTGGTGTAATATTTAAGGAATTGATGGTCCCCAGGAAGCATGCATGTGACTATGGATGAGAGACATCTCTCATTTCTATTTGGTTTTATTCAATTTGCTTTTGTTTAGGGAATCAAAGCATGCCATCGAGCATGTGATCATTTCTATAATTGCATTGTCACCCACAATTTTCGAAAACACAATTTCTATTAATCTCTCTCTTTCAACTTTCGAAATTGAAGACCATGTACTCTTGCTTATCTTAGTTCCCATTGAGATAGAAAATCTTCTTGTTATGAGGATCACGTTCGTTACTATCACCTTTTCTTATTTGTCATGTCAGTAAATGATATTCTGGTTTAGTTCTTAATACATAACAGCTGGGGAGAGCAATTTGCATGATCCTTCAACGTCTAATTAATTATTTCCCTTCTGAACAACAGTAATTCATGTCCTAATCTTAGTGACTATGTATATCTATTCCTTTTCCTTGGGGCTGTACAGGCTGTGTCCATTTGTGCTTTGTCCTGACTATATGTGTACATATATAAATATATGCCTCCACATTAACATCTGGACGTTGTCTGCCGCACCTTACTAGGCGACAAATATCAACATTCTAATGCACCAACCAGAAACAGGCAAAATTTTACTCGAAAACCGCAATCCATCTTTTCATTTGTCTTCAACATATACAAAATAATATACTTGTTCCTTCTCCTGCTTCACTACAGTACGTTCTACTTCCCCACTTGCTTCTTATTAGCAGCCAACATGAGCCACTCGAAATGCCTCTGCAATCCAATACCTAAAATTGTTTTATATCAGAGAAAACGGGAAACACAAACGGTTAAATTACTTTATATACTTTCTAATAATTCCTTCACTAACAGGACTGTAAAAGCTAGACAAGTCATTTACCACTGATCAAGAATGTACATCTAAACTAGATTTTGAGATTACCCATCACATCTAGTAACCAATATGGACTAGAAGAAAAGATGATCTCCGTGTTGATGTTGTTACCGATCAATCATACACCAAGACAAACAAGAAAGAACAATAAAAGGTAGAGAGAAGTTTTAGAGTGAGAGAGATGATTTAGAACAGGGGCGAACAGAGTAGGTTTTTAAAAATTCAACTAAACGTTGAGATTTTCTCGATGGTTATTGATTATCAATCTAAACAATGTACTTACTCAAATCAGTTTGAATTACAGTATTTATAATACTCAA
>JANITX010000009.1:48898864-48911161 GCA_027564395.1 Erythroxylum ulei | reverse complement strand
AGTGTTTCGCCCTTAAGCGTTTTGTTTTCTTCGATTCCTTCGCTTTCTTTGATTCCACGCGCTTTCGATTTCTTTGGTTCCTTAAGAATTCGATTTTCTTTCGTTTCCGCATGCTTTTTGATCCGATTTGTTTTTCGTTTACTTTTGGCCTATTTTTGCGCTGCAATTTCCGTTCTTTCGCTTTCATCCGCCTTTCGACTCTGCTTTTGATTTGTTTCCGTTGTGTGATTTGAGCAAGAGTATAAGTGTTCTGGTTTAGTTTGAGCGGTTGGGTTTCGGTCCCAACAAGATATACCCTTATTTGAAGCACAGGTTAGGGGATGGTGAAGAGATATGGTTATGGTTCGATAATTGAACTGATTTTAGCCCTCTTATACAAAGATCTGAATTAGCTACACTCGGAAACAGAATTCCTAATAGTGCTAGAGTGGCTTGGTTAATACAAGATGGGGAATGGGTAGGAAACTTTAGGAATTTTTAGTTGTTAGCTGAATATCTTCCTAACGTAACTGTAGAGAGGAGAAAGGATAGAATGATCATGACATATCATACTAGTGGGATTTTCACCAATAAGTCTGGCTACAACTTACTAATGCAGCAGCTGGAGCTAGTCCCGTGGGTTGATGTCATCTAGTAACAAGTTTTATGTCCCAAAACTGTGGTTTTCATATGGCTAGTCATAAAGAACAGATTAAGAACTAAAGACAAGTGGTTTGGTAGGTTTGATCCTATACGTGTACTTTGTAAACAATTGAATGAAAGCAGAGATCATTCGTTCGTTGAATGTAGCTATAGCAAGTCAATGTGGAGCCTAATTTTAAGTATGCTATAACTTCCAAGATTTAACTTTGCATGGTCTAAGACACTAAACACAATCATTAGGTGCACCAAAGCAGGTCAAAGGAATAACATTATCATCAAGACTTCATTCCATGTGGTAATTTATTCCATTTGGAGAGAAAGGAATAGGCAATTATATAAGAACGAGGAACAACATAAATATCAACTTGTCGAGCAAATTGTCAACATGATTAGAGTTGTTATTATTGCCAATGAGAAGCAACACATAGTTAGCACAAATTTAGAGTAAATTGGTTACTTTGATGTAAATTTTTTATATTTTAATGTACATCCTGTTAAGGATAGCCTCACTTGACTCTAGTTGTATGATGCTTATTTAGAATCGTATAATAGCTTTTACTATAATATAATTTATTTTATTTTTCAAAAAATATATCTAAGATAATTAGTGACAATGTCTACATTATTTATAAATTATTTAAAAAAAGTAATATTCATGGTATATATTTTTCATAATTTTAATTATTTATAGTGTCCGTATTGTTTAAAAATAAGTAATATTCATAGTATATGTTATCCATAATTTTAATCATTTAAAAATTTGATGAAATCTTTTTTTAAAAACTATTCAATTTTTAAATTAAATAAAATAATTAAAAGAGGGGCTTAACCCTAACTCAATTGAACTTTAGACCTCGAAACCTAATTAAACTCAGGTTCGTATCCTTATCTTAGAGGCCCGATTAAACTCGGATATAGGCCACTTATTCCAGACTCATTGGGCCTCGTCCTGAACTTAAACTCAATTAACTTTTTTAGATATTAACCTAGGAGTTTATTGTCTGTCAACTAGTCTAACATCTTTAGTTCATGCAATCACCAGACAATAATTTGTTTAACTGTTATAGATAAGGCATTTCAATACTTCAAAGGTTTAATTGATTTTAATATGTTGGAAACGTGGTGTTAAAAAGTCTTACAGATAATAATGGTGTTAAAAGCGTCAGTGTTTTAAGCAATGATTTTTCTTTTGGTAATGTTAGGTTCCTCGAAACTCTAAAAAGTAAGATGTGATTGCTAAAATCTCAATAAGCGCTATTATGATAAATTAATGTATCTAGAAGAAAACAATTAATATAGGTCTTGTCTAGATTCAATTATGATGTATTGCTATTATAAATTACTGCCAAAACCTTAATTAAAATTATTAAAGTAGTACGACTTACCATACAATAATGTTTTATTTCTAGCGAAATCAGAAAGTTTATAGCTATTAATTTCAATAGAAGTACGGCGTAACCTTATAATATCATAATTCTTCCCTGAATTACTTGCTTTCTTTTTGTGACGGTATCGCGGTAGTAAGTACAGGAATTTAAAGAGACGATTGTAGTTGTTTGTCCAATAATGGGACCATTTATCGATGAGACTTGTCCACAAGTTCCAACGCCTGGAAAAAGATCCCGTTAAGATGGAGTTTCTTACACTCAATTAACATTTTGTCTTGGCTTAGCTACCTTTCTTTTCTTTTTTCCCTCTTTGTAGATTAGGTTCTTTTCCACTAATGGCACTAGAGCCAAGCCAATTTTAGTGTTCTTAGTAGAAGTAGATGCAGCTCCAAAAGCTAAACTTTGTAGATAAGCATAAATGGTGCGGAGGGACAAAATAGGACCATAGACTAAAAGTTGTTATTGCTCCAGATTCTATTTTAATTTATTCAAGGACACGTTGAGTACTCACATGGGTGCCTTTTTTTTTTTTTTTTCTTCTCTAGTTGTAAAAATTTTAGACGTTGGAGTGGAATTAATGTCAATAATTGATGAAGAAGAAAAAAAAAATAGGACATGCAATGGAAAACAATTATAAGATGATCATCAAACAGCCTATAGCAAATTGATTTCAAGCAGAAATTAGGCCAAGGGACCCAGTCTAAACGTAAAGATATATATCCCTCTGTCTCTCTCTCTCTCTCTCTCACACACACACACATACACAAACACCAAAGAAGCATCTTCACATGGGAGGTTCCAATCACTAGGAGATGCAAATGAGACAGTGGCAGAGGATTTGGTGGAGCCGCATAAATGCGTAACTCAATTGTAGGCTGTCTAAGCATCATCAGCAGTGCAACTGCTAAAGAAATGGAAACAGCTTTAATCAATCTTCCAATAATACCAGCCATTTATTAATTTGTACAAAATTGAAGACCAAAGAATGACAGCTTGGAAGTTTGCTGGTAATTTTAGTGACAATGTCCCCTGTTCCTTTATTTAATTTTAGTAGGCAATTAACTACACTCTACGTGTAGTGTTTACTATGACACCTACAGTTGTGTGTATGCTAAAGAGGCTGCATGTGCTGGTCGATGCTTAAAAAAATCCCGACTCGCTTAGTTATTATTGTTATTGGAACCATCACGCACAACTCGGGACAATACCTACTCTGACAAGACAATGACAAAAGAACACGAAGCTTGGCTCCTCTTCAGAAAGGAAAAACACAAAATGAGAGATCGGATTCAGATCACCATCCACTTTAGGCGAGAAAGAGACGAGTTTTATATAATAATAACCCAAATACGGCAAGAGAGGTGTAGAAATTATCACGCATTTACAATGTTAAAGTTTCCTCACCCTTTCTCATTTGCGTTTTATTTGTCCTCTAAACAACTAAAAGTAAATGAATCTATTTATAACTTTCCATTGTTGGGATGCTGTTATTTAAATCCCAAAATCCTAATAAGTTATTAGATATCAACTTAACGAGTCTATAACAGTATGACCTCCAGGATTAATTCACTCGTCACCAATATCACGACCCGTAGAGAAAAGAAATGTGTCAAAAGGATCAGAGAATATGCTTCTTTTCAAGTATAAAAAGGGTGTTTTATAGCTATCAAAAGGATTCTCTTACGTAACTTAACAGGTCAATGATGTTTCTATACTAAATCTGGGATAATGTTGAAAGGATGAAAACAGTCCACCAAGTTTGGAACGTCAACTATAGAAAATCAAATGTCATCAAGTGGGACTAACTTCTGCGGAGAAAACCTCATGACTTTCAGAAGCAACCAACTCATTGAGCTATGTTAAATCATGGCAACGGCCAAGAGTCACCGCAACAAAGTCAAAACAACAGTTGGTAAGCATTACTGAACCATATATTTGTGGATAAAAAAACGATGCAGATAAACAAGATCAGATATGCACTGACAACTTCAAATAGCAAACAGTTATACCAGGCTCTCTTTGTCCCAGTATTTGTTTCAGACTGTTAAGTCGTCGATGATAACTTCACATGTATGCTCGAGAGACATAATTTAACATATCATTTCATGCTCATTATTACCATTCTGCTATCAACTGAATTTGGTATTCTGAGATATGACAACACTTCTCCATGTTAAATACCTGTACCTGTACCAAATATATACGCGCGAGCAAAATCAAACCAAGACGCGCACAGACAAATTCGAAAACAAACACAAACACAGACGTTCATCTTTCACAGAATACAACAGAAGGATATTCTGTGACAGTCCCCACAAGGTCATCTTTCACAGAATACAACAGAAGGATATTCTGTGACAGTCCCCACAAGGAAAGTTAACTTAGATCTACCATTCTACAACTTCACAACAATAAGGAAGCTATTACATACAAGAATTAGAAACAGGTCCGAAACCTTCCGAGCATCCACGTGAGGTCATCCCACTACCAACCGGCTTCTGGTCTTATATTTTGATCAAACCAGAAACCAATGCTCAAACCCAACTGAAAGGAAGTATGATGTGACTTGAAGTTTGATAATTCAACAACTCATCATAGTATGCCTCAGAATTGCTGAATTGTCTAGGTGAAGAAAAGGTGGCAGAACACAACACCGTTCTCAACATTTGGAAGCGAGGTAACCAAGCTTCTACTTTGTGTAGGAAAAACAGAGTAGAAATAATATCAATGATGTCCTCAAATGAAACAGCTGCAAGTACAAATGGTACAAAGAACAGTATACCAAAGGATCAAACTTGGTACCCTGCACATGTTGTAACAAAATTGAAAGCACAATAAGCTTTCTTGCCAGTCCATAATTTTCCAAAGTAAATGGATTCTATATTTTATGATCTGTTTACCTCCAGGGACAAAGTAGTATTCCACATGAGAGGTGTTCAAATATCAGAAAAAATTTCAAGGCAAAGCTTGAAGAAGAATTTTTTGCTATGTTATCTATAAATTAATATAGAGGAGAAACAACAGGAAAGTCAGGAAGAAAATCTTGACTCCCGTTAATCTTTCGAAAATAGGTTAGGAAACTTTCTGCAACAAGCAGTCCAGAACACTGTAGAGACACTGAGGGGGAGGAGGAGAGACGAGGAGAAAATAGAGATTAAAAAAAAGTTCATGGGAAAAAGAAGAAGACAGACGACAGCACACAAATACTTGCTACTTTGCATGTTATGGGGTACAGTCACTCAACTTGATTACTACATGTACGGATGAGGGAATGACCGAGCTGCTTACAGTGCCCAGATGAATTTAACTGTATTAATTGTGTTGCTACAAACCAAACATACAGGACCCGAGCAAACACAATAAAATTTTCTTGTCATCTAGAAGAAAAAGCTACTTCCAGCAGAAACTAAATTTCTGACCTCCATCAAATGTTCGTCATTTGAAATATTGAGGAAAAGACGAAGGTTTGACATCAATGCTTCTTGCTCCCAACTTAAAGGTCCTGATGCATGCAATGCCTCTATAGTGCAACGGTAGGCATGCAATTCTAGCCTATGAATTTCGGTTGCCAATTCCTTTCTTACCTTGAGTAGACTGTTTCCTTCTGCTCTCCTCTTACAGAAAGATTCTCCATCACTACACAAAACATCGTCTTCCATAAAGCCTGTATGACAAGGAATTTCATAGGGTATGTTGCTATTGATGCTACAACTACCAATTGAGCTAGCAACAGCATCAGAATCATTGGATTCAAAGTCTACTGCAGATGAATTTCCACCAAGACCATCACTGAGTTTTCTTCTTTCATCGTCAGTTACAGAAAACCCAATTCGGTTGTCAAACGAAAACATATCTACCTGTTCCGGTGAAGAATATTGACTTGCAGCAACACGAACCTGCCTGCAATCTTTTTCAATTGCTCTAAACTTTCGGAAAGCACCTTCACACGCTTCAACTTGTGAACACCCATACAGTCCTCTCTTTGAAGTTTTATGGGGACCAGCATCAAATTCCTGAAAGTTCTCCTTGGTCAACACTAGAAACAAGTCCTCACACCCATTTACATGCATGCTTGAGCTTTGAATTGGGAACTTTGAGTTATGTTTGCGTGTCAAAGTTAAATTTTCTTGAAATTTCCCATCTCTACAGATGCCAGAGCCCTGGGTATATGATGATAGGAATAAAACATTCAATGAAAAGAAGCAAGTAAATGAACAAGCTGGTGATATAGACCACAATAAAGCAAGTACTATTAACTAAGTGCAAGCTTAAGCACATGAAATTACGGAGTTTATCACATGTTAATTAGTCTAACAACTAGAAATGTCAAATGGAAAACATTAAAAAGTTCATAAACATTGAAAGTAATTTGAAAGGAGGCAGATTAATTTGGATTACAAGTACCTTTCCTATCACAATCCAACTGTTATCTTGCCATGACTGTCTAGTCCGTATGTCACCTTTGCTAAGTTTGAATTCCAAAGATGAGCCCAACAGTCTGACCAGAAAAGACCTTTTGGAGAGAACCTTGGTTATTGTCGCCATTTTCCAGGAGAAGTTATCAAACACCTCTATTACATCACCAGAAAGCCAATTCTCTACAACTTCAGTTAAAGGGGGGCATGGTCTGACAGCCTTCTTGGGTACCCTCCTGAGAACCATCTCAGTAGGAGTGTCTGGAAAGCCGTCATATCTTACTACATAGTGGTGGTCATCACCACAGATTATTTCACCACATCGCCAGGAACCCGAGGGAGCATCCTTTTTGCTTAATACTTCAACCTTACATCCTTTCCTAAAAATCATGATTGCTATAATCGCAAAACCTGCTAAAAGAAATAAATAACTTTTAAAAGCAAGGATAACCAAATTTTCAACCACGCATAATTATATAACTATAACTCAATGATGATATTCACAGCATCCGAAAGCTGATGAGAGAGTAAACAAGATTGATGCGTTTAATTAAAATTGATAATTACATCTTGAACATCATTGGAATTTAAAAATCCCAACCAAAGAACAAGAAAACAGAATCTTTCTCCTTCCGATTCCTAAATCCAGTGGGTAGAAATATAACTAATAATGACCAATGTATCACAGAGATCGTTCATTCAATTGCATTCCATCACTTTTTCACATCTTTCAAAAGATAATATGACTCTACTAGATACATCGGCCATTTGCCGTCCATTAAAATACCAAACATAAAAGCAAAATCACACAATAACTGTCTCTGTGATAAATTCGATTGCAGCCTATATCCGAACCTAAAAGGAAAACAAATTTAGAAAATGAACAGACAGAGTAAAGTAATTAAAACTAAAGAAAGGACACACTTGCTTCAGATTTCCTCCGTTATTTTTTTTTTCCCTCTTGAAAAATGAGTACTGGGCAACACTACAAAGAACTTGCCTTGAAAATGCAAGTCATGAGAAAAAGAAAATCAGAAAACTGCAATCTGAAAATATTTTCTAGTTCATTCAATAACATTTGAACTTAACTAGAGGAATGATAACACTTGCTTTGAACCAAAAATACAGAAAGATGCTTCTTAACCAAAACTACCACCGAAAAAACTTTTTATGAAAAAAGAAAGAAACAAACCATCTTTCCATATTTGTCGTTCTCTTGACGTTTCCTGACCAACCAAACGGAGGTCAAACCAAACTTTGACTAACAACAAAATGCAGAAAAGCCATAAACTTTCACCAAAACGTCAACTAATCAAATTAAATCAAAAACATCCCGTGAAGGAATCAAAAGCGAATGAACAAAAACATCCCACAAACTCAGAATAATAATCGAAGTGAACAAAAACGAAAAATGCAAAACATTTATACTGACCTTTTCTCTTTTTCTCTTTCCCCTTCCAGATTTTCTCTGAAAATTGATGTTGTACTCGTTGCTTGATGTGGGTTTGTGTTTATTGTAATTTTTCTTTGAAAATAACAAAGGAAAAGGGCAAAAATAAATAAATAGTTATAATAGATTTAAAATTTAAAAAACAAGAAGTAAAATATTTACATTTTTTTTAATAGGAAAACATTTACTTAAAAGATCCAACGGCATATAAATCCAATTTTATATAATTATATTGTCAAAGTTATCTTCAACCTAAAAATAGACCTTCTCTCTTTAATGGTATTTAACTGTTTTTGTCTTATTCCGAAAAACAGGCACCCTTGCAATTGGATCAAATTTTAATACAATCTTAACACGCACCCTGCAATTTGATCAAGTTTTAACACAATCTTAACACACACCACACCCTACAATTGGATCAAGGTTTAACACAAACTTACTTTTAATTTGACACTTTCTAAATTTTTCTTTAAATTTTTAAATAAACTAGAAATTTCAATATCAAGCTAATAGAAAGTTTGCTGTAAATTACTTCCGCATCTCACTTCGAGTTTCAATGATCGTTCTGTGTTCCTTGAGTGTTTTACTGCAGCCTGCTGCTTGTCCTTTGTGTTGTCATTTCTCTCTTTTTTGGATCCTCCACTTTTGCTCTCAGTAGCACCTGCGCTATTCCTGAGTTCCTGCTCCTTAGTCTTATTCTTGCGTTCTTCCCTAGCTCTCGTCTCCTTTTGCTTTTCTTTGTACCAAACTTTCGCAAAATCTCTGAATCACTCCTGAGTAGAAGTCCAGCAACCTAACTCTAGAGTCGAGGCTGTTTCTGGAAGGAGGAAAATTTGCCACCTTGGGCCATTTCCTTCTGGGGAACAGTTTTTAAAAATCCTTATTAGTTTAACAACTATTTTAGGTAATGTCTAACTCCTTATCCACTCCTATACAGGGAGTTTCTTTAGATTGTACAAACTTTTCTCTTCTTTGTCCTAGCTCTCTCACTCTACCTCCCTTCATAGTCACTCCATTTAACACTCTCGCCTCATCTTTTCTCGTTGTTCCTCCTAACCTTTCTTCTTCTCCTCCAACTTCCCTTCCCTTAGCACTTCAAACCTCCTTTACTAACTCAAACTCAAAGGCTTTGAAGACTTCTTGGTGTCAAGTTGTGAGTGATTCCTCACTTGCTAAAACTCTGCAATATCTTACTCCTACAAATGCAGTAGATGATTGCTTTGTTGCTGTCTTGGTTTATATTATAATTTAATGACATTATTCTTTATTTTATACATATTCACACGTAATATCCTAAAGATATAAGATAAATATACATCACAAATAAAATTATAATAAAAAATTTATAATATATTTATATATTATCTTTAAATTATTCTAATTATTATTCTATTAAAGCTGAAAATTAATAGAACGTAAAAAAAAATAGCATTTATTTTGTTATATTTTTCCTTATAAAGGAAGTAGTTAATCTTGTAAATAAAAATATGAAAAATATTTAAACAAATATATAGGTACTTGTTAGAGACAATTTTACTAAACTAACCTCATATAAGAATTCTTGTTGTAATAATTATATAAGAAATCATTTGATTTGAGATATCCAAAATATATTATATAATAATTACTATATTCTAATACTACTTTTGTCTTATTAGATAAGGATAATTCAATCAACAGGCCCGATATAGTATGAACTATCTGGAGATGATTGAGTGATCAATGTATGATTTATTATCGTAAAGTGATTAGGAAGAATGCTCTATTATTATCGATTAGTATTGATTCGAAAAATTATTGGCTAAGATGGAATGATACTTTGAAAATAGTTTTCAAATGTTATTAATTGAATAAATTACTAATAGTGGAGAAATAACATAATTGAACCCAAATAGAGTAAACATTAATTTCATCTTTATATCTAATTAGATCATTATATGATGAAATGATTGAATTATACAAAAAAAAGCATACACAAAAAAGGTTATTTAGGTAGTTATGATGCATTACTAGACATCAATCTTAATATATAGATATGAATTATTTAATTAGATAATTAAAAAAATTGAAAGAGTTTAATTTCTCTAATACAGAATATGATTTACTGTTATAATTAATATTTATTGTCAATATATTTGAGAACCAAATAGGTCACATAGAAATAATAAGTTAAAGAGAGAAAATATGTTTTAAGAAAGTTAGTCTTGATTGTAAAATTTGAGAAACTATACAAGCAAATATTAGATATTTAATAAATAAGAACCGATATAAGATATTAGATTTTTTTGTTCTAATTGGTATTTAATTAGAATTAATTATATTCTAATTAAAATTTAATTGGAACTATAATTTTATTTCAATTAAATTATTAAAAGGTCCAAACCTTGTTATAAATAAGTTTAGGTTCTAGGAGGGCTAACATTTATTACCTAACCATTTCTATAATAGTTGTAGAATTCTTTGAACGTATTCTGTGAATACAATTAGAAGATAGACAAGTGTGCAACTATAGTAGTTAAGATGAGTCAGTTTTATAAACGGTTTGAGAGAATTGACAAGAAAAGAATTAAGCTTTGCAATAACGTATGAAAAAGGATTAATATATTATTATGTTTTATATATTAATCATGTTATAGATTTTAAAGTGATCTTGAATTTTGAACAATTAAATTAAAACATTTTGTTCTTATTATGATACAGTGGGATCAGATCCTACTACAATTTCTCAATTGTTGTATCAGAGTCATCTTTAATTCTATAACTTGATTAAAGTTTTTAATTGTTATTGATATGAATTTTAGAATTGACATTTTAATTATTGCAAACCCTAATTCTACAATTAGATGTTAATCTAATTAAACTTAAATTATTAAAAGGTCTAAACTCGGTTACAAATAAGATTAGATTCCAAGGTAGCTTACACGTCTTACTTAACTCTCTCTATAATAATTGTAAAGTTCTCTCAATATATTCTATAGATACTATTAGAAGGCAAACATGTGTGTGACTATGGTGGTTTAGATAAGTCAATTTCTGAAATGGATCGAGAGAAACGACAATAAAAGGATCAAACTTCACAATAAGATATAAATTATGATTCATGCTTTATTATATTTTGTGCATTAATCATTCTATAAATTTTAAAGTGATCTTAGCTTTTAGGAAATCAAACGAAAAATGTTTCATTCCTATAATTGCATGTCAAATTTTGGCGTCGTTGCTAGGGACTACGGTGTTTAGTATTTGTTCTTAAGTTTAATTGATGTTTTGTATATATTTGTTTGTAATTAGTTTATTTTTAGTTTTCTTGATCTTTTCACTTTTTGTTTCGTGTTTGCGATATAGAAAAAATCATAGATGGAAGAAATTTTTTCTTTATCTCTTATTCTTAATCCTATAAACAAGGTTGGACTGATCAATATAACTTTAGTTATGGATGAGATAATCAACAAAGTTACCTTCGTAATAGCTTACAGGATGCACAACAATTCCCTTATAGACCAAAAGCTTCCTATCACAACATAGGTACATCTTTAGAAAAATTGATTAATATTGTGAATGCTAATACGCAATTGCAATAGGATATGTAGTAATTTCAACAGGATGGATGCCCATTTTGGCAATGATACAAGGTCTAGCATCCAAGATATAGAGAGTCAACAAAACTCAGGTACATCTTTGGAATACTTGCTTAATATTATGACTGATAACAATATTTAACTGCAATAGAATATGCAACAGTTTCAACAGAATATGCAACAGAGTGTTCAGGAGTTCCAGGAGGATATGGTGCAAATTTAGCAGAATGTGAGGCAATTAAACCAAGATACAATGTCTAGACTCCAGAATGTGGCAAGTCAAATGGTTGAGATGGCAGAGAGGATTAAATGCCTAGAATCATAAATCGAAGAGGAGCAGCCATATCAACCTAAGGTGTACCTAACGGAAGTTAGTGTGGAAATCTTACAAAGTTATGAAGAGCTTGAGAATCTTGAGTGTAATACTAAAGGAATTGCTTGTGCGAAAGAAGCGAAGGAACAGCTCCAAACAGAAAATGATACATCTTTTAGCTCGGAGGTAAATACTAATAACTAATTTTTTTGTTATGATTGACTCTTTATCTTTGCCTAGCATGTTAAAGAAATTAAACTAGGAGGAAGACATTCGAGATAGTCAAAGAGTGCTTGGATTTAGTAAAGATTGCAAATATGATAATAGGTAAGATGCTAAATGGGACTAATTATCAACATCCGGAAGAACCTCACATAGAGGAACCACATGTGACACCAGAAGATCATAATTTTGTCACGTGAGGAGAAGTATGGTATAACACCCCACTCCCGAGTGACCCGAACCCGATATCGTTGGTGATATCCGAGTCCGTGCCCCGCGAGGGTGGCGT
>JANITX010000009.1:48499434-48511019 GCA_027564395.1 Erythroxylum ulei | reverse complement strand
TTAATTGTGTCTTGTTTCAAATAATGATACTATAGAAAGCAACTTGAGTGGTAAAAGGCAAGAGTTTTGCATTATAGAAAAAGCCAATTTTTGTGTGGTACACACGTTGTTTAGCATCTGTTGAGTGTATACACGTGAGGTTGAGTGGTGAGGTCCATATTGTTTTTTGTTTACTAACATTTTGCAATTCATAAACATGTCTCAAGAAGATGAGTCATATGAACAAGATCTCAAAGTCTTTATGAAAGCTATGCAAGATCAATTCCAGAGGTTGAATGCTAGGTTGGATGACATCCAATCCACATCAAACTCCAAAGGTCCTAGAAGGATGTTCTATGAAGAAGACGAAGATGTGCAATTCAAGGATGAAGGCCCCAGCACTAGGAGAGGCAAGCTCTTGATAACATAAAATTGAAATCCCCTTTTTTCAAGGAAAAAATGATCCTGAATTGTACTTAGAGTGGGAGAGGAAAATAGAACATGTATTTGAGTGTCGTACATATAATGAAGAGAAAAAGATAAAACTTGCTGCTGTTGAATTTTGTGTTTATGCTAGTATTTGGTGGGATCAATTGCAGATAGTTAGAAGTGGAATCTTGAAAGACCAATCTGCATATGGCAAGAAATGAATTCCATCATGAGAAAGCACTTTTTCCTAAGTCATTACTATCGAGACTTATTCAAGCAGCTACAAAGATTGAGTCAAGGATCCATGAGTGTTGAAGAGTAACACTAAAATATGTTTAAATAAGATAGATCCATAGGTACACTCAAACACCATTCATGGTTATGACATTCCACAACTTAGCATGTCATTTAATCTCTCCAGTACTAAGATTCATACGCATAATCATGAATCAAAGGACTTCTCAAGGTTGTAATATGGGCAAGGGTTAAAGTGAGATGTGTTTGGGTAATGTAGCATAAAAGCCATCAAAGCTAAGTGAAACAAAAAAAACTCGATATATCATCAAGTGCAAAAGTTAACATTCACTCACAGTTGAGTACATCAACTATGATAAATACAAAACAATGCTTCATAGCTCAAATTTAAGCTCTCACACCATAAAGCACATGAAGCATAATTAATTGGAAGGAATCACTCATACAATTGATAATAAACAATTCATTGAAATTGTAAGGAGTGACCCTTCAAAATAACACCTACCTCATATGCAACATACTCAAATCACCCATTCAATACAACTTTAGGAAGAAAAACTAATCATGAATAACTTTGCAAAACAATTGCACTTAATACTTTTATTTAAATATATACTTTTTTCTTTTTATTTTTTTCAAAAATTGAGAGAAGCTCCACGAACATTGGAATTCATTGATAAGAGATAAAATGACATTCCAACACTTATAACCAACCCACATATATGCACACCACCATACTTATACTTTTGTGGATCCACAATCATTAACAATCAATAAATATTCCTCTAGCTTTAAGGCTTGGGTAGGACATTTGGTTAGGTTTAAAGCATTTAATATGGTTAACACAAAAAAGGAAAATAAAGCTCAAGGAGGTTTAACAAAGGGAAAATTCATATCAAGAGGAAGACTATTTGGATAATGTAATTTGTGAAACAAAGAATGCCTATATCATTTCCATATTAATGCATGTGATAAAAATATGGTCTTGAATAGAAAATCAAAGCAAAGTCAGGATGTACATGTCATGAAAGTCATACATAAACCAAAGATAATGAGAATAATATGGATGTGTCAGTCTATAAAAGCTTAAAATCTCACTGACTTGTGTCTAACACTAGTCACTACTCTTCTAAATATAATGCATATTGACCAATCACAAGAATAAAAGTACATGTTGATGTTGCCATAGATTTTTCTAGTTAATTCACTCTCTAATTATAAATATATAATCTTAAGAGCAATAGAAAAAGAGAATTTGTTTGTTTATGTGTTTGAATCTCTCTCTTTTTAATTGAAAACATAAAAGCACGTGAGAAACAAACAAACTGAAAACAACACATATGCATATAAGAAACAAATGCGAAAATGTAACAGAAAAGAAATGAGCTTCATTTGGGTTGCCTCCCAAGTAACGCCTTTATTTATTGTTACTGGCTTGACTCCTTGTTTTCCTTGTCACATGATAAAATTATGATCTTTAGGTGTCATATGCACTTTCTCCACTTAAGGTTCCTCAGGATAGGACCATAGTTGATAACCATTGATATTCAATGTCTTCCCTTTCTTCAAACTTTTAATCTTTACTGAGTTCCTGCACTCTTGGAATATCTAGATATTTGTTCACTTTTTTTCCTCCTCATTCAATTTCTCCAACCTGCTAAGTAAAGATGAGACAATAACTTATGATTGAAAAGGAAACTAGTTGATTTTATGAATAAAGGGTCTTAGGGTTAGGTTAATGAGAAGTGAAAGTTTCTAACACTAACACATATGTTGACCTTTTGAAAGTCTTAAATATTAAGGAACAACATTTTATGTCTAACTATAATTTTGAATTTTATCACTATTAGAACTTATAACAATCCATAAAATTTTGCATCTTAGTGTAATTTTGAAGTTTATGAATATGCCTTGACTTATATGTATTATATTGTCCCTATAAGAGATAATTTCCCTTGTTCAGCTCCTTATTAACAAGTTTCCATATCCAATAAAATTTGTTAAAAAATTCTGAGGTTTCTTTCCATCCAAATCATGTATACATAATATTTAAAAGTTATTCCAAATAGCTTTAAATTCCCTTTTAGTTTGAAATTAATCATATTTGCTTATATGATGATGTTGTCCCATATATTCTCTATGCTTCTTTGATTACACTAGAGCATTTCGTATCTCTATACGATTATTGAGAAGTTACAATTAAAGAATAAATGGTTTATATTTTCTTATTCCTGTTGGCATAGTTAGAAGAAATTATTGGATTTAAGACCTCTTATTCTACCTTGAGTTTAAAGTTTTTACTTCACTGCCATCCATAAGATAAATGTTACTCTAGGAATGCAATCTTGATCCCATACTGGCTTATTAATCACTTTTATAATGAGAGGTTTGAAAAAATTTTAACAAGTTATATTTGTGAAAATACCTAAATTATTATCACTCTAGATGATTCCATCATTTGTTACATTATTAGGGTGGTAGTCTAGTTCAGGATAAGATATCTATGAAAATCATTAATTTATAGCCCTAGTCCCTTCCTCTTGCTACATCCTTTACCTTAGTGATAAGAATCAAGTTTATGAAAATTTAGTAGCATGGAAATTTATATAAGGGGTCATAGTTGTGTCGATTATCAAGCTAGAAAGAAGTATCCTATCCATATCCACTGATGCTTTTAATGTTTTAGTTCATAATGTCTCCTTGCTTTAACATTGGCATTAAGGCCTAAAAGGTAATTTTTTATTTTGAAGCTCTATAGGTTTTCTCTATATAGGAAATGGGTGTATATCAATATAACCCATAAAGATTCCTTGTTAATAAGAATTTTCCAAATCCTCTTAGCTAATAACAAATTATTAACTAATTTGATTGAGTTTGTCCCTGTCCCTCTTCCTTTTTTGGAGAATAAAATTTTTATCGTGTTCATTTTGGCATGTGAAGAATAGTTAGGTTCTTTTTTCATCAAAAATTTTTCATAATTGTCTCTATTACTTTGATGATGCTTCAAGGTATACAAAGGTAGGAGTCGTAACGCACATGGTTATTGTTTAAATATAAGTTATTAGTTGTAATCTTGCAGCACGTGAAATATTTTTGTTATTCCAATGCCCTATTCTTCTTTGGGCAATATAAACAAAATTAGAAAATATGTTTTATGAATCTTGTGGTTTTAATTGGAACTAAAAGATACCTAAAAGTGGGTTTCTTTAAACCCATTATCGTTACCAAGGATTTAACCTAATTTAGGTTATTGCTTAAGACCAATATATAGCTCTTCTTTACATGGATTTTAAGGCTAGACATATTGGTGAATTATCGTGTAGTTCCCATAAGCAATCTTATAAAATTTCCTTTAGCCATAAATGAATCCAAATATGATTAGTACATATTATATTTAAGATTGTAGAAATGGGTTCATACATAAATAATCTAACAAGAACGAGAATAATGATTCAACATTACACAATGAAGATACGCCTAAAAGTGTTCTTTAGCTTCGATTTCACCTCGAAACTAGAATGGGGAAGCCTAACCCTCTATGGGTCTCCAAAGAGTGCATGCTCTACACCTCATTTTCTCCCAAAATCAAACCATGTTATGTTTAGCCACTCAAATGTCATTTTATAGTAAAAGTTAGGGTTTTAAGGAGTCATACGGTTAGATACACGATCGTGTATCCAACCATGTATATCATAAAAGTTGTGCCCAATTCATGTACTTACACGGCTATATAAGTAGATAGACCACTTCTTGCAATTTCTTATCCAATCCTCACCATAATCCATCTCCTTTTTATTCCACAATGACAATTGAGTTTGAACATTAAGATGATGGCTTAAAGAATGTGCTTTTAACTCACTTTAGCTCTTAAACTTCCAAATTATACCTAAAACTAAATATTAACCAAAATGAGTTTCTTAAACATTTCATAGCATTAATCACTAAGTGATATAGAATAAATGTACAATTAATTAAGCATATATCACTCCTTTCTCTGATGTTCTTGCTAATTATCCTTAAAAGGACCTCAATGCAGATTGTTAGTAGATAGGTGGAGAGCAGGTCCCTTTTCCTTAATCCTTTTCCCCTTTTGAATGGTTGTGATTTCTCTATTGAAAAGATGTTAAAGGACGTAGAAGTTATGCACATTATGATCAGTCTTATAAAAATTAGAGGAAACCCTATGAATGAACCCATGTTTGATATATTATTTAGTGACATTTTCATGGTTTTTGTTATACTTTTTGGCTCCTTTTGTTGTATATTGTGCTTAATTTGACCTAAGAGTACTTGTTTTGAATTAATGTGATTTGAGGATTAAATTGTCATAATTAATTAACAATTGCACTCCTTTAAATTGTAGGACAATTGATATTACAAATTATTAATTTTCATTGCAGGTTTGAAGGAGAGTAGAGCCAACTCAAAGAGAGTATAACCAAAAGTGGAACGAAGAAATGGAAGTCATGAGATGACCTGTCAAGTAAAGTTTGCCGCAGCGATTAAAAGTTAGTGTTTCGCTGCGATGAAAACATTAAAGATCGTCGTGACGAAAAATAATTCTATCGTCACGGAGAACCTTTAAAGACCCGAGCCATTTTCAGAAGTTTTACGTACTGTTGTAAACCGACCCAGCAACCCGTTTTGAGAAGAAACCTATTTTGGATGAGTTGGAGAGTGCTGACATATATATTGATTGATATTTCATCAGCTGAAAGAAAAAGAAGACACTCGACACACATTCCACTACCTTAACACCCACGGTTCCCTTCGGGGTTCCCAGGGGAGAGACTTATCCATCATCTTGCATCGTCCCCCCTCATCTCTTTCTCCATCTCATTTTCCTAGCATTTTCACCGTCGACTTCCATCGTGGGTAGCTTGGATTCATTCCTAGTTGTAAGGCTTCTGGTTGCTATGTGTGGCTAGGCGTTTCTTTCCTCTTAAAGATATAGCGACAACTGGAGTTTAATGAGCTCAAAAGGGGAGTAGCTTAATCCGTAGTTTAGCTATGATTTTTGAATGCCTAAGTCTAAGATTTGTAACTTGTAGTGAATCTACTTGATTATAGTTTAATCAAATGTTGGATATTCAATGTGTGGTTTGGATTTGTTTATGTAGAACTTTGAGCTTAAATATATGAAGTATCATATATGTCTACTTGTGATCTTGTTGATTATCTTTTATCTGCCTAGTTGCTTTTGATATTGAGTTGATGCTAGATTTCATTTGACCCATTGTATTGGCAAATCCGACCGCACACACTAAGAGCGCTTAACGGGATCTTAAGAAATGGAGTTCATTGATCAAGATCCAGGACTTAAAAAATCCTTTAAGGTTTATCATTTAAAGCTTAGTGATTTCTACTCCCATCAAATTAGTTTTGAACTATGATAGCCAGAGCTCTTTTTCAAGAAGATTTTATCAATTATTTTAATATTTTCATTGTCTATTTCCAAAATCCAAAAATACATTTTACATACTTTTTAAAATTCAATTTAGTGTAGTTAATGTTTCAATGGAGCAAAACCCCCTCTTTACTAATTTAGCTTGCATTTTATGACATATAGGTTAGCTTAGGTCCATTTCGTTAGGTTCCGATTAAGTGAGACGACCCGAGGTTGCACTCTATATTGCAATCCTTGGAATTAAATTTTTTATTCGGTATCCAAAGAAGTAACCCAAAGACAAACCGCGGATCACTATGTTAGATAAGTTCTTTCTGACCGATAAAGGCTTCAAAGAATCTTTAAAGTAAAGGAAAGGAAGATGCCACGCCACAAAGATAAAAACCGACAAAGACAAAAGTTGCTACATAAAGATAATTTGGCCGACAAAAGCAAAAGATGATAAAACAAAGATGCAAAAGATGAAGACTTATCTGCCACGAGATAAGGAAATCTCCTCAACCAATAAGAAGGAAGAAAATTCCTTATAGATAAGGCACATTCTAAAACTGGATAAAATGTAATCAGATTGTGATAAGATCCGACTAGTATAAATAAGCCCTTGTAGTATAGTTAGGGGCATGCGATCTGTAATTTCTTCTTCAGAATAGCTATCCTTCTGTAAAAAAATACTTCTACTATGAAACAAAAATCTCCCTTTGCAGATATAGTTTTATATTTTTAACCTTATAATCCTCTACTCTTCTCCCAATTATTTTTTGATTTATGCCTTAAGGTAGAAAACAAAACCAGGCTGCACTAAGCATCTCTGAAGGAGTCTTCAAGGGTAGTTACCTCTAGAGATTGGGGCTGAAATGCCTGCTAAAAGACTTAAAGATAACCCGAAGCTGTGACGGTCAATTAAAATAATTAAGTATGGAAACGTATTGGACCCTTAAGTTTGAAATTATAAATCTATTATACATATTTGATATCATTGTCTATATGAGTTCTTATTTTTTAGAAAATGTTTTATATGGTTTAAATTGATTAGATCTAAACTCAAATGATCCTGAGGATAAAATTATGTTTGCCCTATTTGATGAAATGATAGATATCATAACACATACGGATGATATGCACAAAAAAGATCTTTGTCGAGTTACATTAATTTTAGATATAATAAAAAGCTTAGATTTAATAAAAAGTTGTATCTTTTCTCGATAAACATGTGTGTTAGCTGTAATTTAATTCTTTAAGGTATAACACCTTTGATAACTAATTCAAAAGTTGTGATTAGCGGGCATAAATAGTATCAAAGCATCGGTCTGACTAGGTGTACCCAATGTCTTGTGGAAATGGTTAAAGGTTTCTTTCAATGTCATGTTGGAAGTGAATGACACCACCATCCTCCTTGGTGATTGTTGTTATTCTGTTGGCACTCCTCCTCGTTAGAATTGATTTATGGAGAAGTTGGTATTTTTGTCGCCTTCTTTTAGCCATATAATTCTAGCCTTTTCTTGAATAGGGAGTTACAAGTATTCCAGGCTGTTTCATACTCCAGTAGTGCACTTCTTTCTTGTTTAACAAGATTAGGATCTTCAAGTTTAAGGTAGAGCTACTCCAGAACTGCTTATAGATAGCTAGAAGCCTTAGAAAGTGAGGATTGAGCATTGTTACCCTTTTGGAAATTTAGTGATCTAAGCCTGTGCTTCATTGCATCCAATTTTTTCATACAATGATACAAACAAAAGCCTTGATTTGTTAACTCCCAATTAGTCCCCTCATCATGTGACTTTTTTATGTGGAGAAATTTACTTATTTTTGTAATTTACACTTCAATTATTGCACTAAATTCAAATTAACCCAATTCAATTGATTAGTCCTCAACCATTTTATTATCCAGATTCGATACTCCAACCAAGTTCTCAGAACATTGATTCAGCCATTTTATCATCTTGAATCGATACTCCAATCAAATTTTCTAAACAATGATTCATAAAAAGCTCCGCAGACATTAATTAATCAATCCAATTATTATATTTTATCATCTCATTAGCCCAGTGAAAATGTACCATTTGTCCCTAATTCTCTATCTCTACTTCCTCTAAATTTGCATCGCAGAGTACCAGCTTCAAAGCCCCATAAAATATACTTCTTTTTACAGCCAAAAGATCATGAAAATTTCTTTTCCCGCGCTAATACGGACTAGAAAAAGCTAACATATCTATAGGAATAGCTGAGCTTAGAAAGAACGTCGAAGCGCAACAGTCGTCAAAGAGCAGTAATTAACAACATTATTTCAGGCCATGGGTTCGTACTTCGTAGACGATATTTGACATAACGGAGTGGCAAAGGACAAGCTGCCATTTTGAGAATATGAATTTAAATTAGACAGAAATGTCTTCTTTTTTTCAAATTATAAATTTTTTCACTCTCTTACTATGTATCCAGGCGACTCCAAGCAAAATAGTTCCATACCGTGGAACAAATTGGAAAGCTTGAGTGGACACAATCCAATCCATTTCTCACGTTCCACCTAAAAAACAATGCAAGTAGGTTAGGTGTAGGTTAGGTGGTTTCCATTATCTCATGAACACCAAGCCATCATGAACTGATCAATAAATAACTTACAATAGGAACATCTTAAACCAAACAATGAAAGAGATAGTCTGATCTTCACATTCATTATTGGTCTGGTGTAGTCCTTCGACTGACGCGCCAACTGCGATTCCAAGGGTCTGAGTCACCATCTGAAGAATCATTATCCTCTTCTCTGGAAGAAACAGGTTCCCCATCATGAGTCTCCCCCCAAAGCCGAGTAGATCTCCTTCTGAAACTAAGTCGTGCTCTGGCTCTTGACGTGCCAGACCAGCTGCTAATTCTTTGACTAGATCCGGGACGAAAAACTCTAATCAGGAAGAACACTGTAAGCCAACCGCCATCATCAATGGGTAAAATGCTCTCATCACCCCTCTCCTCTCCAACTGAAGATTGAAGAGTGCTTAGCAAGTCCCCAAGGTCCCTCTGGCGCTCAAGCCGCCTCCAATTACGTTGCCTCTCTGGATCAACCTCTGACGGCCGAACAAGGGGGTGCTCAATCCTTGCATGTTTCCTGAGGTCAGAATAGGTTCCACTAAAATCACAGGTCTCACAAGAACAGCTTCTTGGTTTTGTATTCATAAAACATCGAGCAGCCTCCATGACAATCCATTCTTTTATATGCCCTCGGCAAAGTGGGCATACTAACTTTAGTTGATCATTTTTATCACAAGAGGTAGCTCCAGAATATAATGTTATGTCGTCAGTCCGTCCAACTTGCAAATCTGTAACTGTTGACTCGGAGTTCACAACAGTTGATGAGTTGGTAGTTGAGAAGATGTTTTCTTCTGGTGGATGAGTTGTTGAGGTTTCAACACATGACTTCCGAAACTGATCAAGACAATTTGAGTGGCGGTAACTTGTATCGCACATGTAAGGACGGCAACCTTTGTCATGGGAAGTGCATATGAGGAGAACAGCATTGTGAGGATGTTCCATACAGACAGGGCACCTAGCTTCTTCCCATTCCTTTATATTTTTCTCACATTCAAACGGAAACCTGGGTGAAGATCTTCTTGAACGACTAGAGCTGCATGTGTAAGGAGATGCTCTATTCCTATCAAAACATTTGGAACTATCTTTTCTATCCTTTGGCATGTTTGTACTGCAGAAGCAGAATCCACTAACAGTCAAACTTAAATTTAGTACCAAATATGTATCGAAATTTTCTGCGGGTTCAGCATACGTAGGTATACCATGATCATAGAGAAGAAACCATGAACAGGTAATTATTTTCAAGAAAAACAAGTATATTTTCTAATATACAGGTAATTAGTTTTAAGAAAACAAGTATATTTTCTGATATAATTAAAATTGAACCCGATAAGAATATTAACATCAAATCCATGACAGCCACAACATAATCCTTTGGCTTTGGCCATCAAATACAAAATGCAGCATCAATAGGCTTATTGAACTCTAAGATTGCCAATTCAAATACGACTATGCAATGCTAAGATTTGGCGTTGCAGCATATGCAATAAAATTAAGCACGCAGTCTCTCCCCAACATCAGAATCCATCAGAATTCAAGGGGAATTTAGGATAACATCTCAATTGAGCTCAGTTTTCAGAATCCATAAGGTGACCATTGCTAACAGTTTCATTACTGGACTGGTAGGATAGCAATAATCTCAAACGACTTTGCAAGGCCAAGGCTTTCCCTTTACCCACCTCGAACAAAATTAAAAAGAAAAAGGAAAACGGAAAAGGACAAAAAGCTTTGATTTTCAGCGTTCAACTCAAATAAAGCAAAATAATAAGTAAAAACCGACCTAAAAGTATAGATTATAGAAGCTCAGATAATAGCAAAGCAAATGAACACATAAACCCTAAACTCGGTCCGATTAAACTAACCAAAAGGTAAAGGAATAAGCAGATAGATCGGAGCAGAAACCAAGGCATATGAGCAGCTAGTCATTTAAGGGATTTTTACCTTCAAAAAAGGAATTGAAAAATCTCTCTTCGAATTATCTTTCCACAATCACTATTTTCTAGGCTACGATTCTTTTCAAGTAAATTTTAGAGAGAGAGAAGAGAGTCGGATTTTCTAGGGCTCCTTTCAGGTCGATTAAAGGGGGAGGTGGGGAGAAAGAGAGAGAGAGATTGGAGTAGAACCAATTGAAAGAATTGTTTATGTAGAGCCAATCTCGAGTCCAAGCTAACCGATGACGTCATATATTACGCTTTTAATTTCTATTTCTTATAAAAAAAATAGCATTTTGTTTATGTGTGGGGCGCAAAGGAATTTTAAATTATATACATTTATTTGACATTTGATTTTCAAACTATTTGCTAAGTCGGCGCCGTTTCCTCATTCTAACATTTTGCTTACTTATTTGCTGGAATTATGATTGCATAAGAATTGGCGGTCCATTTTTCTTCCATTTTCTAATAACCTATGATTTTCTGTTTTGATCTTCAATAAATAGATTTAAAAATAGTTCTCTAAGATTTCTAATTGTGTTTCCAAGATTTCTTATACTGATCAAGTTCAATTTTGAAGGACAATATGTTGCTTAAAAGATAAAAACAAGAAAATATATTTTGTTCTTAAAATAAAAAGGAAGTTGAAGGAACTGTTTGTTTTTGTTTTTATTTTTTTCTAAATTTAATAAAAATCCTATTTGATTGCATTTTTATTCTTAATTTTAATGTATTAATTAAGCACTTACTTGATAAGGATATAAAATGTCATACTTTTGTCTCTAAATATTTAGTCTTTTATATCTATTTTATACTAAAATATAACCATTATTCTTATATTTTGATTTAGGACGCAAATAGTCATTGTTTAGAATACCTGTTGGACCCCGACCTTTTCTTGAAAATTTCATTTATTAAATGGAATTAATTGAAGAATTAGTGGTGAAAATTAGAAGCATTAAAATGAAATTGAATGAGTGTTTTGGATATGTATTGTGTTGTAGATGAAT
>JANITX010000009.1:48329922-48341398 GCA_027564395.1 Erythroxylum ulei | reverse complement strand
GATGTCCTGGAGGCTAGAAAGTACTTCTCCAAAAAGGCCTTCCTCAAATTAGCCCAACTATGGTAGGCATTTGCCATATGTCTCGGGAGGCTCATGTACCACTCCCGTGCCTTTCCTTCCAGGGATAAATGAAACACCTTCCATAAAACTTGGTCCAATGATGCTCCTACTGGCTTCATGCTTTGACAGATCATTGACAATGACTATAGCTGCATGTACGCATCTTCTCCTGCCAAACCATGAAATTTGGGAAGGGAATTAATTAGCAAGCCTTTTACATCAAAATTAGGGCAACCAGCAGTAAATGGGTCATAGTTCACGTCAGAAGTGGTTGCTTCCCTAATAGTCCGACGTCTTTGATTCTCATTGTTTTCGCCTACTCTCTCGTGCTCACCATTTCCTCCATTGTCTCCATTCCTAAGTTGGTTTGCAGGAAAGTTAGGATTTGGCAAAAAATTGGGGTTTTCGACCATATTTTCTCCTTTTTGTGTAACTACCCTACGTCTCTCTTATTCTTTCCTCTCTTTCCTAAGTTTCCTAAAGTGTCTCTCGATTTCGGGTTGGAATTGAACAAGTCTAATCTTCCTAGGCATGCACAAGAATAATCCACAGGAACAAAAAGTGAAGCTATAGCAAAATTTACTCACAATCACACAAAATCAAATAAAAAGTGAAATGTGATGGATGCGAGTGTATGAGTGTAAAGATGTATGTATGAATGTGTGTATGTGTGAAAAATTGCTAAGTATGGAAAATTAAAGTTCGAAAGTATGCTATGTGTATGTTTCTAAGTGTTTCTAAATACATGCTTATGTAAAGGAAAATCAAAATCTATACTATTGACAAGTGTGAAAATTAAACTATCCAAATGCCATGCAAAAGCAAAGATTCCTATTATCAACAACAAATAAAGTTAACAATGGCTAACCTATGGAAAACCAATTTCTTGGTTCCCCGGCAACGGCGTCATTTTGATCGGCTCTTCGTTTCGAACTTAAGATCAATCCCTTGGAAACCGAATCAAAAATAATTTAATTCCAAGGATGCGATACAGGATGCAACCTCGGGTCGTCTCACTTAATTGGAACCAAGCGAAAAAGGTTTAAGCTAGCCTAATTGTCAAAAATGCAAATAAAGTTGATAAAAGGGGGGTTTTGGATCATTGATCAAGATCAAGGAAATTTAACTAAAATTAAAGAAGAATGTATGAAAAGTATATTTTTTTGGATTTTGTGGAAAATGAAATTGACAATTCAAATAACAAATGAATGAGATAAAGTCCTCTCGAAAACAAGCTTAGGCTATCGTGGACCAAAACAAATTTTTCCAGGAGTGAAATTCACTAAGTTTTCAATTAATCAACCTTAAAGAACTCTTTAAGTCCAAGGTTTTAATCAATGAACTCCATTTCTTAAAACCTTGTTAGAAGCATCTTAGTGTGTGAAATGGACAAGTTAATGCAAGTGGTCACTTAGATCAAGCATAACCTCGATATCAAACACAACTAGGCAGATAAAGAGGATTAACACATTCACCAAATGACATATATGAGACTTCATATATTAAGCATCAAAGTTCTACATATAACCAAATCCATAACACAAATATCGTTCAACACCTGATTAAACTCTAATCAAGATAATTTAACTACACTACCGTAAACCCTAACTCAGAGATTTACAATAACATAATTAAACTTGACAATGTCAGATGACTCCCCTTTGAAGCCTGGTGAACTCAAGCCGCTGCTACATTTTCAAGAGGAAAGATGACCTAGCCATGCATGACTTCGGGACTCTCCATCAAGGCTGAAGCTCCGATGTTACCTATGGCGATAGAGACTGGTGGTGGAGTTGACAATGAGGTGATCGGCAATGGCGGATAATGGTCACAGACGGAAGATGATGGTGGTGAAGTATCAGGTGGTTTCTGTCTTCTCCTCACTGCCGAATGGCTTCTCTATATTTTCAACTCTCCTTTCTAACCTAATTCGGTAAGTTTTTAAAGGTTGGGTCTCGGGTCGGGTTAGTACAGTGAGAGAACTTTCCAATAAAGTCCAGATACCCGATTTCTCGCCGCGAAGAGGAAGGAGCTGCGCCGCGACGTGTGCTTCTTGGATCGCTCGCCGCGGCAAAACAATTAATCAACGCCGCGGAGAGATAATTAGTTTACGCCGTGACGTGCTCTAAGTACCTCACCCCCTGTTGACTCTTCTGATCATTTGACTCCTTTTTCTCCGACAACATAAAATAATAATTTGCAGTATTAATTGTCCTTAAAAAATTATACTGTAATTAATGTCAATTTGCAACAATTTTTACTAACAAATTGCACAAAATATAAGCTCACTGTAAGGGACTAATTTAAGCACAAAATCACTACGTAAGAGTCAAAAAGTATGTTGAAAACCATGAAAGTGTAGCCAATTTATATGATAAACTTGGGCTCAATCATGGCTACAAAATTATTGAGTCACTTTGTTTTCTAGGGAAGATGGATAGTTAACTATTAAGCACATTATCAGATTCATTATTTAATGTGATGAATTGGCTAATTACAAAAAATATCAATAATTTTAAGCTTAGGTTGTTTCTGAATTCATTGATAGGTTTGGTTTTTTCCTGGTACACATTGTTATTAAGGAATTATGTCCTTTCTTGAAAAAAAATGAAAAGAATGTTTCATACTCAGTTTTTCAAACTGAACCTAAAGTTAGTATAGTTGAATTGGATAAAGTTACTCAGAACAATGACAAGAATGTAAACAAGTTCAATTCTCGATTTAAGAGAATGATGATTTGATGACAAATTGCACTCCTAGAGATCAAATATGTGAAGCTAGCTTAGAGGTGCCTTAATATTGAACTTTGAAAGAAGTTGCATAGTATGGAAATTTGTGATTTTTATAAGTCGACATCAAAAGCATCTAGATTTAAAGAACCTCTTAAAGAGGAAGACATTGGAAAAAGAGTTTAGCAAGCACTTATTTTATGGAAACAAGTTCATATGACTCGGTAGTGGATGAGGTTAATATCTTTGAAACTTGCATTTTTCCTACTCTATAACACAAAATCACTCAAAGCCATAAGGAAAATATGACCACCAACTATTCAGATTCGATAAACTTTTGATACTTCCAAAACAGAGGAAATCTCTGAGTTCTTGTTGAAAAGTTCATTACTTTATAGTCAAAACATAAGATTCCTACAAAGAAAGAGATTCGCAAGAGGGATTACTGTAAGTATCATAATACATAAAGTCTCCTTAAAAATTCATGCTAGGGATTCAAGAATGTTACTCAAGATCGAATCAACAAGGGAGTTCTACTGTTTGCCAAAGCTACTTATATTATGTTGATAGAAGAAGATCTTTCCATCTGTTGCAACTGCTAATGCCATTGAGTTCGCTTTCTTGCTTTTACTAGATGTTAAAAGGAAGTTGAAGATTGTAGAGGATCAATTATTATCATCCATTAATTTAGGTACTGACATTTTCATTCCTAACTACAATTTAAATACCAATAATGAGAATGAGAATCAATATATTCCTAGATTCTAACAAAAAGTAGAGATTATAGGATGGAAACACAATAGAGAATTCAATCAATTTTTCAAGCAAAGATTTGATGTTTGAAATCTTAGCTTTAAGCGTACATACACTTGATTTGTAATACCACCTTTAGGTGTCTTCATCCTACTTATATTATTGAGTGAGTCATCTTAATAACCCAATGCCATTAACTAGAACCTAAAAGAGAAGATTTTAATGGCAAAGAGCCTCCACCAAATTTGAGGGGAACATGCCCATCCTAAAAAAGTCACCTTTTACAAGACCTGTTCCTTATGAGGAAAGTGTTTTAGACCAAAAGACAAAGAAAGAACATGTAAAAGCTAATAAAGAAAGAAAGAATGAAATAAAGAAAAAGTGAAACCCCAGATTTTATAAGAAGTCACACCGATATGAAAGTCAAGATGAAAGTACTAATGAATTCTTCACAATATATGAAATTCCTATTCAGTTTCCATATGTCATTCCTTCTGTGAAGCTTCTCGCCTCTTTTAACAAAACTTTAGAGTAGTAAATAGAACATTTGCCTGAGAAAAGATAATGCTAAGTATCTATGTTGGTCATGGTTTTAGGAATTTGAGAGAAGATATTATTAGAGAATCTGGATGACAATATGATTCAATATGTAAGATCTATGTACATTAAATCCCAAATTAATGGGAGACCAACCTCAAGGATTTTGATTGATAAAGGGTCAGCTGTAAATATTATTCCAACTAAAATGATGAAAGTTTTGGGAAAACTGATACATATTTGATCCTAAAGGAAGTGACTGTTATTGCATTTATTAAGGAGACTACTAAGGCATGGGTAATTCTTCCTTTATCTCTTTGTTTACTTTTGCTTATGGAAATGTAACAAGGTGGACCTTTTTGGGGTTAATTCTCAACCTTTTCATTCTAAAGTGGATGCAATAGAGGAAAAATTTTACAATGGTCAAGTGAGGCTAGTTCAAATTTGAAAGTGTTCTTACAAAGAGTATTTAAGAAAACAAGGACGAAGAAAAGATAAGGTTGGAGTTAGGAAAATTGGTGAAGTTAACTACCATCATACTTGCTAATATGTTGATGAACATTTTAATTATGAAGGAACCTAATGAATATGCTCTCATTAAGAAGTTATGGTAACTACAACTGCAAAAGTCAAATTTCAAATACAACAAATCACTGAGAATTTCGAGGAGCTAGAAGGATGCGAGAATGCTGAACTAGTTTTTAAAGAGGAAGAATTATTGTTAAAGGATGAGGGTCAATTTGAAGATTGAAAATCTATTCCTATAAAAGTCGATGATTTTGGGTGTCAGAATCATGAACCACTAGAGAAATAAATTTTAGTAGTTTAGGAAAATTTTGAATTGTGTTTGTGAGTAATATTCTCGATCACAAAATAAGAATAGAATTAGTCAAACTTTTGAAGGAATTTAAAGATTGTTTTACCTAAAATTATATTAAAGCCATGATTAATTAGAAAGTTGGTATAACACAGACTTCCTGTAAAGTCAAAATTTCATTCTTACTGCTAACCTCCTAGATGTTGGTCTAAAAAAATCAAATTAAAAATTAAAGAAGAAATTGAAAAGTTGTCAGCCACATATATTAAGTGACTAACTAATGTTGTACATGTAATAAAGAAAGATGGTAAGTTAATGGTTTGTGTTGACTTTAGGGACTTGAAAGCTGCCACTCTCAAAGATGTGTATACGATTCCGATTGTTGACTCCTTAATTAATGTGACAATCATTCTTTTGTTTTCTTTTATGGATTACTTTTTTAGTTATGATCAAAATTTTATAACTGAGGATGATATCTCTAAAATGACCTTTAGATGTCTTGGATATAGGAACATTTGAATGAATTATAATGCATTTTAGCTTAAGAATATGGGAGCCACTTATTAAAGGACCATTGATATTATCTTTCATGATTTAATAGGTTGTATGTTAGAAGTTTAGATGATATTTTTGTTAAGTCTAAAAGGATTATAGACCATGTACCAAATTTGAGGGAAGCTTTCTAAAGGATAAGAACACAAAAGTTGAAGTTAAACATTAAAGTGTGCAATGGGAGTAGAAGCAAGAAACTTTTTGGGTTTCTTGATTCATCAACTACAAATTAAATTGGTCAACAAAATGGAAAGGGTGATTATTAAAGCAAAATCACGTAAAAATAAGAAATAACTTTAAAGGTTTTTAAGCTAAGTAAATTATGTCATAAGATTTATCACTAACTTGGCAAGTTAAAAAAAGAATTCTTAGATCTCTTGAAGTTGAATTTTTTTTAGGAATTCTATTGAGAAGAAAGGCATCAAGTGACATTTGATAAGATTAAAGAATACTTGACTAAACCTTTAATGTTGATGTCACCTCGGAAGGGAATACCTTTGAAGTTACACATTTCTATTTTAGAGGAATCTATTTGGTGCTTATTGGCCCAAAATAATGAGGTAGGTCATAAGCAAGCTATTTATTATTTAAATAGAAATTTGACACCAACAAGAAAAAAAGTATGTTACTATTATGAAATTATGTTTGGCGTTATAATTTGCTTGCTCAAAATTAAGACATTATTTTCTTTAAAATCAACTTATGTGATTTCATAAAATGATTTGATGAAATATATGTTTAACAAACAAATTATTTTAGAAAACATTAAAAAGTGACACTTGACGCCTATAGATTTTAACCTAGTTTATTATTCTCAAAAGTTAGTAAAGGTTCGTATGTTGGTTGACTTCCTATTAAGCCACCTAATGACAAAAATTTAAGAGGATCTGAAGCTTTTAGTGTTTATGTGTCAAAGAAAACTTTAGGAGTTGAAATTCTATGGTTCTAGCATAATGAAATCAACTAGTGTTAGAATAGTCATTACTTCACCAAATGAAACAAAAATTCTTCTTCCTCTCAAAAGGGAACTTCCACACATTAATAATTAGGCTAAATATAAGGGCCTAAGTTGGTATTATGGGAAGAAGTAGGAGAATATAGCGCATAAGTTTAACTTTATCGCCTTATTATACCACTGCTATTCAATTACTACAATTCTTTGATAAGGTAGAATTCCAACGTATTCCTCAAGAAGAGAGTTGGGCAAATTAACATTATCAAATTGCCTCTAGGTTAAGGATGTCTAAGGAGTTGGTTCATAAATGTGTAGTTATACAATGAAAATCTCATCTGTCTATCTATAAAAGGGGGATTTCCTTATAAAATTTTCAATAACAATAAAGAAATGGTTCAGAATTAGAGGGATTAAATTAAAATTATTTTAAAGTAACCCAATAAAAAGGTGCCTCATAAAGTTAAATTGCAAGTAGTTAACTTTGAACTGATTGAGGGAGTCTTATTTAGACAAGGTAATGACGGATTTTAAGATGCCTTGGGATGCCTGAGACATTGACAGTAAAGAAGCTAGTTCATAAAGGGGTATTGGCTCATCGATCTGGAATTAAGAAAAGATGGATTATGAAGCATCATGGCTACTACCGACCTTCAATATTAAAGGAATGTATATCCTATATAAAATGGTACCAACAATGCTAGAAGTATGGAAGAATACAACAAGCTTCTAAGTTACACTATATCATTAAACCATGGTCATTTAGAGATTGGGCCATTGTTATTAAAAAAAATACCCACCTTCCTTTAAAGCCAATAATTTTTTTATTGGCAATGATTATTTTACTAAATGTGTGGTGGCTCAACCTATAAAAAAAGGTTGAATAGGCTGAAGTAGTGAAGTTCATTAAGGAAAAATCATTCATCAATTTGGAATTCCATAATCAATAATGAGTGACTAAGGGACTGTGTTTATTATTCAAAAAGTTAAATATTTTACCAAGGATTATGTCATACAATTCCTGAAATTAACTCCTTATTACGCTTAAGCTAATGGATAAGTTGAGAGGTCAAACAAAGTAGTCATTGAAATCCTAGACAAGATGTTAGAGGAGAATCCCAAAAATAAGGTAGATGTATTTCAAAGCCTAAGGCTTTAATAAAAAGGCTAGGCTTCAGAGCTTTGTTACTACTTACAAAACTCCCAAATGGTGTAAAAAAGGAGTTTTTGATAAATAGTTGAGTAAAAAGAAGCAAAAGGCTTAAAAAATTTTAGCCAATAGGGTCTTTCAGACAAGTTCTCAAAAGGGTTAAGTTGGTTAATTGATATGGACTTTAAAGACAACAAAACATTAATAACATCCTTGATAGGTTTACTACATAACTTATTGAAAGATGAAGGCCAAGAAAATGGAAGGATTTAGGGTCTATAGAAGGAAGGCCTTCTTTATCACTGAGTTCTAGAAAATAAGCGAGTGTCCAGAGTTGGATGAACCATACACTTAAATTAAACTTATAGAGAAGGAGATTGGACTAATAACTTCTTATATTGCTATAAAGGAATCCTTGAAAAATAGATTCCATAGCAAAAAACCTACTCAAGGCTATTACTCTACAAAAAGGTAGGGACTGTAGATTCGGTTTATTGTTTACTACACAGAAGACAAACCAATTTAACAACACCCAAACAAACTGAGTATGCTCTTTTTTAAAGATACAATTTTTGGAAAGAAAAATAATATTGATTAGGCTAGAGTAAGAAAAATATTTTAAGGCATTGGGATCGAAATCAAAAGTTTCATTAACCAAATAAAAAAAATATTCTCCAATAATGGCAAGTCAATCAAATGGAAAACATCTTTAAAAGAAATAAAGGAATGACTAAAAGGAAAATTAAAAGAATTACAGGAAGGAATTTAGAATTCCATGACAACAAATATCATATTGGGTTAATACTCTAGTGGATTCCTACATAGAGCTATTAATTGAATAATTCCTTAGTGCTTCCAAGTAGAATTGTAAGAGGGGTAAAGTTTATCTACACATTTGACCCATTATCCTATATTATTTAGCCAATATTTCAAGGATTTCGAGGCTTTGTGATAAGGAAAATTCTAGTAGGAAGTTTGATTTACTTACCTCTCCTAGATACAAGAGATACAAATGAGGAGATCTAATAAATAGGGGGATTCCAATAGTCAAAAGTAATCCTTGTTTATGATCAAAGTATGGAATTCCCCCTTGAATGCTAAAAGAGGAGATTTTGATGATAGAATTAGAAGAATGTTCATAAAGTGGTTTAAGGTGCAAAATTTTCTTCTCACAATCTAATAAAGGCTGGGAGAGGCTTGACAGGAATAAAGACTACCTTGAGTCTTATAGCCTACATGGAGAACAAAATTGAGAAAAACTAGTAAAATATTTGAATAAAAGATGAAGAGAAGTTGAAGGATTACATCTGTAGCATTCAACTTGGTAGAGTTAATAGAGGATAAGAAGGTGCATGATGTGTAATAGATATAATAAAAGAAGAGATTACTATGTTTTGTAGGAATTTGTAAAGAAAAGAAGGAAGAGAGCTTGGAATTAGTGGAGAAGATAGAGATTGTTTAGAGTTTAAGATAGTAAAAGGTGAATAATAAAGGAAATTTATAGTAAAATGACCGAATTCTAAAGGAGTAGGAGGAATTTGAAATTCAAATAGAGCAAATGTTTTAGTTTTTGAAATGGGCTGAGAGTTAAGAGTTTTAAACATAAAAGAGTCTTAATACAACCACTAAGCTTAACATTCCCTTTCTACTAAGGACTTTTTTGGCTAAGAGATGTATGAAGGTTATCTTGGCATCGTTTTTATGCCTCTTTTTTTAACTAGATTCTTCTTGTGACTTCCCAAACCATTGGTCAATATCTGAGAATTTGATAAATAACCATAGATTCATTTTTGTGGAAGTTTAGAAGGTATTTAATAATATATATTTAGTTTGTTCAATCAAACTTTTGGTGGGGCAATTGTTGATAGCCTAAGTGGAATTCAACTTATTTGACCTAAAGATTAAAAGGTCTAGTTGTTAGGATATCCAAAAGTCAACTAGATTGCCTAGAAAATTTCTAGGGACTAAAATTAGTAAATAAGTCTAAGAGTTGAGAGTCAAGTGGTTTAAAAATAAGAGGAATGTATAATTAAGACATGGAGAAAAATTGGAGAAGAGTTAGGATTTGAGTAGTTATAGGAAAACTGAATGAGGCAATTAAAGCTGAGAGAGGTGTACAAGCACACCAGCAGGATAAAATATGGGGATGAATAGATTGAACATCCAACACAATAAGGGAAAGTTGAAACATTTCTGGGATGTGATGAAAGATGGTGTACTTACCCCTCCTATAGAGCTTTTTAAAGCTAGAGCTACTATTTAGTCCATAAACCTAGTAGGATTCTTCTATAGTAAAAGACCTACATTCCCAGTGGTTGATGCCTAGGCAATAACGCGATGAAGTAATAAAGGGTTGGAAAAAAAACAATGTTAATGGAAGATGGAAGATGAATCCTGTCTTTTCAAATTTAATTTAGAAACTTATTTAAATATGATATTTGACCAAGGCCCTTGGCATGTAGGATTTCAACCCATGTTCATTCAGAAATGGAAGCCAGGTGCTGAATGTGACATAACTAATATAGATATTTTCTCATCTGGATTAATTTTCACAATTTCCCCGTAGAATTCTAGAAAATTAAAGGACTAAGCTTCCTTTCTAGCTCCTTCAAAAAGCCAAAACGTATGGACTCTTAAACAACTAATATGGAGAGGATTTGCTTTGCAAAAATATGTGTTGAAATTAAGAAAAATTCTAAATTACCTAAGAGCATTCCAATAGATGGAGAAATGGTGAGGATTGATATCCCTATAACTTATCCATAGAAGCCTAACAATGTTAATAGAAAATGGAAAGCTACAAGAAAAGTCTTGAAGATAAGAGGGCATGATGAACTCATAGGACTAGACCCCCTAGAAAATCTTCAAATCTCTAACATGGAGGGAAAGAGACATAAATAGAAACAATTGTAGTAACTAAAGAAATGGAGGGGACTCAAAATGCAACTAACATGATCAATACATAGATTGTTTTTGAAACAAACCTGGGGAAATCTTCAGTACTAGTAGGGAATCTATTGGATAAGGAAGAAGTCAAGGATCTTGCTACTAGGGGAAAATCAAATACAAGAAAAGGAGGAACAAGCTAAAAGGGGACCAACCCCCTGATGGTAGTCCTCATAAGCATGTTAAAGGGTTAAATGGCCCTCTGAAAAGGTCAATTGTGAAGGAGGTCATTTTTCACAAGAAGCCTTATATAGTGGGGCTCCTTGAAACTAAAATAAAGTTACCTTAGGTGTAATATTGTCTCAAGTTTTTGGGAGTAGAATAGAAAACCATTTTAACCCATCTTTTTCATTACAATCTATGCCTTTATAATTCAGACAAAGTAGATGCCTAAGTAATATGTGAAAGTGACCAATTTATAATTTGAAATGTCAAATTGTTGGTTTGCATATAAAATTTGATTTGACTGTGATATATGCTTTTAATTTCTCATTTCAAAGGGAGAAATTATGAGAAGACCTCCAAGCTATTCAAGCTGGAATAATAGATCCTTAGTTAATAACAGGAGATTTCAACTACACCCCATCGTCTTAGGAAGCAGAAGGAGTTAAGGGGTGTAACTTGGGAACTTGTAGATAACTAACTAATATGGTCCAAAAGGTTAACTTGGTGGATCTCAGCTTCAAAGACAGATTATTCATCTGGACCAACAATTAGTAAGGAGACTTATATATCAAGATAAAGCTAGATAGAGCTTTGGCTAATCAATTTTGGTTAAACCAATATTCGCAATCCTATGCGTGAAAATTTCTATTCTAGTCACTCTTACATGCATATAACTTTTTTCCTTTCAAAAAGAGCTCCTTTTATATTTTTCAATGGAATAACTATTAAAGAGGGTTTCTGTAACACCCCACTCCCGAGTGACCCGAACCCGATATCGTTGGTGATATCCGAGTCCGTGCCCCGCGAGGGTGGCG
>JANITX010000009.1:48084675-48100305 GCA_027564395.1 Erythroxylum ulei | reverse complement strand
TAGAGCCTTTTAGGTTGCGAAGATTTATTAGCATTTGAAAATAGTGACCTAAGTTACTTAGGGCTAAATATGCTAGTTAATTAGGATACGATGTTAGTCCATTCACCCCATGAATTTGCCATACTCATTTATAATTTTAGGCCAATCAAATATGTGGCATTATTAGTAAATTTTCATGAGAATGATTAGCTAAAGTAATAAGGTAGGAAAAATTTTGTGTTTAAAAAAAAGTTGTATAAATTTTAACTAAAATAACTATTCCACTGGCCTTTGAATTATAAATAGAGCTAGTAGCCAGTTAAGAATGTGATGTAACTTAGTAACCGGATCGACACACATAAAAAATGTGTGACTTCACGTAAAAAGACTATAATGACATTCCAACCAAGTAGCTTAATAACAAGATGACTTAGTTGAGTAACCAGATCGAAATTGATCACAAATGTTTGCCTCTGCGTAAAAAGACTAGGTTCTTGTCTTTAAAGAAAAATCAATAAAAACAATGTTGTCAAATAAAAAACCTACCAAACTTATTATTAGCTTGATTTTTCATGAAAACCTACTGAGGAATAGCCACACGTTGTTTGGGCTGAATGATTGTCAATGTGTGTGTGCAAGTGATAGGGTGAATAGACTGAACATTAAAATTTTGATTAGTTTGTACATTTAGTCTAACTTAGAACAACTTAAAGGATTTTCTTTATAGTTAAATTTGTTTCACTAATTTGAAGCCATTGTCTCATTATTGCATATGCGTGTTTTGTGTTATCTTAATTTGTTTGATTGTTTTTGTTTGCTTGAGGACAAGCAAACGTTTAAGTGTGGGGATGTGATAAGTGTAAATTGCATTGAGTTTTAGGGTATAGTTTGATATGTGTTTATCCATTAATTTGATCATTTAGTATGTGTTTAGGTTAGAATTGTGCTAGTTTGTTAATTATTTGTGTTTTAAGTGTTTTATAGGTTAGTACAAGCTTTTGAGCTTAAATATTTTGTTTTTAAGGTACCTTAATGTGTTTGTTAATGTTTCAGAGTCAACATCGAAAGATGGAGAAGTTTCGGAGACATTCGGGCTGAAACAATAGCCCACGATCGTGGCACAATAGGCCACGATCATGACAAAAGCGTCCACATGTCACAATCGTGACAGAAGCCTAAGAAATGGCCCATAATTGTGGCCTGGATTGAATAGACGTGTAGACACTAAAAAACATCATCTTTCGCGAGATTTTTTGGACCTTTCGGACCCCAAAAAATCCGTAGAGATTCTTAGAATACAAGGGGATATTTAAAGGACAAGAAAAGAGACAGAGAGAAGCTTTTACATCAACCAACTTATAGAAACCCTAGAGAGAATTCATCGAGAGATAGAGAAAGAAAAGAAGGAAGACAAAATAGGAGAAGAAGCTGACTCATTGTACTTACCGAATTAGTAGTTTCCTGATGTCACTCCCTCCCATCATCTGTTTAGATTGTATTTCCTGTTTATTTTCATTTTTATTATTGTATAGAATGGGAATAGCAGTTTGATGATAGGAGTTTTGAATGTTGAACATGTTCTAAACTCACCATCAGAGTTTTATCTTTGAACTAATGAAATATGATTGTTATTGTGTTATTTGGATTTATTGTGATTTAATTCTGTGATTGCATAATTCAATAATAAACTAAGAGGGTGAATCAGATGAAAAATGATTAAATTGGGCTAACGAGAGTTAGGTGATTTAATAGAGCTATAATTAAATCAAATTGGTAAATTGTACGAAGAGAGATCTTGCATAGGTTTCCGGTAGTTTATTAGAGAACTTCAGAATTAATTAGGGTTTTGGATAGGTTGTTATTTGAGAGATTGCAACTTCTATAATATGATTAAGGTTTATGATTTAGGGTTAATGGTTATAACTCAATAGAGAGTAATCAACCCTAGAATCGTCTTGAACCAATAATCCAGTAATTCATAATTAGTTAGGTTAGCATTAAAGATAGGTAAAATTCCCTTTCTCTCAATTGGTAATTTTCGTAGGTTGATTCTTGGGTATGTGTTGAAACTGTTGAATAATTAATATTTTCGTGATTCATTCTTAATTTGATTTGATTGATTAAATTAATTTCTCGTTTTTAGTTTCGTGTAGTTGAAATTTTATATTATTTTCTGGCCTTAGATTTTAGGATTTGATTATCCCTCCTCGTGGGATCGACACCTTAGGTACTACACTAACGAACTGTGCACTTGCAAATTATTGAGGGTATTTATTAAAACTTAAACACATCAAACACCAGATCAACTTTCATACAAAGAGTAAACAAATAAGAGGAAATTAGGTCTGTTTGTGCCAATCCTTTTGCACCTTTAATAACATTTGTTGTTTTTAGATGTTTAAGGAACCTTAAGAGCATATGAGTGTGCAAAGGAAGATAAACTAATTAAGAATTCATTTACTATTCAATTTGGAGGCACCATTTAATATGAAGGACTTTAGTAAATTTTTACTATAATTTAACAAAATTTAAAGGCTATCAACTATCTTTTATGAGTTACTACAGATTATAAATTATCTCAAGGAATTTGATTTATATGATGTGGAAGAAAAGGAATTAAACAACTTTAAACTTTCATTAAGCTCAATTATGAATTTTTTTGAACAATTATAAAAATGATTTTAAGAAGTTTAAGGCATTATTTGGTGTCTATGAATATGATTTTAAGAATTATTATATTAAAACTATAACTTATATGAATAATAAAGTGTCATTAGACTAAGAAAACTTTGTGGGCTAGGTGTTGTGTGGTTAATCGAACTGTGACATCAATTGCACCTAGTTTATCAAACAAGGACATCTACTGAACATTGAGACCTATTTCTTTCAATTTTTGGATTTGATGCTTAACAAAACGAAGAGATAGACTAATGATCACATGAATGAATAACATTCATACTAGCAATGGCTATTTAGTGGAAAACTCTTTTAAAAAGTTCTTTTAAGGGTAAAATACATAAGAGAAGCTAGAAAGAGAGATAGTTAAAGATGAATAATAAGAAAACTACAATCAAGTGCAAGAAAGAACAATTATTGCAATTGAATGAGAAATTTGTTATATTATTGACTAAAATATCTTGATGGATAGTATTTTTTAAAGATATTATGTAAAATTTTAAGGAGCTATGGTCGTTTTTTGGTTAAAGAAGAATTTTACTCATAAAAGTTGAGCTTATACAACCTAACAAAGGATTATAAAACATTGCTTATAATTCAGACTAGTGAACAAGTTAAATAAACACTAGTATACAAGATGATCTAGAATAAAGTTAGATATTCCTTTAATCACTAATACTTGAGCCAATGCTCAATTGAATATCATAAGCAAACATAATTTTCCTAATCCAGTTTATAACTTTGTCAGCCAGGAAGTGCTTTTCTAACTCATCTTTTTATGTAGTCTACTATTTGTTTCCATTTATATTATATAAACGGTGCAGTTAAAAGCTGCTTTAAAAATATCTTTGTCCTGCATAAGGGAATGAGCTACCTTAATAGCCCATTTAGGAATATATGTCTAGTTACCTGGTCTGTAGAAGATTTACATTTGGTGTTGGATTGTCGAACAAATTGCTTAGGAAGAGTTGTACTAAAAGAATAAGTGATTAGGATATTTAAGCCATGCCTTGCATAGGACACATGTGTTCTCTATGCTTCCAATCCATTAGTCTTTAGTTTTTAGCCTCGACTTAATTAATAACTAGCAAATTAGTGAGGCTTTAGGCATCAATTACTTACTACAAATAGGTTGACAACAATGAGTTTTAGCTTACTGATCTTTGAGTATCTCTAAGTATGATGAGTTGGTGAACTTCCTTGAGATATCCCCCAACTAGTATGCTTTATCCTCCTCCTATTATGGGTTATAATGAGGTAGCAAAGCTATTAGACTATTAGGCCCTTTAAATTTACAACTCTAATTACCTCCTATAATAATTAAACTCACTTTAGGTTTGAGAGGAATTGTTGCTGTTAGTTGAATTAGTTCTAATCTTTCTAACTAGGGACTAAAATAAGTCCAATTATTAATCTATAACTTGTTCTATGAAAATTCCCTATATGTTGTTTGATAAGAGGATAAATATGTTCTCACTATCTTAAAATTTAAACTAAGCTTTATGACTTTCTCGTATGATGCTTATTTTCTAAAAGTTTGTTTCCTTTAGGTAATATTTATTTACCCATCATCAAGTAGTTTCCAAACTCTCTTAGTTGGTAGGACTTTTTGCATGATAGATACTGAGATTGTATAAAAGTCTTCTTCATGCTTAGGAAAACATAGATTCTCCTATTTCACCATGTCTCCTCTTAAATCTTTGTCAGTCCAAAGGAAATGTTTGATACATCTCTCAAGCTCCTTGACCATTTTCCTTGGAAAATAGATATGATAACTTTAATGTATATAAGTTCCTAAGGATAGAAGAGATTAGTTGTAGCCTTCTTGCTATAGATAGATATCTATTCTTTCATGCACCAATTCTTGATTTGATGGTCCCTTGAATGCAATCAGCGAATTTTGATCTTTTAGTAGTAATGGTCACTCCCAAGTACTAAAATGATAGATGGTGAGATTCTAAGCCAACTACTATGCTAAGCTCCTATATATATTGAGATTTAACAAAGATGAATAAGCTATTTTTTTCTAAATATTGATTTTAAGTCCTAACATAGAGGAAAATTCCTTAAGTATTCTCATTATGAGGCTTAGAGAGTGAGTGTTAGCTCTACAAAATATCAAGAGATCATCTTCAAAGTCCAAATGAATTATCCTTATCTCCTTAAGATTGTGGTGGAATATAAATATGCTATTGTTAGAGATGGAATGCTCAATCATTCTAAATAAAAACTTAACAACCAAAGTGAAAAGCTTTGGTGAAAGGATATCCTTTTATATAATGTCTTTAGAACCATTGAATGTATTTGAGAGAGTACCATTAATCAAGATGTTATAAGATGCTAAGGTGATGAATTCCTTAATCCAACTCAAACAGGGAGGAGGAAAGTCAAAAGCAACCATACAACTTATAATGAAGTTCTAGTTTATCATATCAAATGCTTTGGAAAAATCAACTTTAATATATAACTTCTTGTAAGCTTGTTAGATTCATAATCTTTCATCGATTCTTATACCAACATTATATTTTCACTCATGAATCTTATAAATATAAAAGAATTAGTATGATTAATTAAACCTCTAAGAGAAGCTTTCAATCTGTTGGCCAAAATTCTAGAAATCACCTTGTATGAAGTGTTGCAGCATGATATAGGGTGATAATCCTTCATGGAGCCTGGATTAGAACACTTGGGAATAAAGCAATGATACGTTTCATTCATTTCTCTAAGTATTCTTAAATTAATGAAAAAGTTTTGGATAGATTCTACTAGTAAGATACCTATTATACCCTAAGTAGGTTGGAAGAAATGAGCACTAAAACCATCAGATTTAGGGGCTTTGGAAGGAATCATATTGAGTAATGTTTGTTTGATCTCAATCTCAGTCACTAGCTTGATAAGGAGTTCTATCATCTGTAGATTGATTTTGTCCTTGATAAATAAACTGAGGTTCCAATATCTATTATCACAAGTAGTATTAGGCCCCGATAGTCTCTTGAATAGTCTAGAGTGATATATTCAATCATTTCCTTTTTTGAATGGGAAACTCTATGTTCATCTAGAATCATTGAAATTTTGTTCTTGTTTCTATAGGTAATAATTGAATTATAAAAGAATTTGGTTTTAAGATTCCTCTCTTTAATCCATTATATTCTAGACTTTTGCTTTATTATCGAATTACGCATTGTAAGGGCTGAGTTGTATTCTCAGATCTTGGCTAATTCAATAGCTTTAAGATTCTTACTATAAGGGAATTTGTAACAATCCTCTTGAGCATTTTTAAGAATTTCCTTGGCAAGCTACAAATTCAAACCATTTCTTTATTTGAAGGTTTTTGTAAACCACTTTGATGCCTCCTTAACAAGCTTAAATATCATCATTAACTGATAAAGTTTAAAACTTGTCACTTCAGAGTTCTAGGCATATCTGATCACTTATTCAAATTCCTTTTTCTTAGAAAGACATTTAAAAAATCTAAATGGTGCCTTTTTGTTGGTAACTACACTGATTTTTAAAATTTCTATCTAGTAATGATTGAAAGAAATTGGTTCTAAAAAAAAAGCAGCAAAATATGAGAAACTTAACGCCTAATGTTAATTGACCATAGCCCTATTAAGCTTTTTCTTAATGAAATAAAAACCTACCATTTATTATTCCATGTGAATTTTTTTTCATCATATCTCAGATAAACCATTCATAGAGAAATGATAACTTCTTTCGATTCCTTCTCTTTTCTTCTTACATTTATTCTATACCCCTATGCTTCCAAAAGAGTTAGCATACAGTTGAGATCCCCAAACATTATCTAGTAATGGTCTATAAAGGTATTAAATTTTCTTTATATCCTCCCAGAGCCTAGACCTCTAGAACTCAAAATTTGTAGCATAAACTGTGGAACTATCAAATTGAAAAGGGAACATTGCAAGCAATAAGATAAATATATTAACTGACTAGAGGAGACGGGGTTCAAGATATATACCACATTTGAATTTTAAGCAATAACAATCCTACCATTATAGTGTTGAGAATGATTGGTGATAAATTTTCATTTAGCTCATAAAAAGTTCATACATACCTTAAGGTGGTTAGCTTTAATTTTAGTTTTTAATAAGCCTAAGTTCATAAGCATCTTTTCCAAAAAATTTCCTTGATAAATTAACTTTTGAGAGGGTTATTAATCCCTTTTCAATTATAAATCAAAATAGTCATAGGTTAGGTTTAGATTAGAGGTTAGGAGACTCCAGTTTTGTTTTTCCCATTTTTTCTTTTAGACTTTCTTCTTATGGTAAAATTTTCACGAAGTTCTTGTAATCTTCTATGTTAATTAAAGATTGAGCATAAAGGGGATAACAAATTTCTAGCAAATTTAAGGGGAATCATTGTATGAAGTGTGAGAAAGATTCAAGTAGATATAAAAGATCGAGCCACACCCTGACTTACCTAAGGAGTTCCTTTTATAAACATTCTACTACAAAGTAAATCCATCCACTGGGATACCATTAATTAAGCAGCTAGGGGTTTCTTAAGAAGGAGCATAGTTGATCCTATGCATGACTTTTTGTAAGAGATGGAAAATAAGAGCTATCTAAGGATGTCAAAGAGGAGAAAATAGAAACCATCTTTTAGAGATTAGAAGGAAGTGATTGCTATAGATTTAGTGACAATGCTACAAGCTAAAACAACAAACTTGGGCATATAATTATATAACTTAAAAGGCACTTCTTAGTCCACTTAAGGAAATATAATATAAATATGAATTATGTGGTCAAGAAGTCTATATTATAGCTTATTGCTTTCTAGTGGACCGTGATAATATGGAGTAACTAAACTACATGGGAGGGGGTGGTAACAACCCCTATTCTAATACTTACAATATCAGGTGGAAGAACCACCCAAAATTTTCTTGCTCTAACAATGTAGGGAATCAAACGATAACTCAATGCCTACTAGGATATCAACAAAAAGGCTTAGTTCATTAGAATCAAAGATCGATAAGTTGATGGATATGCTAAATTCTAAATTCATAAGCTAAGATGAGAGCAAAAAGAGGATGGAATATAAGTTTGATCTAATTGAAAAGAATCATCCATCTTCTATCTATAATTTGGAGGTTTACGTGGGCCAATTAGCTAATGCATTATCTATAAGAAGTGTGGGGAATCTTTTAAGCAACACAAAGTCTAATATAAGGAAGAAACTAAAGGCCATCACACTTAAAAGTGAGAAAGAGGTGGAAAAACTAACAGAGAAGAAGGCTAAATCCCACTAAAAAGAAAGCCAGAAGAAAGAAGATAAGAAGGAGGAGCCTCCATATATCCCTATCCCTCCATATACCTTAATGATCCTATTTCCACAAAGTCTGAAGAAGAATTAAATAGATGTACAATTTACAAGGTTTGTATTGAAGTTGAAGAAATTGCAAATTAACTTGTCTTTTGTGAAGATTTGAAGAATATGCCTAAGTATGGAAAGTTTTTCAAGGATACACTATCAAACAAATGGACTTAGGAGGATAATAACATGGTCACTTTTACAAAAAATTGTATCTCTATAATCACTAACCACAATAAAATTAAACTTGGCGAAGGTTGTTAAGTGGTGAGGAAAAGAAAAAGAAGGTTAAACCCTCACATGGAAGAAGTGGTTAAGAAAGAAGTAGTGAAGTTCTTGGATGCGAGTATTATTTACCATATTTCGAATGGTAAATGGATTATTCTAGTACAATCTGTGCCTAAAAAAGGAGGCGTAATGGTAATGGAAAGTGAAAATGGTGAGATGATCTCCACTTGCATAGTCACAGGTCAGAGGGTTTGGATTGATTATATGAAGCTTAAGACAATAACTAAGTACGATCACTTTACTCTACCATTTGCTGATCAAATGATTGAAAAGGTGGCTGGATATATAATCTATTGTTTCCTTGATGGATATTTTGGATACAATCATGTTTTTATCTATCTAAAAGCCCAAAAGAAGAGTCTTTATGGAACATTTGGTTATAGATGGATTCTGTTTGGGATTTTTAATGCACTAGCAACTTTTCAAAGGTACATGATGTTTATCTTTGCAGATATTATTAAGGACATTATGTAACTCTTTATGGATGATTTTTTAGTCTTTAAATACTCTTTTGATCGTTACTTGAAAATTTTGGATAGAGTTCTTTAAAGATTTTTAGGATCATAGTTGGTTATAAACTAAAAGAAATGTCACTTCATAGTGCACAAGGGTATAGTTTCAGGATATAAGATATCGTGTCAAGGAATAGAAGTGGAAAGAGAAAAAATGGAGATCATTAAGGAGCTTCCACCACTAAACTACATCAAGGGGGTATGAGGATTTTTAGGACATATAGAATTTTATCGCCAATTTATCAACGACTTCTCTCTAATTGCTAGACCTCTAACTAATTTAATTATTAAGGATGTATCATCTAATTTTAATAATAATTGTTTGCTTGTTTTTAATAGATTGAAGGAGGAACTCATTACAGTAACTATATTGACATTGTCAGATTGGTCTTTACCATTCAACGTTATATGTGATGCTAATGATCAAGTGGTAAGATGTGTGCAAGGGTAGTGGAAGGATAAAATGTTGTATGTTATCTACTATAAAAGTAAGACATTATCGAGAGTCCAACTGAATTACACCACTACTAAAAAGGAGTTCTTAGCAGTTGTACTTACGTGTGAAAAATCTTGGAACTATATTTTAGGTCTAAAGTGATCATCTACATAGACCATGTAGCGTTGAGATATCTGTTTGCTAAGGAAGATGCAAAACTGAGACTTATTTCGTGATTACTACTTCTTCGAGAATTTTCCGTTGAAATTAGAGAGGAGAAGGGAGCGAAAAACTGGGTGCAAATCACCTATCACATCTTGAAAGATAGGAGGTACAATAGGGTGAAGAAATCAATGAACAATTCCCTAATGATATCCTTAATGATGATAAATTGTCTATTGGTTCCTGGTATGCTGATATAGCAAATTAAGTTGCACATGGTATCCTTCCCCTCAATTTGTCTTATCAACAAAGAAAATTTTTTGTATGAGTGAACTTACTATTTATGGGTTGAACCAATATTATATAAATCTTCCACAGATGGGCTAATTAGGAGATGTGTTTTGGAGGAGTGACAGTTGTAGGTTGCATGATGTTTTAGTAGGCAGTTTAGTATGTTTATAGTTGTTAATTAATTGATTCATGCATGTTTAGTTTTAGAATTATGTTAGTTGCATAGATATTTATGTTTTGAGTGCTATGTGGGTTAGAGCATTCTATTGAGCTTTAATTTTATGTGCTTGTTAGTGTTTAAGATCAGATATCGAAGAATAAAGAGGATTTGGAGTAAGCCCAGTGGAGGACTCAAGGCCAAGATCGTGGCCTGTACGATGACAGACACGAACTGGCATCACAAACTTAATTTTTCATGGGTTATTTCAAACGTTTGGACCTAGGTAAAACCTAGTTTTTACCCCAATTATTAAATAAATATACAATACAAGAGAAATGAACTAGAAAGAGAGGGCCTCCATTTGCCACTTTGGGAAAAAGCGAAGGAAGAGGAAGAAAAAAGGGAGAGAAGGTGGAGCTTCTGCTGTTGCTTCAACCTCCAGTCCTCCCATGTTATCTTTTGTTTTGTCCATCTTTTCTTTTGTTTATTTGATGTATGAAATGGAATTGATGATGATGAACCTTAGTTTAAGAATATTCTAACTTCTTTTAGGTATTTATAGTTGATTTAATATTAATCTAGTTGCTTTTGTTGTTAACGATGCTGGATGTTGTGATTATTTGTTGTAATTGCATGCTTCGAAAATACATCAAGAGAGCAAACTGAACGCAAAATGATTAGGTTGGTTAATGAGAGTGAAACTATCTAGTAGACCATGCAAATAATCAAATCGGTAATTATACAGAGGTGGATCTCGTGTAAGGACACGGTTTTTTACTGGAACGCTTAAGAACTAATTAGATTGTGGGCTATTTTGTTCATCAAGAAATTACATGTTCGGTAGCTCAACTTAATTAGGGTTTATGATTTAAGGCTTAGTGATTACAACTTGAGAGAGACTCATCCACCCATTGAAAGTCTAGGACCGACACCCATTAACACAAAAGTGACTAAGTTAGTATTGATGATAGGAGAAATCCCCTTTCTTATAATTTGTTAATCTTCCTCGTTTGAATTTCAATCATCAATTAGAATTCTCATTTTAATCACTCCATATTCGATTGTTTACTTTTCTATTTATTTTATATTTTCATTTGAATTACACTTTTAGGCCTTAAACAAATTAGGATTCAATTAGTTCACTAATTCCTCGAGGGATCGACACCTTATATACTATGCTACGACCCATGCACTTATGAAATATTAAGGGTTTTATAAGATTAAAACTTGCCTAATGAGTTTTTGGCACCATTGTTGGGGAGCTATTAGGATTAATTAAATTCTTTTAGCTGAAGAAATTTTCACCTCTTTTATATTTGTGCAATTTCATGAACATAAGAGTCACTCGGAGTTCAAGCAAGATCACCGAATCTCTAAGAAGTGACATCACTCAATTGGAAGGAGCAATCTGAAGACCTGATGCTAATAAGAAGAAATTAAAGAAACGATGGCAAAAGAATACATTCAAAGGGACCAGTAACAAACTTTGATGGATTTTATGAGACCAAGATTTAATATTGCAAACTAATGCATCAATCAACCACCGGTGCAAGCAACCTCATTCGAGATTAAGCCTACTTTGCTGAACATGCTGCAAACCAATGTACAATTTTATGGGTTAACTAATGAGGATCGTAATGCTCATTTAGTGAATTTTCTAGAAATATGTGATACTTTCCAATATCAAGGGATGTTGAAAGATTCCATTAGGATAAGGCTCTTGACCTTCACATTACAGGATCGAGCTAAGATATTGTATCATTCTTTAAAACCTGCAAACATCACAACTTAGGAGTAGTTGGTGTGTTAATTTTTGGATAAGTACTTCCCTTTTACAAAGGCAACAAGGTTAACAAAGAAAATTGTGAATTTCCAACAAAACTACGAGGAGTCACTATACGAAATGTGGGAGTGTTACAAGGAATTGCAAAGGAGATTTCCTTATCATAATCTGCCAAAGGAATTTCTTTTGTAAACATTCTATCATGGACGATCTCTTATCTGGAAGACAGTTAAGGAAGGGGAGGAATTGTTAGAAGAGATGGCAAGTAATAGATATTTTTGATCATCAAATAATAGTAGACAACAGTAAACTTTCCTATATAATAAGGGTGTGATTGTTGCCAATTCAATAACAACAATGCAAGTTGATATTGACAATTTGCCAAAACAGCTTAATAGCCTCTAAGCCTTTTCATCAGCTCCTGTCAAAGCAATTCAACATAGATACAAATTATGCAGGCAAAATAACCATTTTACCGTTGATTTTTTTTTATTTAAATGACAAGATAAAGCAACTCAACTACACGGACACATAATTTGGTCAAGGAGGCAGACACAACACTTATTCTAACAATTACTATATTGGGTGGAAAACCACCTATAATTTTCTTGGTCAAACAATTCAGGAGGTCAATTTTGACCTCAAGGGTCGCATGAATTCCTATAGGAAAAACCCAATTCTATGGACTCTTAGACAAGCTCATGAACATGGATGAAGATAATAAGATACTTGAAGGTAAATTCAAGCAAGTAACTAAAAACCATGATTCTTCAATTCATAAATTAGAGGTTCAAATGAGTCAATTGGAAAATGCATTTTCTTCAAAAAGTGTTGGGAGTCTTCCGAGCAATATTTAAACAAACCGAAAGTAGCAACTTAAAGTAATCACACTTAAAAGTGGGAAGGAACTTAAGCAATTACCAAAGACATAAGCTACATCCCACCTAGCATAAAAATGACCAAGAAAAGAAGAAAGACGTAGACATAAGTGAGTACCCTCCTTACATTGCCCCTCCATCATATCCACCTAAGATCCCATGCCCTCGATGATTACGAAAGAAAAAGTTGGATTCATAATTGGCAAAGTTCGTAGAGAAATTAAAGACTTTGCAAATTAATCTATCTTTTGTTGAGGCGTTGTAACATATGCCCAAGTATTCCAAATTCCTAAAGGACATTTTAATAAAGAAGCAGGCTTAGGAAGAGAATCAAATGGTAGCTTTAACCGAAACTTATAGCTCTATTTTCACTAGTCATATGCATTCTAAGTTGAAGGATCTTGAAAGCTTCACAAAACCCTGTGTGGTTGGTGAGTTAGAATTTCAAAATGCATAGACGAATTAGGTGAAAGTATAAACCTTATGCCTTTTTCAACCATTAGAAACTTGGAGCTCAATAATGTGAAGCCAAATTCAATGCTTATTTAATTAAAAAATTGATCCATAAAGAATTTGTTTGGCGTGGTGGAAGATGTTATAGTCAAGGTGGAAAAGTTCATTATTCCTGTAGATTTCATCGTATTAGATTTCAAAGAGGATAAGAATTGTCCATTAATTCTTGGAATACCCTTTATGAATAATGGAAAAGCACTGATAGATGTTTATGAAGGCAAAGTGCTCTTTCGGATTTGTGATGAGCATGTGGAGTTCATTATGAACAAAGACTTGAAAATTTTGAAAAAAAAAAAGACAGCTCTTGCATGAAAATAATCATAATGGATAAGTATATCAAAGCGCAAGAGAAGGGCTGCATTAAAGAAGTAAGGTACGAGGAACAAGTCACAATGGATATAGAGTTTGAGTAATATTTAGAAGTCCTTATTCAAGAATTTAAAGGAGAGGAGTGGACGATGATGATTGCAGAAGAAGATGAGCGATTCACCATCTTACATCATAACCTATTTGATTACATCGAAGATTTATGGGATTTCATCATCCTCGATTATATTGACAGTTTTTTATTGAAAAGGGCATTACAAAAATTACTTGGATTCTTCGATTCAATTGCTTATTTCCTTTTCATTATATTCTAACATATAGCTTATCTACAAGCTACGAAGCTAAAATTAGGCAACAAGGGTGAAAGGAAGCCACTTATAATTGATCCCAGCTACGTTTCGAATGAAGCAAGGTCAAGCTAATGAAAATAACTTAGCATATTTGATAGTTAGATTGAAATTGTTATGTAGTTAGATTTGTTTTAAATTATAAAATTAAGTTTTTAATGATATGGAATGGTTTGGATTGCTAACTCTCTTATTCCTTTTAAAGCAAATTTAAGATAAGGCGGCAATCATGGGAATGAAATGCAGTTGGTTTCAGACTCCAATGCCATCACCACCTCAATCCCTATGATGAGTCTTTATGCTCTAACCCTTATCTTTTCCTTTATGTCTTTTTTTTAGTTTTTGTATTATTTTATTTTTCTTCTCATATTGAGGACAATGTGTTATCCAAGCGTGAAAATGTTAAGTTATGTGAATTATATGTTTTTATTTTAAGTGTGAATTTTGCATATTATATGTTAGTTTTGTTTAGGTATGTATAGTGTGACTCGTGTGAATGTGTCAATGGGTAAGACTTAATGGAATCGATTTAGCTTTGAACATAGTCTTTTAGGTTGCTGAGATTTATTAGCTTGTGAAATTAGAGTCTTAGGTTACTTTGGTTAAATATGCATGTTAATTAGGATAAGATGTTAGTTCGTTCACCTTAGGAATTTGACACATTCACTTATAATTTTAGGTCAATCGAATAAGTAGCATCATTGGTATTTTTTCATGAGAATGATTAGCTAAAGAAATGAGGTAGGCAAGAACATATATTTTTAAAGGTATGTGTTTTTATTTAATAAATAACTATTTTGTTGGTCCTTTTTCAAACAAATTAGGTTATGAGTAGAGCTAGTAGCCAGTTGGGAAGGTGATGTGGCTAAGTAATGGACATTCATCATAAATGTTTGCCTTCGTGTCAAAAGGCAACAATGACATTCCAACCAAGCCACTTAATAAAAACATGACCTAGTTGAGTAACCGAGGGACATTGATCACAAATGTTTGCCTTCGCATCAAAAGGCTAGGTTCATGTTAGTGAAATTTAACAAAAACAGTGTGTTGTTTAATAAATTTTGCCGATCTTTATGAATAGCATGACTTCTGATGAAAAGCTACTTAAGGATAGTTACAATTTTGATTAACTAACTAATTATCAATATGTGTGTGTGAGTGATATGAGTGAATAAATTTGACATTAATTCTTGATTATTATGTATATTTAGACCGAAGTAGTTAGAAACATATTTCATAAGTTATTAAGTTAGAAAAACTTAAGGGATTGTGTTTGTAGTTAAATTTGATTTGTAAAGTTCAATGCCATTGTACCATAATTGCATATGTGTGTGTTGTTATTGGTTTGTTTGTGTTTTGTTTTTTTTGTTGTTGCTTAAGAACAAGAAAAAGTTTAAGTGTGGAGATGTTGATAGTTGTAGGTTGAATGATGTTTTAATAGTCATTTCAGTATATTTTCAGTTGTTAATTAATTGATTCATGCATTTTTAGGTTTAGAATTATGTTGGTTGGTTAGATATTTGTGTTTTGAATGCTATGTGGGTTAGAGCATGCTATTGAGCTTTAATTTTTTGTGTTTTAGGTGTGTTGATGTGTTTATTAGTGTTTAAGATCAGATATCGAAGAACGCAACAAATTTGGTAAAAACTCGGCAGAAGACCCAGGGATATATGATAGAAGTTGATTTTAGGCCATGATCGTTATATCATCCCATCACCGATGGGAAGGGTAGAATAGTCATTTGGAACGGGTTATGAGTGCTTAAAATTTGTTTTGCTATGTTCATGCATTCATATATATATATGAATAGTAACTTTTGCACATGTAAATGATTGTACATGCATTCATGGCATTTCCCGGTATATGTGTCTCTAATGTGCTTATTGTGAAAAATGTGATTTTTGTGTTTGGAAAATTGATTGGAGTGGGTCTTTGTGAGTTTTGGATTTT
>JANITX010000009.1:48010010-48021132 GCA_027564395.1 Erythroxylum ulei | reverse complement strand
ATTACGGTATCAAACGGGAGAGTACCTTGGCTAGGCTTTTATTCATATTATTTTCAATCTTTAATTTTAATTTCTTCATACGTGATTTCGTGTTTTAAAATTAATCTCGTTCCCAAATCAATTATTTTTATTTTTTATATTTTATTTTATTTTTATTTTCGATTTCGCACAAATAAATAATTATTATACTGGTCTTTGTGATTCGACCCTATTCACCACTTTACTCGCTTAAGTGTTCTATAGTAGAAATTTATTTTTGCTGGTTTGACACGCCACCACTGTTGTTCACAGACGTTATGGATTAAGTATCAGTTAGAAGATAATCTTCTGTGACAACACAAGTGCTATCAATCTATCAAAGAATCCAATACAATACTCGAGAGCAAAGCATATTAAAGTTAGACATCATTTTATACGAGACTATATACAGAGAAGAATCATTGGTCTACAATTTGATGAGACAAATCATCAATGGGCGGATATCTTCACTAAACCTTTGTGTGAAGATAGATTCAAAGAAATCAGACGGAACTTGAATATGGTAATGCTGAATGACCATTCATCTGACACGTCATAACCCAGACGATTCACACTAGAAGAAGATAAAAAGTCATAAGTTTTCAAGTAAATATTAATGGTAAGTTATGGACGGTAACTTTTTAAGAGTAGGTATTAGAAGGAAATCCTCTTAAGATTATGGAATACCTTTTACTCTAGAATATTCTTGAAATACTTTAAAACCGACTTGTTTAGTGTTCTCAACCAAGACGATTCATCACTCTGTTCTAAGCTTCAAGTTTCTTTCATTTCATATTCTTACTTTCAAATACTAACATCGCTACCTTAAGCAAAATACAATTGTGTGTTTAGTTTTCACTGTTACAGATCACAAATGGAGCAATCTCTTATCTATGGGAGACATGTTGATTTCATCTCCTTGAAGGAAAACCAGATGGACATTGAACCAGAAATTGAAGCAGTTGGTCAGAAATTTTTCTTTAAGGTTCATGAAAAAGTCTATCTGAATGAGATATATGAGTTTTAGAAGAATGCAAAGGTGGTAAACGCCTTCCACATGTATATCCTCAATCAATTCAAAAGTTTCGATGCATAATCATCGTAAAATTCTGATCTCAATTCCACTAATACCTTCTTACTGCGGATCATAATTCTTGTCGTATTAATCGAACCACCACTTCGGTTCCACTTCTCTCATCTTAAGATCATAACAAGATTGTGTTTTCATTGCACTCTACTTGTACACTCTAATCTCATCATATATACTTATACCCCTATATTTCTCAAACAATCCATGGCAATACATTCGTATCTATATCACTTTCGAAAATATATCACCACAGTACCATATTAATATTGGTGTCAGGTTTAATAATACATCCTCCAATACAATTGCATTAAATCATCACCTGTCATATTTATCCATATACTATTTCTGCTTTCTAATTATCCTCAACTTTCCTTTTTTTTTTCTCATATCATGAAAGAATATCATCATTTCTTGAAAACTTGCTTTTCATAAACTTGATATTTTTGCAAAAATCATTTCCGCAACATAATTTCATAAACATGTAATCTTTTAAAGAGAAACCCTTTTCAAAGCCTTTTCATCAATCATCAACACAAATCATGTAGCAAACATAGGACAATTTCACAATTCACTCAGAAAGCAAATAAGACAACATTGATGATGCAATTTAAATCATTAAATCTTTCTTGATTTGAGGAAAACAATGAGTGACTTATTTACTCTATTATAAACATGGACCCACCTTGATTTCCTTGTTCAAAGACTTGCTCAAAGGTTCCTCATCCTTTGCTCCTCTTGCTTTCCTTGATTTCCTTTAACAGTAGCCAAAAATTCCATTCAATAGGAATTCTAATTTATGATCAAGTAAATTACAAAATATGATAATATTCTCTTCTACAAACATGTTACCCATTGTATTAAGTTTCTAATGAATCAAAAATCATTGAATTGGGTTTAGTACTCTAGAAGTTATAGCCAAAACATTTTCAGACTTTTCTTATATTGAAACAACATTCTATGCTCAACTTCCATCCAAAAATTGAAATTCTTAGAAACTGAATCATAACTTCATTTCTTCATAAAACTTGTATCCCTATGTCTCTAGTTTATAACAAATCAAAAATCACCTCAATAGGACATCTACAGTAAAAGTTATGCCCAAAATACTAAAGCATGTCAGTGCTGGAAAATGGGTCTCACCGCGGCGAGGGCAAAAGCGCGCCGCTGCGAACGAGCCCAGAAACCTCCCAAAACCCTATTTTTCCAACATTCTTCATCCATACACTTCCCATCTTTCAATTATAACTCATCTTAACCCTAAATCATCATTCCTAATTCATTTCTAAGCTCATTCCAACCCAATATCATTAACAAAAGATCAAAATCTAACTTTGATCACTAACCCTAAAAGAAAACACTTACCTATGACATTCACTAACACTTCCCACACATGTTGAGCTATATTTAAGTTTCATATAATCAAAACAAGATGAAACAAACTCATACTTACTTGCTTTAGCTTCAAACTCTTCTTGATCTTCAAAACCCTAGCTTCCTTCCTTTCTTCTTCTTCTTCTTCTTTCCTTCATTCTCGTTCTCTTCTTCTTTTTCCAACCAAAACAATATCTTTTTCTTCTTTTTATACCCTTTAATATTCTAAAAAGTCCATTTTTCCCTCCATATAAGCCTTATGTCTTTTAACCTTAAGTGACTTGCCCATTTTGCCATTGATACATTCCTACATCATTATCACTTGACTTCAATTAACCTATGTCATACAAATCCTACTAACCTTCACAGAAATAATGAGCTCCAAAAATTAATCCATCAAACCTCATAATTCATTTAAATAATTCTTAATTCAATAAGAAAAATTTCGGGGGCCAACAGCCACAACTATAGTTGTCATGGGTATAGCTCAGTTGTTGAATTCTGAAGCACATGTTTTGATTGATTCTAGCTCCACACACTCATTTATTTCTGCAAGCATGATATTACATGATGTTAATTTGATGGCTTTGGATAACTGTTTGATTGTTAACACTCTTTTAGGGAGGAAAGTGATAATAAGTCGAGTATATAGAAGTTGTGAACTTTTCATTGAGGGTGTTAGACTGGTAATGGATTTACTACCTCTAGACCTAAGAGGCTTAGATGTTTTACTTGGAATGGATTTTATGGAGAAAGATCATGCGAAGTTGGATTGTGGACTTAAGGAGGTGGAATTTGATCTAGGCAACGGTAAGAAGGTGGTTTTCAGGGGGGACAGAAAAACACCATCACCAAGAATTATTTTAGCTTTGTTAGCTGACAGAATGATGGGAAAGGGGTGTGAAGCTATCTTGGCGCATGTTATGGACATTGATGTGAATGAAGGGAAGTTATAGGAATTTTTGATTGTGATGAAGTTTCCAGATGTGTTCTTAGAGGGCTTACCTAGTCTGCCACCGATGAGGGAAATCGAGTTTGCCATCGATTTGATTTTGAGGACAACACCAATTTCCATACCACCATATAGAATGGCTCCATCTGAGTGAGGGAGCTTAAGGAATGGTTGGAAGAACTATTAGAGAAGGGGTACATAAGGTCGAGTTTGTCACTATGGGGAGCGCCGATTCTGTTTGTTAAGAACAAGGATCCTCTGCCCCGGATTGATGATCTGTTTGACCAGTTGTAGCGAGCAAGGGTCTTTTCCATGATTGATCTTAGGTCGGGCTATTACGATTTCTGTGTTGATGATTTATGAAAAGAATGTGAAAATCATTTTTGAAAGGATACTATGTTTATGAAAGCAAGGTTGAAAATATTCCATTTTGGGCAACAAGTTTACAAGTTATGGAATACATGTTATGTGGGTTTGGTTTAGGTCCATTCAGTATGTCAAGTGCACTTAGACTAAAGGCTTCTCCCGTTTGCTCGATAGTGGCATGGAGCTCCTTCAAGGGCTCCCTCTTTATGACTACACAAAACCACTACGTGGAATTGTGTTAGCTCGTTTTGTTCACGACTACACAGGACCATTTTATGGGAATGTCTTAGTTCATTCTGTATATGGACCTCCCAAATCATTTTGATGTGCTTATGTGATTAAATATGATGACAATCTGGATGAAGGCATGATTTATGATTGTTTATGAATTGTTCGACAAATTGAAAATTTTGAGAAATAAATGTTTTGTGATTTTTTATGCGGAATTACAATGGTTATGAAAATGTTCAATGAAAATGAGTCTTTGCAGATGGTTTTAGCTTATTACCGATTATAAAACTATTACTCACGAGTTTTAAGCTCACCCCCTTTATCCGTCCCGTATTCAAGTGAAGGACATGAGATCGAGTGAAAGGTAGTCAAGGCATCACTTCGATTAGGTAATTTTTAGGTTTTTAAGCTAGACTTTGTAATTACAAGGCTTTAGCCGCATTTCAAGTTGTACAAATTCAAGTGTATTTTGTAATTTTTGTTTTCAAACCTATTTGATGTATTGCGGTTTGAATGCCATTAAAGCTTTGTAAAACTCCATTTTTGACAATAATGAAATATATTTAGGTTGTTTATGATTTTCTTGTTTCCATATTGTATTTTGGTTTAGAGATGGGAATAAGAAATTGAGAATTGGTTTGTGCTTTTATTCATGATCATTTTGGTCTTTAAGTTAAACTAATGAGGGTGGTTGAAAGGATTTATTGTTGCATTCAATAAGGTAGGTTGATCTGGGTTTATGGATTCTGCTATAGGGGTTTTCGCCGCGGCGTAATTCACTCGCAGGTTTTCTGCTTCTCTATACGGTGACTCTACCACGGCGAAGATAATTTACAAGGTTTGCTGCAGTGAAGTTATGATTGTCACGGCGGCGAAATTAGCCCGAAAGGTCAGGAGAAATTCTCTCATATGTTCGCCATGGCGAAGCCCGCCTTGTTTCCGAAGGATTTTTCTTTTAAATTTCCAAATTCTAAGTCTTCTTTCGCACTCAAGCTTCATGATCCCATGTCCGATATTAGGCTCCAGAAACAAGGTCCAACATCAACACTACTCTTAACCCATTTTTAGGCCTATGTAATAGCTATCCATTTACATAAACCTCTCTTTGTTTTCTCTTTTTTTTCACATTATAACCTACTTCATTTCTTTGTAGCTTTTCAATTTTCATAAAAGCTACTTTTAACTTCGTACTAGTTTAATTGATTCTAAACATAAATACATACATCATGTAATCAAATGTAGAATAGGTTCTATATCCTAATTCATTTACAAATTTACCCCAATTCTCAATCAAACACAAATTAATAAACTAAAATACGTTCATATGCTAAATAATCACATTTAAAATTAATTTCATCCTCGTCTGACTATGCCATTGTTTCACTGTCGATGGTGACATATAACACAAATGCACACAATACTTGAAAGATAATTTTGCATATTGACACAAAAATCATGCAAAATCATACAAAATAGGAAACAATTTGGGGAGTTATATAAGACACACAATATGCAATGCAAAATTGCATACCACTCCCCCATACTTAAATGATACATTATCCTCAATGTGTGAAAGTTGTGAACAATGAAACAATCAAACACACAATTTGCATACAAAAGTAGAAATAACAAAAATAAAAGATAAAAGGGAAGAGGAAGCTTATTCCATGGGGCGACAATAAAGGTAGCATTTTTGGAAAGTGCACTCCCTCAGTATAGCTCCCTTGTTCTCATCTTTCGTCTTCCTACAGTCACACATAAAATTTAAAAACATTATTAAAATAAAACATAAAACATAAAACAAACGAAACTATATAAAAAAATGATGTTAGTTTTTATAGTCATTAGCAAGACTTTTTAGCCTACGCTTGGATCATTGGAGGTGTTGGAGAGATAGCTTCTCTTGTTCTTTGGGCAATTAGCCAGCAAAATAAGGATTACAACGGTGGCCATTCACTTTAAAGGTCTCTCTACACTCATTTTCTAACTCTAACACTCTAGATGGATAAATATTAACTACTGTAAAGGGACCACTCCACCAAGATTTTAATTTTCCTGGGAACAAACAAAGTCTCGAGTTAAATAGCAAAATCATATCCTCTGCGTGGAAGTCCTTTTGCTTGAGATGTGCATCATGCCACCACTTCACCTTTTCCTTATACAATTTTGCATTTTTGTACGCTTGCAATCATAATTCTTCCAACTCATACAATTGAAGCATTCGTTTTCCCCCAGTTGCTTTTTCATCTCAATTTAGGGCCTTAATTGCCTAATACACCTTATGCTCGAATTTTACCAGTAAGTGACAAGCCTTTCTATAAAATAGTCTATAAGGTGTCGTACCAATGCTTGTCTTAAATGCTGTCCGATAGGCCCAAATTGCATTATCCAATTTATTCACCCAATCTTGTCTTGAAGACTTGACGGTATTTTTTAAAAACTTTGTAGTTCTCAGTTGACGATGTCAACTTAACCACTTGTTTAGGGATGGTATGGTGTCGCTATGCTATATTGCACTTCGTATTTTTTCAATAATGTTTCAAAAGGATTATTGTAAAAAATGGTACCTCCATCACTGATGATGACCTGTGGTACTCAAAATATATTGGTTATCTTCTTAAGGAACTTTTTCACGACTCGACCATCATTTGTTGTAGTCGCCATCACCTCATCCCATTTTGACACATAATTTACACCAACCAAGTTATAATTGTTTTTGTATGAAGATGAAAATGGTCCCATAAAATCTAACCTCCAAACATTAAAGACCTTAACTTCAAGTGTTGCTATCATCGACATTTCATCCCTCTCAGATATATTCCCTATCCTTTGACACCTGTTACATTTTTTTACCCCATTCTTGTGCATCTTTAAATAATCTAAGCCAAAAGAACCCTCACTCTAGCACTCTAGTGGTTGTTCTATTAGTCCCATATTGTCCAACATATCCAAAATTATGACAGTGAGTCAAAATAACATGAAACTCATCGTCTAGAATGCATCACCTCAGCAAGCCATTAGCGTACATTTTAAAGAAAAATGGCTCTTCCTATATATAATGCAAACAATCAGAAAGCAACTTCTTCCGTTGTTGGTATTTAAGATCAAAGGGTAAGATACCACTCGTCAAGTAGTTCACCATGTCTGCAAACCACACTACATTAGATGTATTTATCCACACGAAAGCCTCATCCAGGAATTGCTCAATTTTCTCTATTTCAACTTCATATTCGTTTCCTCTTAGTCTAGATAAATGATCTGCCACCAAGTTCTCCACTTCCTTCTTGTCATGAATTTCCAGATCAAATTCTTGTAGGAGCAAAATCCACCAAATTAATCTAGGCTTGACGTCTTTCATTGCAAATAAATATCTTAATGTCACGTGATTAGAAAAAAATGACTTTAGAGCTTAGCAAATATGATTTAAATCTATCACACGCAAACACCACAACTAATAATTCTTTCTCTGTTGTTGTGTAATTTCGCTGTGGTCCAGTTAGTTTCCTGCTCATATAATAAATAGCGTGTAATTTCTTCTCTTTTCTCTGGCCAAACACACATCCTATAGCATAATCACTAACATCGCAAATGAGCTTATATGGAAGTTACCAATCTAGTGATTGTAGAACAGGTGCTGAAATCATTGCCTTCTTTAGCTTGTCAAAGGCATTCAACAGTTATCATCAAAGCTGAAAGGCATATCCTTGACCAATAATTGGGTGAGATGTTTTGCTATTGTGGAGAAATCCTTAATGATAGGCAATAAAAGTTGGTATGTCCCAAAAATGCTCAGACACTGCGGGCATTAGAGGGCAGTGGGAGTTTATCAATTACTTCAATTTTTGCCCATTCAACTTCAATTTCTTTGCAAGAAATTTGGTGACCCAAAACTATGCCTTCCTAAACCATGAAGTGACATTTGACCTAGTTCAGCACCAAAATGCAGTCTTCACATCTTTGAAGAACCACCCTACATAAAGTTTTAAAGAACTACTCAAAGGTATCTCTAAAGACTAAAAAATCATCCATGAACACCTCCATTATTTCTTCAATCATGTCTGCAAAATAGCCATCATGAACATTTGAAAGGTCGCCAGTGCATTGCACAAGCCAAATGGCATTCGTTTGTAGGCAAAGGTACCATAGGGACATGTGAAAGTGTCTTCTCCTGATCTTTTGGATATATAAAGATTTGGTTGTACCTCGAATATCCATCTTGAAAGAAATAGAAGGTATGGCCTGCAACTCTTTCTATCATTTGATCTACAAAGGGTAAGGGAAAATGGTCTTTTTTATTATAGTGTTGAGCTTTTGATAGTTTATACAAACCCATCAACCTGTAACGGTTCTTGTTGATAGCATTTTTCCCTTCTTGCTTTTGATTATCCTCTTCCCACCTTTTTTTGGAACACATTAAATGGGACTCACCTATTGGCTATCTAAAATGGGATAGACGATGTTTGCATCCAGAAGTTTAATAATTTCATGTTTGGATTTAATCTTTGTTGTCTCTCTCTTACCGTTTTGCATCATTTTCTAAGTTTATTTAATGCATTACTACACTCCAACTAATACCTCTAATATCTTAAAGTTTCTGTCCCATTGCGTTCATCCTTTTTTGAATTGTATCGACTGCTTGCTTCTTTTAATTTTCATCCAACAAATTTGAAATAATAATTAGAAGTGTGTTTCCCCGCCTAAGAATGTATATTTTAAATGTGTAGGCAAGGTATTTAATTCTAGTACAAGTGGGTTTTCAGCTCACAGTGGGGTGGGGAGGTCAGTTCTATCTAAAGACTCCTGTTGTGGGTCCTCTCTTACCTCCTCTTCTTCTTCACTCCCTTCTTCAATCTCGTCCTTGTCCTCTGCATGGGTTTTTCCCTTGTATACTACATCTTCTTTTTCTAATTCCCCCACATATTGATCAATTAGATCAACTCTCATTCACACATTTCCTTCTCCTACATTCTTAATGGTTTTGTTCGTGCTAAACTCCACTTGATCATCACCAATCCTGAAGATGAGCTTCTTATCATAAACATTGATCAGAGCCCTTCTAGTATTCATAAAAGGTCTTCCTAATATCAAAGGACAATTATGATGTTTTGCTACGTCCAGGATCACAAAATCAACTGGGATGATGAATTTCTCGACCTTTACAAGCACGTCTTCCACCACTCTGAAGTTCTTAATCGACTGGTCTACGAGTTGTATTAACATGAAGTTGGCTTCATATCACCCAATCCCAAATTCTTGAAAATTGATAATGACATGAGGTCCATCCTCGCTCCCAGTTCACACAAACACTTAGAAAATTCCAAATTGCCAACAGTACATAGAATAGTAAAGCTTTTTGGATCCTTCAGCTTTGATGGCAATTAGCTCGTGATCACCGAACTATAGCTCTCGATGAGAGACATTGTCTAATCATTCTCCTAAGCATGCTTTTTAGTGAGGACATCCTTTAAGAACGTATCGTACTTGGGCATATTTTGTAATGCCTATACTAAGGAAATGTTGATTTACAGTTTCTTCAGCTTGTCCAAAAATTTTGAAAATTAGGCATCCACCTAATTTTGCTGCAGTCTCTGTGGGTATGGTCTTTTGGCATATAAGGAGGAGGTGGTATATGTGTTTTTTCCTTTTCTTTTTCTTGTTCCTCCTTCTCTTTCTCTTCAGTAACCGCAAATTGATTACTCAATTGATCTTCTGCAGTTTTCATATCAGACGACTCTCCCACTTTTTTTCCCACCTCTCATTTGTATTACTTTCATATGCTCCTTCTGAATAGGTTTTGAGGATTTAGGAAGGTTGCCTAGAGGTTTACTTAGCTGGCCCATTTTCACCTCCAAATTGTGAATGGACGACATTTGATTTTTGAACATTGACTCATTCCATGCTTGAGCTTTCTTTTGTTTTTCCTCCATCCTCTTTATGTTTTCCCCCTTATCATTAAATTTAGTGGTTACCACCTTAATCAACTTATCCAATTTGGACTCCAAAGCCTTATTAGAGTCTTATTGGAATCCAGGTGCACCTAGCTACCTTGCAATTTTTGCAACAAAATTACTCCAAGAAAGGTTCAGGTGGTTTTTCCACCCTGGGTTGTACGTGCTGGAGTATGGATTGGTTGCTCTATTCTGCATACCCATGTAATTTACCTTCTCCATTCCTTCATTGTTTAGTAGGTAACAATCTGTTGTCATATGGTAATATTCGTTACAAAGTTCGTAAACCTATTGCATTGCAATTACAGAACTTGTTGGAGCATTCATATTGTGTAATTTCCTTGACAGTGTTGCAATATGTGCTTGTATGGCTGATGGTGACCCAGTTGATGTAACCCCTTTTTGTGCCTTCACTTGATATAGCCTACTTCTTTCAGTTGTCCACAGACAACCATTAGTCACCATATTTTTAAGATGATCATACGCAACATCAATAGTTTTCCACATCAACGAAACACCCGCTATGACATCTATTGTGCTCCTTGTTATTATCATAACTCTCTCAGCAAGTTATGATGGGGGCAACTCCTCTGTAACTCCTTAAATCTCTCCCAAGCTTCGTAGAGAAACTCCCCATCATACTACTAGAAGGTTATGATCTTCCTGATGATTCATGTGGTCTTGGTCAATGGGAAATATTTAGAAAGGAAAGCCTAAATCAATTGATCCCATGTTCTCACAAATTTAGGATCAAAGAATTCAGGCATGCCTTCACTCTATCTTTTAAAATGAAACGAAACAATCTCATTCTAACTACGTCCTTGGATAATCCGTTCTATTTGAATGTACTACAGATTTCTAAGAAATTCTCCAAGTGTGCATTGGGGTCTTTTTGGCGTAGACCATAGAATTGCACATTCTGCTGAAGGATGTTTAGCAAGGTCAACTTAATTTAAAAATCATTAGCATTAACCGGCAGCCTCAAAATTCGTTGCTGGTTAGGATTGAATCCCGACTGCATGAAATCCATTACTGTCCTCTGATCTCCTCTTTCTTGTTCCCTGATAGTGGCTCGTCGTTCAATCTAGGATTGATCCTTGGAAACCGGTCAAAAACAATAAATTCCAAGATTGCAGTATAAGCTGA
>JANITX010000009.1:47879988-47890374 GCA_027564395.1 Erythroxylum ulei | reverse complement strand
TTAATAATGCATTTTTAACGACCAACGTAATAACTCGTCACTGAGCACTTTTAGTAACAACCCTATAGTGACCACCTATGACCAACCCGATTTTGGTCACTATAACTTTTAACGACCATTTTCTTACTTTTAGCGACCATTAATAATAGTTGCTGAAAGTAATTTTTCTTGTAGTGATCATTTAAAACTAAATTAATAGGAAAAGATACATATATTGATAAGATTTAAAGGCATAGTCCATAGTCAAAAAGCACTTCAGTCATGTCATCAAACTTTATAATCTGACAATGAAGGTTTAATTATTTGCAATCTCACACTTCTTAGCCATAAATGGTATTTCTCATCTTAAAACCCCACCAGACATCTTCACATTATTCAAATATGTTCAAACAGCTACTCCTTCTATACATTGGCCATATGCATTTGCTACTGCTTTATATTTAATTAATATAATGCCCAAACCAACTTTAGATCTTGCTTTACCGTATGAGAAAATTTTTGGCACAACGCCATATTACTTGAAACCAAAATATTTGGGTGTTTATGTTATCCTTGGCCTCGTCCCTGTAACAGTCATAAGCTTGAAGAAGGATTAAAGTCGTATGTGTTTTTTGGATTCTCATTAATCCAAAGGGTTCATCTTTGCTATGATCCATCTTCTATTAAAATATGCACATCAAGAAATGTAAAATTTGTTGAGTTTGCCTTTCTTTTCAAAACCTTAGGTTCACATTCACTAGCACATGATTCCATTACCTGTGAACTAGGATCTCCCCACCTTTACATGTAAAAATAATCATCCAGTCGTGCAGCTACTCATTTCTCAATCTATTGGAACTCTAACTAGCCTCAACCTTAGTGTGAAGCTTCAACTCAAGCAAACTAGCTCTTAACCTCACTTGAAGCTATTAACCTACAAATAACTTCCACTTAGCCATACCATCCTATGCAAACACGAGCCATAAATAATATCCATAAACTTGTCCAATGTTCAAACCTTATCACCTGCTTGCTAACTATGAGGACCTTGAACCAACAACCGCCACTCAAATGATAAAAAGATCCAAAATGGCGCCAGGCAATGTCAGAAAAATATGATGCTTTGTTAAGAAATAAGACATGAGAGTTAGTTCCACATAATCCTAGCCAAAATATTGTTGGTTGCATATAGATTTTCCATACTAAACATGATTCTGATAGCTCAACTGGCAGGTTCACAGCATGCTTATAGTTGCAAAAAGATTCCATCAAAGCCTAGACTTGGTTACCATTATATATTCAGTCTTCTTGTTAAACCGACAATAGTGCATCTTGTGGTTAGTATTGCAATCAGCCATGGACGGAACTACAAAAATTGGATATAAATAATGCATTCTTGCAAGATCATCTTTATGACACCATTTACATGAGTCAACCTCTATGGTTCAATGATTAAGATCACCCACATCATGTTTGCAAAACTACAAAAAGCAATGTACGAATTGAAACAAGCTCCCTGTACTTAGTACCATACTCACTTTTTATCTGCATTTACCATGGTCAACAACTGTACTTATTAGCGTATATAGATAACATAATAATTACTGGGAGCAATAACAAATTCATGCATCAATTTGTTAAGTCCTTGCAAAAAAAATTCTCCCTCAAAGATCTTGGTCCACTACCATATTTTCTAAGAGTAGCAGTTATTCCTAATAAAAAAGGAATCCTCTTATCTCAATGAAAATATAGAACCAAAATGGTTAAAGCTAAGTCTGTCTAAACATCAGTGTCCAACAGCCAATCCATCTCTCAATTTTGGATATGCTTGACCTGATATACATGAATATGGAGCAGTTTCAAGAAGTATACAATACTTATTACTCACACCCCTAGACATCAATGTTGCTGTCAACAAGCTCTCTCACCATACGTACAAGCCATCTACTTGATCGCTACTCTCTCGTAAAGCAATTTACAATAACATAATGTCTTCAACCTCATCGTCAATCTCCAATTTTCTAGCATGTTTTTTCATATGTAAACTGGGAGGAGACAATGCATAAATCATCTGCCTTGGCCGCAATGCAATTTCGTAGAGCTCTAAAAAGTATAAGAACTGTTGCAAGATTATCTACAAAGGCTGAACATAGGTCCGTGTCTGATACAGCTGCTGTAATTGGAATACTTCACTGTTGTCTAAACTCCACTTTCAACTGCCTTCTTATTCTGTTATATATATTGTGTGAAAGTTGGTGCCAATCAATTATGCTCCAACCTAGTTTTCCATTATCGAATGGTACATGTTGCCATTTATTTTCATTTCATCGGAATTTAGGTTCAGATTGGGAGAAAAAGAATTATTCATGTATCAACAGCGGATCAATTAGCTGACACTGTAAGAAAGCCGCTAAGCAGAGTTCACTGAACTCTCAAACCGAGTTTCATCTTAAGAGGGGGCATGGAACAGATATTTGAATATCTTATCTATCTAGCGATGTATTCAAAAGAGTTTGAAATAATGTTAGCTGTTACAAAATTTCAGGAAAATATTTTAAGAATTAGTTTTCATATAAAGCCATATAATTAAATTCAACCGTATAAACATAATCAGCAGCAGAAGCCCTTCTTCAAAACTCAAAATCTATTAAGCAGGCATCGAAACGAATAAAAGGGTTTTAGCAAATGTCTGATAGAACTCCATTCTTCTATTCGTGTTGACATGTGAATTAGGCGGCCTCGTGAAAAATCCCATAAATTCTTAGACAATCTCGTTGAGTCATCAGAACAAAACTCACACGCATCACAACCTTTCCTCGACTACAATGATTCTTGAAGGAATCTGTAACGAAATCCTTTAAAATCTGCTCATTTCCAAATTATTTGATACTAAAGGAATGTGTGTTTCTGTCCCCTGTTCACAGCAAACGTTTATTACACTGACAACCAGAAAACGCTGCTTTCAGAAGCTTCAGTGTCTCTTTAAAATTTGTAAACCATTTGCTCGGTATATCCAAGATCCTTGAGCACGCCAGTAAGCTGCAATGAAGTGAAGAACCAGTAAATCCGAGAACAGAGAGTTTTGACTTTCCACAACAAAATTGGCACGGTAATACTAGTACCTCTCCCTGCGAGTAATCCTTAGCCTTCTCACCAGAAATGTGTTTCATCATCCCTGGAGGGCCACACACCTACGTCACAAGAAATAGAAAATAAATAACAATGAAATTGACTGCACCAGTATGCCACCAGAACAATAAGACTTGGTATCTGGAGCCATTACATTACTTCATTGTCAGATTTTATGTCAGCCATTTGAGCCATTTCCGATTATTAATTTTAAAATCAAGCACCAACTATAAACATTAGAATAAGCAACTTCAATAATCTAAATCATTCTGCAACAGTGCAAGAACAAAATTGACCACATGTAACAATAACGATTATCTATTAGTTTTACTAATCCTAGTTCTAGGTTGATGATGGGTTGGAATAAGCTTCTTAAAAGTGTATAATTTAGCTAGTAAAATTGCATACAGGTAAAAAGGTGAACTGTGATAGAGTGCAGACATCAGAAAGTCCTATCTGACATAGATTATGAAGACCCAGAAGACCATTCAGACAAAACAACACACTTGATCTAAATTGGCATGCTCAGATTTAGAAGAAGAAATCGATCTATCTATTAGTGCTTCATAATAAAATGATCTAGAAGATTACAGTCCGGTGAATGTTGAGCAAAACTGAAACTAATAGAAACACTTCATCAAAGAGAGATTAGCAAGAGAAATACATATATGCAAAATCAATTATAAAAACGGAAGCTCTACATTTTTCATCTTACAACCAAAGGAAAACATGTCAGATTGTTCAATTCTAAAGTTCTGGCATTATGTAACTGTTGCAATGGTCCTCCAATGCAATAATAAATTTAGTAGACTATATTGATTTATCAAAAATGGAGGGAGGATAAGTATGCACGAGCTACTAGAAGATACTTACAAGGATGAGTGCATCGTCACTAGGACCAGGTAAGCCTTTCATGGCCATATCCTTGGACACATAACCTATACCTCCTTTCCAGTTCTTTGATGGATTGTCTACAGTGTAGAATATCTGCATATTTTACATGTTAAAGAATTGATCAGTTTCCATTTGCAAATTTTTTTTTATACACAGTTTTCTTGAATAAATGAACTAAGACCTTAAAATTTGGGTGGCAAGCAGCAAGAAAGTCAAGCTTTTGTCTAAGAAGTATATCATCAGGGGAGATATTTGCATAAATCAACGATACCTGTTAAGTCAACAGGCCATCATCAGTAAATTTGTAAAAATATTATTGGGCCTAAACAAGTAAATTTAATAACAGTTTGGCATATGATACAGAATAAATATGTGAAATTGGAAATGTTCATTAGATATTAATCTAAGTGTTAGGAAAATAAGTCACAATTTGAAGAAAAACTCCTACCACAGTGGGATCAGTGCCAACATCTATTATCATTAATATAAAAGTTACCTGAGTATTGTCATGGGGATTTTTAAGAATAGCTTCAATAACTTGAAGCATTGGAGTAATGCCTGTACCACCTGCAATCTGAATGAAAAGAATTCAGCAACATAAAGATGTAGATAGATATTAATCAACTAGAGCAACACCACTGATAACATTGCATCAGACAGATTAATTAACAAATATATACTGGAAGTTCCAATAAAAATAGAAAAGCAACTATGCAAAAAACAACAGATAAATATCAGAACACATGCTGTGCAGAAATTAAGCAGGGGGCTGTATTGTCATAACACGCTGCTTGAAAGAAGAAAGATGCTAGTAAAAAAAAGGTTGACATCTTTTCTGACCATTCTGCTTGCATGATTAAAACCATTATATTGTTAAATAACCAGTCTTACCATTCCAATATGCTTTTTCATATTGGGAGAGTATTTGAGCTTCTCGATGGGCCTGCAACAGACAAAGGATTCCGTGAAAAGGACATCAACTCAGCAAAACCTACACCAACTCATGCTGTGCACAATTACCCTTTCACTTCAACAGAGTCACCAGGTTTTAAGCTCGCAAAATGCTGACTCATTTTTCCATCAGGATAAACCTGCAAAATTTTAGAGGAATGGAGAAAGCAAATTCAGATGATTGACCAATATCACTTATTAGTCTCCTATTCCTCTGTTGCATCTCATCTTCTCTTTATTTCCAATCCTCTGGTTAAGGAGCTAAAATTTAGTTTCCTATTCTTATTAGACACGTGGACAAATTTTTTGATCTATTCTTTTGCAGTAGAAACTGTTCTTCCACCTCGTGTTGCAACATCTTTGACCCACAAATGAAACATGGAAAATGTCATCAGATCCCAAAAGAGCATACCTTAATTAACAAATCAAAATATCCCTTAGCATCTGGGTCTGATATTGGAGTATACCTGGGAATACAGCTCAAGATTAATTCCAAGCATTTATCTATAACCAATTGTGGCAGTAGGAACATAATAATAACCTTTGCATCGTTTTCGTAACATTTCTTACAAAAGGGCCCTAAACGACAAAGAACAAAAGGGAGGCATAGAAAAAATAAATAAGAAATTTAGACCATGAGAACATGTGATCAATGATCTCACAAATGTTATATGACAATTTTACAGATTTTAATCCTCCTATGCTTGTCAATAGTCAACTTCAGAAGAATGATATATCAGAAAGACAAGATCAAACAGATTAAAAATAGAAACATCATCACAGAATGCTTACGGGCGTATAACATATTTTGTTTTTCCTTCAGCATCCTGCCCTAATGGAGCCCTGCAGTCACAATGTGCAAAACAACCAAATTACAAATAAACTACAATCCAATTCAAATTTGATAGAATTACTTTTCACTAAAGATTTTGCATGGATAGAGAAGTTCATTTGTGACGAAGAAACCAAGTATACCTTGTTATAATGCAGGAAGCAACATCTAAACCCAACTTGGCACTTGGATCAAATGAAAACCTGCCATTTAAACACAAAATCAAACTCAAATTACCAATCACTCTGATCCATCTACTATTGAAATGTACTTTTTAAGCAATTAACTTTAATTTTTAATGCACCTACCTTACAATCTAAAAGAACAAGATAAATTATGAACTTCTAGCACTTTTACAAAAAAAAATTAATATAAGTTAAATGATTTTTATAAACATTTATGAACATTGAGCTTATTGAAAGATAAAACTATTAAACACAAGCATCAAGACAAATTTAGGAAAATAAAAGAATTATGCACAAAAATGTACACTCAAAGTAAATGCAGTTCAAATTATGTAGTACAGCAGCACAATTTCCGAAGCACCACCCAACATCTAAAACAAGGAAATAAGTGCGAGCTAACAGTGCATTTATAACCAATGGCTGATCATGCCAGGAAAAAAAAAAGATGATGTGCATGGTATATGCCTTCATGATACGCAATTAATTGCTAACAAGCATTTAACATCATGGAAAGGGAAAAGGCAAATAAAATGTGTACGAATACGTCATTTACAATCAGCGGGAAACATATATGTATATATATTACACCTCTGTGAATTCTTAGCATCTGAGATAGGAAGTAAAGCGGTCCATTTAAAGTAAGAAAGCTGCATATTGCATAAGGATATAAAGACAATAGAATCCACTTGCTCCACAAATCAATTTTAGCGCAACATTTGTGTAATCTAACCAGATGGTATCAACTCATGTATTTACGTCCCAATAGACATGTTAACTAATAGTTAAGAAATCACTACCAAACAAGTTAACATCAGAGATATAAATGGTGATTAATTTCTTTCATATTAATGTTTTGGTATCATCTCCTTCCACATACAATGAATACGTAAATTTTATTTAACTAATAAAAACCAAAAAATCGATTACAGCCAGATGAATACCTGAATAAATGAGTATTATGGCTAACCCTTGCAGTGTCTTGCAATTTAAAATCAATCCATTTGTTTGGATTAAGAGCTGAAATGATAATAGGTTGTCAATATGACTTCTAAATTCGAAAGGGAAAACAAGTGAAAACTGAATGCTTTTAACTTGGTTGGCTTCCAGGATAATGCAGTTCATGTTTAATCAGTTAGAACTTATGAAATCCCTTCAGTCTCCTAAATTGACGTTCTAAAGAATCTCAAAATAGTTTAAAGGAGAAGGACGAGGTGGTGGTGGGAAGACTCACCAATTTTTGGGCCAGCCTCTTCCTTGAACTCATCTAAATGAACCTGTTATTTAGTTTGAAGGAAACATTAGCTAAAACGTACTAAAATGCCAAAGCTAACCGAACTGAAGACTGTAAGTTTATCTGCAAGTACACTTGTTCTTAAATCAGAATCAAGGCAGACTACTGGTTATAGGAAATTTCATTCATCATCTAAAAATGTGGCCCTTTCAGTTCATTGTAAGATTGTCCAGTAACTTTATAAAACCGTCTCTCAAAGAAAACATTGTCAACAAAAATTTCCGAATATTTCTTAGGAGAAAGATACGCTTCAGAAGTGCTAGTCAATAATCAAACTTTCTATGACCATATCGAAACCCAGATAGCTATTTGTTTATTTAGACTCCTCTTAACCATGAGCAAGCCCGGAATGCAAAACTAACAGGTCTCATCACCAAGAGCAAATTACTAAAATTCCAAACACACAAGAGTCATCTCAACAACCGAAATGGGAATAACTAAGATAAAAGGCTGACTAGATAAACAATTGATTTGAAAGGAAGCATAGATCAAAATCATGAGTATTACGAAATTGGGTGAAGACAAGTAGTACAAATAGGCGATTCCACCAGAAGCCGCAGCAATCGCTCCAAAGTGAAGGCCAAAGCCAGCCGAACCGGAACTTGGTAGGCCTCCAAAAGCAATTGGGGTGGCTCTAGACAGATTCCTGAAGAAAGAAGCGAAGGCCATTTTCAGCCAATAACGACAGTAACTTTGCTCATAGTTTTGCTAGCACTAGACTAATAATAGTAGTAGACTAGACCCAGCGCGTGGCTTAAAACTTACTGCCTCTTTACCAAGGAAGTAGCAAATCAGGCGTGATGAGAATTTTTGGATAATTTTTCAAATGTAAAAATCACTTTATTTATAATAAACTAAGAATCATAATTTATAACTTATTCGAAAGTTTGATTGTTTTCTTGTCATTTTCTTCAAATTGTTTTTAAATTTTACTCATTTAAGTCACCTACATAAGTATTCAATCTTTAATAATATCTATAAAACATGTTGAAAAAACTCTATAATAATTATATAGAGGATTAAGGAAGGAGTCTTAGCTAAGCATATTTATAATAGTTTTAGATATTTTAGTAATTTAATTAAAATTAATTTTAATTTCAAATTAATCTTTAATTAGAATTACAATTATTCTAATTAAATACTAATTATGTCCAAATAAGATCCAACATCTTATATTGATTCTTATTTATTAAATATCTCATATTTAATAATAAAGTATCTCAAACTTTACAATTCAACCCAACTTAATTGAAAGATCTTTTCTCTCTTCAACTCGTTCTTTATGTGTAATCTATTATGTTCCCAAATATATTGGCAATAGATATAAATTATAATTTCAAATCATATTTAGGATTAGATAAATTAAACTCCTTTTATTTATCTTCAATTCTCTAATTAAACAATTTATACCAATAGATTAAGGCTGACATCTAGCAATACATTATAATCACACAAATATTTAGGAATACCAAACTTGTTTTAACTAACATTTTTGTGCACAATCTTTCCATATAATTTAATCATTTCATCATACAATGTTCTAATTAGACATAGATCACAAAATTAAAGCCTACTGAAACGACTCATCTCAGAGTTTTCCTTCAGGAACCAGAGTGAAGCCCTCCTAGCGACCCCACAATAGCCCTCCAATCAATATCTAACTCAACTGAAGGGTTCTCGCAAAGCCAAGTTGTTCATCTGTTAAAAACTTTTTATACTTTAAAATGCATAAAATAGTAGGAAATCCTTTCTTTTTTAAAATCATTTTATTAAAAATTTCGGTAGAACAGCTGTTGTAATTTGACCTTTCCAAAATTTTCAAAATAATACCTACATAACACATCTTAAAACACTTCGAATTTTTCATATATCATCTCAACTTAAAAAATGGGACCTCATATCCACATCACAAGCAATCACAAACATAAAAATCTTAACATTTTAAAAACATCATTAAGGATTAAAGCCCTCGTAGTTCATTAAGAAAAAGATATTTACAATTCAACTAATATTCACAAGATCACACTTTTGAACTCTTTCCAAAATAACTTAAAACATATCACTTACATAGCAAAAATAACACAAAAATAACAGCACCTGCACCCGATGATACAACTAATCTTAAGGTGGAGTCCCAATTACTGCAATACATGTACACATACCTGGGCTGGTTTGTTTAAAAACATAAAATAAGGGTGAGCTAAACGAGCTCAATGAGTATAATTAATTTACAACAAAATTGAACTTTTCATTACAATATAACTGCAATATTCCATATAATCATAAAACTCATGGTAAAACATTTTCCATAATAATTTATTGGTGGATCATCAAATCTGATAATAACATAACATTTTGTAAAACACAATTTTAATTTTTTTGAAAAACTATTTTGAAATGCTTTTTGAAGTTAAACTCATCATATAAAAGTTTCCATTTTCCATTTCCCATTTTCCTTAATCAATAAATGGTGGTGACAATAAGTTTTCTAAAAACTTTAATACTGAAAAAATATGTCAACCACTAGAATTGGTACCATACGGTACCTCTTAAATCACTTTTAGCATAAATAGTGGCAGAATTACTATTTTCATGACTTTCCTTAGTCAACATAGCCCACTACTAGTCTCTTTACCATAAGGTACACTAGGCTTAAAGTCACGAAGCTAGTTTTGCGTCGCTTACACGTGATCGGTTAACCACTAGTTACGGAATTGCTTCTACATCGCTTACTCGCAACAGGTTAACCGCTATAAATTGGTAATTACGGAGCTACCAGTTTTGCATCGCTTACCTATAACAAGTCACAGAGTTGGTTGTACATCGCTTACCTATGACTAGTTAACCATTATTTACAGAGCTGGTTCTACATCGCTTACCTGTAATAGGTTAACCGGTATAATTGTTGGATCGGAAAGGAAAACATGCAAGATTTGTGTTGGATGCATTTTCTCATTAGAATTAATGGCATTTTCTCTTAATTTCTGGATTAATTATTGGGTTTTATATACATATATATATTTCTTGCTAAATTGCTTGGTTCGCCTAAATTTGCATTTATAATTGTTCATGTTTAATTTGTAGGAAATGCACTTGATTTTAGTTGTAAAGAACTACAACAGTCC
>JANITX010000009.1:47625758-47635806 GCA_027564395.1 Erythroxylum ulei | reverse complement strand
GGTGGGATTCATGACCAAAGAGGACAATACCTTTGAGGGTTGTGGCTGCGGGGGTATGCGGGGGTAGGCGGGGCCTACCAAATCCCGGTACCAAATCCCGGACCCAACAGCTAGGGGGTTCTTATCACCTATATACAAGTTATTAAGGATATATAAAAAGATGTTAAGATTAGAGTATGATGATAGGAGGAAATATAAAACATTTTTCTTTCAATATCGGGTTACACCAAGGATCCTCATTGCGCCCATTCCTATTGATAGGAGTTATGGATGAACTTACTAAGAATATTCAAAGAGATATGCCTTAGTGTATATTGTTTGTTGAAGACATTATTTTAGTAGATGAAATAAAATAGGCTATTAATGTCAAGCTAGAACTTTGGAGGGATACACTAGAGTCAAAAGGCTTTAAAATGAGCAACATTAAGATTGAGTTATTAAAGTATAACTTTTGGGCTCACGGGGTTGCATCTGATATGGAGATTACGATTGGTACATAAGTTATACTACAAAAAGATTGTTTTAAGTACCACAGATCCATCATCTAAACTAGTAAGAAGATAGAGGATGACATAATTCACCGTATCAAATTAGGATGGTTTAAGTGGAGAGGAGCCTCAGTAGTTTTATATGACAAGAAGATACCATTCAAGTTAAAAGCTAAATTCTACCATTGATGTAACATCCCATTCTCATACTTAGGGGTAGAACCCTAACATATGGTACACGAAAGATCAATAAGAGATTTAGAAAAATGCATCTCACGCTCATGCATAAGGTCAGCATACATGCATGTGAATTTTAAAAATTTTCAAATAAAAATAATTATACATGCATCCATTGACATATTCCAGGTATAATTGATTGTAAATGTGATTATGTGAGAATTGTGAATTAATTGAATTGAAATCGATGTGGAGAATACGTGTATTGATTTCGAAATTTTGTAGAATTTTAGAATTTGTTGAATATTACTGGATTAGGAAAAATGCCAATTGGCAAGTAAATTGGTGAATGAAAAAAAATAAGAATAAATGATGATGAAGAAATTTGGGAGTTGACTTCATAACTTTAGACATAATGATTTTTGAAAATTCAGAGACAATTGGAGAAAAATATGGAGAAGATTAAACTAGTTAATTAAGAAAATAGTTAATGTTTAGAAGCTAGATAAGTGACAAGTGTCACCTACTTTAAGTTACATTACGATGGTGTTAGTCTTATACTATAAGATTACGTTTGAAAGACCAAGCACAGTATCCTTGTCCTAGTTATCTTCTTCGTAGCTATCTTTTTCAAGTTTCTTTCTAATACACAGAGTTTTTCATCAAAAATCCTCTAAAATTAAACTTTGATTTCCCTAATCATCTACCACTCCCACTTTGTTATCCATTTCTTTTGCCTCAAGAAAACCTGACCCAAACCATTTGTAAGATGAAGTACGTGGTTGTATGAAAATTAGGGCTTCTTGATATTCGAAGATTTTGGAGTTTTAACACCTAAGTATTGTGTAAATCCTTTAGAGTTGTTGATTTATGAAACCAAAAGGCTGATTTATTTGTCATTGCATGAACATCGAGGGTTTAAGATGATGGTCCGAGATGAGAAAGATTGTTTAAATGATAGATAGAGGAAGAAATTTAAGAGAATGTAGAAAATGAAATTAAAGTGTCAGGTTTAGTGAAAGAAGATAAGTTAGAGAAGTTGGTTTATAATAAAAGAAATGTGTCTGAAACTTCCATGATTAAACTGTATTGATCTAGGAAGATTCAACAAAATTGTCTTCATGAATCACTCGTGACAAAATCATTCAATATGGGATGGTCTGACTGAGTGTGTTCTCCAACATTTTTGTCTTTATCTATCACAGCCGTGACTTTTTTCCTCACACTCGTGAATCACTCACGCCTGTGACTTTCCTCCCTCACCCCCATGAGTTTAATTTCTAGACTCATATTTATTTGTCACATCAAGTCACTGTGCTCTCTAGTAGTAACCATGACTAAATCTAAATGAGATGATCTTTGCTTTGGAGTAAACTAGAGACATAGGGCTACAAATCATCTGAAGAAGGCTAATTCTAATTCAGTCTTTAAGACTTTCAATTTCTGGATGGAAGTTGAATATGGTGTACTGTTTTAGGATGAGAACAATCCAAAAATAATTGGAGAATAACTTTCTAAATACTGAACCAAATTGAATGATTTTGGTGTCATTAGAAATGTAAGACTATGGAGAACAAGTTTCTAGAAGAAAGTGTTGCCAAATTACTTCATTTTCTAGGTTAGAAAGAACATGTAAAGTTGACCCGAAATGATAATTTTGGAAAAATCTGAATGTGACCAAGGGAGAAAGGAAGTGTGATTATAATGGTTTTATTGAGACATAAACCCTAATTATAAATGATACTTAAGTGAGATTGATATTGGATTGAGTATGTGATTTGAATAATGTAAAAATACCCAGGAATGTCATTGTGCATAGTCCATGTACATATTTGTTCGTAAATGAGTTCTTAAAATTGTGCAAAGTTGTAACATGTGTGCAATATTTATATTGGCTAATTATGATGTGCAGGATAAACATCCACATTCAGACGTTTCTAGAACTCAGAAGCAAATGCTAATTTGGGGCATACTGTGAGTAACCTAGACAGTTTCTCTCAATTAACTATTTGCTTTAAAATATGTTTTGAATGATAAGATGAATGTGATCTGATTATGTTGATGCCAGACAATGAAGGCCCGAGACTTGATGCATAAATGTGATATTGAAGTGCTACTTGTATGTGAATGTGACGGAATAATTATTGCTCAACAATGTTGTTGAATGTTAGACCTAGAGTTCGATGATAAATGTGATTTGAATAAGAATGTGCAAGCATATGATTGATTGAGAATATGATTTGTGAAGCATTTCAATCCATGAATGCATGTAAGATAAAGGAAGTTGTGACTAGAGTCGCCAGTGAAGAAGAGCTTAAAGCTCAGATTATGAATTGAGCCTCAGGTTCAGTTGTGAATTTACTGGGTATCCACTAAGGTATATGGGAGATAATTTGACACATCTCGATATCCACTAAGGAATATGAGCTAGTAAAAAGGCACTCAGTCACAACGATAATAATAAATGAAAGTGAGTCTCACGTGCATTGCATTTATACTTGATATGTGTTCCTTATATGATTGAAATGATTATGATGATTGTTCTGAAAATGAAATGTGATATTTCGTGAAAATGCAAAGATGTGAATAAATTGTTATTTGTATTGATGTGATGCATGAATTGATTGAAACATTGATGATGGTCACTCACTGAGTTGGCAAAACTCACCCAAAATTTGCAATTATTTTTCTGGCTTTGAAGAGTACCCCGTTAGACAAACAGGAGTATACCTACTTCATTCAAGTAAGAGTTAGACGTCGGGATCAGATTGCGTCTGCATTTATATTTTCTTATTTTTGTATAGAATGGAGTCTTCTGAAAATTTTTGAATCATGTGTATATGATTATTTCTGTTTTTGTAATAACTTTCAAAAGTGGAAAGGTTTTGAAAAAAATACTGATCAAAGTGTAATGACGTTTGTGATTTCAAGTTTTATCAAATAAAAGTATGAGTCCGATTTGATTATTGATTTTTGCACATGTGTATAAAAAAATATTATACTGAGTTTCAATGAGTTTTGACTGTTCTAGGATGTCGCCCTTGTGGGATTCACACTCGGACATCACTCAGGATGTCGGGCACGTGTCTCGCAAGGGTGGGGTGCTACAATTTGGTATCAGAACCCAGATTTAGTATCTTACATGGGCATTTTCTGAAATATGTGTTAAGGTGCATACAAATTAGACATGTCTTAGCATGTAGTGGCAACTGATCCCTAATTTGAGTCGCACGTGTTTGAGTTACAAGCATGAGCATTTGATAAGTTTTTAAACTGATACAAATAGTGAGAAAAAATGATGATCTGTCAAAATGTGAGAGGACGGAAGTTTGTGGATATGTAGAAATGAGGAATAATATATGGTTAGATATGACAGATATAGATTCAACGCATTCGTATTGGTGGATGTATCTGGGAATACAATATAAATATTATACTGGGATAATATATCATTGAATGTCGAATAGATGTGAATATACTATTGTGGATTGATAGAGGAAAATAGAGATATGGTATAAATGACAAGTTCTAAAGTGTAGAAACAAAGTTGGATGAAAACAAAGTTGGATGAAAACAAAGTTTTCTATGACCTGGAGAGGTTAAACTTGGACTTGAAACGAATGTTGGATAAATGTGATAGTTATGATTTAGCCTAAGAATATGTCTATCAAATTGAGATCAAAATTTCAGGATGTTTATGTATCTATGATTTCGAATTGATTGCGAACATATGTATGTACGATGATATATGGTAATTGGAAGGAGACATGATGATAACGATATATGAAAAAGTTGTAAAGGTTAAGTTGATTTGTTATAGTGAATACATATTTGATAATGGGATCACCATGATAAGTGAGAATATTGAGCGTATATGAATAATATGTGTTGAGATGGTATAGGAAGCAATCTATAATTTATTGAATAATTGCTAGTCATAGTTTCTATAGTTTAATGTCTAAGATGAATTAGAGTAAGATGTGAAAGTGCTTATAGTGATCAATTGGGAAAGAATTGAGATTGTTAATGACGTTATTATATATAATGAATTCGAGAAAATAGAAACAGGACACGAACGTGGTATAGTTCCCACGATCATGGCTGAGATTATTTGGTTCTATCACGATTGAAAAAAGGTCTACCCTGATCATGGTAGGCATGGAATTAGAAATGTTGTCTAGAATCAACTGGAATCCAGGTATCATTAGTAGATGTTATTAATTGGTGAATTATCATGAATACATCTTTAGATAAGATGTAATGATTTTGATGATATATACCAAGGTATTATAGCAAATGAAATTGCTTAATGCCTCACTGAGCCATATTATAAAGGATGTTCTGATCATATAAGTTATGGCATAAATTGATCTTCTTGAGGAACTAAGAATGATTGATAAGTAATCATGGAAAATAGTTAATTGATAAGGAAGTCATTAGCAGTATTGAGGATAGTAGCAAGAAATCTTCTTTCAAAGAAGAATTTCACTAAGATAGGCTTAATAAACCAGATGATTCAATTTAAGAATGATCAATGAAGGAACAAATTAGAAATGAATAAGTAATTAGTCAAAAGTCAACATTGGAGTCATATCCCTAATAGAGACTTAAGCATAAGAGGTAGAAAATGCTACTAAGAGTGTATGCGTTTTGTTGATGTAAAGTATCCAATTACGTAAGTAGATTTTTAGAATTTGAGATAACACTATTGCTAATGTGAGGATAACTTAGGTCTACATCATATTCTGTGTAAATATGTAGGGGAGATACAATTATATCTGATGAATGTGTTACCAACACAAGAAGTTAAATTTGCAAATGAATTGAAATGTGTGGAGAAACTGGTATGAATGAGCAAACATTGAAATAAGTCAATGTGAAATCTGAGGAAATCTAAAGAATGGAGAAAATCATTTGAGAAAGAAAAGTCAATTGGGAAAATTAAAAACAACAGGAGATAATATTACCTCATTGAGGAACTAGTGACTTACGGAATTATGAGAACTAATCAAGGGCATATGGAGTTTTAGCAATATTTGTTTGAGCCCCGACAGTATTATGGTATTGAAGATTAAAGAGATCCAAAGAAATTTGAGGTGATAATGAAGTGAGAAACTCCAAGGAAACTATAAAACATGTAAAGACCTTTAGAACTAGCTATATATGTATTGGACACTACCAGAAGTTGTTGAGGGATTTTTAACGATCTTAGCCTTTAAGAAAAATGTTTGAGGAAAAATGTGTAAATTGTATAGACTATTAAATGTAAAGAGAATTTTGAGGAATTATGACACCAATGGTAATAATATCATTGGGAATTAGAGATTATGTAGTAAACAATGATGTTTCACACTAGAGATTAAGATGCAATCTAATGCATCAAAATATAGTGAGTTTGTATACATAAAGACAATTTAAGCCCTATGAGTTGATTATTTAATATATGATGTAGAACTTGCCACAATAGTGATCGCTTGAGATCTTGAGACATTATATGTACAGTGAAAGATCTCGGATCTACATATAAATATACAGACCATTTAATTTTGAGGTAATTACTGAGTTGAAAGAATTGAATGCGAGACTGAGACAATGGATAGAGTTACTTGAAGATTATGATGGATAAAGTAGTACTATCCTAGTAAAGCTACTGTGCTTCTGATACTTGAACAAAAAATTCGATAACGGGATAGCACAAATTCAAATATAGAGGCTACTAAACCTAGTGTAATATAAGGGAAAAAAAAAGAAAAGGAAGAAAAATAGTTTTAATGGAAAGTTTAGCAATGCCCAAATTGAGGATCCATAATTGTGAATCTTATGGAGGAATTGAAAATAAATATGAATTTTTGAGTTTGAATAGGAAGAGTGATACCTTATGATTGAAATAAGAAGAATGTGTGCTCAATAAAGATGATTGAGCAAAGAGATTACTAGAGAAAGCAAGTAACAACCTAAGCTAGACATCCTAGTAGGAATATGTCGAAATAATACTTGACGGCAAAGGATATAAAAACAAGTGACTGCCTGTATTGGGGTTGCCAACAGTCTTAACTGTTGGAGATATGTTTAAAACTTATATTTTGGAGTTAACAGGAATATGAGATCAATTTATAGTTCAAATTGATTTTAAACATATCGATCATTATCACAGTAATGTCATTAGAATACGGTACGAGGCGTTATACAACAAAAAGGGTCATTCAACCTTACCTTGAAATGAAGAGGGCCTAAAAAAATGGTTGAAGGTTAGAATTGATTCAAGATACTGTTGATGAGTAAAATGAATCTGTAATAGGAATTTATTTGGCCCAAGAAAGCTGAATGAGTGTGATGAACCAACATCGAGGTTATAGAATATAGTGAGATAGACATGAGAGTGGAGTGTATTGACACTAAAGAGATGCTAGTTATGAAAGGGAAGATGAATGGTTTTTGAGACTACCACCTTGGTAAGGTGTGCTCAGAGTAGGAAAAAGGATAAATTAAGCTTGAATTGTATCGATCCACACGAAGTTATTGATGGGTTGTATTTTCAATAAAGATGCCTCAATTCATAGTATGTGATATGTAAATATGCTAAGAGATAATGATATGATCTGATAAAGATGTATTGTCGGCTTGCGAAGAAATTTTTTTTTAGTAACCTGAATTATAATGAGGAATTAGTTAAGAAAGTGAATGACTAAATAAGTGACTGGAGGACCTGTGAGTCTATTGACTATGGTCATTTGGAAAAAAATTATTTGACTGATGAAGTTTAATAGGAAACGGAGGAGTATATGAGGAGACAATACCTCTACCTTCATAATCAATCAAAAAAGATTTTAGAGGACGAAATTTATTGAGGGGAGAAATGTAACATCTCGTTCCCATACTAAGGGTTAGAACCCTAACACATGGTATATGAAAGATCAATGAGAGATTTAGAAAAATGTATCTCATGCTCATGCATAAGGTTAGCATACATGCGCGTGAATTTTAAATTTTTGCACATGAAAATAATTATACATGCATACATTGACATATTCCGGGTATAATTGATTGTAAATGTGATTATGTGAGAATTGTGAATTAATTTAATAATTGAAAATCTATATGGATAATATATATATTGATTTAGAAATTTTTGAGAATTTTAGGAGAATTTTAGAATTTTTTAATATTACTGGATTAGGAAAAATGCTAATTGGCAAGTAAATTGGTGAATGAAAATAAAAATAAGAATAAATGATGATGAAGAAATTTGGGAGTTGACTTCAGAACTTTAAGGATAATGATTTTTGAAAATTCAGAGACAATTGAAAAATTGTTAAAAATAACTTTGAAAACTTCGGAGATTACTTTAGAATTTGAGAGATGATGATATTGAAACTGTTAGAGACATATGGAGTAGAGTTGAATTGTGTTAAATCATCTGAGAGACAAATCCTTAAAATCTTCCATCGTCTGGCTTGGACACATGGAATACGTCTGCATCTAGATTAGACGCATCTGCTTCGTCTGCTTTTGGCTTCGATGCGTCTGCTTCTTCTACGTCTGGCTTTGACGCGTTTGCTTCATCTATGTCTTGCTTAGACGTGTCTACTCCGTCTGATTACCTTACTTCACTTAGATGTGTCTATTGCTTAGATGCGTCTACCCCATCCAATTTCATTGCCTTGCTTAGATACGTCTATTTGCTTATATGCATATACTCCGTCTGATTTCATTGTCTTGCTTAGATTAGTCTGCTTCATCTGATCATCTCAGACTTAGTCTTTGATCATCTCAGACTTAATCTGCTTTGTCTGAGACGATCCATCTGTGACTTAAGAATTTCGTCTGAGACGATCCATCTACATCTAAATCATTTTGTTGATCCACCTTAGACACCTCATCTTATTCAACCTTTGCTAATGTATCGTCTTGATTTTATGAATTGTGCCACATATATTTATCTGTGCACTTGAAAAATTCATCAAAACAACTCGTACACTTCCATTACTATTAATTGATTTCCCTCAAAATTAATAGATGAAGTGAAGTCTTCTTGACTCAATAGACCCATTCTATGTTTCTTCTATAATTGAAAGACTAAGTTTGCTACGAAAATTATTATAGATGAAGGCATTTAAGCTGGGAACGACTCTTAGACGATAGTTAAATCGCAAGACATGATACGCAACGTTTAAGATTCTTACATGCAACGTCTAGAATTGCAAGGTTATACGCAATGTTTAAGACTCTTAGACGCTAGCTGAATTGAAAAGGGTTATACGCAGCGTTTAAGATTCTTAGACATAACGTCTTGAATCGCGAAATGCTATACGTAGCGTTTGAGACTCTTAGATGCTATCTGAATTGCAAGATGTGAAACGTAGCATTTAAAATTCTCAGATGCTAGCTTAAATTGCAAGACTTTACACACAACGTTTAAGCTTGAATCTCAAGATGTTATACGTAGCGTTTAAGAATAAGGTTACAGAAGCATTGTATGTACGTGAGCATAGAGACTTTTTGACTTAGTCTTTTCTTCAAAACTATCTTCTGCAAACTTTTTCCTTCATAAAACTATGATACACTGAAACCTTCACTTGTAGCACCCCAATCCCGTAGGACCCAAACCCGACATCGTAGGTGGTATCCAAGTCCGTGACCCGCAAGTGTGGCATGCTAGAACACTCGAACACAATCAAAACTCAATCTAAACAATTTCTATTATATGCGCGGACATCGGTACACAATCTGGGCCCGCTTTAAAAAAAACAATCAACATTGACAATAATAACCATACACTCGATTTACTCGATAATAGTTTGAAAAGTCAAGTAATAAATCCAGTAACAAGTTAGTGATCATATTACACTAGCCCATGTGGGGTCCACTAGAACTACAGCACTATCTTCTAGCAAAATTTGACAGTAGTTGACACTAATGCAGACGTGGACTGATCCCGACCTCTATCTCTGACTTGAATGTAGTAGGCATACTCCCGTTTATCTCACGGGGTACTCTTCAAAGCCTGAAAAATAAATGCAAATTTTGGATGAGTTTTGCGAACTCAGTGAGGAACCATCATTGATGGTCCACTCAAATTATACAACAGTCAAATATATTATTTCACAAATTCATATGCAGAAATATCACATAATTACACTCAAACATTCAGACATATTCACAATCGCTCAATCAGTAATATGCACAACTCAATCAGTAATATGCACAAAGGCACATTCAGAAAGATCACTTGATTTCTATCAGTTCACAATAACCAAATCAGAAGTACCATATCATTATACAAAAGAAAATCACAAAAGAAGGCACTCTTGCCTTGTTCCCATTGACAGTATCAACTATGGATGCAATGCACATGTGACTCTTGCCCATTTTATTTCAGTGTT
>JANITX010000009.1:47532363-47545019 GCA_027564395.1 Erythroxylum ulei | reverse complement strand
CTTTCATGTTGGTCCTCAGAGTAAAAACGCAATCTAAACCCCCATACCAAACTCACAAACAAACAGAACCCACCCTCTTCGAAACCATCCAAAGATGACCTTAATCCAATATCTCTAGTGAAAGTGATGCCAATATTCCCGAAACAGGTACAATGTGATTGAGGGCAAAATCATTTTTGATTCTTTTGGCCATAACTTCTCTGTCCGACTTCCAAATGACTTGATTTTTGAAGCAATAGTTTCCTAACACATTCCTCTGTCTCTCCATAAGAATTTATTGCTTTTAGTATTGATTTGAAAAAAATTGATCGAATCAAATTAAGGGTATGAGTTGAAGTAATGAGTTTGCTCATGTCTTATGACTCCGAATGTTGGGCTCCGGAAGTTGGGTCTAACACTAAGCATAAAGCTTAGTAGCGAATAACTACACAAGACATAAACTAGCAACTATTTCTAACACTCGCTTAACATTCATATATGCTGAATCAGATCATATCACAACAATCTTTAATTGTTCATATTAAAGAGCAATACAAACATTATGTGTCTCAGAACAAATTATGATTCATCAATATAGAACTTTCTTACATCAAAACAAAACTCATAAATATCATAACATAATGTACATATATCAGAACTGAATATCAAAATAGGATATAACTCTTTCAGATCAGAATATGACTTGTATCAGATCAGAATATGTTTTATATCAAATCAGAGCTTATCTTATAAAAGATTATAACTTGTTTATATCGAAATTGAACATTTATCAGAATACAAAACAAGTTAGCCTACTAATGCTCTTTTATATAAGTGGGTAACGGGACTAGAACTGAAGATACCATGATTGGTATCTCTAAAACAAAAGAGACTTACGTCTCAAAATTAGGGGACACCATAGTGTCGATAATCAGAGGACACCATAGTGTCAATAATCAGGACACCATAATGTCAATAATTAGGGGACACCATAGTGTCAATAATCAGGGGACACCTTAGCGTTAAGTTACAAAAGCAACTGCAAACCCTTCTAGGCATGCCTATTTACCCACAACTAGGACTTGGCAATTTTAAAATAAAACATTTTCATTTCAGAATCCTCATGTAAAAGTTATATTGCAAAACATATGACTTTATTCCATTTTGCTCTACTTGAACATATTCATTCACATTTGATCAAACTCAACATGCGTTATAAACATAAGCATTTGCAATAATGCACCAATGGATACATTAAGTAATTACATTTTACATGTACTCACCTAAGTTCCCAATTCACAAACATTCATAACTATCAAATCACTTATATCATTTAAATCACATTTGTGTTCATAAGTATACTTCATTTCTTTAAAAACTTATAAGTTCCAAATTAGACACTTTGATATCAAAATAACACCTTACATAAGTTATTACCTTAGTTGAAAATCCAAAACCTATTTAACCTTTAACTAATTAATCTAATCTAAAACTAGGTTCATTACAAACCTTAATCAACTTCAATTATACCATTGTAAGGTATATTATTCTACTATGGTTCAAAAATTGCATAAAACAAAGATTACCATGTTAAGGCCTTGCCCGAGATCTTGGGGTACATTCCCACGATTGTGACAGAAGCTAATGCATCTACCCATGATCATGGGATGAGTGCCACGATCGTGGCCTGACTATTATCCTGCGAATTCCATATCCAGACATCTTCTTTCCAAATTCCAAAACACCAACATGACAATCCCTAAATCATGCTTTAAGTATACTTCAATTACATGCCAACTCCTCATCAATTTCATATCCAATTTCAACTCAAAATCACTTATTTATCAGCTCACAAACCATTGTCTATCATGCAAAAGAAATCCATAGTAAAACCTATCAAACAAGCATCATGTTCTAGATCTCATTGTATTATCAATTCAACACATATTCCATTCCAATTCAATCATCACAGAACTTGTAAAAATACATATTATAAAGTTTAAAATTCCCTTACCTTCTTAAGTTCAAATTTTCAGCTTCAAATAACCAGCTATACCAGCCCTTCCAAGCAACCAATACACAACTTCAAGATCAATGTGAAATTAAGTTGATCTTAGCACCAAGAAGACAATATAGAAGATAACAAGATTTAACTTCCTTGATGCAATATTTGGCTAAGAATTTGGAGTGTTAATGCACAGATTTGTAGCAAAATTTTAGAGATGAAGGAGAGGGATAGTTTCGGTGGTAATTGAGCAAAAAGAGAAAGAATAACTAGCAGAAACCCTTCTACTCTAGCTGCACTCATTTGATGCTAGGCGTCACTCTCACCACAAGGCACATCTCTCCTTTGCATGTATCACATATGTCCTACATTTAAGCTACCAATTGTCACACTTCCATGAAGTCGTTTGTCACTTAATGAATGTTACCAAATGCCATAATTTAATCAGGCCACTTGTCACTCAACCAATATTGCCAAATGCCAATGCATTAGCTATGCCAAACGTCACTAACTCATAAGCTTAATCATTCTAATGTTCCATGTACCAACTTGACCTGTCACTTGACAATTTTCCTAGTACAAATGTACATTTTAATACCTCAGTTCTCTAATGGTGACTATTAATTCCAAGTCACTAAGTATAATCCATTAGACCAAAATTCTAGACATATGCTATTCACATTCAAATCATAGCTCAATTTTTACACATATCACACATGTACTTTCGTGAACATGTAACAGTTCAACTAGGGTATAATTGGGGTCGTATAGTTATTGTTTCAAGGAAAGCAAAAAACAAAATCATTTATCTCGAGCTTAACAATATCAAGCTTGATACACATCCATTATTATTGCAAGAGGCCTTTGATCACTTAAGTGACTTAATGAACAAATCCCCTGAGGCGCAATCCTTTAAACTCTTTAAGAGAGAAATCTTGCAAGATACGAATTCACCAACTCTTTAAGAGAGAAATCTTGCAAGATACGATTTCACCTCAAGAAGTTGAAATTTTATGTAGAGCAGTCACTCTTCAGGAAACAAAGAAATCTTAAGATCTCTACGTCCCCTCAGGGCCCCTAGTCCAGATGGATTCAATGTCAACTTCTTTAAAAAGACCTAACCTTTTATAGGTAACCTAGTATGTAAAGCTGTTTTGGAGTTTTTTAATAATGGTTCTCTACTAGTAGAAATCAACAAGACATATATTACCTTATTCCGAAAATAACTTTTGCCTCATTGCTTATTGTAGCTCCATCTACAAGGTAATTTCAAAGATACTTACTCATAAACTGAGAAGGATGCTTCATAACCACATTAGTCCTACTCAAGGTGTATATATACCTAGTTTAGTAATTGGAGACAACATATTGATTCTTCAAGAGCTGATTCTCTAAGAAGAGAGGCAATCCTAATTTTTGCATTAAAATTGATCTTAAGAAGGCATTTGACAATTTTGATTGGGGATTTATAATTGACATCCTTAATGCTATAGATTTTGTACCTTTTTTCATTCACTGGATTGGGCAACGTATCATGACACCTTCATATAATATTCTTGTAAATGGACATCCTACCAAGTTCTTTAAAAGTTGTAATGGAATTCATTAAGGGGATCCTATCTCTCCCTACCTCTTTATAATTTTCATAGAAGTTTTCCATAGGCTACTTTCTAAGATTGTTAAAACGATAAAAGGATTGAAATTCCACTTTAAATGTAGAAAACTTAAACTCACCAACCTTTGTTTCGTTGATGATCTTATTATGTTATTTAAAGCATATGCTACTTCTATCTCAGCTCCAATGAAAGCTTTCAAGATTTTCCATAGAATATCTGGTCTAGAGGTAAATTTGCTCTAAGAGTAATATCTATCTTTCTAAAATTGCTACAAATAAGTATCCAACGTTGTCTACCATCATAGGTTTCAAACAATAGGATGTCCTAATGAGATATCTGGCATTCCAATCACATCTTATAGTGTGAGCTCAAGAGATTTCAACTGCCTTTTTAACAAAATCAAATCCAGGATATCTTATTGGAGCACTAAACATCTATCAACAACTAGAAGAACCAAACTTATTGCATCCATTTTGAATTCAATCAATACACACTTGACTGCTCACTTAGTTATTCCAATCAACATTACTAAATCTATTGACAAGATTTTTATAGTTTGGCAAAATTGAGAGGTCCAATAGAATTAAAATGAAATGAAGTAAAGTTTGCATTCCCAAAAATCAAGGAGGTCTTGGAATTTGCTCCCTAAAATCATGAATATAGTCCTGCTCACTAAGAGGTTATAAAGACTCATATTTTATAAACTGTCTCTCTAGTGTAAGTGGATACATAGCTACTTCATAAAAAACATAAGCATTTGGGCCTTAGTGTAAGGCATTATTCATCCTCTACTTTGAAAACCATTTTGAAGTTGAGAGATAGGTATAAAACTGATTTCATTGCATTAGTGGGTACCGGAGAATCCTTTAGCTTTTGGCAAGACAATTGGTTATATATGGGCCAATTGGTTTGTGCGACTGAAGCATTACGCCTCAAAGCTATTGTTCAGCCAAATGCATCAGTTGCATAAACTCTTTTAAACAAAGAAATCTTCCAACAGATACCTATTGCCCACTCCCTACTAAATGAGATAATACAAACTACAATCAGTGCAGATAAGGACAAGTACATCTAGAAACACACTACTGATGATAGGTTTACCAATCAATCTTACCAAAAACTATTTTTTAGTAATCTTGCATTTTTGCCTTGGACCAAAGTAGTATGGTCTAGTTTTCTTATCCCTCGAGCCTCCATCATTCTATAGCTTGCCATGAAGAACAAGCTGCCAGCTGTTGACAAGCTTGCTAAATTCCTTAACCTCACCAACTGGTGCTTACTTTGTAGAGATGCTAAAGAAAATGATGATCATTTATTTTTTCAGTTGTAGGTTCACCAATGATATTTGAAAAGCACTTATGAGAAGATGTTTTGTTTCTGATGATCTAATCAACTTAAGCAACATTAAAACTTGGCAGTCAACCAACAACTTTCGTAAGAAAACTTCACAAAGGTGCTTCTGTTTAGTCTTATCTTCTATAGTCACTGCAACTTAGGACGAGAGAAACAATCAAATTTTTTAAGATAAGAGCCTCACTAAGGAACAATTCTACAATCAGTTCATGTTGCTCACCAGTCTTCAAATCAGCTTTCAGGATGAACAATATCTCCTTTCCATATGGAATCTCTAAAATCTCCTTCTTTGAAACTTGTAGTTGTAATCATCTCTACTTACTAGTGGTTTCAACCTTATATTTTGACTTGTACATTTTGAATGCCTTTTAAGACTTCATTCAATTATTCTTTTTTCCAAAAAAAACAGAAGAAAACTTGTGAACAACACCCATAGGCTCATTAAAAAAATTTGCGATAAATATTGGTAAAGAGATTCAAGATTCATTAAAGAAACCAGACAGTCTGCAACTGTAGTTAGTTTGAATTTTAAAATTTAAGCATTTATCTCTTAAAGAACTACATGACAAAATTTAATCGCATATACAGCAATGTTTTTTCTTCCTGGGATTTTAGAGAGAATTAAATCTTTGATGGGCCACGGTTATTCGATATTGCCAGAGAATAAATATCGTTATTAGCTTATGATGGAAATGGCAATCACGTCTGCTTTCCCGTGATCTCTGAACTAGGCTTCTTACTTGTTTATGGAATTTAGATCGAGTGGCCTTTTACTTTTAGTGTTGTATCTAACCACAACAAAATTTTAAATTAACTTTAGATAGAATTTAAATTATTTTGTAGTCAACTTCACCGAATATAATCACATTCTTAACGTTTTATTATTATTGTTTGAATAAACGTGGTAGGCCTTGGGTTATTTATTTTTTGGTTGTCTACTAGCTGTTTTAGAAGGGTCTTAATTATAAGAAGACATCATTAAATTATCCACATGCAGATTAATATCTACTTGAGCAAGATAGGTTCCTTGCGAGAGACAAAACTTTGACTCAAAATCTTAAACAACTGTATACGTGAAGACCACTTAAACCTATGACTTCCCTTAAGCCGAAAAACCCCTGTAGGCCTTGGGTTATTTAGTTCTACTGTCACTACCGTTTAGTGATAATTCATTATATTTGATAATGCTCTTCTTGTGTTAATTTCTCGCCACTTAAACATCTAGATGATGAAAATAAGTGCTGTGTGTGGTGGGACCCAACGTGTTTTTCTTGTTTAGAAATAATAATCTTTGTCTAGTCTTCTTTGTCAATAATGTGGAAACAAAGAGCTAAAAAGCAAAAGAAAAGTGAGCACTCACACTCAATCACCCGGTTGGGTTTGACTCTTAACAAAACAACAGCTACCTTCCAATGGAATGGAGTGACGCAAATCTTATGTGCATTTCTCCAACAAAACAACCACCGAGGTGTCATCATTAATAATGGTTTAGGTTTATCACATCTCCAGATCTGAATATAATACTTTTCCACGTATTTATATACATCCTATATATAATAAATATATATATAAGATTTAGTTTTCACTTTTTTTCCTTTTTTCTCTTGTCAAACCCATCTCTTTGTCTTGTGCTTGGTGGGTTGTGCCACTGAGGTACATGGGTCCTAAACTCCACCCAAAGTTCTAATGATGCGAAAGAACGGTGTCCATTCCCCTCTCTTGCATATGCAATGCTCCCATTTCCTCCCGTACTTGGGTTTCCTGTGTTGGTTTAAGATTTCTTTCGTTTGTTATCCTCTTCATTCTCTCTTGGGACAGTCAGGGTCGTTATTGGTGATTCTTTGATGCTTTTCTTTCTGGCTTATAGATTCTGAAGGTGGGTTCTGAAGATAATGAAATGCTGTTGTTGGGTCTGTTGTGAACAGTATACCTGAGATTGTTTCCCCATGTCCTACTTTTTTGTTGGGCTTGTTTATCAGTGTTGGAGTTTATTTTGGAAAGTTCAGACCGTTCTCTCTTGTTGAATAGGTAAACCCTGTGGAACGATGTCCGACATAAGCGTTCGTTGATTGAGAGTTCGTGTTACAACAAGGTTTATGCAATTAGGATTTGCTGCTTCTAGTGCAGCGTTCGATGGTGTTCAGACAAGGGCTTTGGTTTTGAAGATGGAGCTTTGACAACTTGGTCTTGCTTAGTAATTGGAGAAAAAGCAATGGATGGAATGATTCAACCCCCTCTGGTAGATTCTTTATCTAATCCTTTTATATCATTCTACTCGTGTTTTTGTTTTGGCAATGCAATATTAATCCGTAACTTGGGGCTTTCGATATTCTTCCCATGTTAGGATTGTGTTTATGACCATGGCGCTTGCTTTTGTTTGTTGTATTATTTCTGAAGATTTTAAGTTTGTTGATCAAGAGCTCGATAATGATTTGAGCTTTTTAATATGGCGACAAGCTCTTCTTATGGTGATTTGCGTCGTCGATTATTAAAGCGTGAGGGTCCTGGCGGACATCATATCAAAATATTAACTGAGCCTTATCTTCCTTGAACATAGGAATGAGTTTAGCTTTTCCTTGTGCTTGTTGCAAGTTCCAAAGGAACGAACCTACCATTGCAGCACTGAAATAGTCTAATAGAAATGAGATTTCCACTCATCTTGAATTTTAGATGCATCTCTTTATCCCAGTTCCGTGTGGTTTTAAATTAAGCACAAAATTAGCTGAAGTCATATTCTTCTTATTGAGAACTCTATAGGAGTGTTGTCTGTCCTATGTTAACAAATATAAGCTTTTGCTAACAACATCTTTCTCTATACTTATTAGAATATTAACCACGTTGAATTTAATAAATAACAATTGATATCTGATTGCAAACCATTATTGTGAATGATGTGGATTGTAGATGCTTTACTTCATGTTCAAGTTTTAGAGCCTAATTTGTAAATGGTGCATTTTTTGAACTCATTATATGAGAGTAAATTGTTTATGTCAAAATAATACAATTGTCACTGCTATATATATGTTCTATGTTCGATTGTTACGTCTGATATATTTCTTGTGTATGTATTGATTATTTGTGGAAAGGATGATATTAATTAGTCTTCATATATTTTTGCAGGTAGATACGACAGCTTGTTTTTGTAGAGTAGATGCAGGTCTCAAAACTGTTGCTGGGGCAAAAAAATATGTGCCTGGTAGTAAGATTTGTCTTCAACCAGATATTAAACCATCCATCCATCCAACTAGAAACAAACCGTCACGTGGTGATAGGAGCCGGAACCAATATCCCTTGCTTCCTGGACTCCCTGATGATCTTGCCATTGCTTGCCTGATCAGGGTTCCAAGGTTTGAGCATTGTAGGCTTCGGTTAGTCTGCAAAAGATGGAACCGTCTATTAGCAGGGAACTTCTTCTACTCCCTCCGAAAAAGCTTTGGAATTGCTGAGGAATGGATTTATGTAATCAAGAGAGACCGAGATGGAAAATTTTCATGGCATGCTTTTGACCCCATCTACCAGCTTTGGCAGCCCCTGCCTCCTGTTCCTAAGGAATACTCAGAAGCTCTTGGATTTGGCTCTGCAGTTCTTAGTGGTTGTCACCTGTACTTGTTTGGTGGTAAAGACCCTCTAAAGGGATCTATGAGAAGGGTTATCTTTTACAGTGCTAGAACGAATAAATGGCACCGTGCACCTGACATGCTTCGCCGCCGACATTTCTTTGGCTCATGTGTCATCAACAATTGTTTGTATGTTGCTGGTGGCGAGAATGAAGGAGTACACCGACCCTTGAGATCAGCTGAAGTTTATGATCCCAACAAAAATAGATGGTCCTTCATATCAGATATGAGCACAACAATGGTTCCCTTCATTGGTGTTGTCCACGATGGCAAGTGGTTCCTAAAAGGACTTGGACCTCATCGGCAGGTTCTTAGTGAAGTCTACCAGCCAGAAACCGACAGTTGGTACCCTGTTTATGATGGAATGATTGCAGGCTGGAGAAACCCATGTGCTACTTTAAGTAGGCATCTTTATGCTTTGGACTGCAAAGATGGCTGCAAACTTAGGGTTTATGATGAAGTTACTGATTCTTGGAGCAGGCATATTGACAGTAAGATGCATTTGGGAAATTCTCGAGCACTGGAGGCAGCAGCCCTTGTTCCTCTTAATGGAAAACTCTGCATCATTAGAAATAATATGAGCATATCTCTGGTTGATGTTTCAAAATCAGGAGATTTAAAGGGAGCTACCGAGCATTTATGGGAAACTATATCAGGGAAAGGACAGATCAAGACTTTGGTCTCAAATATCTGGTCAAGCCTTGCAGGAAGGAACCGCCTTAAAAGTCACATAGTGCACTGCCAGGTTCTTCAAGCATGAGAACGACTAACTATTAGCAAGCTAGTATCTTCTTCCGTGATGTTCCTATTTGAAATCTCTTGGTGAGTGTTCATGCGCAGGAGAACATGAAAAACTTGGTAGCCTGACGAAGGCAGCATGCTAGAGTTGTTCCATTGGGCACCCGTTGAGGGTAAAATATCTTCCATATTAACAGTGGTCCAGAGTTACTATTTCCTGAATGAGAATGCTAGTCTTTAAACGTTAGAGATATGTTAAGATGCACAGTTATTACATGTGAAAACTGTGAAGAGCAAGTAATCAACTGACCAAGTCTTATTATATGAAAGTAACTGCTGTTCATCCAGTTTAGTATGTAAGCTTAAGCAGGTCAGTTGGTTATTGATCTTTCTCCATGTCCTGATGACTTCTCTCAACTTTCAATTCTACAGTGTAAAATTATAGTTGGTGAGTCAATCGTTAATCTGGATTACTGTGATAGTTTTATTTGTGTAATCTATATGAATAACTTAAGTTTGGTTATCCCCGTTGATTAGTACAAAATGTTTTAAGAATTATACTAATAATCTGGAAAATCACAGTGTTAAATATTGATAAAAGGAATACATTATCAATCGTTAGATTACATGAACCTCTTGCAATTTCTAGACACGTGGATACTACAAAAGCTAAATTGAAATTGCTTAGGACTTGAAGGAAAAACAGTGGTACTATAAAGCCTCTTCAAACTGTGCTTATGTCCTTGGTAATGCTGGCACGTTGCCAATTGAGTTGCCTGTTTTAATATGTTGCCATGTCTACCCCTATCGCCGATTTCTAAGTGCTATAATACAGTGCTTTTTTTTATTTAAGAAAAGTGAAAAAAATGCTTTAAGTTTTCAAATGGGTAAGGTACAAGAGTAGTTACTTGATACAATGATCATTAGACTATTATATTAAGGAGTGAACTTAGCAATGGAATGGCCAGGTCGAATCTGAGCTGACCAAAAATTTGTGCTTGAGCTCGGGCACATGGTCCAAGCTCACGTGGGATTAGGTTTGGGTAATCCAAAGCTCAACCTAACATGATTTTTATTAAAAATAAAAAAAAAATTATTTTCTTAAAACTTTTGAGCTTCAGGATAGGTTAGGCTTAGATAATTTTTAAGAAAAAAGCTCAAGCTCGACTCAAAGTTTAGTTAAATCGCGTTTGATTCATTAATTTTAGGTCAGGCTAGGTTGGACTTAGACTTAATTTCCTTCTTAAGGACAACCCAAAAAAAAACTCAAAGGTAACACAAGGGAAGCTAATACAAGTTTAGGGCCAGATATACCAATAAATAGTATCTATGCAAAAACATTCTCCATCAATAGCCTAAGGTTTTTAAACCAACTTCCATGCCCTATTGGTGAAGGGATTAACAATTTGTTTTAAAGTGGATCTTATTCATTGTTTATATCTGTTTAAAAATTTTTGAATAAAGGTGATATTAAACATTTTGAATATTTTTAGTCAAAAAGGATAAGATATTAACATTACCCTATTTTTCAATGGAAATGATTATTTATTTAAAAAAATTAGAATGAATATTTTGAACTATAGGATGTTCCGAAGAAAATTGAATGGAATGTTAATGAGAAGATATTAAATTCATTAAATATTCATGCAATGCATGTTCTTGATAGAAATATGTTAAATAGGATGCCAATTTATGCAAATGATTATGATGTTTGGCACACACTTAAAGTTATATATGATGAAGCTAATGAACAAACAAAAGTAGTGGCAATGAAAAAAAATTAAGAAGGAGAAATAGAATCACAAGATAAAGAAGGACAAAGGCCGCATTAGATAAGAAAAGCAATTTAAAGAGTGAAGAATCTGAAATTGAGGTGGCATGCATATGATCTATTAAAATAATCATAACTTATCCGCTAGTTCAAACTCTTTAATGATAATGATGATGATTCCTTATATGAAGAATTTTTTGAACGCCTAAAAATGAAGAGAATGAAAAGAAAGAAATTATCTTCTAAGTATAAATCTTTTTAGAACTTATCTTCTAAGTATAAAGCTTTTTAGAACTATTAGATCCATGCATGATTAAGAATGATAAATCAAAATGTGAAAAGCATGACATAATAGAATCTAAGAGTGTGATTGTTCATAATGATAATAAGGATGAGTTTTTAAATGGCAAGGCATTGAAGAATGAGATCAATATCCTTAAAACATCATTATATAAGTTCACTTAAGGAGTTAAAAACTAAAATGCATGCTTAATGCCTAAAATATTCTAATGGTAGATGATATGCTCTAATTGTACTATGTTATTATTATGATTTTGAGAGTATTTAGCCCATGTTTTGAGGAATTCTTATATCATTTGATACTTGATTTAGCTTATATTTTATTTATAGGCCTTATTTTAGCTATTTAATGAAGAAGGAATGAATTCAGGCAAGATTGAATTAACTTGGAGTTATTTTGCCATTTTTAGAGGAAGGACTCAAAATATGGCATCAACCCATGTTCTATGCTAGATCATTGTGTTTCTTCCCACTTTTAGCAAGTAATAAGAAACCAATATGGGACTATGTTAGACTCGTGTTTGTGGTAATTGTTATAGAAAAGAAGTTGAGAGGGGTGTGAAGTAACAAGGGAACCTACACTGTCTCATGCTTGACCTAGGTTTGAATTAATTTTTAGGTTTGTGATAAAAAGATAATAAAACCTTTCATCTTTACTTCAAGATGGACCTTTTTGTTAAGACTACACCTATATAATCTCCAACTACCTCCTTATCTTCTTCCCTTAATGTATCATCATTAGAGTAATGGTTTTGAAGTTATTGAATTCTTAATATCATAGTTCTTGAAGTTATTACTACTCGATGAGTGTTGGAGAGCCTTTCTGGGCATTCAACTTCTTTAGTTCTTGCTTTATCCAAAAGAGCTTCCTAATATATTTATACCCTTTCACTCCTTAAGCTAGAACTTCTATCCTTTTTATGATTGCTTCATTAAAAATTTCTTGATTAGTAAGGGAATTGTTAAATCTAAAGGGGTTTATTCTCTTATATGTACAAAATATTTCTTACCTTATGATTGAAGAGTGAGCTGAGAAATTTAGTTCAATGAAAATGTCTCTAATGTCAGAGAATTTAGTTAGCCATTCATCATTCACCAAGGCTTTATCTATCTTCTTTCTTATTAACCATCATGTGGTTTGTTTGTTACACTATATAAGTTCCTACCTTCATGTCTCAAATATGATATTCCCAAATTTTGCACATACTCCCTTAAATCATCAGAGAAGTTCCTATCACTCACCCGTCCTTCATCTTCAAACTTGTAAATTATGGAAT
>JANITX010000009.1:47480654-47494269 GCA_027564395.1 Erythroxylum ulei | reverse complement strand
ATATACTCATGAATATATAGGAAAAGCTATCCTAATTAAGGAAGAACTAATTAAGGAAGAATAATAGCGGAAGAATCCTAATTATACACATTCCAAATCTGTCTACAGAAAGAATAAGAAAGTGAAGAGGGAGAAAACCAAAATTTGCAATGATTTATATTGGTTTTGGTAACAACTCGATATATCCCATGTAACTATTAAAAGAAAAATATTTAATGGTAGAAGAAAGAGACCTAGTCATTATGAGTCATCTGTTCTCCTTAACTACTAGACATACATATACTATTGACAATGTTTTATTTAAAACATTCAAAATAGATTGTCTATTGTGACCAAGTATAATGACTCGTAACATAATCTACTTTTTATTGTAGGTCATTTTCAATCTCCTCTTTAAGGATATCCAAGGAGCCTTGATTTACTTCTAGCATATGTTATCTAGTCTACAAGAGGAGCAATTGTTAAACCAACCATCTTATTATGCCTTTTAGATTGGAAAACAATGCGGTTATGTAACATGATGGCCTTCTTTTTTAGAAACTGACTCTCTCGCTCTTTATACATTAACATTTACTAGTCAATCATTTATTGACTATAAGAAAAAAGATTAGGTATTTTCTTAGTTCTCTTTTTCTAATATATTCCTGTGTACCTTGTGCTTGCTGGAAGAGGAGGCTTCTAACTTTATATACTTATACTTCCTTGTTTCTTTTAAAGATCATAGAATTAAAACTATATGGGCGAATTCAAAAATTTTATTTCAGATGGGGCCAACATACATATTCCAAAAGATGGAAAAAAGAAGTGCTTTATTTTTAAAATTATTATTGTTTGAGAAAATTGGCATAAGATGAGCTCATTTTTTCTCTATACAAAATAAATGAAGACAAAACACTTATGCTTCCCTATGATATTGATGTTTGCAATCCTCTATAGTTTGAATCTTCTTAAAGAAGCTCCATTGATTTGGTAATTAGTTAAATAAGTTATTTTCCAAATACTTTATCATGCTATTTTATTAATTTATGAGTATGATATTATAATTCAAGATGAATTGTAATGACTTATCAATCATATTTTCGTACAATTTGTTCCAATTAATATTGAGAACCTGCATATTTGATTAATCATTAAAGTGCCAGGGCCTCTTTATTAAAATTCAAATTGTGGGCACTTACTAAATTCAATGGTGTATAAGGTTTGGTGTAATTAATCCTAAATTTTTACTAGTTTCAACTTCCAATATGATTTTTCTTTTTCTTTTTTTTCCAGATTTTACATTAGTCGCTTGCTTTTTCCTTAACATATTTCAAATAACTTACTTTTATTTATTTCTCAATTGTTTTGAAGAGGTTTTGGTTTCCATGTTTTTTCTATATGAGTCTATCTCTCTTCTCCAACCACAAGGCTTATATTTATTTTTTCTTCTCGTTTTCATGCTTCAAAGTTCAACAAGTTATGTTTCCTACAGGCAAAAGAGATGGCACAATTTCTTCCAAATTTTTAGTTTGTTGGAACAAATGGGAAAAGCAATTGTATTGTTATTTTTCTCAGTTAAATACAAGTAGGACCCTTGCATTAAATTTCTTAAATGTCTCCTTATGGTGTTGGTTTGGTGGTAGGTCTTTAGGAATTAATAAGTGAAATCTGTGCTTTCTTTTTTCTTTCCGCTAGTCAATGATTAACTGTGGATAAGTTTGGTTGTGATAATTTGAAAGAACTAAGGTATGTACAGAATATTTCCTTGACTGATGTTCTCACATGGTTATCTTATGAATCTTTGACCGTGTATAATCTAATTTACTTTCTTTCATAAGACACTGCACTACTAGTTGCTCAAGTAATGACTTGATAACAAAGAGTTTCCTCGTGAAATTGCAGTTGGATTTGTATTAGTTTGGAACATAGGTAAAATGTTTAACCGCTGGTTTTGCAGTCTGCATGATATTCAACAGCCAAGATCTATTGGGAAGAAGGACGAAAGCCATGAAAATGGACCCCTCAAAGTAAAGGAGTACTCTGAGTGGGGGAATTTTGCAAGAGGAGCTGTCTATGCACTAAAGAGTAGGGGGAACTCTCTTACCCAGGTTAGGGCATTTTGTTGTGTACTTTGTCGAAGTCTCCTTTATTCAATGATAGGAGCAAGGAATGGTAAAACAGGAGAAAAAAATGGGTGGTTGAGTTAGTAGAAGAGGATTTATTATCGTATTGTTAGTTCCAATTAGTTTGAGATTGTTCCTGAGTTTGCAAACTATGTTTATTGTAATCTAGAAGCTGTCCCAAATATGGTAGTTATTCTATTCTTTTTTCTTATTCATATGAATTTCGGCTGGTAACCATAATAGGCAGTTAGGAGTAGTATTACATGATCTTGCTTGTAATCATTTATAAGCATTATAAAATGCACTAAAAATAGTCTTATTATACATTGGATGTATGATTGGAGAAAATTTGAGTTTGATTTTTGTGTCTCCATCTCATACTCTTTTATTCTCTCTTTATTAAACTATCTTCCATAGACATTTTAAATCTTCTTGGAAGATGAGTGATAATGCATCTTGATAGGAAGTATTTGCCATTGTTTTATTGTAGATTATGTGTTAATAGAAAAGGTTGCTATCATCCAGACATGAATTTAAATTCAAAGATAGCAACCTATTAGCTTCAATTTTGTCATTTTTCCTTAATATAGGATGACCAGAACATATGCCAACTATTTGATAAACCGTAGAAGCTGTATATCAGGGCTGTGGGACTGTCAGTAATGTTTAGGTTTGCTAGAAGTAGGAAATCAAAGAATTAAAGAAAAGGATAGGTTCAAGAATCGCTCCTAGGATCTAAGAATCATCATTACAAGAGTAGTTCCCAAATTGAAAATTTTGAGTTCAGAGGATAATTCTTGCTTTCATTCTTTGACTGAAAACATTCAATCATAAGTCTACTGCCAACAAATATTTTCAAATATGGATTCTAACTCAACACTCCATAATTGCCGATAAATCCTTTGTTAAGTATAATAACCATAAATAAAATCTATTAATTTACAAGGTAGCCTTTCACGACATTTTCTAGAATACAAAACTGGATAGTATGAATATGAATACTTGTAAAAGGTAAGTAATAAATAGACATGATTGATTGGATGAATGATTAGATCTCACAGATCTTTTGTTCATTAGGGATGCCTCAGTTGTTGGGTGAGACACATTTATAGTTATAATATTACAAATTGCATCTTAACTGGCAATATATGCTAAACCTAGCCATTATTCATGAATTACTGATAACGTTATCATTACAATTTAAGGAATTCATGATCAATACTTCAATCACTGCAGGGTATCACAGGATTCATATGTGGTTCGGAAGGTCTTGATAGTTCTGGTCTTAGTTCTTCTGCTGCTGTAAGTTTATTTCTTACATTCATTCTTGAACATGGATTGTTCTTTGTACCCCTTTTCCTATTTTGTATTTTTGGGTGAGGATGATAGCCTATAGAGAGATAAAGACAAAATCCAACTTTAAACAAACCGAAAAGTAATACAAAGGATTCTGTTATACTTTTGAAGGTTCAATTTTACTTTGTTTTTGTATTTTTAGTAAAGCAGTTAATGGCTTTTATTTGCAAAATTCAACGTGCACATGTTTAAATTTTCCCTTATCAACCATTTGTTACGATTGACATTAGAGAGGGGAATGAGTGTTTTTATCGTTGTTTTACCACATTGCATAAAACTATTATAAGAACTCTTGTGTAGAGAATTCTTTATAGTCCACCCTAAAGAATAACTGTTAAGTTTAATATTTCATTTGTATAAAATGTCCAGTTAGAAGAAATTTAAATTTTAAGAAAAGAATGGTAGCTATATGCTGTCTAGTGGAACCTACATTGTATGAATAGGAGATGAAAAACTTTGAAAAAAGGTTCTGAATTATCTTGGAGCTTCGTCATTGTTGCAAGAAAGAATTTCCATATATTAGTGTAATCAAGAGAGGAAATATAATTTTCTAGATCATTTATTCATAGTTAAATGATACATATATACTTATTGAAGTATACTAATTAGGAAGCTATACTACTTAGGATTCCTATAATTAGTTCTATAATATATATACATTTTGTAACACTCCCCTCATGCTAGGGTGTAGATATTAATCATGCTCAGTTTGTTACAAATATAATTGACTTGAGTCATATTTAGAGTCTTTGTGAAAATATCTCCTAATTCTTCTCTATTTTTCATATATATTATAGTGATTAAGTTTTGTTGCACCTTGTCAAGAACAAAATGACATAATTGAATAAATAGCTGATATATCCATATTCTTTCACACATAGACTTTGTTATAGCTTTGTATTCAGATTTTGCACTGGATCGGGGCATAACATTTTTCTTCTTACTTTCCCATAAGACAAATTTCAAACATAATATTCAGTGGTGGATTTAATTTGCCTATTTATATTTAAGAAACACTTGTTTTGAGTATGTTCATGATTTTCATACAATATTCCTCATACAGGAGCTACACTTGAATAACTTAATAATTGTTCTAAAGTAGCCTAATGATGAGATGTTGGAGAAGGCATGAATTGATATATAATAGTGACATGATATGTGATTTCAGGATGACTTTCTATACGATAGTTCAAATTTTTAGCCAGTCTTCTAATATTTCTTAGGATCTTCAAATAAATCTTCATCTTTTGTGAGTTGAAGATTAGGAAACATTGGAGCACTTCATAGCTTAGCCCCCTAGTTTCTAGTTTTAGTTAATAACTCAAGCACATATTTCCTATGAAGTAAAAAATATCTTTCTTGCTTCTTGTAACCTTAACTTTCAAAAAATACTGTAAAATTCCTAAATCTTTTGTTTGAAACTAACTGTGAATAAATAGGGATGAAATTACCATAGTATCATTTCCAGTAATGACAATATCATCCACATATACAATAAAGAGAATCATGTCAAATACTAAATGTTTATAGAAAATTGAGCGGTCAAACTTAAAATTGTTTATCCGAAACCTTTCTACTACATGACTAGGTTTTTTAAACTAAGTACGAGGACTTTGTTTTAAATCATATAGGGATTTTTGATTGTGACAAACTTTTTCATACTCTCCCTGAGCAACAAATCCAAGTGATTACTCCATATACACTTCCTTCTTAAGGTTACCATATAGGAAGGTATTTTTGATGTCCAACAGATGTAAAGGCCAATCATGAGTAACTGCCATTGAATGAATATATGAATAGAGGTCTTTTGCAATAGGGGAGAAAGTGTCAATAATCCACACCATCTTTTGCCTTAAGTCGGGCTTTAAGTTGAGCTATTGATCCATCAAAATTGACTTTGACTGTGAACACCTATTTATCACTAAATCTCAAGTATATTAGCATAGAAAGCATTAATCTCCTCTATTATAGCATCACTCCAACTAGAATGGAATACAGTTTCAAGAATGAGGAAAAGTTATGAGAAAAGGCTCATCTTATTATGAACAATGTATAGGGTATTTATACACATATAGCTTGTACTCCTAAAATAGAAAAGAACCGCCTTTCTATATTTACAATCTAAAAACTAGGAATCCCACTAATTGGGGAATGCCACCAAAATTACCCTTTTCCAACTTATGCAATAACGAAAGATGGACTATGACTCTGATGGAATCAGCGACGATGGTTAAACATACAAACCCAATTTCTAGCAATTAAAGGCAAAAAAACACATCACTGACTATGGTTAAACACACAAACCTAATTTCTAAGAATTGAAAACAGAAAAGCACATTACCTGTTTTTGGAGTTGTGCTACTCAATCCATGGCAACAGGGTTAAAGAAGAATCACCAGGTGGCATGTGGGGTACACATGCCAGTTGAACAGAGGCTGCGGGCGGCAGGTGGGACACTCGCTAGCATTGCTTCTTTCTCTGTCTTGGTTGCCAATGGCTACTTGAGGTGTTTTTGGGGTTAGATTGTTAAGGTTAGTTTTATTATTGTGAGAAAGGTGTGTGTATGGGTTTTCAGTTGTTTGAAAAATGGAATTAGAGGGAGGATTAGAAAACCAACTCTGATACCATGCTATAAATTAAGAAAAGGGGATGGGAAGAGCTTGCAGAAATTAGCAGCTCTCACTCCCTTGATATACTAGATTTCATATAAGGTAAGTTGCAGTTACCATAATTCCTAAAGATACATTTTGTAATCCTTTAAGATACTGAATATTATATCACCTAAAGATACTGAATCAAATCTTATTCTCTAAAACTAATGATATGAGCTTCCAATTTTTCTTCGATAAAGAATCAATTGATCTCAATATGTTTTGTACGTTATGATGGACTAGATTTTGAGCTATGCTAATAGATGCCTTATTGTCACAATATAGCGACACAGACTTCTCTTGAGGAAGATGTATATCTTGCATGAACTTCTTAAGCCATACGTCACATACTCCTTATGCCATAACTATATATTTTGCTTCATCGCTCGATCTAGCTACAACACTTTTTTTTTTTTTTTGCTTCTCTAAGTTACTAAATTTCCACCAATGAAAGCACAATATTTAGAGTTACATCTTTTATCATTAGGAGATACCGCCCATCAACATTAGTGTATGCTTCTGTTCTTAAATGACTTAAGTTCAAGTAGAGCAATCCTTTACTAGGACTAGATTTGAGATACCTGAAAATTTGAAACATAGTATCAGGCTATGTAAGACAAATTGTGTATGAGAAGATAAATCAATCTCCCAACCTGCCTTAAATTAAGGAGGTTAAAAATAGAAAAAAATATTCGTAAGAATTTGCTCCTAATTAATAGTAAAATCTCTTAAAGATCTGGACTCATTCTGTCTAGCTTTTTTGTGCTCCCCCTCAAGCTGGGTTTTGGAGGTCGATAATACCCAACTTGGACTTTTAATCTTCAAAACTGTATCTGGGTAGTGCTTTTATGAATTTATCTGTCGTTTGCTACTTGGAAGGAACATAGGAGAGCTTAAGTATGCCTTGCTCATTTTTTCTTTGATAAATGTTAGTCATTCTCGACATGCTTGGTTCTTTCATGATGAACATGATTCATTGCTATCTCAATGTCAGCCTTATTGTCACTTTGCAGCATCATTGGAATCGGGTTGACTGCTCTTAGTTCCTTTAGCATCCTCCTAAAAAAAATTCCTTCGCAAATCCCATAGCACTTCACTCTGAAATTCTTCATCAGTGCCACTCTTTAACTACTTGTTTTCTACCTCTCCATGTAACCATATTGCCCCACACGTAAGTGCAGTACCTCGTAGTAGATTTGCAGTCTGTTAATGAATCTACCTAGTCTGTATTGGTGGAAATATTTACTCCTTAATCTGTACATTTTCCTAGGAAAAGACCTTTTCCTAGACTTTGTTTTAAGTATCGTAGGCTGTGAAAAACAACTGTCAAGTATTTTTCTGTTGTCTGATTCATGTATCTACTCACTATCCCTACGGAAAAACGTATCTGAAAGGTAGATTAGGCTTCCCACTAGTCTTTGGTATCTCCTTTTATCTCTTAAACCTCCTTCTTCTTGCATCACATTCTTCACGGTAGGGTCCATAGGAGTGAGAACAAGTTTGCAATCTAACATGCCTGTCTCTTTACCAAGGCTTTCATCCCTTCCACCATGGCATCATTCCATTTAGGATCATTAATAAATTCCTTCCACCTGTATGGTAAACAGACAGAATGCAAGGAAGACAAGAAAGCTCTATAGGAAGGGGACAATACATCATAGGAAACAAAGTTAGAGATAGGATGTTGAGTACATGATCTAACTCCTTTTTAACAACTATTGGAAGATAAAGATCACTATCACATAAACATCATCTTTACCTTTGGCATAATTTTATCGAATAACCTCCCAAATTTCTTTTTGTTCTTGGGAAAAACATGCAGTTATCAGTAATTTCAGATATCATGGAACTCCATAGTTTCTTAGGGCCAATTCTTAATAGGTGATTACATTTCCCTGTACTTTTTAGGATGGTTTGTACTAGTTGAGACCACTTCATGTAGTTCTTGCCATTCAATCGGTATGCTACTGAAATGTTTGGAATTTCACCTTTTCATTAAACTTTTTTGAAATTTTGGGTGAGTTATGGATAGAATTCATTTATATATTTTCAAACATGGCTTTTGTGGCTAGAGTTTAAATTGGGTGAGGTTATGATTAGGATTTAAATAACAGAAATCATAGTGACAAAAAGATGTATGATCTAGTTGGAAAAGTGCAATAACGAAGGTTGCATGATGATAGCAATGAAGGCTACTAGAAATTGCAATTAAGGCAGCTACAAAATGTCCATCAGAAACTCTAAGGCTCTGATGCCATGTGAAAAAGTTGTGAGAAAAGGCTCATCTTATTATGAACAATGTATAGGGTACTTATACACACACAAATTGTACACATAAAAAAGAAATCAACAACCTTCCTAATTTACAACCTAAAACATAGGAATCTCACCTAACTGGGGAATATAAATTCTTCACACTGTTTAGGCACACGTAAGTGGTTGACTATGAAGCTTTCTCCACCAAGAAACAATATTTGAAAGAGCCATAAAATCAAGTGTAACAACAAAGGAACAATAAGAAGAAGACAAGTGATCTTAAAAAACAAAGGATGAGTTAGGATAAGTTCACAAACGTTTACCTTGCGATGGGCAATAGGTAGATCTAGACCATTGGTTGTTGGATCTGATGTTGAAGAAGAGATAGGTGCTGAACATGTATCAAGAGTGGCTCTTTGTTTACTATAGACTTGGAGAATAGGTGGTGGTAGTGGTCATAGGATTATTAGGTATAGAAGCAACATTATCTGACTAATATATAACCTTATAGACCAGTATATCTTTTGCTCCTTACTTGGAAGAAGTTAAAAAAAAAGGAAAGAAGTGAATGTATTCCAAAAAGGTATGTGAATAAGAGTTGTTTTGCTCTATATCTAATTTCTTAGAGAATGTAGTACATATATACATGAATAGGGGATACCAAATAGGATACAGAATCTATTCAAATAAATGAAATAATCCTAAGATAATGCTTATCCCTAATATAAAGCTATCTAATCAATATAATTTGATTACAATCAGATTATCACAATATTATGTGATAATACCGTATCTTGACCACACTCCCCCTCAAGTTGGATCATAGATATCAATCATGTCTAACTTGTTAATTCATTATGCAAATTCAAAGTCCTTTGGTAAATACATCTGCTGTCTGCTTCTTTGTTGGTACATAAGTTAGGCATATTGTTCCATCTTCTATCTTTTCTTTGATGAAATATCGATCAACTTTAACATGTTTTATTCTCTCATGGTGGACTAGATTGTGTGCCATGCTTAGGGCTGCCTTGTTATCACAATAATGCTTTATAGGTGACTCAAAAATGATTTTCAATTATGTCAGCACTCTTTTTAACCAGAGACTTTCACAGATTCTTTTTGCAAGTGCTAGCTTCTACACTACTCTTGGCTACCACCTTTTGCTTCTTATTTCGCCATGTGACCATATTTGCCCACACGAAAGTGCAATATCTAGTGGTTGATCTTCTATCCTCTTCTGAACTTGCCCAATCTGAATCAATATATATTTCAGTTGTTCTTATCTCCCTTTTTGAATAATAATCCTTTCCTAGGAGTACCCTTTAAATACCATAAGATCTTATAAACTGCCTCAAATGCTTACTCTTTGGTGCATGCATGTAGTGACTTACAACACTCACGGCGAAAGCAATATCTTCCCCGATGACAGGTCCTGTATAACACAATGAGTAGGGAAAAAATGAGCACTACAATGAGCTTCTTTTGTCAATTTACTAACTGAAAGGAGGTTACAATCTAGATTTGGACATATAGAACAGAGTTTAATTTCATAGAATTTGTTACTTTTATCTCCTTTTCCTGCAACCGAAGAAGAATTACCATTTGCTACCTTAACCTTTTCATGCCCAACACAAGGAAAATATGAATGAAACATGTTATAGTCATCTATCATATGGTTTGATGTTCCAGAATCAACGATCCATTTCTTCCTACTGCATGAAGATAATAAAGCTTGTATGATATTACCTCTCATAGTAGCATTGGCAGCTATACTTGTCTTCTGTTGGTGGCTATCATATTGGAGATTCTTTAGTATTTCCAATAATTTCCCTAGTGAAATTTTCAGCTCACCAGCTTATTGTTTCTGACTATCTTCAGATTTTTTTATTCCCCCTTCACTAGATACTTGACAGCCTCGGTTTTTTCCTTTTCGTGGTTTGGATCTAGAAGCTTTCCATGGATGTCCCAACATGTGTCTTTGGTGTGACCACTTTGTTTGCAATGATCACACAACTTCTTTTGACCATTTTTACTGGATTCACCATGGGACATCAATGCAGACGCTTCACTAGTACAAATTGGAGACAATTTTTTTTCTTCTTTTAGCATAATTTTCCTCCTTGCTGCTTCCCTCCTAACTTAAGAAAACACTTCTTTAGTTGTTGGTGGAGGAACTCTACTTAGGATTTTGCCACAGACATCATCCAGTTTTTTGTTGAGACTAGCCAAAAATTCAAACTCTTTCCTTTTCAATTTTCTGATTGTACATCACAGCATCTTCCTTGCACCTCCCCTTTTGATCCGACAGAAGGTCAAGTTCCTGCCATAATGCTACCATTTTGACCCAATATTCTGTAACTTCTTTATCACCTTGCTTCATCTGCCACAACTTTGTTTTTATCTCGTAGATTCACGATGTATCCTCTCCGTCAGAGTATGACTGTCGCATCCTTTCCCAGATCTCTTGAGCGGTCGGCATAAACATAAAGGTACGTTTGATCAACGATATCATGGCGTTCATAAGCCATGACGAGACCATGGAGTTGTCTATCTCCCACTGTCGCACAACTTGCAAGTTCATTAGGTCTGGAACGTTTCCATCTCCGACGATAAAACTCAGCTTCCCACATCCTCCAATGGCGAGTTTCGTAGCTTGAGCCCACTCCTAATAGTTCATTCCATTTAGTTTGTCAGAAACAATGACAACAGAAGCTCCTTCAAGGCCAGGGGTCATCGAAGACTGACCTCCAGTTTGGTTTGGATTTGCCGTGGAGGATCCCTCAAGATTGGAAGTCATTTCTTGACTTGCCAGGGTTGACTCCTCAGTTTCCCTATCTCTTTCACGTAGCTCTAATACCATATGATTAAGAGTTGTTTTGCTCTATATCTAATTTCTTAGAGAATGTAGTACATATATACATGAATAGGGGATATTGAATAAGATAGAGAATCTATACAAATAAAGGAAATAATCTTAAGATAATGTTTATCCCTAAGATAATGCTATCTAATCAATATAATCTGATTACAATCAGATGATCACAATATTATGTGATAATACCTTATCTTGACGACAAGGTAACATCAGCTAACTCAAGATACTAGTTAAGATCACGACAGTAGCACTTGTACCCTTTTTATAGACAAAAGTAACCAATGAAAACACATTTTAAAGATTTAGAATCTAATTTAGTCACCTATAGATGAACATCATGATCAAAACAATTACTACCAAATATTAGGGGTGTAATAGGGAACAAATGTTTATTAGTAAGCATATGAAGGCATACAATTAATCATAAATAAGGCTGCAAAAATTGTATCAACAAAAAAGTCTTTAGGAATGGTCATTTGGGATAATTATGTTCTGGTCGATTCAAGAAGACATCTATTTTCTTTTCCAGTCACACTATTTTGAGACAGTGTATCAACAAAAGAGGATTAGTCAAGAAAGTCGTTCTGAATTGTGTTAAGTATAAAAAGATGCCGAAAAAATATTCTTTGACATTATCACTTCTCAAACTATGCATAAAAACATTAAATTGTGTTTTAATTTTCTGGATCCTTTATTCATAATAATGATATATGTATGTTGAAGGTATATTACATGAGAAGATATCATCCCTATAATTAATCCTATGATTAAGCTATAATATATACATTTTGTAATATCATTGGTCCAAAGAAATATCTTTCTATTGCTAGGAGTGCATAGCTCATAATTTATGGACATGATACATGCAATGATATGCTAAATGTTTGAAATTAAGATTCTTTGTTTGCTAGTCCAATAGAAAAAATGAGTAGCTAGGTTTTTCTCAAAGCTTTTTAGGGAGTAGGGACTACGGAAAAATTGAATGAAAAAGTGTAAGAAGAATTGAGATATAGAAATATAGATTGAGATTTGAATAATTACAGCTATGCATAATACCTTAAAATACATTGAAAATTGAGAATAGTACTTTTAGAGCTTAATATTTTGACTTTTAGGCCAATTGAAGGTAATTGGATGACCATGATAGTCAAAATATCTAAACTTAAGCATCATTTTATCTTTTGATGAGTTGTAATTTAGTCAATTTGTTATTGGAAAGATCCTTGTTTGTTTCTATTTTTCAACTAAATTCAAAATTGATTTCTGAACAACCTACTCCTTCCATACTATTTCCTCTTCTTAATGTTCATTCTTTTGTAAATAAGTAATCCAGAGTGAGCACTTTTAGGCCTTATCTTTGTTCCATTTGAAGGGAGATTATAATTTTGTGATTTAGCTTAATGAAAGAATTAAGCTATTGGCGCAATTTCAGACTTCATACTTGAGTGATGCATCATTTATCTTGTATTATATTCCAATATTTTTGACATTTTTGACAGGTTGGAGTTGCTTATCTTTTGGCTTTTGAGTGGGCAAATAACTTAATTATAACATCTATGGAAAACATCGAGTATGATAGGTATGTTCTCTAGTATTTGAACCTATCAATGTGTGACTTATTGATGTCTGTATGTTTAAGAATTCTAGCATATCATATGATTGATCAATGACCAATTCTTTTGTTATATTTCTTTCAAACTGGTGGGAGAAAACTTGATGGTAAGATATGCATATACGAGCACAATTATAAAAGAAACTAGAACTACCGTTTTTGTTCTGCGGTATCAAACTTTAACTAAATCAAAGAAATCTCTATTTTAGTAAATCTAATTTGAAAGATTGATTTAGTTTGATGATGTAGGATGAGTAGAAGAAATATCAATTAATAACTAAAACTTACAAAAACTAGAAAATATGGGCTGTTGATATTGTTAACCTGCTAAAAGTTTAGATTTTAGGTTTGGACTTCTGCTTGGGATGCTGGAATTTCAGAATTGGGTATGGCTAATTTAGGATAGAATTTTAGATTTTGATATAACTAGAATTTTAGGTTTGATATGCTTAGGTTTTGGTTGTTGAAATTTAGTGAGATAAACAAGTAATGGAGATCACTCCAAGGGTCTAAGAATAACTCTTAGAAGAAACTATGACATCTTTTAATTGAAAACTCATGTTTAAAAAAATAATTTGGGCTTTTCATTGAAGGGCTGAATACACACATCTACAAAAAAGTTTCTAGAGCCCTTATTCTAGTAAGAAAAGATTCTTAACTAATTTAAATTTAATTCTAATAGAAATTGATAGAACCTATAGGGAAGAGGATGACTTAGAGAATGAGAGGGACATTAGGAGAAGGGATAAACCGGCAGTGTAGA
>JANITX010000009.1:47321378-47331814 GCA_027564395.1 Erythroxylum ulei | reverse complement strand
GTCTTCAACCGCTTCTTGATAACTGCTTCTTTCTTCTTGTTTCTTGATCTTTCAAGACTCAGTTATTCAGTTGAGTTCTGTAACTAACTCAAGCTGACTATTAAACTGACATGGTATCGGTTCTTCCGTCTGATTATTTAGATTGCACCTTCCGTTTAACTTTCAGTTTGCGCTTCTGTCTCACTTTTGGTTTGCGCCTTCTGTCTAACTTTTGGTTTATGCCTTCCGTCTGACTTTCTATCGTCTGACTTTTATCTTTGCACTTTCGTCTGATTTTTGGTTTGCTCCTTCCGTCTCATATTCTTCTGTTTCCGTCTTACTTTCTTCTTTCATTATTATTTGTCCTTCATCAAAATCATATACGTAAAGTCATTTTGACTTAACAATACACCTTTTGGTTTAGACATTATGATATTATATGACCTTTACATAGACAGTTAAAACATATGACAGGTTTTAGTTGGTTTCGGTTTTGACCCAAGTTTGAAGAACTAGCCTTAGACTCAGAAGGTTTAAAGGACATATTTTTATTGGCACTAAGGTTGGGTGGGTTTCTCTTAGCCGCATTATTTCCCCATTTATTTTGCTTCTAATGTACATTGTTAGGTCAAGCCTTTACACTAAAAGAAGAAGTAGAAGCATTCTCCTTTATATGTCTCTCAGTAGTCATGGGTTTCTCTAACAAATCATCCATATCAATGTACCCTTAGATCTCAACTCTTTGGTGAATTGGTCAGTTTAACCCTCCAAGAAAATTGGCTAAAGTAGTCAAATCATCATCTTTAGTGCCATCTTTGATTTTCAATGCCTCTAACTTTTGAAAGTATTTAGCTACAGTTTGGTTGTCTTGCTTTAGTTCTTATACCCTATTATACAATTAATGAAAATAGGCATTTGGAACATACTTCTTCCTCATTATACTAGTTAGTTCCTTCTACATTCACTTATAAGGTTACTCCACTAAATAACGACATAATTTTGGAATTCATCAACAACGAACTTAACTTTCTTTTCTTCAGAAAAATTATGGACATCAAAAATCCTTTCGACTTTCAATTTAATAGATCCCAAATTACCATAAACCTTTTTACCTAGTGCATAAGTGTGGCTGGAAGTTTCAATTTCTTCCTTGGTTTCTTCTTGATATCAATTGCTCATAGATGTTTTGGTAGCACTCATGTTATTCATGGTCTCCTTAATGTTTTTAGTCTCAGCTCCTAACTTTGTCATTTATTTTACCAATGCCATCAACAAGTCATTGTTGTTGGGCTCCATGGCGTCCTTTTTGACACAGGCTAAGTTAACCTCAAACTCGGCCTGTCTCCTCCTTGTTGCTTCGTCAAACATGATACCTGCAAAACAAAAATCTCACTCCCTCTTTTGTTTATTTTCGAACCACCTCCCTTGTATATAATCTAGAACTACTCTCAAATCAAAGAATAAGAATGGCTAAAGAATAATTTGCAACGATAATCTAGAACAAGAAAATAGATTATAATATGTCACAAATTAGCATAATTTTGGGTAGGAGTATTTTGGTAATTTTCTGAGGAGTAAAAATATGCAATATGGGTATTAATCAAAATATCTCGTCGAGTGCTATCAAATTGATGTGTAGCACATTCTCAAATTTCTTACAGTTAAAATGATATGGCAATTTTAAGATATGACTTTTAAAAAGGGAAACAATTCCTAATGCAAATAAGATCAACTAAAAGTAGTCAATTTTAGTAATATGGACTTTCCTACCAAAATGTAAACAATAGAAATAGGCAAGTAAGACTTCTTTCTTGCAAGTAAAGTGCCTTCCAAATTGGTAATGACTTTCATAATTAGGAAACTTAGTTTCCAAAAATAACTTCACAAAAAAAATCTTTCGAAGAACATAACCTTTTTTTTCTGTTTTTGTTTTTGTTTTTTTTTTAAACAAAGGTGGTTGAAGCTACCTAAAGAAAATTGGCATGAAATTAAATTTGGACAGTAAGTTGGAAACACCTAAAGACGAAATTCTTGACAAAGTAGAAACCAACCAAGAAACAATTCAATATTGATTAAGAACACCAAGAATGAAAATTCAAGAAGCACGAAATCATTTACATAACATGAATCAAGATAATGTAGGCTCTTATATTAAATTGATATGAAATTGTGGGATATGAAATTTTGGAATATACGTTTCTTGATTCATCATTTGATCTTCAACCATGAAGAAGATTCGAACATGAAGAGAAGAACAAAGTTTGTTTCAAGAGATTTGTAACCCAACCCTCAAGAACATGTATAACCCAATTCAAACAAATTATAAATTCAAGGACACAAGATTGAAAGAAGAACAACAAATAAAGATTCCACTAATTGTTGAAACAAATCAATTAAATAAGTTGCATACAAAGCATGAAAATTGTGCAATGCATCCTAATTATTCAAAAAGAATAATAATAACGGTAAACCTTACAAAATAATGTCAAAAAATTGTGTTCCCTAGTGATAGTTGAACCTCCCTATATATAGGAGAGGGGTTGACCAAAATTAAGGAAAAGGAATTACCTTAAACCTATAATTACTTAACCTACTAGGAAACTAACTTTTAGAAAACAAGAAACCTTATAGGATTTGGTCAAGGAAACCTAATAATCTTAAATTACTTACCTACTAGGAAACTAACTTCTAGGAAACAAGAGACATTATAGGATTTGGTCAATTGTCTATTACAAATAAGGAAACCTACTAGTAGTAAATTCGATCATGGGCCTTATTTGTCAAGTTAGGTTAGCCCAACTTCTTCAAAACTTATTAAATGGACTTGCTTGGACTCCTTAATTGAAGCAACTTGGACTCAGGCTTGAGAATGAGCATCTTTAATTAAATTATCCAAAGCCACTTGCATCCTTTTGTTCCTAGCACTTGTTATAAGCCCAACAATACCCACAAGTGGATCTCTTTAGAAATTTGATGGTGGAATTTGAGTTGAAGGCCTCAAACTCTTATCTTGAACACTCGAGCCACCGACCCCAACTTGAGATGCCACGTCACTAGCCCTTTGATCCATATCAATTTTTGTAACTTGAAAAATATTCTCAAAGAAGATAGAAAATTATATGTTCTTAACACTATTGTTCAATCGGAGGTTAATTTAAATGCAACTGATGAAGCTTGGTACACATATTAACGGTATATTGATGATGTTGAACAAGCTACATGCGTGATGTTGGTTAGTATATCTCTTAAGCTTCAGAGACAGCATGAGCATATGGACACTACTACTATAATTTTACATATGAAGGAGTTGTTGTTGCATAAAGTAGGGTGAAGAAATATCAGTTCTCTAAAGCATTATTTCAATGCAAGATGACAAAAATATATTCATTGGAGCTATATATACTGAAGATGATTGGCCATATTGAAAAATTAGGGAAACTAGATTTTTGTAAAACTCCAAACCTATCTTTTCATTTATTATAAATTTTTATTTTCTATGAATAGTGTTTTCAAATTAATAGTGAATCCGGGTGAACAGTGATTTTGGGGAATTCAACCTCAAAATATTAAAAAATATCCAAAATAAATATTAGAGTTTAATGATACACAAACGGATCGAAAATAAGTCTGTTGGATGGATTTTAGGAGTTTTGAATGTTTAGGATTAAAATGCCCTTTTTGGAAAATAATAAGTATTAATGATTTAAAACCCATTCAAATTTTTTAAAGCATCCAATCAATAAGTATTGACCCTAATTAGAGTATTTCATGGTCAATTTGATAATAAGACAGTTATGGAATATTTTCGGAATGTAATTTGGTTAGTTGATGAATTAAACTCATTAAAGGGCAATTTGGTCTTTTTGTATAAAATTTTGTGGATTAATGAGTCATTAGAGTGGACTAATAGGAAAGTGACATGTATAAAGCATTAAAGAGTATAAAAAGTCAAAAGTAAGACAAAGTTACTTCATTTTTTTTAACATAGTCGTGAGTGTCAAAAAAACAAAAAGGGAGAGAAGAAAAGAAAGGGTGACTTATGGTCAAGCTTGAGAGGAAGATAAGTGCAGCCATTTTTCATTGGTTTTGAGTTGGATTTGATGAGATATTGATAAAGCCTAAGTGTTCACCAATTACCCAAAAGATTAAAGGAGAAAGTGGTAAGTTTTTATAGCTTAAACTTTTAGATTTGTGGGTTTTTGCTTGGGATGGATGTATTTAAGATAAATGGTGATTTTTGACTTGCCATGGAGTAGATAATGACCTTGGAAGCGTTTAAGAGTTGAAAACAAGAAAATAAACCAAGAAATCAAGAGATGAGAGGATCGGCTATAGCTAGGGATTTTAGTGTGATTTGATCCAAAACTTTTATTTTGATGTTTTATGATGTTCATAACAAGGTTTTGATGCTAATGAAGTAAAGAAATGAAAAGGAATTGAAATGAAAAATTTTGATGTAAAATATGTTACGTTTATCCTTAAGGACATATTTCATGGCTATGATGTAATGACCATGATAATGTGATTATGGATGGTTATTAAGTGTGTTTGTGACATTGGAATTATTAATGAAGTGTTATGTTATTATTTGGAAAAAAAATTATATATGAAGTCTGTGTGGAAAGTGATGAAGTCGAAATGGTCTATGATGTGTTTGGATGATGCTTGACATGAATCTTAGGTGAATTGTGTTGAAAAAATTGGAAAGCAAATGAAAACATATATATAGTGAGATAGTGTTTTGAATAAATTGACAAGTTAGAATGGGTAAAAGATGGTATTTAAGTAATTTTCAATGTTAGACTTTGAAATGAAGAACAATAAATTAGCTTACTGAAGTAAGCAGAAATAAATACGATTAAAATACTTGTTACGTAATTAAATACTAATCTTGAATTTGGATAAACTGAATATATAGTTTTAATGCCTTATTTCTGAATTTAGAAATAAATGCCTAAAAGAAGAATGATACTACTATGTAACTTGCCAATTAGGGATGATACTAGTGCTAATATTGCGTTTGAACATGATAAATTTCTCACTCAGAATTTTGAGTAACTCTTCCTCATTTGTGTTATGATTAGAACAGACTCTTATTCGTCTCATCCCATATACAAATGACTAAATAAGATAATGAGATGTTATATACCCATTTGTCACCCTCAAAGTGAGCATCGAGCTCCACTTTGATATGTCCTTCCAGTTGTTGGGGGAATTCTCCATATTACAAAGTAGCCAAAAATATTCGATGCACTATGTTTTGAAGTTACATTAAAAGAATAAATGATCATTAGTTTCCATTTCCTTACTGCATAGAATGCACCAGTTAGGAGATGCATAGAAACTTGCCTAATTTTTCTTGTATGGGGAGCTTGAATTGAATTGCCAACCATAAGGTCTAAGTTGTTATGGGATATTGATCCTTACATCAAACTAACCTATGTCAGGTTGCTTGGGAATAGCTTTCATGATTAGGTTAGTAACTAAGAGCCACTTCTAGTGCTTAAGTTGCACTAGCCACTTTGCATACCTACATTAGTGTATGAATTTAAACCATTTAAGGTTGGAATACACTTCTCTAATGTGGCATTTGACTGTAAATCATATAAGAAGACTATAAGAATGTGGGTAAATTTGACTTAGTCCAAGACCCAAATCGAGGATTTGTAGGATGACTAAGTGTATAGGAAAAATAAGCCACATTTGAAAGTATAATAGTAAAATCCTAAACAAATGCACTAATCTCTTTCATTTTGTCAAACCCTACTTTTTTGAATTTGTTTAGTTGTAGACTCACTTCAAAGTTATCGTAATCCTTAAGGATGAAGTTTAAGAAAGAATTTCTTAAACAAAGTCTCATCTTAGACATGACATTCCTAAGTTTATATAATACACTAAAGTGATGTTTTACTATTGCGGGTGATGGTAAATGAGTGTCGACAGACCTGTGGGAATAAGGATTGCTATTTTTTGCATTAGACATGATTGGACTCGTTCACTAAAGTTAATTGAGCTTGCAACATTACCAAAATTGATCATATCATCTATGTTATTCTCCATATTGTATTAGGAAGGAAAAGAGTTCATTGTTATGTCTAAGAATGCAATGTCTTTCAGCTGTCCACCTTTGCGCTTTTCCTTCTCTCGATAATAAGCAGATTATAGAAGTAAGGACAAAGCACATGCATTTCTTTGACAAGTGAAACTGCTTAACACATGATTGTATGCTAAGATATATTTTTCTCTAAAATATAGAGGAGAAGACTCGGTTGGAGTGCAAGCATAGGTTAGAGTGCAAGTATGTTGGTGTGATAGAAGATTTTCTAAACAACTAAAGAGCTCATGTTCATATGCACACGAACTTATCCCTGCAATATATATTTTTGGTGCCTTATTTGCAATATATATTTTTGGTGGATTTTAAATTCTGAAAAGATTTTAAATTTTATTAAAATTATGTATAAGTTATAAATTTAGTAAGAGTCAAGTAATGTAAGACTATACCAACTAGAGTTTATATATAAATATACTTGTCTCAGTCTAATCTTTATTAGAGTGCAACCAAATTTCGTTGAAGATTTTCCTATATTTTTATTTATTTCTTATATACTACTATATCTTGTTGCACATGCTATTTTTCGTATATTTTTTATTATACAGAAAAGAGCGTATAAATATTTTTGAATGCATTAAGATGATCAACGAAGGAATTGATATTGTGTTGAAATCAATATTTTAAAATTTGAACTAAATATCAGTTTGATCAAAATAAATATGAATCGATCTAATTTTTAATCCGATTTATATTTGTAACTCCATATAAAAATAACTACCCGCTAGGTATCTGTTCTTGAGAAAAACCAACATTATATTTTGAGATGCGGGGCCTAACAGCAGGTTTTGCTTTAAAAAGATTTTAATTTATTATTGTTAAAAAGGAATTTTTTATTTATTTAATCTCACTAATAAATGATATTTATCAAAATTTAGGTTCTTCATTTATCTTTTTATACTTTAATTGAATTTTTTATTATTATTGTTAAAAACTAATTATTATTTTTATCTTGAATTTGTTTAAAAATTGAATTATTAATTAGTATATATAAGTAATTTTGTTTAAGATAATTTAAGAATGTATTAAAATATTATATTTAATCTATAAAGAAATATGTTTAAATTATATTTAAAAAGTTATAATAAATTTTGAGTCATTTCTATTAACTTTTTTTAAACATAATTCAATTTTTATGATAGAGAGAGAGAGAGAGAGATTAGCTGAGAAACCTTAATTTGTTTTGGTCGCCGATGTATTTGCTCCCTTCTTCCTCCCTTCTTGATGGCTCCTTCATCTTCTTCACCTTCTGGTTTGCCATTAGCACCCATCTAGGATCCCTCACCCAGACCTTCGCTTTCACCTTCTTCCCTTAACCCTAACTTCATCCAAAATGTGAACCCAAACCATCAAGACCCTTTTTCGAAGATTCCGATATCTTCTTCTGTACTGGGATCTGCAAAAAACCAGTCATTAATGCCCCCTTTAATTATTCCTTCAATAGAGCTTGTGCCTTCTTTTAACCTTCAAGAGGTTGTGAGTTTTGGCTTACAAGCTCCCAAGAAAGCTTAACTACCTAAAACATGGAAATTAGTTATTTCGGACATGGTCGTGTGGTCCACTGATGCAAAGGCGTTGGCCTACTACCCTCCAGAGATAAACGATGACCATATTTTTGTCATCCCCCACCAGTGTTAGCACAGAAAGAAGCAACTCTTTTCCATAATGGGTTGATTGGTTTTTTTATTGGAAAGCGGCCTGCGTTCCCACTAGTACAAAGAGCTTTATCTAAAGCTTGGCTAGCTTTTGGTTTAACTGAAACTATGATTACGTGTTCGAACAAATTTGAGTTTAAGTTTGATTCGGAGGAAGGGTTGAACTCTGTTTTGGAGAAGGGTCCTTGGCATATCCAAGGGAAACCTTTATTTTTAAGGAGATGGAGTTTGAATGCTGGTGAGCAAGAAGATTCGGTATGCTCCGGTGTGGACTCGTTTCTATAATATACCATATGAATACTGGAATAATGAGGGGTTGGGGCGAATTGCTAGTTCAATGGGGAAACCACTATTGATGGATACTCAAACAGCGAAGATGTCCAGGGTTCTGTATGCTCGAATGTGTGTGGAAGTGGATTTGCTGAGAAATTGGCCTTCAAGTTTTTAGTTGGCTACTTATAATGAAGCTGGACAAATAAATTTTAAGGAAGTTCAAATAGAGTATGAATGGAGATTGGAACAACACACACAGAAGCAGGAGTGGAGGCCTATAGGCCGTCCTTTTGAGACTAGGATGCAACAGGAATTGGGCACAGAGAAGGTCTCACAAAATCAACCTATTGAGATTGGTCTTGAGTAAGTCCCTGAGGAAGCACATCAAATTCTAAAGGAGGCAATTCAAATTGTTCGGGATGTAAATCTTGATAATAGACCTTTAGCTGTTCCAACTAATCAAAGTAAGGGCAAAGGAGTTCAGGAGAATCCAGATGATCTAGAAGGGTGCCTTGCAAATGTTGATCCTCCTGTTGTGAGTGAATTGGGTAATCCCCTTACTTTTCCTAAATTTGATTTGGTTCTTACTAATTCAATTGAGGTCCCACAAAGTTTGAGTCAACTTGATGGAGAAAAGGGGGAGTTTACTATTAGGAAGAGTAGGAAAACTAGGAGAAAAACTAAGTCGTAGGTCTTTAGTGTAGTTTTTATTTTATGTCTTAAGTTTTTTGGAATATTAAGGGTCTTAATAATTCTAAAAAAACAGTTAGCTGTGAAGTCCTATCTTAAGATTTGTCTGTTGGCCCTCCTAAAATTTTTTCTTGAGGATCAAGTATGATTTAAGTAAATTATGAGGTCTTTAAATGATTATTTTGTGAAGGTAATTATTATATTAATATTGGTAAGATTTTATGACATAGATTAATTGAATTGAAGCGTGAATGTTATAAGAATGAATGAAGGGCATTGTTGGAAGTTCACTTAACAGTATAAGACATAAGGCTTAAAGGAAGGGGCAAAATGGACATTGCACACTCATTAAGGCTATTAAAAGAAGACGAAATTATTGTCTTGTATTTTTAAGAAGGAAGCATCGTGAGTGAGGGAGAGAAGAAGAGAAATACGAAAATGGAAGAAGAAAAGAGAGGGTTTTGTTCTTGAAAGAAAAGAAGGAAGATCTAAGGTGATTTTGAGGTTTATCAAGAAGAGAAAGGAAGAAAAGAAGAGAAAGAAGAGCAAGTTAGGGTTTCATGGTGAATGAAGAGCTTTGGATAAATCAAGTAAGTATAAGCATAAACCCTTTTTGATTTGTTAGATGAAGCATGTTTGATGATATTTAGAAGTGAAACTAAAGTAAATATGTGTGGGAAATTGTTGATGAATGGTTTATGTAAAGATTGTATTGTGGGATATTGATCAAGATAGATTTTGATGTTTTGTTAATGATATTGGGTTGAAATGAGCTTAGAAATCAAGTAGGAATTATGTTTTAGGGTTAAGATGGGTTATATTTGAAACATGGAAAGTATATGGATGAAGAATGTTGAAAACAGGTCTTCGAGAGGTTTTTGGGCTTGTTGGCCACGGAGAACTTTTGCCCTCACCGTGGCAAACTCCAACATTTTCACCGCGGCAAAGCCCATTTTCCTACACAGACATATTTTGGTATTTTAGTCATAAATTTTGCTATAGATATCCAAATAAGGTGATTTTTGATTTTTTGTAAATTAGAGACATAGGGATACAATTGGTATGAAGGAATAAAGTTCCCATTAAGTTTCTAAAGATCCTAATTTTTGAAGGGAAGTTGAACAAAGAATGCTTTATTAGTTTTGGAACAAACCAAAAATGATTAGGGCATAACTTTTAGAGTACTGAACCAAATTGAATGATTTTAGAGCCATTAGAAACTTAAGACAATGGGGAACATTATTCTAAAAGAAAGTATTATCAAATTTCTTTATTTACTTTATCATAAATTAGAATTCCTATTAAATGGAATTTTTGGCTATTGTTAAAGGAAATCAAGGAAGGCAAGAGGAGCAAAGTATTAGGCACCTTTGAGCAAGTCTTTAAGAAAGGAAATCAAGGTAAGTACATGCTTATAATAGAGTAAATAAGCCACTACTATTTTTTTGTTTAAAGCAAATAAGTTTACTGATTTCAAATTGCATCATAAGTGTTGCATCTTTTGTGTTTGCATGATTTGTGAAATCTGCTATGTGTTTGCTCCATGAACTGTGTAATGTTTTATAAAGAGATTTTGCAAGTGATTTCTGAAAAGAATAGCAAGTTTATGAAATCAAGTTTTGCAAGCACGTATGAAATATTGTTTGCTCATGAAACACAAGTTTTCAAGAAGTGCCATTTTGGGCAATACAAGTTTACAAGTTATGAAATACATGTTATATGGGTTT
>JANITX010000009.1:47232184-47251183 GCA_027564395.1 Erythroxylum ulei | reverse complement strand
GCATGATAAGAAGCTAAAGGTTTCAAATGAAGGGCAGTTGCAAAGGAAGAGAGAATGAGGAAATTCTCTCACTAGCCATTATAAATATGTCTATTTTTATTTTACTATCTGATACATTGTTGCATCTATACAAATAATTCTTAGTAGCACATCTATAAAAAAAAGTTGTTGCCTCGTGCTCAACAAAATATGACATACTAGTACTAATTTTCATGAAAAATATATTTATTTTTAAATATTTTTCTTGATTTTGATGTCAAATTACCTTGTTTTACTTAATTTTTTACTTTTAGGTAATTATGATAAATTGACCATGTGATAAGATTATTCAGAATTGGAGGCTTGATAAGTGTAAATTGCATCATGTTTTAAGGCTTAGTTTGATATGTATTTAATTGTTAATTCAATCGCTTAATATATGTTTAGGTTAGAATTGTGTTAGTTTGATAATTATTTGTGTTTAAGTGTTTGTATCGGTTAGTAGAAGTCTTGGAGCTTAAATATTATGTTTTTAAGGTACCTTGATGTGTTTGTTAGTGTTTTAGGGTCAATATCGAAGAACAGAGAAATTTTGAAGACATTCGGGCTGAAACAATAGCCCACAATCGTGGCACAATAGGCCACGATCATTACAGAAGCACCAGAGTTGGCCCACGGTTGTGTCCCACATGCCACGATCATCCTGGGCCCACGATCGTGGCTTGCATGCCACGATCATGACAGAAGGCTCGAATGTTGCCTACGATTGTGGCCTGCATTGGGCAGACACGTAGATACTAAAAAACGACAAGTTTTGAGGGATTTTTCTAACCTTTCGGATCCTGAAAAATCCTAAGGTTACTCAGAACACAAAGGATATTTAAAGAACAAGACACAGAGGTAGAGGGAACTTTGGCATCAGCCATTTTTAAGAAACCATAGAGAGAATTCATCGAGAGATTGAGAAAGAGAATAAGAGAGAAGTGGAGAGGAAGTTGGCTCGACGTATTTCCCAAATTAGGAGTTTCACGACGTCGCTGTCTGCTATCATCTGTTCATATCGTATTTCCTATTTATTTTTAGTTTTATTATTGTATAGAATTGGAATAATAGTTTGATGATAGGATTTTTTGAATGTTGAGGATGTTCTAAACTTATCTTTGGAGTTTTATCTTTAAATTAATGAAATATGATTGTTTATTTTGTATTGGATTTATTGTGATTTAATTATGTGATTACATAATTCGATAATAAACTGAGAGGGTAAATCGAATAAAAAAATAATTAAATTTGGCTAACGAGAGTTAGGTGATTTAATAGAACAAGAATTAAATCAAATTAGTAATTGTGTGAAGAGAGATCTTACATAGGTTTCTGATAGTTTATTAGACAACTTCAGAACTAATTAGGGTTTTGGATAGGTTGTTAATTAAGAGATTGCAACTTCCGTAATCTGATTGTGGTTTATAATTTAGGGTTAATGGTTATAACTCGAAAGAGAGTAATCAACCCTATGATCATCTAGAACCAATAATCCGGTAATTCATAATCAGTTAAGTTAGCATTGAGGATAGGTAAAATTCCCTTTCTCTTATTTGATAATTGCCTTAGATTGATTCTTGAGTGTGTGTTGCAACTGTTAAATAATTAATATTGTCAGATTTTTAATTTGAATGATTGAATTGAATTCTCATTTTAGTTTCGTTTCATTTGAATTTCTGCGATTTGTTCTGGCCTTAGATTTTAGGATTAGATGATCGACACCTTAGGTACTACACTAATGAACCGTGCGCTTGCAGATTATTGAGGGTATTATTAAAACTTACACACATCAACACTCAATCATGGCTATTTCAAGAAAAAACCAAAAGAAAATTACAATTCTTAGAGGAACATAATTTAGCCCATGCGCGTATATTAGCCCATGCCCGATATAAGTCAATCTTTTTTTATTTAATTTTGACTAGTTAGAACTTTTAGATTCTTTAATCAAAATCATTTTTTAAGGGAAAGACAATAAGTCAACTAAAGTTTCACTATTTTTCGTTACTTGTTAAGGAAAAGTATATAGATTAGTAATAGAAAATTTTATAACTTGGATAGAGACTATATTCTACAAAATCACTCTCTTATTTATGTAGTTTTAGCAAGTTGGTAATTTTAGGTCTTCCAATTCACATCGTTTCCTAGAGATAGATTACTTTATTACTTGTCAACGAAAGTGCACTTATTTTAGTTGTGAATAATAAAAATTTTTAGTAACTTGGATAGATAATATAATCTACAAAATATCACCCTCTAACTATTTGAAAGAGAGGGTCAAAAAATAAAAAAGGAGATTAAAGGACAAAATCAAGTTTAAGTAATGTTAAATCATAATTCAATAAGATCAAATGTGTTACAATTCAACAAATAATACAAAAACAAACTCTTGAAAACAATATACATTATACACATTGGTACTGCAACTTTACTGAACAACATTCATTTTTCATCACCTGTTAAATTAGGTTTTGGAATTAAAAACTCTTCTTCTTTTCATTATTATCTATACAAATAAGTGTCTCACAGAATGTCCTGTACAAGTATAAATTTTACTTATGCAAATTCACAAACTTATAAGCAGCCAAATTTTTTAGATTTAGCCCCACAAATCCTTAAATTATTCAAATTCAAGGAAAATGAACTACAATTATTAAATATTATGTATTTAAATTATTGCTTCACCTTAATATTTGAAGGGAGATGCATCATATCATATATATATATATATAAGACATGCAAGGTGATAAGTTTATCTCTCACTAAATTAATGTAAACTGATATTATTTTAAAAGATCAACCCACCTAGCAGCTTAGGCTTAGTCAGTCGTAATCAGATCACTGCCAATTTGGCACTAGAAAAATCATTGTGGGCGGGGTATTCAATGCTTTACAAATGGTTAAAAACGGAAATACTTCAATATTTCAATTCTTCAATGTGATTCCTGTGATGTTTGAATTCTCTATTCTCAAGTTTAACAACAGCAATAAGACAGTTAAACATAAAACCATCCACAGGAGAGGTCCTAACAAAGCCTCCTGACGCCTCCGTTTGCACTATCAATCTTCTTGTTTTTCTTTTCTATCTGACCGACAAAAGACATTGCCGTGTGTTGTTATGTCATAAGCCGCCATGAAGAACTGTACCATGATTAGCTATTTGGTGAAACTCTATTACTTAGCTAGTCTCCTGCAACATACACCTTCTCTGCATAGTATTTTTTCTCACTAGCCGTCTTCTTCTCGTTGCGTTTCTACATATCATACAAGAGTTAGCCTTCGATTACTTGGGACGAGAAGTATCAAACTTGGTTTTTGTAATTTTCTAATTAGAGCATTCCATAATGAAAAGTATCAAACTCGGTTTTCGCCTTAAGATGCCTCATCATCAACCAATTACTAAATAGTAACATCCAACATCAACATACTACTCACTTTAGATCTAAAAATGATTTAAACAGAGGTTTTCTTAACCATCATTGAAATTTCTGAAGTCGCCACAAAACTTCACGGGCACATAGGATGCAAGCAAACTTTTAGCGTTATTAGTTAATGGTTAGGTTATGGGCATCAACTTAAATACGTATTGTTTCTACCGTCATGAATAATTTCATATATGTCCAATTCTTTACATAAGCCAAACAACCTACCTACTATGCATTTAGAAGAATCTAAAATCAAGGCAGTAAGGGAATTGAGAAAGAGGATGTACCATGTAGGTCCCATGATTTGCAACTATTCTTTGAGCCACAGAGGAAGTAGTTATACTTTTAGGGCTTTCGAGCATCTTGAAAATCCCCGTGTTCTTTGGAACTGAATAGGGATCAGGACCACTCTGCATAAAACAACATGAAATTTGAGTTTTAAATGACGAATACAGATGAATGTAGAGGGATATTAAAGTAAATTGAAGAATGAAGCTTACCTTAAACCAGGAGTCACTCTCAGCAACTGTTCCACGTACAACTAAGGAGATATTGAAAGTAGTAATCTGAACATGTCAAACAAGGTACTCCTTAGAATTCAGGGGAAAAAAAATAGTGGCCATTAAATCACATATCACACATTTGTAATAGCAAGCAGATCTAAGCAAAACAAAAATTTGGTGATGCCTGCAAAAGCTCCTAAGTATATGCACAAGATATCAAACAGTAATGTGCTTGTGGAAACAGAAAGAATACAAACAAGAAGAATAAACAAACAAGAAAACCTGCTGATGACTGCATTTCATCAGCAAATGCTTAATGATTCAAGAATTTTAAGTTTAACAATTGGAAAAACACCCTTATCCATGCCAAAATTCACATGAGAATCCTTCTTTGCTGCTTCGAAGCACCTTTTACAATTACTTATCTTATGTAGTAGTTTTTCTTTATGCAGCACACAAATTTTCAAAGTACCAGCATTTGTTTCCAACAGATGGGTCATGGATGTTTATGAATATTGTGCAACAGCTTTTACAATCATAGATATAAAAGGTAGAGATGCTATGATACGATCTAAGAAAAACCACAAGCAGTTATGTGTGCGTGCGGCAATAGCCAACCTGTGCCTGTACATGCGAATCCATCACTGCTGGAACATTGTTTTAGTTTAATTATACATACTAGTAGAATATTTTGTTGGCACACAGATGCAACATTTATAACCAAAAATTGCATATCCAACTAGGCATTGACACTCAAATGAGGCTCCAAGCATGGGGTCACATCCTAAGCAGTCAAAAGAAACTTCAGATTATGAAAGAAAAACTGTCATGTTCTAACAACTATATCAGACAACAGTTATAAATACTAAAATGAAGAAACATACCATGTCTTTAGTAACTTCCCATGGTGCACCAATGATCACTTCATCTACGTAGCGACAGGCCAGAACACTAAGACTACGTTCATGAAGATGCATGATAGGGTGGTGTTTCCCTCTGTGTTCCCTGCATACAATGGCGGCTCCTTATTATATTTCATTAAAATTTCAGTTTATCAGAAATGTTAACAGGATGAATGATTTAGCTGAAGCATTCAGATTGTGAGGGGTGCAAATGAAATCCACATGAAGTATGACAGTAGTAGAAGCAAACCTCACAATCTGATCAGTGTGAATCCCCACAAGAAGAAAATCACCAAGCTGTCTTGCACACCTAAGAATCTGAAAATAAGAACAAGAACAGGCACAAGGCAATAAGAATTATCAGCAAATTTCATACATAAATTTCCAAGAGATAACACTACATAACTCCACGATAAATCACAAAAAGAAGTTTTTAATAGAAAAAATAAAAAAAATAAAAGCTAGATAGGAGAACAACATCATAAAAGAAATGGAGGAATGATGAATGACATAATCGTCAAAGTATTATTAATAAATGAAGTCTTCTTCAGCCTCTAATAGAAAGAATTAAAAAATAAATAAAAGCTAGATAGGAGAACAAATTCATAAAAGAATTGGGGGAATGATGACTATGACATAATATTCATAGTCTTATCAATAGGTGAAATCTTCTTCAGCCTCTGTGTATAATCATAACCAATAAAGCATCAAATACAGTAACAATTTTGTTCTCGATAAGAAGATACCAATTCCAGAGAACTCTCATGCAACCATGATGAAGTAGCAAATGACAATTGATTTCTCCAGCTTACCAAAGAAGCCAGTAAGAATTTTTATAAAAAGTTGACTCTTCCTTTTGAACAATAGACTTATATCAATGAAGAATTGGCATGATTTATATCATATGACAAGCAGGTTTCTTCACAGTTTGCAGATCTTCAAAGTATAAATTTCAAACTAAATAACCCTAATCCTGAAGCTCTTCGTAATGTAGGGCATCAAAAAGCATTGTTTTAAAAATTGTCTCATCAAATCTTTCCCATCCATAAACAAAAAAAAGCAAGAAACTAATTCTCTAAGACAGCATTATGCAAAATAAGGTACCGTATACTATTGGAATCGTATGAGATAACCAAACAAAACATCTTATCCAACCTTCTATTTGACTCAAACGTGTTCTAAAAAGAAAAAAGTTGAGGCATTTCGAATTGTTTGTTCACAAAAACAAAGTCAAGGAAAACCTCTAAACTTTTTCAATATTTTGACCTTGGACAAAATAGTTTGAGAGAAGATCTTGTGTCACATGGAAGCTTGCACCAATCCTTTTCCTAAACTCTTGTCATTGGGTTAGCCAAAGACTTAACATTTTTTGTTCTCATAAAGAAAAGTGCCGCAGAGCTAAAGATCTCCTGCTATAATTTCCATAATTCACGCTGTGGAAGGTTACCGTAAATGCTGCTCATCTACTGTAAACGCTGAGTCTACTGGATAAAAAAATGCCTTTAACCATTCCTATTCTAAAATATAGAATAAATTGATGCCCAACCTCACAAAGTATTGTTAACATCAACTCATTTCCCCCCTTAAGATTGTTCTGAATGTTCTACAACCTATTACTCAGATCCGCAAGAATTAAACCAATAGGAATGAAATAATCAAGTTTGACGATAAGTAAGAACCAGTATCCTATCCTGGAAAAATGACTTCTTTCTTGTGCAGTTTGACAGTGCAATTAGATAAAACTTGAGAAATGGGCTTATTCAGAAGTTTAAAAATTAGACTAACAATCCATGTCAAAGTGATATTAGCAGGTAACCAAGTTCATAAGATATTCTAGAAGTAAATAGAAGTCTGGCACCCTATCAGATACCAAATTGAAACTAAGAATTGATTATATAAATGTAGCAAAATCCTCCACAGCAAAAAGTTGAAGATATCAAATAGCAAACTATACCTCCACATGTCCAGCATGGAAAAGATCAAATGCTCCATCAATGTACACAACTCGTGCATTAGGCCCAGGTCCCTGGAATTAAAAGAAATAAGAATTGTCATTTGAGTAGCTAAGCTTCAAATTACGCCAATGCAAGATCAGTCCTTCCTCCTTCAATAAATCAAAAGTATGCAATCGGTACCACTAAACACAAGCAAGATGGGAATGGAAATTTCCCATAGACCAGTCTATAGTCCCTAATTTCTTTCATTTCCAGTCTGTTTGCTACTTTGTTACTAGTACTAGATCCTAATCACAGAACTTTAGTAAATTTTGGCCACTTCAGCTGTGCCTCCCACAACAAACACATGCAAACCTATAAAGAAGACTCAATCCTTCTGTTCGCTGAAATTGGTGAATGAACATGGGAGCAAATTCTTTTCCATAAAAATCTTTTAACTACTTTGTGAGTATATGAGCCCAATCATAGAGCTTTAATGGATTCCGAAAATCTAACCAATCCCTTTTCTGTTTTCTTACAACTTCCAAGATCTTCCAAGATGTATCGGGTACTAAGCCAATTGTCCATAATGAGTCACTGCTACTTTCAAAATTTGATACGATCATCTTCACATGTAACAAAAAATAGATTCATGTACCAGTAATTCTCCAACCCAATCCCAGCTAATTGGTTTACCATGATGACAGCAAGCCCCACCATCGTTCAACAAACTCATAAAATCCAAGGAAGTTACATAACAGATCTCCTTATACCCCTTAGCTTTGTTCATGTTCACGACACCAGTAACTTCTCATTTTTTTGGTTATTTCAGAAAGTACGTGAAATTCTTAGTCTATGCAAATTGCAATGCTTACAAACTGATCCTTCTGAAAATGAAATGCAACAAAGTGATACCTTGCCATTTGAGAACTGCACAATCCGACGTGATGTTGGTAGAAAGCGAGATATATAGCCAGTACTTGGGTGACTTTCTTCATGAGCATCTATTGGTGAATTATCTTCAACAACGTTTCCATCCTTACAGGAAGCAAGTATCCTCCCTGCGTTGCAATTTGGGCGAACGAATAAATATTAGTCAAGTCAGAATCGTGAAGGATGATTACACACACACACAGAGAGAGAGAGAGAGAGAAGGAGAGAGAGGTTCTACATCAAACACATCAAATTTTTATCTTTCATCCGCATAAGCCAAAATAGAAAGCTTTCCGAGCTCCTAATGCCATTTTTCTTGCAACAATCTAAAAAAAATCATCGAAAATGAGTGTACCAAGAATATCTGTGCTGGAGACCCCTTCCGTCCGCTTAATCTGCTTGTAACGACCAGCTTTCTTAGCCAGTGCATAAGCATCCGTTCCATCCGGAAGCAAGCAAGGATCATCTCCATGTATTATATAGTCAATCTTGTGCTCATTGAAGAGACTTCTCATGAATTGCTCCGTAATCGCATAGGGGGCATCAGCTATAACTTCATCCACCCACTTTAATCCACTCACAAGAGCCAGCCTAAAAACAAATCAAGAATTAGATCCAGGTGATCTCAATTCTATTCAGATAATCTAAGCAATGTGTTACCAAATTTAGCAAATGCTAAGAAAAGGGTCGCAACTCCCGACACAAAGAAGAAGTCTTTAACATTAAAAACAACTCAGAAGCAACCAGGAGGGAATGAAGAATATTTAGGAATACCTCTCCTCCATGGGCAAGACAGGAGGACCCTTATTAGCAATGATCTCCTCATCGCTGACAACACCCACAACCAACTCGTCACCCAAAGCCTTGGCTTGCCGTAAGGCGTTGGCGTGGCCATAATGCATGAGATCAAAGCAACCATCCATGTAAACTCGTACACGCTTCTTTTTCTCCAATTTCTTTTTATGAAAAAGACCCAGATCGGACCACATGTAAGGCAACGAAGACAGCCCAATTCCGCCGAAATAGGTAGTGGAGAGGCCAAGCAATGCGGCCGTTAACATAAGACCGCCGAACAGATGTGGGTAGTAATAAACCCCATCCCATATCCAGTTGCTGCTCTCGTAATCCATAGCTTGTCAACCCACAAATCTCTCCTTTGCTCTTTCAAGCAAGAGCAGAGCAGAGCAAAAGAACCCACGAGCCTGCAGTTTCACGTCGATGAATCAAGAGCAATCTCAAGAGGGACAACCTTTAGTCATAAAAATATAAATCTTACCCACAAGTGCCAATCAAAATTGTGGTTTAGGAATTAGGATGAGGAAATAAAAGCAGGTGAAAGAGATAAAAATTGAGAAAGCAGAGTTAGAGCATAGGATTTGATGATTGGGAGATGGGAGTGACAGAGATTTGGAAAGCGCAGGGACTAGGGAGGGAGGAGGAGCAAAAGAAGAAAATATCTTGTTATTTTGATGTCCGAATTTTGTTGCTCCAAATTCTCTCTGCCCTGTTGTGTCTGTGTCCGCTATTTGATGTTTGCTAAGAACGAGGAGCCTACTTCGCCCTCTCGTCTCGTCTCGTCCTCCTCAGTCCTTAGATTTGGCTTTTCTTTTCCTTAATTCCAAAGCAAAGCAAAGAAATACAAATTTTCTTTTTATTATTACTATTATATTATAATGGTCGTTTTGCTTACGTAAGCGTGTGCGTGCCGCCCATGAATTTCCTGATTCCTATATTCGTATGAACTCATGCATGCAACTAATTTTATTTACTTGATCATCACTGATTTTCCTTCAAATGTTCTTTTCAACTGTTTCTTTTTATGATTAAATTTGATACTGTTCCTATAAAATTTTTAAGGCTTTGGTTAATTTTTACAAAATCACATAAGCCCCCCCACCTTATTTATTATAAATGATAAGTTTAAGTTTTATGTAACTTGAGCAAATACCAGGGCCGCTTGGGCTATTGGGCAAGGGTAACTTGGGTATAGAGCTCATTTTTATAAATAATAAAATAGGGTTCATTTTTATTCTCATAAAAAATAAAATGAAGTAAAATAGGGCTTATTTTTGTCCTTATAAAGAATAACAAAAGACACATATTTTGTTTCTTGTCTTTTGTTTCTTTTTATTCTTTATAAGAGTCCAAAAATAAGTAAAAATAGGAACTCATTTTTTCACCTTACTTAGGGCTATAAAATATTAAGACCGGTCCAAGCGAATACTGACTAAGTAAAGATCTTATATATTGTGTAATTCTTTACAAAATCTCTCGTGTAGTAAATCCGAAAAAGAAAGAATAGTTGACAAATCTTAAGGGCGAATACCTTAAGCCCCCATCTTATTTTTTATAAATGTTAAGTTTAAGAGGGGTGCTTGGTTGATGTGTTTGGGAAGAGATTAATGGATAAGGAATGAAAAGTGAGTGGTTAGTTGTTGATTATCATTATAGGAGCAATAGTTTGATATCTCACTTTTGAGAAATCCTTCGTAACCTTCATTTAATTGAGGAATGAAACTTATTCCTTAACAGTGACTCTTTTTTTTTTAAAAAATTATACTAATGAATTAAAATATAATTAATTAAAATATAATTTATTCATTAATTAAAATATAATTCATTCATTAATTAATACATTATATTTAGTTAATTACAATATAATTAATTAAAATATAATAAATTAATTAAAATATAATAAATTTTTATTTGTTAATATTTTTTACAAACTAACACTATCAATAGTAATGATAATCATTTTTTCCTCTTAACCAACTATCATAATTATAATGATAATATTTATTCTCTTTGCTTATTATATTCATTCTTATTCCTATTACCATTCTTCCATGCGAACCAACCAGCCCCTAAGTCTTATGTAGCTTGAGCAAATACTTGGCTCAAGGTCGGCCCTAGTATTTGCTCAAGCTACATAAAACTTAAACTTAACATTTATGAGAAATAAGGTAGGGGCTTATGTGATTTTGTAAAATTTGGACAAGGGCAGCTTGGATATCTACCTAAGGCCATCATCATAAATAGTAAAATAAAGCTCGTTTTTATTCTCATAAAAAATGAAATAAAATATTACTCATTTTTTTCTCTAAAAAATTAAATGAAGTAAAAAAGAGATCACTCTTGTCCTTATAAATAATAACAAAAGACGCATATTTTGATTGTTTTTATTCTTTATAAAAGTCCAAAAAAAGGTAAAAATAGGAATCCTTTTTTTTGTTTACCTTACCTAAGACCTATAAAATACTAGGAACAATCATAGCGAACACTGATTAAGTAAAGATTTTATATATTGTGTAATTCTTTAGAAAAACTTTCTTATAAATAAGAAAAAGAAAGAATAGTTGACAAATCTTAAGGGCGAATGTCTTGAGCCTTTGTAAACTTGGGGGAGAGTTAGTAAAAAATGTAATCACAGAGCTCACGTATATTTTAAGAAATTTTTAAAGCCTTTGTAAACTTGGGGGAGAGTTAATAAAAAATGTAATCACAGAGCTCACGTATATTTTAAGAAATTTTTAAAAAATTCTAATTTTTAAAATTTAAAAATCCTAGCTTTTAATTTTTTAGAAAAACTTCTTTTCTTATACTTCAATTAAAATAATAAAATACATGTGTATAACCACGTATCATATGTGACTAATCAAATATTAATAATATAGTAATTCAACTCAATTCTTAAGTCCAATATAAATCACTTAAATTTGATTTTAAATAATAATTTAAGATAATTATAATAAATTATTAGTTTATATAATGTTTAATTAATTCTATTTAAGTTTAAGAACTGAGTTCGATCGTCAAATAAGTAGCTTTTTGTTAGCAATTATATAATATTTATACCAAGCGTGTTTCATCATATTTTTCAACAGAAATCTAATAGAAGAGATTTTTCTAGAAAATTAAAACTACAAGGAGTGTTTTTCAAGAATTTTAAATATTAAGTTGATTTTTTAAAAGTATTTTAAACTACAAGGGATGTCCATGTCTTTTATCGTTGATAAAATTTAATGAAATTAATCTCAAATAATCAAATAAATATCTAAAATTGATAGGAACAACAATATAAAAATTAAACATGAAGATAAATTCATGAACGAGAAAATATATCTTTATTAAAAATAGATAGGTAACATTACTTATAAAATTTATAAAATGTATTATTAATCACATAAGTATTTATATAGAAATACAATACTATAGTTAAAAAATTGTTTGAATTAATATGTTGATAAGCTTCTTGTTTGAATTTTATATCTTCTTTTCAAGTTATAAATGTGTCTCCTTTTTGTCCTTCCAATGCAGTTAATTTTTCAATCACTATATTAATTATATATATATTCCATATTTTGATCAAATGTTCTTTCCACGTTTAGTCCACTAAAGAGTTTCACTTTTGTGATGTATCAATTTAATCCAAAAATCAAATTATGTAGGATCCATCATAATTGTCCAAGTCAAAATATTTTAACTGTTAGAAATACATGTTAGTGGACTAATATAATCACAACTTAATTTCCATATGCCTAACCACAAATTAAATTGCCTAATGTATATTTAATAACCATAATGGGATGGTTAATTTGCTAATTGCATTTGAGGCACATAGTAGTACTTTAATTACTATTTGTTGGCCCATTAAACTATAGTCCATATCATCCAATTAATAATGTGACAATTAGCCCATTCTACCCCTTAGGGTAGAACATGACATAAGGTGAGATTGTTAGGTTACATACATTGTGTGTATTGGGTGAGATAGAAAAAAGGGTCTTCTACCATCAAGCTCTCTTGCACAAGGTTTGTATTTTCTCCTTTTGATAGGTTTTGTTGGAGCATGGAAATAGTGCAAACCCAAATGCCAAGTGTTGGAGGTATGTTCTTTAATCTTGTAATGCTCTAAATAAAATAGATCTTGGTTGTTGGATGTGTTTAATGCTGCATTTATTGTTAGCATTAACATCCCTTGCTCACATACTTGAAAAATAATATGTATCATAATAAGAGATCTAATATTATATATCTGTTAGAAATACACAATCTGTCAACTAAAAGCAAATGTTCGAGTAAACTCAACATCCAAAACTATATTATTTATTGCATCAATTATTACCTCAATCTTATTATATTAACACTTTTGTATTCCTATTTCTTTCTACAAAGAATATTGGCCCTTTTTTAATATATCTAAATGAAAACTTAGATATAGAATTATCCTTAAATTTTTCAATCCTTCAAATTAAATTGATTTTCTCTTCTTCAATGTCCAATGAGATTAAAATATTTATGCTTTTTTAGAAAATATTTATAATGAACATTAATTCAAATTTTTTGAACTAAAAACTAAATAAAAAGGGTTTTTACTTTAACGCTCAAATAGCTTAAAGGATATTCACACAATATAAGTTGATATCATAACTTATGTTATCTTTATTGGTTAGCTACACACATATGGTAAGATTAATGTGCTAAGTATTGATTTAACTAAAAATCTTATTGGACTAAGAATTATATTAAGGATAAAAAGCATATAAAGAAATGAAAGGTGTTAAAACTATCTTGAAAATGACACTTTAATGTTTAAGTTATCAAAGGAAAAGAGTTGTTTAATTGAGCATGGAGAATGGTTAAAAAAAAGGAGTAAATGAATGTTAACTAAATGATTAATATCTTTTTATTGTGAATTTTTAAAAAGGATGATATTTAATATAACTCTAACTCTCTAGCATTTAAATCTCGATACAATCTATATGATCAACTAGATAAAGAAATCACATTTGTATCCATTAAGAACTATATGGTCTTTACTAGATTCAGACTCTTTCAATGGGCGTTCTCCTTGTAAGGTTTATCCTAACTAGGTTTATCCAACTCTAGGTTGACCATTGGCTCTTTGAATAGGTGTTTTATATGCATATATTGAACATGTATGTGTTGAGCCTATAATATGTTAAACCTAAGTATGCTGAGTGTACATATGTTAGCATGTGTTTGCTAGCCTCTATAGACTGAACCAACATATGTTGTAAATGTGTAATGCCCCAAAATATACTCTAGTTGAAATGTTACATGTTCATGAAAGTACATGTATGATTGGTGGTTCAAAATTGAGATAAGATTGAGAATGTCACATGACTTGAATTTTTGTTTGCTGAATTATAGTTTGTGAATTGGAACTAATTCATTCCATTAGAGAATTGAGGTAATTAAATGTAAATTTTGTCTAGGAAAAATTATCAAGTGACAAGTTAAGTTGGTACATGGAAATTAAAATGACTAAGCATAGGATTAGTGACATTTGGCTTAGCTAATACATTAACAAATGGCTTAATTGAATGGTGACATTTGGCAGCCACATATGATGACATGTAGATGGCTTCATTGAAGGATATGTAGCATACCTTCAGGTGTGACATGTGGCCATAGTAAATCACGACACCTTGCAAAGCAAGTGCTAATTCACTTTAGCTCATTTAGAGTTTCTGCAATTTCTCTCTTTATGCTTGCATTCTCTCCACCAAAACCTCTCCCATTTTCTATGAACTTCTAGAATTTTGCTGGAGTTTGGATTATCAACCCTTGGAAGCTTTGTAAGTTATTACATTAAGAAGTAGGTCTTGTGATTCTATGTATTATTACCTTATTGATGCTGAAAGTTACACATTAAACTTAGGTATGTGCTGGTTGTTTGCAAGCTTGGTTTAGCTAAGTTCTTGAAGTTGAATTTGAAGTTTAGTAAGGTAAGGGAATTATAAATTTGGTATCCTGTTATAACATGTATTGTTTGATGTTTGAAATGGATCATATGTGTACTGAATTAAGAAAGAATTGAGGTTAGAAACATGTTGGATACTGGTTCAAAAGAGTAGTTCCACTGGACAAGTATCGGTATTTTAGCCATACCTTGACCTGTAGGCATCCAAATGGGATGAATTTAAATGAAGATTAAACTATATACTTATATCTACAACTTTCATGAAGGAGTCAAATATGATTTCTGTCACTAAGAGTGTCTTAAAGTTGAGTTTTTGGATTCTGTCACTGTTTGAGGATAGTTTCTAGTATTTTGGTTATAACTTTCAAAATACTGGACTAAATTGCATAAAATTGGTGTTATTAGAAACCTAAGACAAAATTGAGCAATTTTTTAGAATAATTTTTGGCCTAAATCCTTCATTTTCATTGTCAAAATGGCCATATAAAATTGACTTGAAAAAATATTTTTGGAAAGAGCTAGAAGAAGTTGGAATAAAAGGTAGTGCACAATCGTGCATAAGCATGATCATGACTCTAAGGGGCCATGAAGGGGCTGCACAATTGTGCATGAAGGGGAGGATCAATTGGAAGTGCACGATCGTACATAAACACAATCGTGATAGTGGATGTATTCTACTATTTGACAGCTTTGAACATCCTTCACTCTTTTGATCATAACTTCTTCTCTGGACCTTCGATTGACTTGAGATTTGTACCACAAACTCCTCACACATTGATCTTCCTCTCCACCAAGTTTAATTGTCATCTTAAATCATTAATAATGAATAGTTGTTTACCAAATGTTCAGGTGTGGAATTTTGGAGATGTTATATGAATGAATGAGAGTTTGGATATTGTATGACATGTTAGTTTGTTTAGAATCTATGATTATGTCAAGTTGAAAAAAGTTGAATATTTTGCAATATGTTCCTCACATGAGGATTCTGAAATGAACTTGTTTGTTTTAAAACTGTTAAGTCCTAGTTATAGGAAAATAGGCATGCTTAGAAGGGTCGCAACTGCTTTTGTGATACTTCGATGTCTCCTGTTACTGACAATTCGGTGTCTCCTGTTATTGACACTTCGGTGTCTCCTATTATTGAAGCATAAGTATCTCCTGTTCTGTGATACTGATCACGATATCTCCTGTATTAGTCCCGTTACCCACTTTTGTAAAACAGATTAGTGGTCTAACTTGTTTTGTATTTTGATACATGTTTAGTTTTGCTATAAATAAAGTTTGTTCTAGTTCAAATCATGTTCTGATTTGAAGGGTTTACGCTATTATGATATTCAATTCTGACATTTGTACAGTCTGAGATGGGATTTAAATGATTTGCTTTAACATGAGAAATATTTTATATTGTTAAGTTATATTTGGTTCTGAAATACATTGTGTTTGAATTCTGATACTGGTGAGTTTTGCTTTGGAACAAATATATATTCTATTGTGCTATGTTATATTCTATTCTGTGATTCAAGGTATTTGGATTGCTTTTGAATATGTGAATGTTTAGATGACTGTTAAAGATAGTTGTCAATATGTATCCTATTTAGTTATTCCCCACTAAGCTATATGCTTAGCACAGTGGATTTGTCTCGTGTAGGTTCAGAAAGAAGGGTATAAAGATTGCGATAAAGACAACCGCAATGTCCAATGAAGATTGTGTTTTGTTGTGAATAATGTTTAGTTTGTTGTTGTTACTGACTTATACTCAATATGATGAGATAGTTGTCTTTTTGCATATATGGTTTGTAATATTTATCCACAGAAAGACATTTGGATTTCAAGGCATGAAAAATATTTATGTTATGTCATTACATATTGTATAGTATGTTTAAAACATAATGAATTGTAATGTAATATATGTTTGCTTCAGTTTCTGGGAATGCATGTAATGAATGTTTCGTATGTTTTAAAATGTTTCTGTAGTGTTTTGTATGACACTTGCATATCCTCCCAGGGGGTATGTGGGTGTTACAAATGTATATATTAAGTCTCCAAATGTTAAGTTTGCACATATTAAGCAGGCATATGCTAAGTTTATATATTTTGCGCCTGAATTTGCTAAGTCTACATATATGGATCTTGCATATGCTAAGACTATATATGTTGAGCCTACATATGTTTAGAATGTACATATTAAGACTACATATGTTAAGTCTACATATAGGAGCCTGCATTTGTTAGCTTGCATATGTTGAGCCTATATATATTAAACCTACATATGTTGATTATTAAGCTTGCACATATTAAGATCACATATACTTACATATTGTATAATATGTTTAAAACATAATGAAATGTAATGTAATATATGTTTGCTTTAGTTTCTTGGAATGCATGTAATGAATGTTTCGTATGTTTTGAAATGTTTCCGTAGTGTTTTGTGTGACACTTGCATATCCTCCCAAAGAGTATGTGGGTGTTACATCTTTTAGTATCAGAGCATGGTTTAGGCAATTTTGGTTTAACCAGCACTTAACCATTGCTTATATTTGGTTGAAAAAGTTGTGTTTTGGCCTAATGCGGTTTGTCCCATATTTTGATTATAGAATTAAAGATGGAAAGATCTCACGAAGCCGTTGACGAGGTTGCTGAGAGTAATAATCCTAAGCGAACTTGTCCATCAATATCTGGACCCTTTAGGATCAATCTAGGTGAAGCTGAGGTGCCACCTTCTCCTCCAGCTTAGGGAGAGACTTTAGTTAATTTGTCTCAGGATATGATGACATTACTGTATCGGATGACTGCACCCAAAGCTCCGATTGATTAGCTATGAAAGGATGGAGCTGAGTAATTTACTAGGACATCTTTGGAGGAATCTAAAAGAGCTGAGTACTGGATAGAGAAAGTAAAGAGGGTGTTAGATGAAATCAGTTGTCCACTAGATCAGATGGTGTACTGTGTTGTCTCTCTTCTTCAGAGAGTAGCCTATGAATGGTGGAAGTTCGTTTTGAGGAATCCTCAACTACCAATGCCTCTGACTTGGGATTTCTTTACCCAAGAGTTCAAAGCCAAGTATGTTACAAAGGCTTACAAAAAGGAGAAGTGGAAGCAATTTCTGAACCTGAAATAAAGGAACTTGTTAGTTGCTGAGTATGACCGAAAATTCAATGGACTCAACAAGTATACCTCCGAGCTAGTACTTACTGAGGAGTTCCGGTGTCATCAGTTCTAGGATGGTTTGAATGATTCCATCAAGGAGCATCTGACGACATTTACCCTTTTGTAGCAAGTGACTTACCATCAGCTAGTGCAAGTTGCTATGAAAATAGAAAGGCAAGAGATCGTTAGGAGAGAAAGGAGTCAACAAAGGGGCTTTGCTAGAGGATGTTTGTCCTCGGGCAAGTGAAATCGGGAAGGTGCTTTCTCTGCACCAGAAGTTACTCAGAGATCTGTGACTAGGGAAGGACACAAAATTTTCCCTCATCGACTGCAAGGACAAAGGATAGGAACAAAAGGAAAGCAAGAGGAAGAGAAAATTAGTTCAGGGAGAATCTACTGTAGAAAGTAAGTACAGATTAAGAAGACAAAAGAAGGAACTTGATCAAAGATCCTTCTCCATACCCTTTGAGGAAGGTGATATCCAGCGACAGAGAGAATCTCACAAGTAAATTGGACTTGAGAAAAGAAGTAAGTAATTAGATGAAGAAGAAGCAAGGAAGGACGAACCAAACAGAACTATCTCACTTACGAGTGTTGGTTGAGGAATGAGACCTTCATAGCCACTAAAGGAATCAAACCTAATTGGGGAAGATGATGGGTAACGAGAAGTGGAGAAGATGGGAATTTTCTTCTTTAATTCAAACCCCTTCAGTAATCAAGAAATATTGTCATGTTGTAAATGTAGGGACCTAGAAATGAAGTTGTTTTTATTAAGAATGTGGTTAGTAGTCGTTGGGAGGTTTAGCAAAGAAGCATAACTCTGAAAGTTGTTGTACTATTCGTTGACTCATTTTCAATATATACTCCATTTAGTTTTTTTAAAAAAAGTGTACAGATCATAAACTTGTAGTATCAAAAGGTATCGATGTTATGAGGAATAGGTAAAACTAATTGAACCTAACTTTGTCTAAGGTAATAAAATATGATTTGAGTGAAATATTGACAGAAAATTCAAACAATTAAATAAAATCAATCAAATAACAAATATCAAATAAGTTGTAGCAATTATTTAGGGATGATCAAGAATGAATGTATAGGATTTATTCTTTTGTTCCCTTAATAACTATTGATCCAATTATGTGCTGATCCTAGATTTTCAAAAGGGTTGATTACTGTAACATCCCACTCCCGCATGACCCGAACCCGACATCGTTGGTGATATCCAAGTCCGTGCCCCGCGAGGGTGGCGTACTACATCAGTCGGTCAGACGAAACTCAGTATACTTTTTTTTAAAACATTCATTCGCGCGGAATAGACAGTAATAATCTGAGCCCACGTTCAGAAATAAACAGTTTCAGTTTCAGAAATAAACATTTTCAGTTATTACAATCATTCAACAATAA
>JANITX010000009.1:47064560-47078843 GCA_027564395.1 Erythroxylum ulei | reverse complement strand
TAAGTCAATTTGCTTTAGGACCTATTGAGTCCTAAAACACTAAACTATTTCTAATAATAAAGAAAGCCCTTTCAGAATTGATTTCTTAACTATGTCTTGACAGTCCCCAATTGTCAGTTTCCCGTTCAGAAATCATGATCAAACCCCAAAGCTAATAACTCTGTTTCTGCCATGTTATTAATAGTAAGCATTAAGAATAATTTCACTTGCGCAATAGAACGTTACCAATCTCCAACAAAGCAAAACAGCTAAACCAAAATCAAACCCACTTTGCCCAGAAAAATTAAAAATAAAAAAGAGAGAAATTATAAACCCAGAGAGAGAGAGAGATCACACTCACAGAGGCGTAAGTAGGGTGATCGGGAGTATGAAAACTGGGGAAGAGTTGACGAAGCTGAGTCTCAACGTGGGTACTGAGCTCCATTGAAATGGGGTTCTTGGAGGGGGCAATTCCTAGGAGATTAGCAATCACATTGTCTCTGACATTTCCAACTATGAGCTCATATCTGTTGTCAGGTGGAGTCTGGGTTATAAGCCTTTGAGGTTGTTGCCATGGAATGAGTTCAAGTGAAGGAGAAATGTTTTCTGATTCCATCTTGTTGTTGCTACAGAGACTTAGGGTTGATGGGTTTTGTAAAGAATTTGACGAGAAGAACCGCTTTTTTCCGGTACCAACGTAACGGTTTTCCCATTTTTTACGTGACTTGAATTCCAAGTAAACAAAGGTTAAATCTCAACATTTTTATTGTCTTTTAGGTTGATATCTTATTGGTTGGGATTCAACCTCAGGATTAGGTTATTTTGTTTGTTTTTTTTATGGGGCTTATTTATTTATTCCTGTCCGTCGCTCTGTATATATTGTCAGGAATCCCACATCGGACAACTATAAAGGCATTCAAGAGTTTATAATAATATGCAAAACTCCCCCTCTTGAGCTAGCTTTTAGGGGTGAGTTAGGCACTTTCTAACATGGTATCAGAGCCAGGTTGTTTCGATGGTTTGGGGCGGTGTCCGGTTATGTCCCTTTGCCCAATATGTCCATCAGATGTCCAGTCCTGCTCTGGACTGAGGGGATGTATCAGGAATCCCACATCGGACAATTACAAAGGTATTCAAGAGTTTATAATAGTGTGCAAACCTCCCCCTCTTGAGCTAACTTTTAGAGGTGAGTTAGGCACTTTCTAACAGAATACGTGATAAAATGCATGTCTTGCACATTTTCATAATGTACAAAATATTCGTATTCTCAAGTGATGTGTCATATCATTATAAGTTCAACTTGTATTTAGAACTTAAATGTAAATATACACTAAATTTAATTAAAAATGAATGTCTTACTATTGCCAATTAATTATTACTTTTTAGTTTCTACTTATATATAAATTGCTTAAGAATTTACATAATATCCTATGTGTCAAAATATCCTTTTTTAATATTTATTTATTTCAACATTTCTATTAAGTGGTTAAACATTTCTATTAACTGGTGGGACTCTACCAATTTTTGTTCTTTATATCAATCAATCAAATCAAATCAAATCAATCAGAAGATATTTATGGGAGTGCTCACGGAATTTCATCCCAATGTCTTCGTCTGTCTTTTCACGAGGCCTAACTCATTTACATTTAACCTCCTCCTTGTATTTTATTGTCCCATTTTAATTTAAAAAGATTTTTTTTATCCATTTCCTTTTATTGTTATCTTCACTTTACTTTCTTGGCTAAAAAAAATGCTATTGCCTGCCAAAATTACCTTAAGTTTTTTACTCTTTTAGTTCGATCCTATCCTTTTCTCTTTTTGTTTCTCAATATTCTCTTTTTCTCTAGCTCTAGTTTTCTATCCATTTAATTCCCCTATTTCTCTCGACTCTTTTTCTTAAGAAAATGATTGAAGTATTATGAGTTATCTTTATTTTCCACAATTTTTTTTATTTTTTATAATTCTTTAAAGTTCTTTTGCTTTTATGGGGAGCTTAAAATTTTTGGGTAATGGATTGTTCTTGATTTTTTTCCTTTATGGTGCATGAGTGCTTTGTTTCTGCTTTATCTTTCAATGGTTTCTTTTTTATTGTGTTTTGGATTTGTGGTTTGCGATTTAGTGGGTACATAAGCTATTAAAATATCGAAACTTTATTGTAATCTTGATCAATTGCAACGGCACAAAATTTTAGTTCTTTTTAGTGTTAAATGAATTATAAAGTCTAAGTTTTTTTTGATATAAAAGAGTAGTAAATTGGTATTTTAGCATTCAATGTCTTTTTTGTCTTTACTGTTACTTTTTCCCTTTTGTCGATTTTGCTTTTATTGTTTGTTTTTGTTATGGTTCTTATGCTTTTGAGTATATATTCTACAATAACATTGACTTGTATGATTGGAGCTCTTAGTACTAGGTCAAAGCTCATCTTTCATGGAGTTTGCATGAAATTCTACATTTCCAAGCGATTTAGGGATTGTTTGGGTTAAATTTTTTTTACCTTTTTCTACTTTTATCTTTTTCACATTAGATGTTGGGGCCTTAATTGTTTACAAATTAATTTTTTCCTAATTAGATTTAATTACTTTGAACTTTTGAATGTGAAAAACATAGCTTGAAATTTAGAAAACCTTGTATTTTTCCTTGACTGATCTTTTTTATGTCCTTTCTAAAGAGACTCGTCTATATTGGACATAGCATAGCTTTATTTATACTTCACCTCTATTTTACCTTAATAAGCAAAATTAATCAGGTTGACGATTAACTCCTCAAACTCTCACTCAATTCATAAAAACAACAAAATAACATGTTTCACATTCTACATTGTGCTTCCAGAAACATATAAAATTAAAGATGGGTGTCTTAATTAGTAACATGAGCTTAATTAGTTAATTTTTTGCGACGTTTATTTATGTAGTTTGAAACCTTATATTTGCGATCTATGTATTTTTACTAACTTTTTTTTCTTATTTTTATTAGTTTATCAATTAGTAGAAGATTGGTTGAAGAATGTTCACTTTAAAATTGCATTATGGTGGTATGTTTAAGAAAAATCCAGATTGGCATTATATGGAAGGTGAAGTTTCATATTTATGGAGCCATGGAGTGGATATGGTGTTACTGAATGATTTAAGTTTATTCCATAAATCTCTTCTTTGGAACTGAAAGTTGCTTGCATAGATGAATTACACATTAAGCTGGATGTGCTCCTGCATGAAAGATAAATTCATATGCATAGCTTATCCATTTGAGTCTAAGAGATCCACCTTGAGTTCATCCTCCCTATAGCAAATAACTATTATACTAAAAGCATGATGTTTGTGGTTGGTAATCATATTCCATTGGGAACCAAAAATGTCCAACTTGGCTAGATTTTATAATTTGACTTTGATTTCTAGTAATCTGATGATGAGATATTTCTCTCACAAAACAAAGTCCCTTAAAGCTAACAATTTAATGGGAAAATTTATTCCACGTACGTTCCGTGCAATAATGGACATGGTTAAAAGGTTTGGCTTGTGGAGCCTTTCCCTTTTCCCCTCTTGGATCTCCTTCTCTCTAATTTGTGGAATTTAGCATTTCCTACAGATTCTTTAGGTGCAGTAGAAGGTTTGGGGGCTGCAATGATATCTAATTGGATAGGATTAGTGTGACTTACAATTGATTTTCCTTCAGTATTGTGCATAACTCCTGAAGTGGTGGGTATGGTGATATGGTCATCATTGGCATCTATTTGAGTAATAAGTTTGTATTTGGTGTTTGTGGTACTTCCTGCTCTGCATTGCATGTTATACTGTGCTCCTTAGATGTATGCATGTGTGTTGTTTGACAATTTTGTACTAACTCATTGTATTGTCTCTCCATATTGTCAGGCGGTATAGAATCACCACTTATTGGCACCTAGTGACATTGGATGTCGAGGGAAGGGATTTTTATAAGGATTTTAGAGGTGTAATTATTTCAGCTAACTCTATAAGCTCATGATAACTTCATGTTTTGAAGATCTTGCCTGTAGCCTTCTAGATTTTGGTTGGATTTATGGAAGGTGGTTTCCAATGGTAAGAAATTTTAATTATGTCTTCCTGTAGTTTATCTTCCTTTCCTAACCTTATTATTGGAATTTCATAAGGGAGTTCTTTGGAAGTATGCACACTGATACAAATCTGAGCATATCCAATATGTTTCTTCTTTACTGTATGTTCATCCATACACAGTGGCCTTCCGATGTAGCTGGCTAATGCTCCAGGCCCTTGGGTTTTCCAATACTCAAGTGGGATGTTGTGGAACTTAATCCAAAGTGGAATACTTTGGATTTTAAGGGTTTAAGGTTCAAGTGTGACTGCAAAGTTTGCAGGAAGATAGGATAGTTACTGAAATACCAGAGACCTTCCTCCATAATCTTCTGGATTTCTGAAGTGGAAGTAAATGTGAAAAGAATTAAGTTCTCTTCAGAGAGAACTTTTATCAAGCCTCTTGTCTTCCATAGCTTGTTGGCCCATTGAGAGGCTAAAGGAAAAAGTGGTCTCTTGCTAAAGAAAAAACCAACCATGGTTGATTCCCAAGCCCGAGCTCCCTCCTTCAAGACTTCAAGGTTGGGGCAACCTACTAGTCTACTATCCAAGTCCTTAGGTGGTGAGTAGGACAAGATCAAGGGAGTTTTTTCCCCAACTACTTGCTTCCAAGATATGAGAGGAGCATTCGATGGAGAAGGTATTCTGGGGTAGTGGAAGAAGGTTTGAGGATAGAGGAGGGCAGAGGTGGAAAATCAGGTGGGGAAGAGATTGATGTATTGGTCATTATGAAAGTTGGATCATTAGTTAAGAAAGGTTCAGCTTTTAGCTGTAGGTTGTCATAACCAAGAAATGCTCAACAAGGAAAGTTTGCATGGTAAGAGAGTGTAGTATTTGTAAAAAGTGTATTATGACCTTGGGATAATTGGTGTTGGTTATTTTTCTTTGAAGTTTGTGAAAAACCTAGTAGAAGGAATATTAGGTAAATGTTGAACAAGGTTATGCAAGAACTGTCAAGGATGCCGAGAATGCAGAAACTAAAGGCTAAGGTACCAGTGATGTAGTGGATTAATGAGGTAGTTTGAGGGTAAGATTGCTCAAAGAAAGGGGGAAGAAGGAACATGGCTAGTGCTTCTAGTGAGAAGTAGGAGACTCTCTCAACATTGTTCTTGCCTTCTCTCCAAATTTTTATCATTTTACATTTGTCATTGTATTCTCATGTATTTGATGCTCATTTTGAGATTTAATGATTCATTTCATTTTTCAAAGAAAAAAAATTGGCAATATAATTGAATCTATATTATATGGAGCAAGTCTACATATCTACGAGTAACGCATTATAAGGCGGCAATAATGAGCTACAAGAAACTTGACAAGCAATTGATATTTTATAAGAGATGGAAGAGAACGACAGGAGATAACTTTTAACAATATTTGTAATAAAATTCTTTTAAGAACTTAAAAGATGCCAGTTCCGGTGGTTCAGTTTCTAAAATATAGGAAACTACCAAAATAAAATCTTTCCAAGGTAGCCATTCTCATGGCTTGTTGGTATATGAATTGAATTGAATTGGAAATTGCTGAAGCAACAGTTCACTGGCCCAACCATACTCATAGCTGCTTGTAATATATATACTGAGTTAAAATTCCTGAAACAAGTCACTGATGAAATTCCTGAAGCTCAGCCATCCTCACAGCTTGCAACATACTGAGTTGAAATTCGTGGTGTGGAAAGCGACGGAGGGAGAAGAAGACTTTTACACAGAACTGTGTATTACAATTAAATATCTTTCTAAAATGTGGTTAATTGATAGGAATACGAGTCATTGGTTACCGACAAAGTCGTGAGGTAGACTCACATGCCAACTGTCGTCCGTAGGCCTCTTGTGCAGTTTTTCTAGTTGACTTCCTCATCAGACTTGGAGCTACGAAGTTTCCTCCCTTTCTCCATCCAAGTCTTCTCTGCACTTGGGAATATAATTAGAATTAGCTTCATTTCCCTTCTTCTATTAACAAGCAGAACGCGGAGGCGGCCATTAAATTATACATAATAATAATAATAATAATTATTATTATTATTATTAAAAGAAAAAGCTTCCAACATGGCGGAGACTGCGGTGGCGACGGTGTTGCAACGGTTGATGGATTTGCTGAGCCAGGAATCAAATTTCTTAGCTGGGGTGCAAGAGGACGTCGTTGCGATGCAAACTGAGCTTCAAGGTATGCAATCGTTCTTGAAAGATGCAGACAGGAAGCAAGAAGAAGAAGAAAGAGTCCGAAACTGGGTATCAGAGATCAGAGAAGCTGCTTACGACGCCGAGGATATCATCGAAGACTATGCCCTCAGGATAGCTTTGAGGAAACGATCAGGAGTGGTCAACGTTACCAAGAGATATGCCACGATTCCCAAAGAAATGGTAGAGCATTACAGGGTTGGACGGGAGATTCTGGCACTCAAAACCAGGCTCTCTAACCTGACAAAGAGCTTGGAAACTTTTGGGATAGTGTCAAGAACAGGTAACAGTGGAGGTGGAGGATTTGAAGATATGGTCAGTGATTCTACGTCTAAGAGGCAGCTACAATTAAGGCGTTCTTATTCCCACATGGTGGCTGACGGCATTGTTGGGCTACAAGAAGATGTGAGCATCTTGGTGGAACAATTGGTACATAGTGAGAGTAGTGTGGTTTCAATATGTGGAATGGGCGGGCTGGGAAAGACCACTCTTGCCCTCAAGATATACCACAACAACGTCGTTAGGCATCATTTCGATGCATTTGCCTGGGCTTATGTCTCACAGCAGTGTCATATAAGAGATGTATGGGAAGGTATATTGTTCAAACTTATCAGTCCTTCTAAGGAGCAAAGAGAGGATATTCTAAAGCTTAGAGACGATGAGCTTGCGAAGATGCTTTATCAGGTTCAGCAAGAGAAGAAGTGCTTGGTGATTCTTGATGATATTTGGACCATTGGCACTTGGAACAGTCTCCGTCCTGCTTTTCCCTATGGGAAGTCTGAAAGCAAATTATTGCTCACCACTCGCAATCGGGACGTAGCAGTACATCCAGATCCAACATGTTATCTCCATGAGCCACGCCATCTGAATGATGAAGAGAGCTGGGAATTGTTCCGAAAGAAAGCTTTTCTTAATAACAATTATCCAGGTACCTCTTGGTTCAACTGAGATTATGGTGTCCTCTGATTGATCTATTAATTAGTGATTTAAGATTTGGGAGAGAGTGAAATTGAAAATTTGAACTTAGACCATCTGATTGAGTATAGGAAACACAGTAAAGGAACAGAGTGTTTTAGTTTTATTTTTGGAAGTAACAAAGTGTTTCAGTTTTTCTGAGATCAGATAATGGTTTACGCGGCCGGCCAAAAACATTAAATATCAAGTAATGTAGCACAGATATGCTAGTTTGCAATACTTAAAGCCATACGTACGCAAGCAGATTTTTATTTATTATGACAAGTATGCTTAAATGCCATCAATTCATGCAGAGTAGAAAAGTGCATCTAGCAGAACACATAATTTTTGACAGAATAGAATATTCATATACCTGTTCCTTCTTTAGGCATCGTTCTTGCTTTCTTCTTTCACCATTCTAGCCGACCTTGGAGGCATAACACACGCCCTTACCAGAATACTTGCGTGATTGTTTCTATAGTTCCTCTAACCTTAATTCTCAATTTACTTCCACTAAGATCACCATTTCCATTGGCATGGTTGTTCTTTGATCATAACCATAATTAGTTTGCTTTTGCAGATTTTAGAATTAGAGGAAAGATGGAGAAGTTGGGGAAGGAAATGGTTGGAAAGTGTCAAGGACTACCATTGGCCATAATCGTGCTTGGGGGTCTTCTTGCAACCAAGAAGTCTGTCTATGAGTGGAACATGGTTCACGGAACCATAAATTCACACTTGATGAGAGGCAAAAGTGGGGAGCAGCTATTAGGAGTATCAGAGGTGCTAGCTTTAAGCTACCGGGAATTGCCATACCATTTGAAGCCTTGCTTCCTCCATTTAGGCCATTTCCCAGAGGATTATGAAATACCAACAAAAAAGTTGATCAGAATGTGGGTTGCTGAAGGATTTATATCATATGAGCACAACCACACAGTAGAGGAAGAGACTTTGGAGGATGTTGCTCAGCGTTGTTTAAACGAATTGGTCGAGCGGTGTATGGTTCAGGTGGTAGAAAGGGGGTCAACTGGAAGGATTAGAGCTTGTCGTATGCATGATCTGATGCGAGACCTTTGCTTCACCAAGGCAAGACAGGAGAATTTTCTTGATGTTATCAATCATATGAAATCGAAGGGCCATCCAGTTAATACTCTGACTCCATACACTAGTGCGGCTACGTCCATTGGTAGACTCCGCAGGCTGGCTGTAATTTCAGATGGCTATCTTTGCAAATTCATCCCTTCGGGTTACAAGAGAAATTCTCACTTGAGGTCTCTCGTATATTTCCATGAGAATCCATGCAAGATAGACAAATGGGGCTCGGTAAAATCAGTGTTTAAAAACTTCCAATTAATCAGAGTCTTAGATCTTGAAGGCATCCAGGGTGATGGAGGAAAGTTGCCCAAAGAAATTGGGAAATTGATTCACCTGAGATTCTTGAGCCTGAGAGATACTGATATAGAGGAGTTGCCATCTACAATAGGTAACTTGAGATACTTGCAAACCCTAGATCTGTTGACTTGGAATTCAACTGTACTGATACCAAACTCAATATGCAAGTTGCAACGCTTGAGACATCTGTATCTTCCGGAGTCCTGTGGTTATGACTCAGAAAAGTGGCCATTGGCTGATTTGATCAATCTGCAGACCGTAGTGAACTTTCCTTCGGAGAAGTGCAGTATAAGAGATCTCATCAAATTGACAAATCTCAAGAAACTTGTAATAGATGATCCGTCGTTTGGCACTATCTTCAAAATTCGTAATATGAAAATGAATGCGTTGCAGTCCCTGTCTTTTGTCAGCAATGAAGATTCAACTGTAAATCTAGTCATCGCAGGATGCCCTCATCTGTATAAGCTCCACATAGAAGGGCAAATAGAGAAGCTGCCAGAACACAATCAATTTTCTTCCAACCTTGCAAAGTTGGGCCTGCAGGGTTCAAAACTTACAGTAGATCCAATGGCAACACTCGAGAAGCTGCCCAACTTGAGGATTCTTCGTTTACAAATGGATTCTTACCTCGGAAAACAGATGATTTGCTCTGATAATGGTTTTCCTCAACTCAAGTCGCTGTTCTTGTATGATTTACCCAACTTAGAAGACTGGAGAGTGGAGGAAGAAGCCATGCCTAATCTTAGCCGTATAGAGATTTCAAACTGCACCTCTTTGAAGATGGTCCCAGATGGATTGAGGTTCGTCACTGCTCTTCAGGATTTGGAAATCCGATCAATGCTTAAAGCATTCAGAACGAGGCTTGAGATTGGAGGAGAGGATTACTACAAAATCCAGCGCATTCCTTCAATTGTTTTTCGATATTGTGATTACTAGAATGCAGAATTCTCCATCTTTGATGAGGTGCATAATAGGGGAATGCCGATCTTTGAACATATGAACATACATATTTCTCAGGTTGAGTTAAAGCTGAATGACTTTTCATCCTCCTTGTTACCCCATTCAATAATTTTATACTAGTTTGCTGATATATCTTGCAGGGCTCTTGAACATACCACAGATCATTTAATGCTTCCTTAATTCTATAAAAGAAGAAGATTTAGCAAAGTAGCTGGCATACTTCTCCAGGTGCACCGTCGTCATTTAATGCTCCTAGCGGCATGATCATCTGGGATTTGAATTATTTTCAAGCAAGATACAATTTGATCCCCTATTAAGTCTTCAGTGTGCTCTACAAATATGGAGACCAAAAGGCCAAGTTCTTACAAACTAGAAAAGTTCTTATCAACAGTGAGAGAGCTTCGAGTCTAAAAACTGATTCTCCTCTAGTTACATTCTACTATATCTAGTTCACATCAAATTGCTTCATATTATATTTAATTATTTTAGTCATTTTTAATTCATACAATTTATCTTAATTTGTAGTTAATTGGATTTTTATGTTTATTTAAGATTAATTATTTTATCAAATTGCTCATGTTAGATTAAATTAATTATCAATTGTAACTAATTAGCCTTTATTAAGTCCAATTAAGTTTTAATTTCTAATTAGGGTTTTCAAATAAGAAATTGTTTAGGAACCATTTTGAGAGAGAGAGAGAGAGAGAGAATATAAACAATGAAGAAAAGGAACTAATAATAAAAAGAAACGAAAAAACGCTGCAAAAATATTTTCTAAGGTTGCAAAAATTGATATTTTCTAGAACTTAGAAGGAAATTTTCCAAAGGAAGAGCGATGAACTGGTGAGCGATTTGCGTACGAGAGTTCCATAAACTGACAGATTTGTTGGTGAAAGGCGACCGTCTCTATGGCATCTTCTGCTACCACTTCTCCCTCAAAAAACCGCACCCCACACACCCCCATAACCGTCCCTTTCCCAACCCTAAAATCTAATTTTCCTCCCCTTCAAACACCACAAAACCAACACCCAAACATCATTGGCCTTCCCTCGACCAAAATCCCCTCTCATAAACCCAACCTTCGTCCTCAAGTCACTCCACCGGTAAAACCATTAGCTGCTGAAAGTGTCTCCGACATTCCTAAGGTGACAGATCTACCTGCGAAGAAACCCACAGAGTCAACTAGATCGTGGAAGTCAGTGCTGGCGGAAGGTATAGAGGGAGATTTGACTGACAAGGAACTGACCTATTATCCTCTGGAGGTCAAGGAGGACAAGGTCTATGTTATCCCACCCCCAGAGCTAGCAAAGAAAGATGCTACACAGCTCCGATTAGCCCTAATTGGGTTCTTTTTAGGTAAATGCCCTGCCTTCCCTGTTGTCCAGAGAGCGTTAACAAAGTCTTGGCTAGAATATGGGTTGAAGGAAGCGCTGATCACGAGTGCAAACAATTTTCCGTTTAAAATCGAATCGAAGATAGGTATAAATCAGGTATTAGAAAGGGGACTTTGGCATATCCAAGGCAAACCCCTTTTTCTACGTAGGTAGAGTCTGAATGGGGGTGGGGGGAATTAGAGGAAATTCGATCTACCCTAGTGTGGGCGAGATTCCACAATGTACCAATGGAATACTGGAACACCGAAGGCTTAGGTAGAATTGCTAGTGCTGTGGGACGGCCACTACTTATGGATAATCAGACGGCTAGATTGTCTAGGATTGTCTACGCTAGAATGTGTGTGGAGCTGCAATTGGACAAAACATTGCTGATATCTTTCCAATTGGTAACTAATACTGAAAATGGGGAGACAATTTTCAAGGAAATCCGAATAGAGTAAGAATGGAAGCCTGACCAACAACAACAGAAGAAGGCATAGGTACCTACAGGAAGGAAGTTTGATACAACACTACAACAGGAGCTGGAAAAGGGGAAGGAGATCACAACCATTAATCCAATCCAGCAAATAACGGAAGAGGATCTAGGTACTGCAAGGTCAATACAGCTCACTGAGGAGGCTCAGAATTTGGAGAAGACTAGTCAGGGTAATGTACCTACTTAGAATGAGCAACACATTGGGATGGTCAATCAAGTTGGGAAGGAATCTAGTCCATGTGGGAGCTCAAATCAAGATCAAGAGCAACAGGCGGACCTGAGTGACGACCTGGTGGTGCACAATCAACCTGAGGTGGATCAGGTAGGTACCCATTCCAACTCTCTTACTTCTGAATTGGTTCCTAGTATTGATAGTCCTGGTAGGGGAGGGACAGAGGGGGCTTTCACTGAAAAGAAAAATGGGAAATCTCGAAGGAAGTTGAAGTAGGAGTCCTTAGTTTTCCTTGTCCTTTTCTGGTTTTATGTTATGGATTTTCTCTTTTGGAATGTTAGGGGAATCAATAGCCCCAAAAAACAATAAGCTATTAAAGCAAATATTAGGCGTTTTTCAGTTGCTTTTGTGCGCTTGACTGAAACTAGGATTCGAAACCTTTCTTTCCTTAGTACTGTCTATTCCTCTCTCTTCCCGAAATGGCGTTCCATTAGTAATGTAGATTTTGCCTCAAATGCTAGGATTGTTTTAGCTTGGAACCAAGAAAGCCTTAGCTGTAACATTCTTCATACTACTGACCAACTTATTCATTGAGGTTTCCATTATGCACAGTTCCATCTCCTTACTCATGACTTGTGTGTATGGGGCTAATAACCTCAATCATAGGAAGTATTTATAGTCTGAGCTCTCATCTATCAATTCCACTTCGAACACCCTTCCTTGGCTTATAGCTGGGGATTTTAATGCCATTTTGTTCCCTTATGAGGCAGAACCTTTTAGTCCCTCAGCTATGAATGGAATGTATAATTTTAGGAAATGTGTGAGAGGAGTGTGCCTTGTTCGATCTTAACTCTAGTGGCCCTAGCTTTACTTGGAACAACAATCAATGTGGCGACCTTTACATTGCTAGGAAATTAGATAGGGCTCTTGTGAATGCATATTGGAGCACTACCTTTCCAAATTCCTTTAGTGTTTTCCTTAATCCAAACATCTCTGACCATTCTCCAATTGTGGTTAAGACCTTAGTAAGTCCCCAGAGGAGATTTTCACCTTTCAGGTTTTCAAATTTTCTAGCTTCCCAACCGAACTTCTTACAGATAGTTCAAGAAGCACGGTGCACTCAAGTCTAGGGCACCCCTATGTTTTGTGTGGTGTCCAAACTCAAAACAATTAAATCCGCTCTTAAAAGTCTTAATTCTAGGCAACTCAGAGATATACATGATAGAGTAGAGAAATGTCAGGTTGTTGTCAATAGTATTCAAGATCAAAAAAGGTTGTTGCCTAACTATCCTCAATTGGTGACTAAGGAGGCTGAGGCTATAAATGCTTTAATCCAAGCATTAGATGATCAGGAATCATTCCTTAGGCAGTCTTCCCAAATTAAATGGCTTAGGGACGGAGATAGGAACACCAAAATTTTCACAAATCAATCCTAGCTTATAGGAATAGAAACAACATACACTCCTTAGTTGTGGAAAATGGGAATAGGATTGTTAAGTTTGTTGAGATTCAATAGCAGTTCATTGGTCTCTTTCAAGCTTCTATTGGGAATAATCAGGACCTCCTCCCTTCCAAAGACTTTGTAGAAAAGCTGTTCTCACCTTCCTTACCAGAAAACATCTTAGAATCCCTCACGGCTGAAGTCTTAGCACAAGAGATTAGGGAGGTTTTTAAATCCTTAAACCCTCATAATGCTCCTAGGCCAGATGGCTTTAATGGTTTCTTTTTCTCGCATTCATGGTCCATAGTAGGAGGGGAAGTTACTAGGGCAATTCAAGACTTCTTTCAGTATAGTAAACTTCTAAAAGAACTCAATTCCACTTTTATCACCCTTGTTCCTAAGAAAGCTCATCCTTCCATTGTTTTCGATTATAGGCCTATTTCCTACTGCAATATGATTTATAAGGTGATTTCTAAAATCATTGCAAGTAGGCTTAGAGTGACCCTACCTCTCATTGTAAGTTCCACTCAAAGTGCTTTTATCAAAAATCGTCAAATAGGGGATAACATTTTTCTAGCTCAAGAGATTTTCAAGAACTATCATCTCTCAAACAGCCACAAGAGGTGTGCTTTCAAAGTGGACCTTCAAAAAGCCTACGACTCCATTCACTGGGATTTCCTTCTTAATACACTAGGAGCTATAGGTTTTCCTCAACAATTCATAGCTTGGATCAAAGAGTGCATCACCTCCCCTTCCTACTCCATTCTACTCAATGGATCACCTTCTAAATTCTTTTGAGAAAATCAGGCCTTAGGTAAGGTGATCCACTTTCACCTCTCCTATTCATTCTTTGTATAGAAATCCTATCCAGAAGTTTGCAGGTATGCACCATAAGGAGTCCTTTCAAATACCAATGGAGATGTAAACCTCTTAAACTTACACATTTACTGTTTGCAGATGACCTTCTTTTATTCTGCCATGCTGACTTAAACTCAGTGCAAATTTTGCTAGATTGTATGGGGAATTTTTATAAGTTTTCTGGAATGCACATAAACTTAGCTAAGAGTAAGTTTTTCTTATCCCTTGATATAGTGTCTTTGAGTCCTCAAATAGAAGGTATCTCGAGTCTTCAACTAGGAATTCTTCCTTTTCGGTACTTGGGGGTGCCTCTTGTAATTGCAAGAGTGTCAAAAAGAGAATGTTTACCCTTATTGGAAAAAATAGATCTTAGGATTAATAATTGGACTCATAAACACCTTTCTTATGCGGGTAGGCTCCAAT
>JANITX010000009.1:47004254-47019042 GCA_027564395.1 Erythroxylum ulei | reverse complement strand
ACAGGAATTTTCTTATGAACTGGATTACACTGTAGGAGCAAAGGACTCTTGTTGGACAGGTCTTCTTCAACATATTCATACTCTATGCCTTTCAGTTTCAAGGCTAGTTCTATTCTCTGAGAAAAGGGACTGGGCCAAGCGCCTAGGAGTTTCACTTGAGCAACCATTGTGATATATGTAAGACGGTAACTAAAGCTGATACTAACACATTTACCTTTCATTTTAGTTTAGAGCCCTTTTATAGGACAACGTTCCGTGATAAGCAAGTCGGGAGTATAGCCCACTTGATAAAGAAAGTAAACGGAAGAGTCTAACGTAAGTGCTGACACAATCAAGTTATGACAGATTCTTGCCTTGAATTCAATGTGTTAAAAGTACATAAAAACTGTTTCTGCTTCATGTAATGCCACTTCAAAGAAAATTGTTAATCTGAAATAATTTCTTGAATGTATACCGTGAACCACCAATGATCTAGACTTGTAGATTGGGCAATTAAAGTTTAAGTTTAAGAGTAAAGGGGGCTTAATTCTTTTTAGAATTGTTTCTATACATATTATCTATACCAATGAGGAAGAAAGAAACTCAAGAATCATCAAGAAGATGAAAATTGAAACAAATTCTCTAAACCATAATTTATTTGACTAGATTAGAGTAATCTTAATCACTAAGGGGATTAATATGGTGGTTATTGTTACGGTGTCCAACTGGAACCTCTGATAAGTTTTAATAGTTTAGGATTTCCTCGTGTTCTGTTATTGAGAAAAAAGATCAAATTGTAAAAGACAAAACTTGTTTCAAGGAAAGGTGAAGAAAGGAGAGAAAAAAGTTTAGAACTTCAAAATGGAGAAGGAAGAAAATATAGAATTGTGTGCTTTTTAATAATTGTGTGCTTTTGCTTATAAGGCTAAAGTTTTCAAAATACACATTGTCCTACCTTGAAGTCTCTATATGAACTCTTTTTATCCCCCTGTTGCTTCATTTGATGTTGTTCCTTTCCTAAGTGAGATTTAGCAATCTAGAAAGTTGTCTCTTAATCCTGCACTAATTAGTCTACCATAAGATTTTGCGAATCTCCTACAAATCATAGAACATATATAGAAGGAGTGTATCCATAAATAATTTAAAAGGTAGTGGAATTGTGCTAAATGATAAGTTGTATTATAACATATATAGAAGGAGTGTATCCATAAAGAATTTCAAAGGGAATAGAATTGTGGTTAAAGGATACGTTGTGTTATAACACCAGTTCATCCAAGATATCCACTCTAACCATTTGTTAGGAGAATTTGCATAGATAGAAGATAGGTCTCTAGGATCTTATTCTCAGCCTCAATTTGTCTGTCAAATAAAGGGTGATACGATATAGAGAATCTTAAACTTATTCCTTATAGTTTAAATGCTTCTTAATAAAAGGTACTCAAGAAGATTGAGTCTCTGTCACTAATAATTACCTTTAACATTTTATAGATTACGAAAACATGGTAAATGAAAACTTGAGTTATTTTTTGAGTTGTATAAGGATATCTGATTACTATAAAGTAGAAGTATTTATTGAACCTGTCCATATCCACAAAAATAACAATTTGGTTCTCTATAAAGGCAATAATTGAATAAAATCCATACTAACTTCTCTTTAGCATCCCCCTAGTATGGGAAGACATTGTTATCATGCTATTGCTTTAACAAACTAGATACTTCTTAACATAATTTATCATTTCCTTGACTAAATTCTTCCATTGGAACAAATTTTGCACTCATTTGATAATGGAGACTACACCTCCCCTTTAAGGGATGTCACTAGTAATAAATATTAATATCTCCCTTAGTATCTTCTCATAACTTGTAGTGCATTCTTACACTAGTATGTTTTAGAGTATACTTCTTTTGCTTTAAGCTTTTTTATAAGGTCCTAAATGGTTGCTTCCTTCTTTCATCTTTGTTTGATGTCTTCTATCAAATATAAGTGAACATGAGCCACTGTGAATGTTAACAGGTCCTTTCTTAAAACAAGGATAATGTATTATCTACTTTAGTTTCTTTTCACTATTATAGATGACCTTAAAAATTATATCTCGTCAATTTTGGAAGTCGCGTCATTTGAAATGGTATTTTAATTCCTAAAAAGTGCTTAATAATTTGATAGTCTTTTTGCACCTTAAATGACCTCTCACTTAAGTAATGTTGTCATTGCTTGGTAGCCTTAATGACCAGAGGATTTCTTTTTCATATGTTAAGAGGCCCATGTGCTTAGGTGTCATAGCTTTGCTTACAAATTCGATTAGGTGCTTATTTTGTTAAAGCGCAATACCTATATCTATCCCACAAGCATCTACTTTATGATAAAATGTTGTTAGAAGTTAGGCAATGCTAGTTTTAGAGCTGATACCAAAGCATTCTTAAGCTACTCAAGTGCCTCATATTGTCTCTCCTTCACTCCCATTTTCCTAATGCTTGCTTCTTTAACATATCAATTAAAGGCTTACCCAAGATGTCATAAGGCTTAATAAACCTTCTATAGTAAGATGTTAGCCCTATGAATCCTCTAAGTTCTTTTAGATTTTGAGGTCTTGGCTATTGTTGAATTCCGGTTACCTTGTTATAGTCTATGGATACTCCTATAGTAGAAACAAAATGGTCCAAATAATCAGTATTCCTTACCACAAAAGTACACTTGCTTCCTTTAATGAAGAGTTAATAAGTGTACACTTGCTTTCTTTAATGAAGAGTTAATAAGTGTAGAGTGTTGGCAAGACTCTTTATAAGTGTTCCAAATATTATAGTAAAGTGCTACTATAAGCTAAAATATCATTAGAAAGGACCATGAGGAACTTCTTAATACAGGGCTTAAAAATCTCATTCATGAGCTTTTAAAAAATTGAGGTAGTATTAGTTAGTTCAAAAGGCATCACTAAAAATTTACAATGAGCCTTATATGTTCTAAAAGCTATTTTAGGGATATCTTCATCACTCATTCAAATTTGATGATACCTAGATCATAAATCCATATTAAAGTACCAACTAGATCCTTATAGTTCATATAGTAAGTCCGTAATTAGAGTTATAATGAATTTTCCCATGACGATATGTTTATTAACTCCCATAATCTGTACACATCCTCTAGGTATTAATCTTCTTCTTTACTAATAGAATAGATGAAGTATATGGGTTAAAATTGTGTATTATGATTTCCATTAGTTCCTGAAGAACCTTTTCAATGGCATCCTTTTATTTCTCTAAATACTTATATGGTATTATGCTGATGGTCTCCACTTCCTCTTTAAGCATGAAACCATGGTCATGCATTCTTTTTGGTGGAAATTCATTAGGCTCTTCAAATGCTCCATTAATTCAATTAGTAGCCCATTTAATTCCTCTAATGTATTGGGCTAATCCTCAAAGATGACTTCTTACATATGAAATTCAATGGGGTAAGGGATATAGTATATATATAGTTCTTTTCCTAAATTTCCAAAGATCTTGTTTAAGCCTTTACCTAAAATTACCTTAGCACATTACATTATTTCAAAGTATGATCCCCGAATCTTGTTTATCTGGATTCTCACTCAGTTTCATCATTTTGCCTTCCCATCTAAATTTCAAAGTATGATCTTTGAATTTGTACATTACATTATTGAGGCACACCATCTATTGAATTCTTAGGACTATATTGCACCCCCTAATATGATGATTAATACATTAGTGGTGAACCTGATGCCTTGCATACTCCAGGTGAAGCTTTTACATACTTAATGGCAATTCAACTTTAAGCCTCGTTCCACTATAATTTACATAGATTGCACTTCTATAATGTTTATTCTTACCTTCTTCACCACTAACTTATCTGGGTAGATATCGGTGCCCCCACTATCTATTAAGATATACAAAGGCTTTATCTAGTGAATTCCTATGATCCCCATTTTCTTGTACACTTTTTTATCCTTCAATCTCATTATAGCTTATAAAGAGATATTAGGACCCAACTGCTCTCGTTCTTCCTTGGTGATTGATTCTTTAGTTTCTAAATTTACTATCTCTTCTTCTTCGACTATGTACAGTTGGAATTGTTTTTTCTTACACCTATGCCTTGGCATATAACGCTCATCATACCAAAATAAACAATCCTTTTTTCTTCCTTCCATCATTATGTTGACTACTAACAGCCCTTTATCCCTTATTATTTCTATGCAAGGAGTTTGCTAATACTTCCCTTATTTTTAGTAGCTGTTAGTATTTCACCTTTAATATTGGTATTAACCGTAGGAATCATTCAAGTGGATGTCTTATTCATCACTATACTTCCTTCTTTTGATTAAGGTTATAACTTAATCTCTTCTTTGTTGTAGTAAAATGGTGCACTAGTAGCTACAATAACCTCCTACTTTCTAGCGAGCACATATCCTTAGAAAAAAGTAGAAGATTGAATCATCTTAGGTTTTAACCTTTTCAAGATGAATCTTATTAACTAATTTTTTTTAGGAGCGAAAGCTTATTCAAGTTTTTGTCAAATTGAGCATAGTATTCTAACATAGAACCTTTTTGTTTTAACTCTTTTAGATCTTCAACTAGAACCTGAAAAAAATGTTCATCGAACCATTGATTAAAAAAGCATCACAAGTTTTATCTATCCCATGATCTCCGCATATTCCTATTTCTTAAAGTCAATTAGTACCATTATTGAGATTGTCCTATTAAATTTATGGAGGCTATCAAACTTTCAAATTGCCAAGAGTGTGGTTCAATGTAAAAATTTGTTAAAACTTTGGGTTCCAAAGACCTATATTATGGAATGATATAATCAATCTCTATAGAGGACAACGTTTGCCATGGTTAATATGTAGGGAATTTAACTCTACTCTTTACAATTTAGACGCTAAAGGAAATTGCAATCTTCGTAGGTATTCAAAGGGTTTCAAGTAGTGTGTAAACAAATTGGGACTGTTTGATCTGAAGTATATAAGCCACAAGTTTAAACAAACAATCCTCATAATGGTGCATCTAAAAGAAACTAGATTGAGCATTGGTGAATGCTAAATGGGTAATTCATTTCCCAACAGCTCTGCTATATTTCAGGACCAGATCACACCCCCCATTAAAATTGAGAACCTATTCCAAAAAAACTGCTAGCTTCCACCCATTTAGATTTAACAATTATCTAGCTTATGATTCAAATTTCCTTGAAGGTTGTAGGAAAGGTACTAATTCTGCCTTTAGTGGAACCAAATAGTTTACATGTGTACAACAACTAAAGGAAATCAAACAAGAACTCAAACTGTTACATTCCTCAAAAGGATCAACAAATGAAACATTAGTGAATGCTAAGGATGATCTATCAATAGTTCAGAAATTACTAGCACTCTCACCCTTTTATTCTTCACTCCTAGTAAAAGAGAAACAAGCTCTCTCAACTTATTTGATTGCAGCTAAAAATCATGAATCCCTGCTAATGCAAAGAGCTGGAGCGAATTGGTTGAAGATCGGGATAGATGTTTAAAGCTCTTATTCAATTCTATCTTAGCTTGTAAAAATAAAAGTCATACCTATTCAATCACCACTAATAAGGGGTTGTTACTTCAGAACCAAATGGATATTCGAAATGAAGCTGTGAACTTCTTTGCAAAGCTGCTTGGATCTCCAAATATAGCTTCTATTTTAGCTACTAAACTCTCAGCACTCAATCTGAAGCAAATTAAACAGGATGATTGATAAGTCATTTTAATTGCATATATTTTGGACTTAATTTTCATTGAGGTGTTGAAATTATTATCTGAAATTGATGGAATTGCTTTAAAATTGTTGACAGATGGTTTTCAACACTCTAAGGACGAAAAAGGATCAAAAAATGCAAAAGAAGGAAAGAAATCTAAAAATTCCCAATCTGGCCGAAATTCAGAGATTAGGCGTGGGCACGTCTAAGGATGGAATCTGGAGTACGCAGAAATTCCAGAATTGGATTCCAATTAAAACACAATTGTCCAATATCCTTTTGTCCTCTTTCTAAAAAGCCTTCCATCGAAAATAGAAGGCCACCTAATCTGGACAAAATCAAGGGAAGATAATGAAGAGATTCGCATCAAATAGGAGAGGGGGATGATTGCCGCACATATATATATAGACATAATAGGTTTAAAGGGGGGAAGGAGGCTATCGTAGGTTTAGGTTAGGTTTAGAATAGGATTTCTTTTTTGTTGTTTTCTTGCTGCTGTCTTTACGTTTCTGCACTTTTTCCTTTCATATTTTCGTTTCTTTCATTAAAGAACCAGGTATGGAGACATATGGCTTTGTTGTTTTCTTTGATTTCAAATTAATTATGAGTAGCTAATTTTCTTATCTTGGTTGAGGGATTCATGTTACATGTTATTATGGTGAGATAATTTAGATATGTTTTATGATTATTGATGAACATTGGATAATTTCAGATCTGTCTTTTTAATTGAATTTGTTAGTTTCTAGGTGCGCAACTAGGGATTAATTAGTTCAATCGCTAAGTTAACAAAATCTGACGTTCAATTTCGGTAACCATAAGTAGCAATTAGGATTAACTTCTCTATGTTAGAATTGGAAAATTCTAAGAAATTATCCACTTGATTGATTGCATGTCGTACATGTTTATCACTTGTCATTGATTCTTGATTCTTAAAGCTATTATTCAATTCAATCTATGATCGTATCTAGGTTATTGTTTAATAAGATTGCTAGGATATATGTTTCTAGTCAATACACTTAAAAGAAATTTCCCCCAATGAATGTTCATTAATAATTGCAATTTTACGTCAAGGATCCATAATAGCATGATAACATTGGTGACCGAAACCAAGTTATTTTTCCTATTGAATTCTTTAGACTTAATATTTATTTCAATTTGCAATTTTTCCTTAAGTTTTCTTTGTCATTGCCGTGAGTAACAAAACCCCCTTTTTTTATTTTCATTATTTGAGCCGTTTGAATTCGTAATTCCATAATCACGAAATTCCTCGTGGGAACGATATCCGCTTATCGCTACTACATTAAATTGTGTTAATGGAAGTAAAATCTTTTATATTTGGTTGCAGGCGACAGCATCACCAGCCATCTACACCTAAATCTCTCAACTCAGAGGCTGAAAAAGTAGCATACATAGCCTGGGACAGGTCAAATAAGATGTGCTATTTAACCATAAAAAGATTCATCCAGATTATCTACTTAGTGGATTTCCAGAAACTACCATAACAAGGGGCTTCCTTAATAATGTCTCACAGAGATAAAAGATATCTTCTAATGCTGAAATAGGTACCTTATTGAGGGAGTACATCATTAAGATGGTCTACTTGCAGACTAAGCTGAAGGTAGTTATATACGTGATGCTTGTATTGTTGCCCAAGCTCTAAATACACTTCCATTAGAGTTTGGTATTATGGTTACAACATGCAACTCTCAAGATGAAGCTTAGAACGTAAATGCATTAATTACCTGATGTGTTGCTGAATAAGAGAAGTTGAAGAATATAACTAATACAACTTTACTGGCAACCAAAGGGAAGGCGAAGGTAAAGCTCCAGAAAGTTAAAGTTAAGAAATCTAAATTTCCTCCACATGTGGTTATTAGTTACTAGAAGTCCTGGGGATGTAAGGAGTTGAGGTATTTCTTCTATAAAAAGAAGATATATAAAAAGTTGGATTGCCAGAAGTATAAAACCTGGAAAGAAAAGTAAAAGCTATCAGGTAATTCCTTGGCTTATATGATCAATGAGTCTAATCTTTCCATAGCCACATCAAGTTCTTGATGGCTTAATAGTGGAGCCTCTAATCGTATTGCTTCCACAACGTAGTGATTCATTCACAAGAGAAAGTTAAATAGGGAGGAGGAGAAACTGATGGTGGGAAATAACGAAGAAGTTAATGCAATCTTTGTAAAGGATGTTTGTTTGAATCTTGATATAGTGTTCGCTCTTGTATTAAATGAAACATTTTTTATATACTGTCTTTTAGACAGAATTTGAGCTTTGTATCTGTTTTGGATAAATTTTGTCACTGAAACTTCTGTTGTACAATTATCTTTCAATGCAAAACATAATGGTAAGGCCTTCTTCTCATATGGTTTGTATAGAATGTGTCTTGCCCCTAATGAGATGTATGCTTCTTCATATATTTCTAAACAAGGTACTAGAAACAAAACCCTGATAAAGGATAAGTCATACATGTTGTGGCATAAAAGGGTGGGTCACAATTTCAAAGATAGAGTTAAGAGATTGGTTAGGGATCACATTCTCCCAACTTTATATTTTAATGATTTGGAAACATATACCAAGTGTTGCAGGGGTAAATTGACTAAAATAAAGAAAAGGGGATCAACTCGTGCTTCTGGCTTATTAAACCTTACACATATAGACATATATAGACCTTATAAAGTTATCTTGTGTAATTGAAGATATTTTTTGACATTTATTGATGACTATTCCCATTATGAATATGTGTTCTTGCTTAAAGAAAAGTCTGAAGTTCTTGAGAAATTCAAGATCTTTAAGGTTAAAGTTAAGAACCATTTGGGAAGGTTCATTAAGATTGTCAAATCTGACAATGGAGGTGAATATTATAGAAAACATGGGATTTCAGGATAAGAAAAAAGTCCATTTGCCAAATACGTAGAATCATGTGGAATAGTGGCTCAGTTCACTATGTTAGGTAATCTTGAGCAAAATGGCGTGATTGAAAGGTGTAATCGTACCTTAAAAGATATGACGAGGTCAATACAAAGCAAGACTAATTTACCTGACTACCTTTAGGATAAAACCATAAAGACTACCTTGTATATACTTAATAGAGTCCCAAGCAAATCAATTTCAAAGATTCCTTTTGAAATCAGGGGTGGAAGCCTAGTCTCACTCACATTTGTGTATTGAGCTGCCCTGCTGAGATACATTTGTATAATCCTTATGAAGATTAGTTGCATTCTCATTCTAATCATTGTTATTTTGTTGAATGTCTTGACCACTCTAAAAGATACATATTTTACTGCAGAGATGGAGGGCTAGAATAATACAATCACAAACAACAACATTTTTGGAGTATGATGTCTATAATGAGAGTGGTCCTTCTCACCCTTCAAATGATAACATGGTGGATACTGTAGTTACTTCATATCCATCAATCGTACAGTCAGAACTGTTGGATCAAGGTCTCAGTATCATATCCATATAGGGACAGAAACTCATACTTATACAAACTGAGGTTCATAAGGCACGTACAAGAGCACATTGAATAAAAAGATCCACTAGAGTTAAAAGACCTACTATTTCATTTGATTACATTGTTTATTTAGGTGAACAAGATTATGATATTGAACATGTAGTAAATCCAATTACTTTGATAGAGGCTATTTCTGGACCTAATGCAAATTTATGGTGGGATGCAATGAGGGATAAGATGTAATCAAAAAACAAAATAAGGTATAGGAGCTTGTTGATTACCTTAGAACTGTAAACTTATCAGCTGTAGATGGATTTTCAAGACCAAAAAGGAGTCTTAAGATAAAGTTAAGTAGTTTAAAGCTTGGTTGGTTGCCAAAAGGTTCACTTAGAGAGAAGGGATTGACTTTAATGTTACTTTTTCTCCTGTATCCTCTAATAATATTTTTAGAATAATTATGAAAATAATAGCTCATTATGATATAGAGCTAAATCAGATGGATGTTCAAACCGATAAAGTAAACACATGCAAGAGGGGGTGAATTGTGTGTGACTTAAAAAATTTGTAAGTTACTATTAATTCGTGTAAACGATAATAACCTACTAAATATCAACAGAAAAGTCTATAAATAGAAGGAGCCTGTTGACATTAAAAATGAAAGGAGCTTGTTAATATTTATAAAATGAAAAGAGTTTGTTAACGTTAAAAACGAAAGGAGCTTGTTAACGTTTAAAAATGAAAGAAACTTCTTGCAATATTAAAACATAAGGAGCCTATTTCAAAAATGAAAGAGCCTCTTGTAAATTAAACACACACATTGTAATGCAAAAATTTAAAAGTTAAGAGAGAGAGTGAGTAACACGGTCGATTTATACTGGTTCGACTTATAACAAAGTCTACATCCAATCCCCAAGTATTCGACTTGAGTATTTTACTATAAAACTTTAAGTAGTAAATTTTCATGAGCCTCTCTAAGCTCACAAGTACATATTTTTCAAGGTTCTTTAACCTTTCACTCTCTTAGTGTTTAACAAACCTCTACAAGCCCTCAACAAAAAATGTATAAAGGGTTTATCAATCTCTCTCAATAGAGTGATTTCACTTTCTAAGTCATAAGGAGTTTGATATAGATACGATTTTCAAGAATATTGATGTTGTTTAAATATTTCACAAATCTGTGTGTGTTTGTTGCAAATACAGTGGCTCTTCTTTAAGTAGACATTTTCTTCAACTAGTCGTTACTTCATTTTAATTATGAGTTGACTTTTTATCTAACAAATCTTCGATATCATCTATGCTGGAATCTTCCAGTATTCAGATGTTAACAGAAAAGTTTTTCAAAAATTTCGGAGCTAATTATTCTAATTAATAAGATCCTTTCGGATGTTATGAAATAATTTCTAATAAGGTAAGTTCATTAAAAAGGTTCCTGCAAGAAAGAAGATATTTTTCCTATGATTTTATTTCCTTTTAAGAATTTTGTCATTACTAATAAAAGGAAATAACTCCGATTTGAATTTTGAAATATTATCTAGTTATCATAAAAATCATTAATAATAAACCTTGAGTTAACATAAATCGCTTTCCTAAATAGTGACCTTTATGAAGAGGTTTATATTGGACAACCTAAAGGATTTTAGGATCAAGACAAATTTGACATGGTTTGTAACCTAAGAAAATCAATATATGGATTGATTCAAGCCTCTGGATAGTGGTACATTAAGTTTGATGATGTTGTTACCTTATTTAGATTTGTGGAAAATAAAGTTGAAAGATGTTTGTATTATAAGGTTAGGGGAGCAAGGTTATCTTTCTACTTTTATATGTGGATAATATCTTACTCATATCAAATGACTTGACCTTGTTGCATGAGGTTAATCACCTTTTGGCTAAGCATTTTGACATAAAGGACCTTGGTGAGGCATCTTTTATCCTAAGTATACAAATTCACCAAGACAGGTCTCAATACTTATTAGGTCTCTCACAGAGAGTATACATTGAGCAAGTGTTGCAAAGGTTTAATACGGCTGAATGTAAGCCTATTTTAGCACCAATCCCTTATGGTGAAAGATTACCTTTGGCATAATGTCCAAAGAATGATTCAGAGATAGAGGCTATTAAAGGTGTCCTATTTTCTACTGTCGTTAGTAGCCTAATGTATGCTTAGATATGCACTAGACTAGACATTGCATTTATTGTTAGGCTGCTGGGTAGCGATCTGGCTAACCAGGAATAGACCACAGAAATGCAGTCAAATGAGTGTTAAGATATATGAAAGGAACTAAGGATTATATGTTGACATTCAGGAAAGTCAACAGTCTAGACCTTATAAGTTATACAAATTTGGATTTTGCTATGTGATCAAATGATAGGAAGTCCACATCAAGGTACGTTTTATGTTAATAGATGGTGCAGTATTATGGAAGAGTGTCAAGCAGACATTAGTGACTTCCTCGACTATGCATGCGGAGTTTGTGGCATGCTAATAGGCTACTTCCCATGCAATTTAGCTCAAGAACTTAATTTCTAAGTTATTTGTGGTTGATTTAGGTTATTTTTTATTGGATGTAAGGTTTATAATGGAATGGAATATAAATGGATGTAATATTAAAAAAAATTTGTTTGAGAGGGATGGACGGGTTCATAATGTAATACAGTGAATTGTTGTTTGGAAGAAGGGTTTATAATGTAATATAGTGAAAATTTGTTTATCAATTTATGTTCCATCCTAAACCTCCCAAATCGGAGGTTTCTTATTTTTACTGTTTAGGATAGAATGGGATGTAATGTGAAACCCTCCTCTTCCATCTCATTCCATTCCATTACATTATAAACCCTCCTCCTAAACAATAAAATAAGATTACATTCCATTAATAAACCCTCAACCAAACATAACCTTAGTAGCTAGACCTATTCGATTATATTGTGATAATCTTTCTATTGTATTATTCAGTAACAACAATAAGAACATCATAAGGTCTAAGCATTTGGAAGTTAAATATTTGACCATAAAGGAACTGATAAAAAAAGGTGACATTGAAGTGGAGCATTTGAAGATTGAGAATATGCTTGTTGATTCTTTAAGCAAAGGACTTTGCTGAATTATTTATGAGAGACATATGTATAGTATGGGTGTACTGAAGTCCATAGATACTATTAGTTAGGGATCACTGTAGTTGTTCTTAATACTAATACATTTATAAGTTTTTCATATGTTATGACAGTATATTTTATCAGTACAAATGATCATCATTTTATTCTCAGTCACACAGGTTGTTATACATTGTCATAATATAGGTGAAAGTCTTAAGATCTATGTCGATCTTAAGCATTTTAAAGGTCATTGGGCATATATATACATATTGACTTAAGCCTATGTCATTAGGACACATACAAATGCATATCTAAATCCATAGATTTGATATGACGTAGGAGGTATAAGCATTTAATCTCATAAGGGTTTCTCTAATGCAATTTAGCATTTAGTAAGAGAAAACAAATTTTTTTGATGCAGTTTAACATAAAGTTCAGAGAAATTGAGACTACAAACAGAAAGATGATACATTTTAGATCATACACGTATCATTGTAGTTTGCTACACTCTATTTTCCCATTCATATTAGTATGGTATTAGAAATGCGTGATTGTATTGGATCTATGTCATATTTGACATATGCATTTGATTTTTTTGATACCGAAAGCCTTATAGGACCGAATGATGGACTGTAATTTTCTTTGGATCAAATGTTTTTGAAATTGGTCAACCTATACAACAATTTTACTTAACCATATTTACTAGTTTTTCTTGTTGTTGCAACTACTGTACTTAATTTTTGTCCAAGGGGGAGAATATTGGTGATTTTCTTAATTTGGACAATAATTAATTACAACTTTTAATAATTTTACTATTAAGAGACTATAATTTGATCTAGGTTAAGGATAATAAAGAAGCTCGATAAAGGATCTAGTTCAATAGATTGAAGTTTAGTGAACAAAATGAGCTATAATTAGTGTGTGTAGGGTATGTATTGAGCCCGTGATAAGGAGATCCAATAAGATTACTATAAATAGCTGCTATGATCTCTTGTTTTCAGCTTAAGTAAGTTCATGGATATTCAGATTCTTTGACCCATTAAAAGGTTTACGTGTTAAGAAAAATGTAGAAAGAAGTTAACGACATATGGTTAAACAACTTTTGTGAAGTTTTGGTTGAAATTTCGAAGAATTTGATGTTCAGCGGCTTGTTCATCGAAAATGATCTTAGGTTCATAACTAAGGTTTTTGTTACATATTACAAAGTTAGCCCCTTAGCTCCTAGGATATTTCTAGGTTGCAACGTTATAGTGTTTGCTTATGGCGCTACTGGAAGTTGAAAGACATAAACCATGCAGGTATAGCACCAATGTTCCAGACTTTCAATATATAGTCTCTCATACTAAGTTATAGATTTGATTATTTTGAATGGTTGCTGAGAAATCTAGGAGAAGAAATGAAAATTTTTAAGAGGATTTCGGGAAAATTTGAGTTTCTCACTTAAACAAAGTCTTATCTTTTCTACAAAATTTTTCTTTTATCTTCCTACAACATTTATGTTCTTGAAATATGTAGTGGGATGATTTCTATTTTCTAGAACATGAACTTGTTAATCTATGTGGTATAATTAATTACCTTGTTCTTCCACTCCATGAATGGAAGGGGAATTTTCTGTGATTTTAACAAATGTGTCTAACGAAAATATGTTGATTGATTGATGTAGGGTATTGATGAGTTCCCGGGGCTAATGCCACTAAGAAAGCATGGGTGATTTTGCAAAGTTCTTTTCAATGAATTAATAAGGTAAAAAAGATTTGACTCCAATCATTATGAGGTGATTTTGAATCTTTGCACATGAAGGAATCCAAATCAATCTTGGCTTACTTTTCACAAGTGAAGGCCATTTTGAATCAAATGAAGAGATTTAGAGATCAAGCTGAAGATGTTTGAGTAGTAGAGAAGATTCTTCGTTCCTTGAACCTAAATTTTGATTATGTGGTTTGCGTCATTAAGGATTCTAAAGATCTATGTTGGGACCCGATTTTGGAACCGGACCCCAACCGGAAAAACGGAAAACGGAAACGAAAAGTGAAACAAAACACAATTCGGAATCAAAAAGTGGAAACAAAATAAAAAGCGGAATCTAAGGAACGGATTCACAAAATTCTGACATCCGAAATGAGTACCTTAGAAAAACATCGCGTTGGAAACCATACGACACATTCGGTCTAAACTAATACAAAACGGTGTAATTTTTTTTTCATTCTCTTTTTCATTTTATTAGCCTTTATTCAATCTCATACAAGGCAACTCAATTTCCCATTTGGAAATTCATCCTCAATCAAAATTACTTTTCATTTCCTATAAAAACTTACACATGTCAATAAACCACAAGTCATAAACAAAAAGCACTTCAATATTTCCAATCCATCCACACAATCATCGGACCTCCTGTCCGGAATTCAAACGCAATTCAAACCCATACATAACCAAAGCACTTCTATAATTCTCAAACATCAGTATCATCGGACCTCCTGTCCGGAACCCATATCACATTCAATCACATTCATCCATATCCAAGTCACATTCATACC
>JANITX010000009.1:46909524-46924645 GCA_027564395.1 Erythroxylum ulei | reverse complement strand
ATACCTCATAATATATTATTAACAAATCATAATGTTAATACATGAATCACAAATGTTCATTGGCCTAGGGCACACTACTAACATTAACAACTAAACAAATTTCAAACTATGCCCTAAAACATGATAAAATTTACACTTATCAAGTACGTAATCTTCAAGAGACATTAGTATTTTCTTCACCTTTCTAAATGAACCCGAAAAAGAAATAAATAAAGTCTCCCTTTGGAATTCCTATTAATAACTTCAAGTTTGTGGACCTAATTTGCCTTGTTAATGTAGAACTAATCATCATAAATAACATTTGTAATGGGAGAAATGGAGTGATCTATTTCATCAACAGAAGAAAGGAGAAACAACAACAATAGAGTTTCATTTTGGACATGGGTTTTTGAGAGCTCTATAGAATGCAACACATTTCTGTTCAAATAGATTTATCCAATAATTTTCTTTCCAATGTGCAAAAGCACAGGAATTATTTTAAGCACTGGCTTATACTTGAGGAGAAAGTAAAAGAATCTTTTTGGATAAGTAATCATACTAGATTCCCCTTAGTGCAAGGGCCAAGTTTATCCTAGAGCTGTGAGGACTGATCCTCTTCAACTACTTTGGACCTAGCAGTTTTTGTCAACAAGTACCTCATGTATTTGGTCTTTGATGATGAAAAATGGTGTTCGTGATCTCTTATATATCAAAAAATTAAATTTTCTTATTAGGCAAATAGGGGTAGCAAAGTCTTTGGTGAAACTAATAAGGCCTTACAAGGAGAAGGTGCTTTCTTTTCAACCAATGATGCCATTGCTAATAGGCTTTTTTGATGGATTGATAAGCTTAAAAGATCCTCGAGGGTGTCAAGAATGAATCCAAGATATATCGACACGTAAGATTTATAGGCTAGGTGGCAGGTGCTGAACTAAACAAGTGTTGGAATTTGTTTTGTTAAAATTGTGCTTGCTTAAGAATCGGTCTAGTAGTAGTTATTTTTAGTTGTTGCTACTTTAATGCAGTAATTGTTGGGACCCGATACTAATAGTTATGGGCCCTATTTTTAGGGAAATTGTTAATCATTTCATTTGTATTTAAACTCTTTTGAAGGAAATAATAAGCAAGTTTATTACAATTAAAACAACTCGTGGTTGTTCTCACCCAAAAGCATAACATTATTTCTTCTATTTTCAGCAAGCTTTGACTAGGACCTTTCAATTTGGTATCAAAGCTTGCACAATGTCGACTAATAAAGAATGAATTCAAAATCCTGAATATGGGCTAGGGGATTATTGGATCACTTATCTAGGATAGATTTTGGTGTGATTGATAAGCTATGCAGTCTTGAGGAAGCTGTCGGTAAGGTTTGCAAGGCTCTGTGCGCCAAATTTGATTCTGCCTATAAGGGGGCCAATGAACATAGTGGTAGCTGTTTTGGCCATCAAAATTAAGAGGCTCGAGATAGCCATGAAAACGGATGATTAAAATTTTCCTCCAAACTAGATAAACTTAATTTCCCAAGTATTCAGGCGATGATCCCACTAAATGGTTCACTCGAGTGGAGCAACTCTTTGACTACCAAAGTACACTGGAAAATCGAAAGGTATCTTTGGCTTCCTTTCATCTAGAAGGGGAGGCTAATCAATGGTGGCAATGGCTATGTAGTACTTACAATGAAGAGAATAAGGAGGTGACGTGGGAGTTGTTTATGGAGGAGCTTTGGGCTCGATTTGGTCCTTTTGACTACGAAATTTTTGACGAATGTCTGTCCAAAGTCAAGCAAGAGGGTTCATTAAGGGATTACCAAAAGGAGTTTAAGAGATTGGGAAACCAAGTACATGGGTAGTCTGAAAGGGTGTTGGTTGGGACCTTCATAGGAGGACTAAAATCAGAAATTGTAGATGGGATATGTATGTTCAAACTAAAGACCTTGAAGGAGGCAATTAGCTTAGCAAGAATGAGGGATAAGTAGTTAAGCCAACAACGAAAGTTTACTAAGGTTCCTATAAGAAAAATAATTGAACCTGTAACACCCACATACCCCCTGTGAGGATATGCAGATGCTACACAAAACAGAACCAAAACAATCCAAATCATACTAAACATTTCTTACATGCATTCCCAGAAACTCAATCAAACATACAATACATATCATTAGATGTTGTTGTAAACAAACCATAACATACATCATATATAATGAACTTATCAAAATACATGCCTTAAACATAATCTATCCTGTAATAAGGTTATTACAACCCATTAAACAAAATACAATCTCATATTGTCAGATACAACACAAAAACTCAAATATACATCTTTCAAAACAAAAGACATTATTCTTGGCCACTGCGGTTGTCTTTGTCCCGGTCTTTAAACCTTCTTATCAGAACCTACATGGAGGCCAAACTACCGTGCTAAGCATATAGCTTAGTGGGGAATAACTAAACGTAATACATAATGGCTGCTATTTTTAACAGTTGTCTAACATTTATATATACCAATTCAAATCATATCATAACAATCTTTAATTGTTCATAATTCAAAGTAATCCAAACATTATGTCTCATAACAGAATATGATTCATAAATCAATACAGAACATTCTTGCATAAAAAAAACTCTTAAATATCGAAACAGAACGTACAAGTATCATAATTGAATATCAAAATAGGATATAATCCTTTCAGATCAAAATACGAATTATATCATAACAGAACTTGTTTTGTATCAGAACTGAACTTGTTTTTTTATCAAAATTGAATATGTTTCAGAATACAAAACAAGTCAGACTGCTAGTGCTTTTTATATAAGTGGGTAATTGGACTAGAACATAAGATACCATGATTAGTATCTGAAATAAAAGAGACTAATTTCTCTAAATCAGGGAAAATTGTATTGTCGATATCAGGAGACATCTTAGTGTTATATGAGCAGCCGCAGACCACTTCTAGGCAAGCCTATTTACCCATGACTAGGACTTAACAATTTTAAAACACCCATTTCAGATTTTAGAATTTCATGTAAATGATGTAGTGCATAATATATGACCTTATTCATTTGATCAAACTTAGCATGCCTTATAAATACAAACATATGCATTAAAGCATCAATAAATGTATTGAGTCATTAAACATTATGTATATTCACACAATTAGAAAGCATTTCCAATACAATTCCAATTATCAAACTCCTCGAACAATTGATGGTCTGGAATTATCACAATATCATAATCACATTACAGTGAAATAATGCATAAATATGAATTCATTTCCTTATGCCCAAATTGAACCCATTTATTCTCACGCAAACTTATCATGCCTTATAAACATAAGTATTTGTAATAATGCACCAATGAATACATTAAGTAATTACACTTTACATGTACTCAACTAAGTTCCCATTTCTCAAACATTCATAACTAAAACATCACTTTTATCATTTAAAACACATTTGTGTTCATAAGTATACTTCATTCCTTCAATAACTTATAAGTTCCAAATTAGATACTTTTTTATCTAATAACACGTTCCTTAAGTTATTACTTCAATTAAAACTTCAATTCTTATTCAACCTTTAATGAACTTATTCCACATCAAACTCGGTTCATTTTACACCTTAATTAAGTCCAATTAAACCATTATAAAGTACCTTAACCTTATATGGTCCAACAACTGCCCAAAACCAATCTTTCTCCTTCCTAAGTGCTTCCCATGACTGTGGGAATAAGCCTTATAAATCTCACGATCCTCCAATTTGTTTCCAAAAGTTGACTTCTTCATTTCCATTCGACACACCTTCATCAAAGACCATCAATTTCACTTCAGTTCTGCCTTATTCATGCTTCAATACCTCATCAAATTTTTGTCCAAACCAATTGAAAAATCATTCATTAAGTAACTTACGAATCAATACCTTCCACATGTCAAAACCAAACTAGAAGTTATCATACAAGGATCATTTTTCCAGCATTCATTTATCATCATCTTAACACATATTTGATGCCAATTCAAATATCATAAAACTTGTAATGATAAATGTTATCAATTTTAGTAATCCCTTACCTTCTTAACTTTAAAGAAAAATTCCAAAGAATCAAGCTAACTAGTCATCCAAGCAATAGCTCCTAAACTAAGGTGCAAATTTCAGCACCAACACAACTATAACACAGAAAAGAGCAAAACTTACTTCTTGAGACAACAACTTACAAAGATTCCAAATGAAGATGATCCCAATTCAAGCAAAATTCTAGAAGTTGAGAGGAAATGAGAGAGTTTCGGTGGAGAGAATGAGCAAAGAAGGAAGACTTATAGCAAAAACTAGCCAATGCATAAGGTCATGTCATGTGTAAGATGACTCTTCTTGCTCTAGGGCCACTTGTTACATAAAGACACAAGCCATATGCCCTCTCCCTAGCTAGCACACATGTTGTTCTATAAAGCTGCCAAATGTCACAATTTAACTAGGCCACTTGTCACTTAACCAATGTTTCCAAATGTCAATGCATCAACTATGCTAAATGTCACTAACTTATAGGCTTAGTCATTTTAATTTTCATGTACCAACTTATCTTGCCACTTGACAATTTTCCTAGTCTAAATGTATATTTTAATACCTCAATTCTCTAATGGAATCAATTAATTCCAATTCACTAAGTAGGATCCATTAAACCAAAATTCAAGTCATATGAAATTCTCAATCATCTCATAATTTTTAGCACCTTTCATACATGTAACATTCCAACTAGGGCACAATTTAGGGCCTTACAGAAATAACCTCCACAGTAGTATCTAAAACTTCAACACCTGTAAAGCTCCTTCCTTTCAATGACAAGGATCCTATCTTATTCATTGTCAATATACTTAGTAAATCAGCTCATTTCATGGCATTATCACACCTGTACACTGCTAAACTTATAGCTGAAAAGTTTGTTGAAGCTGTGGTCAAGCTTTATGGCATACCAAGATCTATTGTAAGTGATTGGGACCCAATCTTCCTTAGCCACTTTTGGCGTGAATTTTTAAAGCTATTAGGAACAAAGTTGAAAATTAGTTTAGTATACCATCCTCAAATAGATGGACAAACTGAAGTTGTTAATTGATGTTTGGATCAGTATCCTCCATCCTTTGTTCATTAATAGACTCACATATGGTCTTCTTTTTTTCTTTGGGTAGAATTTTGGTACAACACTGCCTATCATGCTTCCATAGGCAGGACTCCTTTTTAGGCTCTCTATGGTCGTCCCCCGCCTATAATTCCACGTTATCAAGAGAGCACTTGTTCAATTCAAGAAGTAGATCAATAATTGAGGGCCCGCAATGCATTACTCAAGCAAGTCAAGGACAATTTAAGCACTACTAATAACAAATGAAGCAGCAAGTACATTCCAAGAGGAGGGAAATTGAGTTTCAAGTGGGCGATTTAGTCTTCCTAAAACTTCATCCTTAAAGACAACAATTTGTGTTCAAAAGAGCTTATCAAAAGCTTGTTAATCAATATTTTGGGCCATATGAAGTGGAAGAACGAATTGGACAAGTTGCGTACAAACTGAAGCTACCCTAGTGTTCCTGCATCCATTGAGTTTTCCACATATCAATGTTCAAAAAATATGTTGGAGAAGGTCAAGCTTTTAGTTTTTGGGCTAGGTGGCAGATGTTGGAAATTGTTTTATTATAGTTATGCTTACTTAAGAATCAGTCTTGTAGTAGCTATTTTAGTTGTTGCTACTTTAGTGCATAGTCGTGATGGGTCTTATTTTTAGGGAAGTTGTTATCATTTCATTTGTATTTAAACTCTCTTGAAGGAAATAATAAGCAAGCCTATTACAATTAAAAAATTTGTGGTTGTTCTCACCCAAAAGCAAAACGTTATTTATTATATTTTCAACAAGCTTTGATTGGGACCTATCATGGATGAAGAAAGATTTTTTTCTTTTCAACCAGAGATGTCATTGCCAATAGGCTTTTTTGGTGGAAAAACTTCTTTTTTGTTTTTATCTATAAGCTACAAATAGGGTAACTAGGATAACTGTTATGATATTTTTATTGAAGAGATTTGCTCACTGCAGAGTTGATGGAATATTTTTCTAGGCATTCAAGATGATGAAGAATAAATGAAGAAGAAGAAACAGAAGAGGGAGAAAACAACTAATTCATCTCATATTTTTCATTTCGTACTACGATTGTTACAATAGTTAATAAATAGTACTAATACCTTTAAGGTGATGACACATCGTTCATCTATAATTGGGTTGTTATATCCGTTATAGATACGATGTGCATCCTTTTATTTACTATCATTAGTTCTTCGATGTCTTTCTTCTCTCTTGTCTACTACGTACTTCGACATTGTTCTTCTTCTTCTTCTCTCTTGCATGCTACGTACTTTGATCATTATTTGAAACATCCCCTTTCCCTTCAACAACCACCTTATCTATCAAATTTACTCCAAGAAATCTATTATATCACTCAAACACCATTCCTATGTGGTGGTTTCCCTACTCTCCCCTTACCATTGCACAAGCACTTGTGTGTTGCTACTCGATTATAACATTTGATCATTCCTCTTCCCTATATAGCCTTAGGTTCCTTTTCGATGTTGGTTAACATTAATGGTAGTTGTGAAGAAGTGGGTATTTTCTTATAGATGGATTTGTTTAACTATGAGACAAGAAAGGTTGGGTGAATTGTTGATTACTTGGGAAATTCTAAAGTATATATCACCTTATTGATCTTAGCAGTGATCTGGTATAGACCATAATATAGTGGAGCTAGCTTCTGATTGGTTCTTCTTTGCACGGAGTGTTATTTGTATGACTGGAGCTTTGCAAAAAACTATTGTCCCATCTCGAGTTCTCTGTCCAATCTCTTCTTATCTACATATTGTTTCATCCTCTATTGTGCTCTATTTAAATAGATTTTCACTATTTGAATTGATTCCTCTCTTTCTTGGAATGCTTGATCTATCAGAACATTACGAGAGTCTCCCACTAGATAAGGTACATAAAGAGGTGGCAAGTAACCATAAAGAACTTTGAAGGGACTGGTGTTAATGGCGATGTGATGGGTCGTGTTATACCACCACTCGACCATCAATAACCAATTCAATCATTTATGTGAAGCGTTGCTGTAAAAACACTTGAGATAGCTTCCTAGTATTTTGTTGATATCTTCCGATTTTTCGTTAGTCTGAGGGTGGTACAATGTGGAGAGTTTCAAACTCATACTTTGCAACCTGAACATTTCTTGTCAAAAGTGCTTAGGAATAAAGGATAACAATCACTTACTATGGCTTCGAGCATACCATTTAGCTTGAAGATGTGATCAATAAATACTTGAGCAATATCTTGGGTTGTATAGGGGTGTCTTATTGCCATAAAGTTTGAATATTTTCTCATCCAACCCATTACTATGTAAATGGAGGATTTAGCTTTACATAGAGGTAAGCCTTTGATTAATTCCATACTTATCTCTTACCAGCAATCTTCAAGAGTTAGAAGGGGATAGAGTAGTCCTTGGCTGTTTCACTGAAATAAATTATGCACCCTTTTGATAGTGACAGTCACACCTAAATGACCTCCTTGCAGGCTGTTGTTTGCAAAAAGTATGATTTTCTTTTCTAGTCCATCATCATAGCTAATCACAATCCTCCCTTTCCATCTCAATATGCTATTTTTCTATTTGTATTTCCCAAACTGTGCCTTTTAGTTCTCCAATTTCCTTATAAGGTCTCGAATGATGGCATCCCTCTTCCATCCTTCCCTAATGTCCTCCATTAAATTTGTCTGAATATGAGATATTGTCATCGTCAATAGCTCTTAACTTGAGAGCCTAGATAATGTATTTGCCACAATATTCTGCTTCCCACTCTAGAATGCAACTTCAAAATTGTACCCTATTAGCTTAGGTAACTAATTATGTTGAAATGGTATTGAAATTCTTTGCTCCAATAGGTGTTTTAGGCTCTTGTGGTCAGTTAGTACTTTTAAAAAAACACCAATTTAGGTAGTAGTGCCACTACTTTATAGTTTTGAGAATGGATAAAAATTATTTTTCATAGGTTGAGCGTCCTTGGTGTTTGGGTGCCAATATCAAATGCCCATCTTGTTAGAGCACTATACCAATTCCTTTCTCATATGCATCTACTTCCACTTTGAAGGGGTGTGGAAAGTCTAGTAGAGCTAGGACTAGAGTTGTCATTAACATCTCTTTAAGTTTTTTGCTCATCCTTCCATTCCCACCTTCCTACTACCTATTTTTTAGTAGTGTGTTGAGAGACCTGAATATAACCTTCTAGTGATTTATAAAGTGACTGTAATATCCTGTCAACCTTAAAACCCCCCTGAGTTCCTTTAACATTTGTGATTGTGGCCAATGTTCGATAATTTTGATCATTTGGACATTCATAGATAATCCTTTCCTAAAGATAGAATGTCCTAAATATTTAACTTTTCTTGCTCCAAAAATACACTTCCTTCCATTAATGAAAAGTTGTTGCCACTGTAAGACATGTAGAATCTGTTGCCAATGTTCTAAATGTCCCTCAAAAGTTCTAAATGTTGTTTTTGGTATGTCTTCTTCCCTCATTCTAATCTAATGATACTTAAATCTTATATCTAATTTAGAGTACCAGCTAGATCCTCTTAACCCTTCCAACAACTCTTCAATAAGTGGGATAGGGAATTTTGTTTTAACCACGTGCTTGTTCAAACTCTATATAGTTTATACATACCCTTTACGTATTATCTTTTTTCTTAATAAGAATCAATGATGAAGCATAAGGAGTAACACTCTTCCTAATAAATCTTTGTTCTATTAATTCTTGCGTTGATCTCTTAATAACATGTTTTTGTTCTCAGACATACCTGTAGGGTAGTATGTTTATGGTTTCTACTCCTTGTTTTGGAGGGATACTATGATCATGGGATCTTTTTAAAGGTAGTAATCTAGGCTCTTGAAACGCCTCACTGAAATTAGTGAACAAACCTTCTAATTCTTCTCTGGAATTAGTTTTATCTTTCAGAATAAGTTGCTATATATGGAACTCAATTGGCTATGATAGACATAGCATAAATAAGGTTCCTTTATTTGAATTTTTTATCAGTTTGTGGAGACCTTTACATGATATTACTCCAACTCTTTCCTTTTAGTTACCTGTCAGCTTCGTTGTTCTACTCTCCCATTGAAATTCTATGGTACACTCTATGAATTTACGTAATATATAATCGATGGTCACCAACCATTAGACTCCTAAAACCATGTTACATCCTCCCAACTTAAGGATTAGTACATCAATGGTGAGTTGTAACCCTTGCATTTCCCAAGTTAAATTTCTACATATTCTCCCACTATTAAACTTTAAACCACCTTCCACCGTAATGTCCAAAGGTGATATTTCCACCACTTCTACATATCCTTTCCCACACATTTTTTCATCTAAAAAGTTATTAGTATTTCCACTATCAATGAGGAGGTGCGAGGTTTTCTTTTGGTGATTTCTCAGAGCCTTATCTGTTTAAACTTCCATTGGCCTTTTAGAGCCCACGTCGCTTCTAAGAATACATTGGAACTAAATGGTACCCCTTCCTTCTACTCCTCATTCACTTGTTGCCTTTTGATTGTTTCTTCATCCTCCATCATATATAATTGGAGCTGTCTTTTCTTACATTTGTGCCCTGAAGTGTACTACTCGTGACACTAAAAACATAGTCCTCTTACTCTCTTCTCATCAAATTCTTTAATGGTTGTTGCCTTTCTTCACTGCAAATTCTTGTTGTAATTAGGTTTATTAATGCTTCCTCGGTTCCCTGGTGTAAGAAGTAATCCTACCTCTAGATTGCTCTTAATTGGAGTGACTGTTTGATTTTGCACTTTTGTACATGGAAAGTGCTCCTCCCCTCATCTGCCCTAGCAGTTTTTCTCCTTTTCAAAGTATATAAGCATGCTGACTGCTACTATTGCTTCTTGTTTCTTGGCAAATATATAAGCTTGTTGAAGTGTTTAGGGATTCATCATCTTTATTGTGAGCTTCAACTCTAGTTTGAGGTTGTTCAGGAAGAAACCTATCATGTAGATTTCTAGTAATGACAGTTTGTTCGAATGTCTTTCGAGCTGAGCGCAGTACTCTACCACTGACCTTTTATGTTTTAGTTCTTTCAAATCACCTATTAGGTCTTCAAAGATATCTTCATCGAATCTTTATCTTAAAATTGTTAGAAATTCTTCTCACCTCGTTGCTTCTCTTCCATTTTTGTTCCTTATCATCAATTGATACCACTCTTACACTACTCCTTCCAAGTGCAAATACGCTACTTTTATTTTTAATTTCTCTAGTATGTGGTCAATTTCGAAAAATTTTCGCATCGATAGATCTAACTTTTCACCCCTACCATGGCTTCATTGTCCTTTCCCATCTTTTGCATAAGTTACTGGAATATGGACTTGATATTGTTTATGTCCTTTTCATTTCTAATATGTGCTCCAGTAGATTCTTCTTTCCTTCTTCTAAATGATGCATCTCCATTCCTCCCATGTTTTCTACCATTGAGTTATTTCCAAAGGTCATTTGCTCTAAACACTATTTGCTCAAATTAATAGAATATTTTTCAAGGTGATCAAGGGTAAGTGAAGCAGAAGAAACAAAAAAGGGAGAAAATAATTAATTCATTTCAGATTTTTCATTTCATACTATAGTTATTATAACTGCTAATAATAGTACCAGTAGCCTGAAGGTGATGACACGTGATTCATCTATAATTTGAGTTGTTACAAATACATCATTCTTCTCCTCTCTTATTTGCTATGTACTTCGATGTCATTCTTCTCCTTCTCTCTTGTCTGCTAAGAACTTTAATTATTATTCATAATAATAACTTATTTAAAAGGCCAAATTGCATAATAGAAAAAGAAAAAGGTAAAACTACAAATTAGCTAACAAATAAAGGGATTGGGAGTCTGAGGAAATCGACTTTGAACAATATCGATTGGAACTTTCTGAGACATTGACACCTTCGTAAAACCCAAAGAGAAAGAAAATGAAGTTCATAGAAAATGAGATTCCTTGAATCAATAAAAGAGTTCTTAGTTTACAAACTTTAGACTTTTTTTGTTTTTCCATCTCATTGTTACTAACCCGATAACCTTAGTTTTTATTCATTGTCAAAGATGTCATTCTAACAATCCATTTGAACAAATAGACGCACAACATTATAATAATTCTTAACTCTTAAGAAAGGAAAAGAAACTAGGACGAAATAGACATTAAAATGGAGGGCATTTATCGCCTATAAAGCAATAATGACACCAGAAGGTTACTTATTAAAAGATTATGATTGTTAAAAGGTTATGTTAAGTGACCCATGACCCAATAAACACATTATTCAAACTCACACACACAGCACACCGCATATTCGTGACTAAACCACGTGAATGTTTTAGTTTTATGTCTTTCCTTTTGTATAGAACACTAGAATCCTCTACTATAACAAAATTGTATTAGCTATCAATTTTGTTACAATTTCGCAACACAGTAGCCAATAGCATTTCTTTTATTTCTAGTATAAAATCCCCATCTGTACATATTCAGACTATGATGAAATAAGCAATTTCTTCATCAACGAAAACTTTCTTTTCATGGAATTAGAGACAAAGGTTTGATCCACCTTACCCTACCTACCAAAATGTCTAACATAGCTGATAGTGATACCAGCAGCCCGGATCCTACACAAAACCCAGACCTAGAAATGTATTCTATGACAAATATCGAAAACCCTTTAGCAATCCTAGTCACTACCCTTTTTAATGGCAACAACTTCCTAACCTGGAGCAAATCAACGATGATAGCTCTATGTGCTAAACACAAACTTTATTCATAGATGGAACATGCATGCAACCAACGGAAGACAGGGCCCTGCTTACTAGATGGAGAAGGGCAGATTCCATGGTCAAATCTTAGATACTTAACTCCATAGTCAAGGAACTTCGTGATGCCTTCCTATCGTTCTTCAAAGCTAGGGAGCTTTGGGATGAATTGAGAGAGAGATTTGGAGAAGCCAACGGACCATTTTTGTACCAAATAGAAAGGGAAATCAATCATTTTAAGCAAGGTAATCTCACCATGTCCGCATATTACACAATGTTAAACAAACCCTAGGATGATCTAGCTATCCTGAGTCCAATACCTACATGCACTTGTGACGCTGCTAAAGCAATTACTATAAGGAAAACAAACACAGATTAGTGCAATTTTTGATGGGCTTAAATAAAGATTATGAGCACATCGTAAACTAAGTCATGTTAATGGAACCTTTGCCCATGGTAAATAGAGCTTTGTCGTGATGCAAACTGTGGAGAGACAAAAGACAGTAGGTGCTAGCAATGACAGTAACCTAAATGTAGCTATAATGGTGAGACAATCCAACTCTAATTCTAAGAAAGGGGGCAGAAGCAACAGTAACAACGACAAGAGACCATTCATAAAAAAGGAGGACAAGTATTATGAAAAGTGTGAGAAAATAGGACATACCATAGAAACTTGCTTTAAGATCCATGGTGTGCCTGAATGGTACAGGGAACTGACTAGCCAGAAGAGTAAAGCCAACCTAGCCATGATCAGTGACTCTCCTGCGGACATATAACAAAAACCTAGAGAGTATACTGAGAGGAGTGGCAAAATTCCACACAACCTAGCCACCTTCTGATATGTTTTGATTCATTTGATATCCTACATTTAGTGATTAATGTCTTAGAAATGTTTAAGATACTCACTATAACTCATATGTGATTTTAGGTACAATTTGGAAGCAAAGAATTAAAGGGAGTCGAAAGCACGACATATGGGTCATTTTCCAAAGATTTATTTTTGCTTATCTTCACGGAGCAAAAAGAAGAAAATAAAAGTCAAGAAGAATATAAGAAAAACAAAAGAACAAAGAAGAATTAAAGTGGCTAAAAAATACTGGAAATTGTATGTTCCATGCCATTAGATACTTTTCAAATTTAATGGAAAATCATGCCTAAAAGGAAGGAAAACATAGTTGGTGGCCAAGCTAGGAAGATGAGAGCTAAAAACGACACAGAAACATGCAGAAATGGTAGCGCAACGTTTAACGCATGCGTTGGGCGTTAAACACAGGCGGATGCTTCGTCGCAGCGTCCCAGAGCATAGAAGAGGAGGTTTTAAAGAGTTGCGATGTTTATTTGTCCAATCAATTTATAGTGGAGGCATGAAGAGAGGCGTAGACCCAAATGCAGGTGTGCTGCGGCTGGCAACATGGTGGCTGCATAAGGAGGCAGGCATGATGAGAGCTACGTGCGTGGAGTGAATAGTTGCATGAATAAGAAAAGCCCTCAACCTTAATTGTCCCATCAAGCAACAGTGAGGGGAGGCTATAGTGAATGGTAGGAGGCATGAGAAAGGGTTGCTGTAGTGCGGCTTGGCTGAAAGAACCGAAGGGATTTTCGGTGGGGCTACAATATAAGGGCTGAAGCATTAATTCGAGAAAGACCTATGAAGGGTTAGATGTCTCAACGAAAGTTTGAAGGCAACATCAACGCCAACGACCCAGGTTAAGTTTTTTCTAAAATTATTTTGTTGTTTCTTTCTCTTATTAGAAATTGATTATGTTATCCTATGTTAATTAATTTGGGTATTGTGTATGGATAATCGGATTTTCATTATTGTTCGGTATTTGTGTAAGAACCCATTGGGTATTGTGAATTGATGATTTTAATGCATTCATTGAATCGTTAATTGCAAAATCATTACTAGATATAATCCATAATTGTTATATTCAAATTTATGTGTAGCGACTAATGATTCGTAATTATTAGAGATAACATGAACTAGGTTAAATGACGCATCGTATGTGGTTGTTGCCTTGATTAATAGATTTTTCTAATTCGAAATGCTACTACCTAATAAAATCTAAAGATCGTGTCCTAGGTTATTTGGTGGTTAGGTTTACTTAACGATCGTATCTTGATTAAACAAAACTTAAGGGAAAACTCGGGTTAATTATGAACTCACGATTAATAGTTGCTAGGAGAGGTTTGAGAACAACAAATTAATAAAAGATGCTTAATTAGGGTGCAGGCCGAGATTGAACCAAAGAATCGTGTCCCTATCGAATTCCCCACTTTTATCATTTTTTGCATGTTTTCTTTAATTTGTTTTCATTAGGTTAGTTAGTTTCACTTTATTTTCTTCTTTCAAAAATCCAAAACCCCCATTAAGTGTAAACACCAGTTAATTTTATTTCATAAACTTTACACACACTCTCTGTGGGATTGACCTAGACTCACCACTGCTATAGTAGTAGGTCTAGTTATTTTATTTTGACTAGCATAATGACGCGCGGTCAATTTTGACATCGTTACCAGGGAGTGTGGTGTTTTAGTTTTTGTAATTTAATTGGTGTTTTGTATATATTTGTTTGTAATTGATTTCTTTTCAGTTATTTCTAGATCTTTTCATTTTTTGTTTCATTTTAAAAAAAATTATATGGACGGAAGTAATTTCTTTTATGACTCATATTCTCAATCCTATAACAATGTTTAGACTGATCAACCTAACTTTTGATATGGATGGGATAATCACCAAAAATTACATCCATGATAGTTTGCAGGAAGCACAACAATTCTCGTACAGACCAGAAGTTTCCTATCACGACACCGGTCCATCTCTGGAAGAGTTGATTAATATTGAGAAAGCTAATACTTTGCAATTGCAGGAGAATACTCTACAATTCCAAAAGGATTGAGGGAAATTTCCAAAAAACACATGGTCTAATTCCCAAGATTCGGAGAGCCAACACGATTCAGGTGCATCTTTAGAAAAACATGTTAAGAATCTAGCAGGTAATAATTTGCAATTTCAACAGAATATGAGTAGCAGTTGTAAGATTTCTGTTGGATCCCGTTTTCGGAACTCAACTCTCTTGCTTACTCATTCGTCTGTTGGGTTCCGCTTGATTTCGAAGCCCAACTTCTAGTGGATATAAAAAAAATTCCCTTTTTTTTGACCCTTATTTGACATTATCAACTCATCTCCATGCTCATAACATCCCAAAAAAATTTACTCGCAACATGGTCAATGGTGTGCTCATACAAATCAGTCACTAAACTTGAACTCAATTCTCCTACTTG
>JANITX010000009.1:46879162-46893667 GCA_027564395.1 Erythroxylum ulei | reverse complement strand
CTAGCACTTCATGCTTAACCCTTTCTGTAAGAGTTACAGAGTTCTCTCAACCTGTTCTGTGGATACCGTTAGAGGCCGGATACTTATGCGGCTACGATGGTTGAGGCGGGTCGATTTCGGAAAACGGTACAAATTAAATTTCCGCTTTATTTGGATTCGTGTTAATCATTTTATAAAATTAAATAGATCTTGGTTTTCGAGAAATCAAAAATCACGGAAGAGTTTTGTGATTATTCCGCTGCGGTCGGATTAGATCCGTACCCGATTTTCCAACAAAATTAATGTCCTTTTTTACTTTTATGTTAATTTGGTGTAAATTTATTTATAATTAAAGCTACAGTAGTACTTATTAGTCTTTAGGATCTTAGGTTCTCCCTTAGACAGCACAGGGAATCTATTAATGAACTTTGTAGTTGCGAGTAATTGTTGTCACGGGAATTCTTATTCCTTATGATTCTTGTCTTTTGTCCTTAAATTTTGCACCCACCCCTAACTAAATCTAAATTAACCGTGGTCGCCAGCCGCGTCTTGCAATTCATCTCTGTATGAAAGCGACGGCTACTTCCGTTCTTCCCGTTTAATTTTGAAAAGACAAGAGGATGCGAATTTGGATTTTGGATTTGGACCACAACAGGAGTTGAAAATTAAAGAGAGCAGCGCATTAGGCAAACATCCAATTGGGTGTATGTATATGACGGCATTTTGTTTCATCCTGTCATGTACATTAACATAGGAAAAACAAAAACTAATGAGCCCAAAAAATAAAATTACAATTACAAGAATATAAAGGTACAATTACAAGAAGTGTCGACATAGCTGCAATTGTTTTCGTATAGTTAAATACAAAATACTAACAATTACAAGAAGTGTCGACATAGCGGCGATTGTTTTCGTGTAAAAACCGACATCTCCTCCCCTTAATGCCCTTTCCATCGTCATACAATGTCGACACTCTCTGATAATAGCCCCCAAATCCAACCCATTTCCTCATTCTCTGTCTCTTCCCTGAATCAACAGCTCATACTTTGTTCTTTTATATGCCTCTTCAAACTAAAAACTTGTTCATATTTTTTTGACATTCTTCCTCTGTGGGATCAATTCTCCAAATTTAGTCATCATATATAGGGAATTAGAAATTGGGATTTGTGCTCTACTGCAGCGACAGGATTAAACCCCTTTAAATTCTTCCATTGGATCCCATGTCTTTCTTCGAGGTTTGTTCCACAATGTTTGCTGAATTAATGGTCGTGTTCACTCCATGATTGTTCACTTGTTCTTTACGCTGATTCTGCGTATTTGATGTGATAGGGCCTCTGGGAATTGCTAAACGCCGATCAGTTCAGATCCAAGACCGACGATTTCTCAGGTAAAGGTAAGTTACTTACTGTTCTGAGTCATCTGGGTTTCTAGTTTATACCAACGAGTCTGATTTGATATCGTATTTATCTCATCTTCGTCAATTCATTTTATCGCGTGCAATTCTACTTTCATTTACTGATAAATTGCAACATCATATATATTAGATAAGATATTTGTTGCATTGAAGCTAGCCAGGAGCCAGAATTGTGAATTTTCCTTTCAATGCCTTGAAATATCTCAAATAACGCACTCTTGCGCAAAATAACAGGGTACTTATCACCCGGAATTTCCACATACATGTCTAACTGTGAATCGTCGGAACTTGACGCATGCCGGAACGACTCCGCAGCTTTCGTCCTGAAATTCGTGGCGATAGCATCAATCTTCCTCTCGGGTGTAGCCGGAATTTCTATTCCTCTAATTGGACGACACCGCCGCTTTCTCCGCACAGATGGCAGCCTATTTGTGGCGGCGAAGGCATTCGCTGCCGGCGTGATTCTGGCCACAGCCTTCGTCCACATGCTCCCCAGTGGAACAGAGGCGTTGTCGGACCCATGCCTACCCAAGTATCCATGGTCCAAATTTCCATTTTCAGGCTTCTTTGCGATGATCTCTTCGTTGTTGACACTTCTAGCGGATTTTATGGGCACTCAGTATTATGAAAGAAAGCAAGGGCTGAAGCGGGCCAGCGAAGGCTGGGCTCGGATCGGTGCAATGGATACGGGTATGGAGTCGGGTGTTCAACCGTTTATTGATGGGAAGGCGTCGAATGGGAAGGTTTTTGGAGAAGAGGAAGGTGGTGGGATGCACATTGTAGGAATACGTGCCCATGCGGCGCATCATAGTCACAGCCACCCTCACGGGCAGGACTCTTGTGATGGTCAAGCGAGAGATGATGGACATGGACACAGCCATGGTCATGGACATGGACATGTGCATGGGTTTGGCGAAAGTGACGAGGATGGCGGTGCTCGACATGTTGTCGTTTCACAGGTAAAGTTTTGACTTGCTTGCTGTGAGTACATAAACACGGGTGAACGGAGGTCGTGCTTAGCACACGCCTCTTCATATAAATAATATGGGCCCAGAAGCAATAATGGAGAACGATCAAGTGGGGATGTGTTCCTGATGTGACTTTGGTGGTTCACTATTCATTGTGATGGGCTCCCTGGTGGGAGTTGACTGTTTTTTTTTGTGGTGATTTGCTTTTAGCTAATGCGTAATGATCTTTTCCCAACTACTCTGGGAACTGGAAATCCCACCTGTCCTCCCCTGTGTTGGATTGAAGTTTTAGTGTGTTTGTTTATGACCTTGTAATTTTGTTTCGCAGGTGTTGGAACTGGGTATTGTATCTCATTCAGTTATTATTGGGTTGTCACTTGGAGTATCACAAAGCCCTTGTACCATAAGACCTTTAATTGCTGCACTATCCTTTCATCAGTTCTTTGAGGGATTTGCGCTTGGAGGTTGTATTTCTCAAGCTCAGTTTAAAACACTCTCAACCACATTGATGGCCTGCTTTTTCGCGATCACAACTCCAGCAGGGATTGGCTTTGGCACCGCCATTGCTTCATTCTACAACTCAAACAGCCCTGGAGCACTGGTTGCTGAAGGTATCTTGGATTCCATGTCAGCTGGAATCCTGGTGTACATGGCTTTGGTGGACCTAATTGCAGCTGATTTTCTAAGTAAGAGGATGAGTTGCAACTTCAGGCTTCAAGTAGCCTCTTATTGCACGCTCTTCCTTGGGGCTGGATTGATGTCCTCCCTGGCAATTTGGGCTTGATTTTATGATAACGTTACTCTTCTTTTTTGCCCTGGTTCCCTGTTTGTGGGACGCAAATATTTATACAAAAATCCAAGTTTCGTGGATTTCAAAACAATGGGAAGAGATGAAATATTAGTTGTAGTTTGTAGCTCATGTTGTATGACAAAAAAATAAAAAAAGTTACTCTTTCTCCATTCGGGCAAAGGAGAAGATGAAGAAGAAATGACGGTGGTGATGAAAGAAACACAAGACCATCATAGGAAAGCACGTGGGTATGCGTGGTTTCTTTTGAGTCGTATCATGAAGTTTGGTTAGTCCAGAACGCCAAAGTTTCTTGTTAAGCTATAAATGAAACTTCAAAAGCTAGGATACGAACTCGCTGTCATGCATCGACTTACGTTCACAATCAGTTCTGTAACTCCCAAGGTCCAATTACATGTCAAGAGATGTGACATTGCAAACCTCCAACCACGTCAAATCTTTGGATTTTGCATGGTTTAGCGCCTATGAGTTCTGAGTCTGATCCATATCAAATAGCAAACTCTGCAGTCTCGTTTAATTTTGTCTTTCTTTGTTCTTTAATTCAGGATCATGCCTTCTATTTTCCTTTAATAGTGATGAGGGGTTGTCTTTCTCGCTTCTTTTGGTCAAATTATCATTGATTCTTTAAGGATAAGCATAAATTGGTTACATTTGTCAGAAATTAAGTTTAAAGGATAAAACAAGATTGCAAGGAAATTTTAATAAACTCGAGGAAGATTCCCGGATAATATTTGTTTGGACCAAACAGAGGGCAACAAACTTTATTTTGTCTTGGGATAATATGAAAAATGGAGAAAGAGGACAATTAATAAAACAATATTAACATTTGATATCTCTCCAACTCCAAATTCCTAAAAGAAACCGAGTTCCTATCACCTTAAGGATGTAAGATTCTCATCACATTGGAGCATTAGTGCTTTTTTGGTGCACAGATTTATTGGATCCTCACTAATTTTAACCACAAACAGATTTTCCTTGAATGAAAACATTGTGTCAAATTTATTGTGTTAGCCTTAATTATATATGTGCATTTCTAGCTTCTTTTGATTAATTTTAACCATATTTTAATTTGATATAATTATTTTTGTTGGGATTAATTAATTTTAGTTTTGAGTAATTGATTTGTTTAAGAGTTATTGGCACTAAATTTTGGTTTAATTTTTAGAATATATTTTTTAAATTAATTTTGGCCTGAAAAGAAAAAAAGAAAAGAGAAAATAACAAGATATAAAAACCAAGCGAGAGAAGATCATGCAAAAAAAAGGGTTAGTACAAAAGACAATTGTTAGAAATACACTTGATGAAACATATTTACATAGATCATGTTAAACAGGATCGTTTCATATGCATATAAAACAAAGAATCACGTACTTGGATTTATTGTTTTTTGCTTTATTTTCAGAACCCACTTGGTCCCAATAACTAATATTATTATTTTCCTTTAACATATTTAGTACAATAAAACTATCCAAAAAAAAACCATGACTATAATTAATAAATCTAAGATACAAATCCATTCCATCACTGTGAAAATTTATATTAAAACCAAGTCTAACCAACATTAACATAGATAAGAGATTCCTACGAATCTGTGGAGCAAATAATACTTCATGTAGGATGAGAGATCGTCCTCCACGCATGTACAATTTACATGTGTCAATTCTTTGTACAACAACTTTGGAATTATCACCTACATAAAGCCATCGACTACTATGTGGGAGTTTACGAAACTCAACGAAGGCATCTCTGTCCTTCGCTACATGGTTGGTTGCTCTTGAGTCTACAATCTACAAAGGATGTGATTCGGTTAGAAAAACAAAACAAGAAACATTCAAAGAACAAATTTTTGTACTATAAAGTTATACCTTCTTAGGCTTGGTACATAGCACTTCACATGTTTCATGTTCTTTTTAAAGGGACGTTTTCCCTTTCCACGTTGGTTTCATTTCACCTTCTTGGATTTCTGAGGAGAGTGGTTGAATTTCTTATTCTTCTTCCACTTATATCCACCATAATGCTTGGGTTTTTTTGTTCATAGCTCCATATGAGCTAGAACTAACTGCATATGCCTCAAAAGACATCTTTGAGGCTTCAAGACGCTCCTCCTCCAAGATGAGATGCCTCGTAGCATCTTCCATTGTCTTGATGTTCTCATTATGAGTTAGGTGCATCTTCATATGTTCCCAACTCTGAGGCAGTGAACGAATCACAACTTGCACTTATTGTTCATCAAAAAGCTCATGACCAACATCACATAACTTACTTACCATGATTAACATTTTCCTCAGACGCTTTTGCATTGTATCATCTGAGCACTTCTTATAAGTATCAAACTTAATAGTAAGTGACCTCACTTTGGTCACTGAAGCACCTCCAAAACGAGCAGCTAGTACGAATCACATGTCCTTTGCAGTTTCAAATTTATGGAACTCACGCATGATATCATTATCCATGTTTCTTAGCAACGTGATGCGAGCTAAAGAGTTCTTCTTTTTCCATAATTCATATGCATCCCGGTCCCTCCTATGTTGGGTTATAGTTTCCTCCTCAGGAATGTCCATGGTTAGGTTTAATGGTTCAAGAGCCTCTTGCTTTTCTAGTACATAATGGATTTTCGTACTCCAGATTTCATAATTGTCAACATTGAGTTTCTCACCCCTATTGAGTTCAGCAATAATATTCTTCGAAGCAGTAGTCATGTTGAAAACACTAAATTTCTATAATAAGAAAGAAATAAATATGCAAATTAATCGTTCATAGAGTAAATAATTCAATCAGAATTGCTTATGAAATCAAAAGTCCACAAATGTGTTACCCCGTAGGTTGAGGAGCAAAAGGAGGAATCCGCCCGAGGAGGGGCACACATCATTCATACAACAATTGAATCCTAATTACTTTACTCTAGACGAATTCCTATATAAAATTCACGTAAACATATTATATAAATATTAAGACTTTGTTCTTATAAAACAACATATTGTATTAATTGTGCTTTAACCTACGAACAGTCTATAGGTAACGAACCTTACACGGAAATGAGTTCACGAGTTCGCGTGACACAGTTTGCGAAGCTCGATTTACAATAGCTCTTACTATTTCCATTGGAAGACCTAGAGGATATAAAGTCCTAATCAACTTCCTTTTACGCATCTCTTTAATAAATGTCATCACTAACAAATTATAAGTCTTCTCCTTAGACAAATTATTCCAGAGCATTCATAACAATTCGCCTTGAGGTTGAGGTAATGTTGCGAGCAAAGTCATGTACTTTACTTCAACATTCGTATAAGCTCGACAACCTCCAAAGTATAATTCTTGCATCGTGTTATTAACTGAAATAACATGTTGTGTTAGTCCGTCTCCAGGCATTAAACGCATGTTAACTAATTGTACATACATACTGCCAATTCGTCTCTTCTGTACCTCACATTGAATAAGCTTAGGTGTCCGTTTAATAATAGGCATATTCTTGAAAAGCAAATTTTCAGGAATTAGAAGAGAGCACAAAATAAACAAATTATTTTGTCTAACTCATAGCGAACTAATGTATTATGGAAATAATTTAATTCTATTAGCAATTTATTGAACTATCAAATTATGCTATTAATTTCTAATCAATTAGAAACTTATTTCTAATCTAATCATATTTAAATATGAATAATTCAAAATAGAATTAGAAACTTATTTCTAATTTAAATTATAATTGAACTAATCAATTTATCTTGGTTTAATTAGAAACTAATTTCCAATGAAATTCCCTTCTAATTTCAACTAAACAAATTAGTTTTGATTTTAATTAGAAAACATATGTCTAATTTTAATTCAACAAAAAATAATACAATTAGAAAACTCATTTCTTATTTTGTTAATTTTAGAAACTTAATTCTAACTTTATTTTAACTAAACAAATTAGTTTACTTGTATTAAGAAAAAATAATTTCTAATATTTTATATTAATTAGAAACTAATTTAACTAACTTAATTAGTTTGTGTAAATTAGAGAACATATTTCTAATTCTTTATGTTACATTTAATTTAAAACATATATTCAAAAAAACAAAAACACATTTGTTAGGCTTTTTTTTTTATTATACGTATATAGTTAACAATGTAACGTGGCCTTTCACAAGTAAGTATATGGCTTTTTTCACAATCCACTCTTTTGTCTTATTATACTTATTTGGTCAACAAATGCACCTTTTGAGAAAAAAACCACCTCCCTTTTGGTTACAGTAGAGGAAGAAGAGTCTTCTTCTGTGTGTTTCGTTGTCTTCGTTTTTGTTTTTGATTTTTTTCTACTGGCTTCTGAAAATAAGCAACATCCTAAAACAACGTTTTCTATTTTCTAAGACCATACATAAACAAAAAAAAAAAAGAAACAAAAAAGACTCTTTTTTTAAAACGTTTGCTTAAGAACGATTTTTCACTGTTGAAGACCATTTAACAATCATCTTCCCAACACTCAATAACGAAGAGAAAAATGAAAACCGACATTTTTTGTTTAGATCGTAGGAAACAAAATAAGTAAAAACCATAAGCATAAAATAGACGTATGATAGAGTAAGAAACAACGTATCACAAAAAAACAACGCTATTTGTAAAAATGCATATCATTACTCATAAATCATCAATAGCGAAATTGCAGATTTACGTATACATATAACATTTTTAAAATTTTAATTGGATCTGATATCAATAATCAAGATAAAACACAACCACAAATATCATGTTAAATAGGATCATTTGCATATGTATATAATAAACAAAAACACATACTTAATTTATTGTTGTACTTCCACCAATTAAAAAACTTTTACTAGCTTTCTCCTTCTACAAAAGTTTTCGTTATTCGGATTAGAAGATGTATTTGTCTTCTTTTGTTTTTTAAAGGTAGTAGCTAGGTAAAGTAGAATTACCATAATACTCCTCATGAGTGTATTTAATTCATTAAACATGAAATCGATTCAACAGACAATAATATCCATAAATAGAGTGCCGATCGAAGAAGAAAGTATAATAGAAACAGAACAGGAGCGAGAGACGCACTGATCTGGTAGAGAAAATCTGGAAATGTGAGTTCTAACAAAGTCAATAGTGGTCCACCTATTCGAAGAAGAAGGACCACGGAGGCCACGAGCCATGCACCGCCACATCGCTCTCTTCAGCTCTCTATCTGGATACCTGTGTCGCTGGCTCCGATAATGGTTTTAGTTAGTTTCAGAAACGAAATGGGTAAAGTAGACCAAATTGAAGCGGTTAGCTAGCAAGTACTGAAATGTTGTTGCGCTTACGCTTGGCAGGAAGCTGTTGGATTGCCCATAAAAGTCCTATATAATTACCAAAAGGTCACTCGTAAAGTTTGGGTGGTTATTAATAAAATGTAATATTATTTTATCATTTAGAATAAGAATTTATAATAAAATATAGTAGAATAAGATAAGAAAAGGAGAGTTTTACATTACATCTCATTTCATCATAAACAGTAAAAATAAGTTGCCTCTGATTTGGGAGTTTAAGTTAGAATGTAAAATGATAAACAACATTTCACTATATTATATTATCAACCCATCTTCCAAACAAAATTTTACTATATTACATTATGAACCTTTTCGTCCTTCCTAATCAATAATTTTCTAATATTACATCCATTTACATTTTATTCCATTGTAAATTATTCCATTCCATTAAAAACCTTACATCTAACCAAACATAGCCTAAAGTATAAATTAATATCTTAGACTGGGCATGACATCTAAAGGGACAATTTTAAGTCTTAATATTTTTCAAAAATATTTAAATTGGTCTTCATTATTTTTTATAATGCAAATATATCTATCAAATAATTTATTTTAGAGATAATTAATCTTAAAGTGTCAAACCTTTTGAAAATTTTTCAAATCAATGTCCAAGTTTTTAAAATATTTAATTAAGTGACTAATTTTTAAAAACCTTAATAGTTTAGTTCAAAACGTTAACTCCGTTAGTAATTAGTTGATTTAACTAACAAAATCTTTGTTATTAGGTGTTCACCTAAAAAAATTTTCTACTCTAGTCTAACCATAACCATTATTTTTTTAGGTTGACATTTACATGTCATGAACGACAAATATTCTGTTAATTATTTTATTTTTATTTTTATTAATTAGATAATGAACTTGTTATTTATTTAATTTTTTAATTATACTTTTATTTTTTAAAATCAAAATAAATTTAATAATCTAATTAAACCCAAAATATCCAACACCCATTATTAGAATTTAACCCAATACTCTTCGTTATTTATTAAACCCTAATATCTCCATTTTCTACGAGACTTTCTTTCTTCCCTTATCTTTGATACTTGTTAACTAATGGACCTCTCTATCTTCAAACCATAAAAAGCATTTGGAGATAAGACTATGTTCTTCTTTTGGATGACATAGAAGACATTCAAGTTTGCCCTATTATTATGTCATCAATGGGCAGTCGTATTATCATTTTCACACTTAATAGGGTAGAGGGTATGATGTTAGTTTATGCCTTATAGCTAATCACTTTGGTTGTAGTTTAGTAACAATTATTTAAAAGCATTCTTTGTCTTGTACATATTTAGATGTATATAATAAGTCCATTAAATAACTATTTATTGCAAATGAAATTGTAATGAGATTATAATTATGAGATTCATATCGCATTTATGTATTATCTCTAAATTGTTCATAGTCATTGTTCTATTAAGACTGGACATTAATAGAATGTAAAATGACTAGCACACGTTATATTTTTTCTTATGAAGAAAGTAGTCGATCTCAAAAGATAAAGTATGGAGATACTTAAACAAACTTATAGGTGCTTGTTAGAGAATAAATTCACTGAACTGACTCAATACTAGAAATCCATTTGAAACATTACTTGTAATTCTCATTGTGATGATTGTATAAGTGATCCTTTAACTTGAGATCTTCAAAGTTATCTTGTATAAGAATTGTAATGTTTTGATACTACTTATGACCTATTTAATCATGCGTCGTTCAGTCAATAGTTATTGGATGTAGCATGAAATATATGGAGGTAATTGTGTGATCAAGATAGGATTCATCACCTTTAAGTAATTAGGGAGAATGGTTCGCTGTTCTTGATTATTATTGATTTAAGAAATCCTTGCCAAGGTAGAATGACATTTTTTAACTAGTTTACAAATGCCATTAATTGAATCAATAGCTAATGGCAGAGAACTAATATGATTGAACTAAAAAGAGTAGACATTAATTTTATGTTTTGTTTAATCAGAACATTATTTGATGAAAGGATTGAATTAAAAGAAAAAAATCATGCACAGAAAAAAAAAGCCAAAACTTCATTGACATTTCTAAATATTTAGGTGGTCATGATGCGTTACCAGACGAAAATCTTAATCTATGATTATAAATTGTTTAATTAGAGGATTTGATAGTGTTATGATCTAGAAGTCAATCGTTAGATGGCTGTATTCTAACAGTCGTGTTCATGAATTGGATGGTTTAGTCAATCGTTAGATGGCTGTATTCTAACAGTTGTGTTCATGAATTGGATGGTTTATTTCATTTTGTTCCATAAGTTTTCATTATTTATGGATTATTTGAGTTGAGGACTCAGATTGTAGAACTCTGTAATGGAAAATAATAATTACTCTGAAATGTCGCTAATCTTGGTAATTATCATGGAATATTAATTGACCATTAAAATATTAACATGTAGATTAAATGATGGTGATGTTCTACAAAACATTCGATAAGGAGTTATTAGTTTAATCACATAGATACATAATGGAGATTATGGTATTCAACAAACACTAAATGAAAATTATTAGGATTGTATTTATGTCATTAATGTTTCATATGTGTATTTAAATCTATAGTATGAGACGTTCATTTTCTTACGTAAAAAATGTGTATTTGTTGGCATTGTCCAACGTTAACCGTAACAGGTAGCTATACAGATAATGCCGCAGTATGCATGAGTTATGTAGAGGATAAATGTTCATTAAGAATCTTGTTGTCCCTCGTATATGATATGAGCGATTATGTTTATAGGCCTTTGATAAAGTAATATTGTATGCATGCAATATGATTAAGGAGTTAATCATGTTTACTCTTTACTTTAGAAATCAAGAAAGAATAAATTGGCAAGATTGACATATTCCAATTTTGCATTTATTTAGGATATTATGAGATAAGAGAATTGGCACGGGCAATTATTACTTCGGGATCATGATTTGTGTACGATACTTATCATATGTGTCATTTGAGTAATTATAATGTATTTTGCTAGATATTGCTTATGATGTATAGAATTAAAAGTTTAATTTTATTGTCAACATGACATAGTTCCTAATGGGTCACATTAGAGAAGATTTGATTAGAAAAGGGAAATTATTCTAGTATATCATATATAGATATGAATCTGACGATAAATTTAATTATAAGTGTTATAATTATTTTAGTCGTCATACGGTATTAGAATAAATGTTATTAGATAACAAATTTAATCTTTGATAAATTTATTTGATATGTATGAGATGTTATTTAAATTTAACGTTCAATAAAATAATGTATATAATTATATGGTATAGTTATATGGCAACTGGGTCAAATGTTTAATTATTTTGAAACATGAGATAAATGGCAAAGTGACTATTTAAATGAAATTTGCATAGCTATGAAATTAACATAAAGATGTGTTTAAAGCCTCATGACTAAGTTACCCTTTCATTTTATTTCTTAGCTTTATTCACATAAGGGCATTTTAGATAATTAAAGAGGCTTTTAATAAACCATAATTTGTCTAAAAGCGAGAGGACTTCCGTTTTTTTGGTGTGGTTTTCTAGTTGCCGCTGGTTTTTCATCTTCTTCTCTCCCACGGTTTCAGCCTTTTCTTTTCTCTTTTGTCTTCCCCCAAACTGCCAATTTTCTTCATCCTTCTTACAAGATAAAAAATGCTTTGCCATTTAGTTCATGTGTTGAGCAATCAATCACCCATCCTTTTGTTTATTTTGGGGATTTTCTAAGATCAAAGATAAGCCATTGAAGTACCATCTAGCATTGGGAAACATTGGGCTTTCTAATCGATCTTTGGTGGAAATCTTAGAGTGCATCTCATTTGGTGCAAAGGAGGTGAAGCCATGAGCAAGGAGTTGAAGTTGTGAGCAAGGAGTTGAAACCATGAGATCTTTTATTTGGTTTGGAGACCAAGTTCAAGGTATAATGGTTTATGTGCTTTGATATGTGCTATTTTGGTTTATGAATTGGTTGTAAGATAAGATCTTTTGCTGCTTATTGGTTTTTTTTTAAATTTAGCCCACTTGAAGCCTTAACAAAACTGACAGTGGTATCAGAACTTAGGCTCTATTTTGTAACCATTTCTTTACTGAATTAGTGCAAGGTTTTACATGATAAGTTGGTTAATTGATTGCTTATCTTGAAGGTTAGTTATTATGTGTATTAATAAATCTTATTTTAAACATTTTTCCTATAAATGATTTGGTGCTTTTCTAGGTTTCAAACACTAATTTGATTATGTTCTATGACCTGGGAAAAATTAATTTTATTTGTTATAATTAATTGAAAGCAAGGAATGCCAGGGATTGAAACGCTGGAATTTTTTCCAACATTTTAGTTTGCAATTGGGTGCATGTTTTTCATCCAATTTTTTTGGGATATTCCTAAAATAAGTTAATAGGATTGTTATTTAGGTCATAAAGTTTAAGTCTATTTGATAGATTAATTTTTATAAGCCTTTCCAATATGTAGTTTATTTTTAGCTTTATTAATGACCTTAATTGACAAAATGTGTTTCTAATTTTTTATAACATGGATTTTTGGAGAGAAACAGACATGTTTAAATATTAGAAAATTCTTTTTGACATACAATGGGATATATTTTATGTTATGTATTCTCTTTGGGCTACAAATTTGCAATTGATTTATGTATTAATGATGAATGAATTATTCATATAGGAAAATGCAAATGTTGCTTTTGTTTTGGTAGTAACTTGTTTTTGTAAGGATGAAAGTGAGTTTTGTATGGCCAAGACGTCAATACCTTGTATGTTGTATTGCTTCCTTTTGAATGAATGTAATGTGGCCTTTGGTGACCCCTAAATTTAATTAATTAGATTAATTAATTAAGCAAGTATGTTGACTTGCTTTTGATGTAATTCATTCTTTTGAGGCTTGCATGCCTACTACATTTGAAATGGGGATTCGAAAATGTAATTTTTATTTCCTTTTTAGAATAATTCTACTTTGGAATGGGAATTTAAATTTTGATGATTTGACTCGACCAAAGAGATGGTGAAGAAAACAACAAGATGTGAGAAAAGTTTCCAAAAGGGTCACACAAAACTCGCAACATATGTTTGATATCATTTGCGATGTTATGAATTTCATAGGCTAGGTAAGAATGTATGTTAACATGACCACCATGGGTAAGATACCTCAAGGTGTAATATTAACATGAATTCCATAAATAAACTCTAAAAATAGGGATTAACAATTTCTTGAGTTATATAGAATAATTCAAAATTATAATTAATATGATTAACAAATTGTGTGACAATTTGATCCTTATGTTTTTTAAGAAACATCCCACATAATATTAAGTCATTTTCCCTCCATGCTTTATCCACGCCAAATTGTCGATCGTTAGATGACGGGACCTATTCAGTGGGTGTTACTTTTTATCTTTAGAGTCATGGGGTATGTCGGACATGTCAAAACAAATAGAGCGAGATTAACTTAACAAGGAGCCAAAATGATTTTGAACTTTGGGGAAAAAGATGTTAACAAACCAAGAGTCACATACGATGTGATTAGCAAAGAGTTGCTTACCTAAAATAACTAAGTTCAAGTTTCATTTTGCCATTGACTTTTTCTTGGTAAAGATAGGGATCTTGGACTACTACAAAATGGACTATTTTTAAAAGTTGAAATGGAAGTTTTATTTTGGAAATAAAACATTTACACGAACTTAACTCAAACTTTTTTTATGTTGTAGATTATGTCAAATCAATCTCTCTATTTGCGTTCTATATTGGATAAGGACAAACTGAGCCCCAATTGTTGGGACCCGATCTCGGGACCGGACCTCAACCAGAACAGCGGAACAAAAGCGAAGAACGGAAGCTCGAAACGGAAATACGGAAAACGAAAAGATCGGCGCATCGGATTTACAACACGAAGCGAATCGGACAAAAGCGAAAGAAGCGAAACCGAATCGAAATCGAATGCGAAACGCAAATCACGTAAGGACAAAAACTTAATTCCGACATCCGGTAACGAAAATTTTAGAAACACGCCGCGTTGGAAACCCTAAGACTA
>JANITX010000009.1:46617062-46628672 GCA_027564395.1 Erythroxylum ulei | reverse complement strand
CTTTGTACTAAGTTAGTAACTATTTTGGGATAGCTTAGTAAGCATATCAACATTGAGCATCCTTATGTATTTTGTTTTAAGCTTTGGTATGTATGATTTTGTGTAAGTAAAGTTTGCTCGAACTCATGGGATTTGTAATGGTATGCAGAATTGAAGTTTCTTTTGTAGATGAGTATGCTTAGCTTGATGATAGATGTGAATGTATGTGTTTGTTTGAATGGTTTAATGTTGAATGTTGGATGTCGGATCTATGATTTTGGGACCTTCGCCACGACGAAGCTAGTGGTCGTCGCAACGAGCGCCCCTTTTTGCAACTTCGCCGCGACGAGGCATGGATTACGTCGCGGCGAACTCTCCTTTGCTGCCACCCTAGGATTTGTTTTAATTGCAATCTTTTCTGCTTTTAGTTCACACGAATGTCCCGACCGATCACCGCGGGTTCAGCCTTGGGGGTCGGGGCTCGGGCCTATCACTCTTCGATATCTAAAAGTGATAGTTGGGCTCCGAAAACGGGATCCAGCAGAATAGTCCTTGTGGGGCTGCTTTATAGCTTCATACATATTAAAACTTACTTGTTGATCGCCTACCTCCATGGTGATTTTACCTTCTTTCATGCTGATCATGGTACTAGCTGTTCGTAAGAAAGGTCGCCCAAGAATTAAAGAAGTATCCTGCATAACTTCAAAAGACATATCAAGTACATAAAAATCAGTAGGAAATACCAATCCTTTTACCTGGACTAGGATGCCTTCAATGATGCCCACTGGATGCCTAAATGATCTATCAGCCAATTGTAACACAAAAGATGTGGGTTTCAAACTCTTAACTCCCAAGGATGGATAAACAGACTTTGGCATCACATTAATAGCGGCCCCTAGATCTAACAAAACTCTTCCTATAGTTACCTTTCCTATAGTGCATGGAATGGTGAAAGATCCATGTTCTTGACATTTCACAGGTATTTGAGGTTTAAAAAGGCCGAACACATTCGAATTCACTTGGACTCTCTTATTGGGCTTAAACTTTCTCTTGTTGGTGCACAAGTCCTTAAGGTATTTAGCATAGGCCGGGACTCTTTTCACTAAATCAAGTAAGGGAACATTTACCTCGACTTTTCCAAAAAAATCAATGATTTCCTTTTCATCCTTAATGTCAGTCATACATTTTCTCATTAAGTATGAATTTGGAAAAGGAAGGGCTTGAAGATTTACCTCCTTACCTTTGGCTTCATGCTCTTTTGATTTCTCATGCTCAACTTTGTCCTTGAAACTTTTTGAAGTAGCTCCTTTGTCCTTGGATGCAGACTTCCTCTCTTTCAATAAGGTCTCTTCCTTGACACTCTCAGATTTCTTGGTTCTTTCCTTAGGTAGAGGTGCCTCTTCATTTTCAATTTCCTTATCATATGCTTCCTCTTCCGGAGTATCAAACCTCATTTATTTCCGGCTTCGAAGAGCAATTGCATTAAGGCTCTTTGGATTCATCACAGTGTTGGAAGGAATTGTTCCACTGCTTCTCGCTTGATTCTCACTCATGTTGTTGGATAACTTAGTGACATATGAGTTGATATTTTCTGCTTTGGTCTCCCATTGTTCCATTCTTTTCTCCAAAGCATTGAACCGAGCAACGGTTTTTGAAGAATCCTAATGAATGAGATTTTCTATGGCATTGAATTGATTAATGTTAGAATTCCTCTCTTCCTTCATCAAAGTCATCATGTTATGAAGCAATTGATTGGTGTCCTCTTTAGCCGGGACTGTCAGAGCTTGTTGTTGGTTAGGGAACTGGTTATTGGAAGTTCCAGCTCCTCCTCCATGTTGAAATCTATTCGAAACTTTGCCCTCTTCATTTCTCCAACTAAATCTAGGATTAACCTTCCATCCTTCATTGTAAGTGTTGGCGTATGGATCCCACTTCTGATTTGTCCTTCCTGGGTACACTGCCGACACCTCTTCATACCGTCCTGGGCATACACTCGATATGTGCATAACCGACCCACAAGTATCACAATTGGGTGCAGTAAGATCCATTGAAGATGATGGGCGATGCATATTCAGGTTCTTCAATTTGGCAGTGATGAAAGATACTTGCGATGTTATCCTATTTTCTAGCGAGTCTACCTTTGATTCCAGACTTTCCATTCTCTTAGCTTGAGCTGTTGAAGCTCCTAGTTCATGCACTCCTATGGAATCGCTCACACTATACTGTTGATGATTTAGAGCCATCTTCTTTATCAAGTCCCATACTTACGAAGCCGTAAGATCAATCAAAGACCCTCTAGATGTTGCGTCCAACATACCTTTCTCTTGACTCTTCAACCCATCATAAAAGTATTGCACTAATTGCTCATCACAAATTTGGTGATGGGGGCATCTTGATAGTAGGTCTTGGAAGCAATTCCAATAATCATACAGAGACTCATCATAATCTTGCCTTGTTGAATAAATCTCCTTCCTCATCGATGAAGTCCTGGAAGCTGGAAAACACTTCTCTAAGAAAGCCTTCCTCAAATTGGCCCATCTATGATAAGAATTCGCCACATGCCTTAGGAGGCTCATGTACCACTCCCGTGCCTTTCCTTCCAGGGATAGATGAAAAACCTTCCATAGAACTTGGTCTAATGACGCTTCCACTGGCTTTATACTCTGACTGATCATCGACAATGACTGTAGGTGCATGTATGGATCCTCTCTTGCCAAACCATGGAATTTAGGAAGGGAATTAATCAATAAGCCTTTTACTTCAAAATTAACATCAAAATTAGTGCAAGCAGCAGTAAATGGATCATAGTTAGTTGTTGTTTCGCTAATAGTTCTACGTCTTTGATTCCCATTATTCTCTCCTACTCTCTCATGCTCGCCATTTCCTCCATTATCTCCATTTCTAGGTTGATTTTTAGGAAAGTTAGGATTTTGCATAAAAATGGGATTCTCAGCCATGTTCTCTCCTTCTTCAATTACCCTACTTCTCTCTTGTTCTTTCATCTCTTTCCTAATCTTCCTTAAACGTCTCTCGATTTTAGGTTGGAAAGGAACAAGTCTAGCTTTCCTAGGCATGCACAAAAACAATTCAAATGAAAGAAATTGTAACAAAATTCACTCACCATCACAAAAAATCAAATAAAAAGTGAAATGTGAAGGATGTGAGTGTATAGAGTGTAGATGTCTCATTTACTTAAAGACTCATAAAATTTGAAATATGATTAAAGAAAGTCAATAATAATGACTCTAATTTCTTTTTTAATGTCCTTTATATATACTCTTTATAGTTTAAATATTATTTTAAACACATTCTTAATTATTTTAAGCAAATTTACTTATATATACTATAAATAATTTAAGTTATTAAACAAATTCATGATAAAAATAATAACTAATTCTTAACAATAATAATTTAAAAAATTTCAATTAAAATGTAAGGAGATAAACAAAGATACTAAAATTTAACAAATATAATTTATTAGTGAGATTAAATAAATTTACTATTTTTAAAGATTAAAATATTAATATATTTTTAAAATAATATTTTAATTAAAATATAAAGAGATAAATAAATAATATACAATTTAAAAATTATAATTTATCAATTAAATTGTGTGAAAGACTAAAAAAGAAAAGAAAATTTAAAATGTCAAAGCATTGACACTGATAACATAGGTCAGTGTGCATGAAGAGAGAGGAGGGAAACTTGTTGTTTAAGGTGGGTCCCACATGCTATAGAGGTGTTGAGTGAGTTATTAACTAGTTTTTTTAGAGAAAATCGGGCGGTTTATAATAAACTGACCAGTTTTTATTTAGAAAGGTTATAAATATAGACAAGACCAGAAACCAAGCTGGTTAGTATTTATTCCGGTCGAACCGATCTGTCTGGTCTGGCTTTTTAATCATTAGTCATAAGTAGTATCAAAACATAATAATCCCTACATAAGATAACTTTGTAGATTTCAAGTCAAATGATCACTTATACAATATTAACAACGAGAATTTCTATAGACATACAAGTGTTGTTCCACATGAATTTCTTATATTGGGTTAACTTAGTGAACTTGTTCGCTAATTAGCACCAACACTTTTGTGTAAGTATCTACATAGTTTAGTCTACAAGATTGACTACTTCCTTCATAAGATAAAACTTAAGTTGAGTTAGTCTTTTTACATTCTATTAATGTACAGTCTTAATAGAACAATGACTAGGAACAATTTATGAATAATACATAAATGAATTATGAATTTATAATTATGATCTTATCATAATTTTATTTGCAATGTATATTTATCCTATAGACTTTATCATCTTCATTTGAATATGTATAAGATAAATAATTTCTTTAAATCATTTTACACTAAATACAGCCCACCAATTGACTGTAGTGTATAAACCAACATTCCTCCCCTTTATTTACTTACTATTTTGGTAATGATTTTTTTGTTCCTCTCTTTTTACCTTGTTTTGCATAATGATTATCTCTTATTATGTTCTTGACCAAACAAGTGCCTTAAAGTTGACTAACTTCCCTCTCCTTGCTTCTTCTTCCTCTGCCAACCCCTTTTGCCTATCATCCTTACTACTATTATTCCTTTGGCTTCTATACATATTCCTCCTCCAACCTCCTTTTCCTTTCATCTCTACTACCATTCATCATTTGACTTCTTCATCTATTCCTATTCTTTGTCTTCTTCAAAGCCATCTATAGTTCCCATAGCGCAATCCTCAGTTATAACTAACCTTCGTAATGGTAACCTAAGCTCTAGTTCATGCTCTAGTTCTCAAGGAACCACTCTCACTCAAGGATCTTTTATCCAATATCATTTTTTGCCTTCCCCTTGTCTTAATCCAAAGCTTAGTTGTAAGTAAGTTATAGGAGATCCCTCACCTTTCAAGTTCCATTTTGTCCTTCATTCTAACTTAAAGAACTCTAATAATATTGCACCCCTCCTAAAGTGCTTAAGGAAGGAGATGGAATATGGTCTTCCACTTTAGTCAATTTTTCTTTGAGAAAAGACCTACTTTTCGTTAAACAATGGAAGAATTAAGTCTTTAAATATGTCCTTCTCAATAAAGATAATTTATTCTTCTTCTCCTTTACCTTTGATTACGTTGCCCATAAAGTCCTTAAAGCAAGACCTTATTTTGAAGTTAGAGTTTAAAAGTTAAGTTGGAGTTTTAAACAACAAAAACACAAAGATTACATTAAAGATTTGATAGAAAACACTCATACATCAAAGTTTTAGGGGATTATATTATAGAAAGCAAGATATAAAATGGATTCTCTTTTTTTTAATTCTTCTTCTAAACTTTTGATTATGTTTTCTATTTTTGTGAACTAACTTTGTTTAGTTTGTAGGTTTTATGAGCCAAATGAAACTTGTGATTTGATTATTTATTTAATGCAAATTGATTGTTGATTTATAACGATTCAATTGTATTTTTAACTCTTAAACTAATACATCCAAGATTATTTCAATATATGATTTCATATAATTGAGATTAAGAAATCCTTTTGTATAAACAGATCTACTATAATTGAAAGGAGTTACATGCAAACCTAGAGATAGCTCAACATAAATCCTCTATATTAGGGTCTAAACTAATAGCGAAATTCAAGAATTGATTAATACAATCTTTGGGGTTTTAACTAGAAAGAGATTGTAGTTAATTAATCAAGGATTATAATAGATGCATATTTGATTATATTTATACACCCATATTTGATGTATTTTGCTTGGTATTTTTTTAGTTTTATTGTATATTTGGTACTTAAATCACTCCAAGTACATTTATAGGTAATAATTGCCTTCCTGGATCAATAGGAGAAGAATTCAGTTTAAAAAACAACATAAAACAAAGTTCTAAAGTAAATTAGAGATACACGATCGTGTCTATGCCTGTGTAAATCTCACAACCTGTGTAGATTTGCAAATTTTGGAGATTATGGAATATACACAGTCTATTGTACATGTTAGTGTACCAAACTATGCATGCCCTAGAAATCCTAAATTTTACTATAAAGGGACATGAATGGAGGCAAATAAAAGAGGGCATACTTTTGGAGTTGACTCCAGACATAAAGAACATAAATAAGGGATGATATATTGATCCAGGAACGTGAAGAATGTGAAGAAATCATTAAGAGATCCAATAGATTACAACATCAAACCTTAAACTTGCAAGAACATTCAATATAAGAGAAAAGGATAATTAGAATCGTGAACTCTTTGTTTTCTATTTGCTTTTCTTATTGATTATCTTTGATTTCATTTTTTATTATGTGTAAATGAATTCTTTTTAGTGTCTAGGTGTGACGAACCCTAGTTGGTATAACAATATGTCTTGATTCTTTTATTTAATGCAATTATTTTGATTGATCTATTGTGATTCAATTATGCAATTACGCATGCTTTAATAGATCTAAAATATTAGTACATAATATGATTTCATAACATAGAGATTGAGAAATCTAGTTTATGAATAGATCTACCATAATTGAAAGGAGTTGGTTGCAAACCTAGAGATAGGTGGACATAAATCCTCTAGATTAGGGTCAAACCTAATAGTGGAATTCACACATCGATAAAGCATTCCTAGAAACTTTAACTAGAATGATTTCGATTAATAAACCTATAGATTAGTTGTTAGTGGTCTCGTGAGAGTTATTAACATAAGATAGGAATTTCTATGGTCCAATAGTCATTAAAACAATTGCATGATAAATAGTTAATTATTTAATGATTTTAGGGGGATTCATTACCTAGACACTAATCTCTAATATTGGGTTCTCTAGGTGATTTCCTTTGTTTTGTGTTTATTATTATTTCCTATTTTATGTTTTTTAATTATTATTTTAATTAAAAATCCAATGTTCAATTTGTAGGCTAGATAATAGGAGAAAGGTAATTACTAGTAATCACTATCTTCGTGGAATTGACCTGTACTTGCCTGTACTAGCTATAGCTACGTCGTGCACTTGCAGTTAATTTAAACAAACTAAAGTTATTTAATTAGATAAGTTGCTAATAATTTTGAAGAAGATATTAACATTGGATAGGAATTTCCATGATCCAATAATCTTCAATTGAATTGCATGATAATGGGTTAATGCCTAAGAAATCTTAAAAGAATTTGTTACCTAGGTAATACTTATTTGATTAGGTTAATCTATGGAGATTCGCATTGTTGGTTATTATTTATGGTTAACTTTAGTTTAGTTTTATTTTTTTAATTAAATAATCATCTTAATTTTTTATGGGATAATAAAAAAGGTAATTACTAGTAGTTGTAGTCCTTGTGAAATTGACACTCGATATTGACTTTCACTATACTATAGTTTGATATGTGCATTTGCCTTTGAGATCTATAAGGTAGAGATCTTGGTCATCAGACTCAAATAGAGTGGAAACTGAATTCATTCTCTATTCTTTTTAAAAAAAATTAAAGAAAGAATGTATTACAATAAAATGGAAACAAAGTTTTACAAGTTTAACAAATATAGAAGTGAGCCTAAGTTATACCAACGACAAATATATAAGGAAAAAATCACAAGAATGGGATTATGTCTTATACTTTATTAAGGAGAGGAATCTCTAGAAGTATCATAAACCATAATGGCAATTTGTGGTTGATTAGAATAAGGAACACTAGATTAATCTGCTTATTAATAAACTGTTATTGCTAAAGTTTTCATAAGGAAACTATTTCAAGCTTGTAAGTTATATGAAGTTGGTTCACTAACAATAGTTCCCTAATCTATAAGATTAGCTCAGCTATCACTTAGCTCCTAGATTTTTATCTTCCCTAGAATAACTTGAAATTCCTCTTCTTTTGGATGGAGTAACATTGTGTTACCAAATGCAATGATATAGATAGCTTTCTTGCCTTCAAAATTTTCAATGTAAGAAAGGCTAGTTTTTGTAACCATGCAAAGTGATTAGATTTTGTTCCATATGTATGTAATGTATTCATAAAATAAGCATAAACGTTGTAATATTTCATAACTTGATCTATAAAGACAGCATAGTAAAGAAGAGATAAGAAAGCTCAACCTATCTAGAGTTCCCAATCTTTGCAAGTGAATAAGTCACATAAGGAAAGAAACTTTTGGGAGAGATTTCTTGCACTAGATTGTTCTATACTGGGCTATATGCATTGAGGTAGAAAGTAATCTTTACAAATGACATATTTGAAACTTTTAGATGAATGTTTTAATCGAAGATAAGAGTCTTCCTCATAAATAAGGAGGAACTATTAGCCCATTCATTCTAATTTATAATCTCCTTTACCTTGAATGATTAGAAGACTCAAATATATGGATTGCTTCTCAATAATTGAGAAAATTCATAAAAGACTAGGAGCATGGATGAATAGTGCATTAATAAATAGAGGTAAGTTACAACTTCTAAAAGCTATTATCTCTTTAATGCATGTATACTGATGCTCTCATATTTCCTTTCAAAAGGTTGTCTCATTAAGATTGTTGAAAAAATGATAAAGTAATTCTTATGGAGAAAAGTTGGAGGCGGAGGAGGAGTTACAAAATTAAGTTAGGAAGATGTATGCAAAATAAAAGAAGAGGGTGGATTGGGATCAAATGCCATAAATTGCAACAATAGAATCTTGATGTTAAAGAGGATATGGAGAATTCTAATAAACAAGGAATCATTATGGATCTAATGGTTGCATAGCTATATGCTTAAGGGAAATAATCTTTAGGATATGGTTCTAAAAGCTTCATATAGATGGTTCTTTAGCTAACTCTTGAAATTAAGAAGCTTAGTAGGATCAAATGTAACTTATAAAGTAGGAAAAGGAGAAAAGGTTTCTTTATGGTTTGATTATTAGATTATTCAAGGTGCTCTTATATAGAATCACCAAGTAGTGACCACTCTTTCCATTCTTATTCAAAAAGCCAAGGTACATGTCCTCCTGGAAAATGAAAAATGGGTGCAATTTCCAAAAATGCTGAGAAATAGTTTGTCAATCCTACTTTCAAATATAGCAAATGAGGATATCTATTATTGGCATAACATACATGTGGTTGACTTAAAAAATAGGAAAACCAAGGAACTAATCGATAGGATTGGTTCTAAATTAGAATGGAGGAGAGTGATATAAAATAACAGTCTTAGGCCAAGTGTCAATTTTCTGTTGTGGTTACCAATGTTGAATAAACTCAGCACAATGGACAAACTGAGATATCTATCCTTACCTAAAACTTATGCTTTATATATGCTAGAGCATGAAACTACAGACCATCTTTTCTTCTAATGTATAATCTCTAAGAAAATATTAAAGAAGACCACTAGACTTTGCCACTAGGATATCAATTCTTCTAGTTTAGCCAACATAATTCCATGGATATAGGTCAAACTAGTGTCCAAGGATGATAAGAAATGCCTACATAGTGGCATTGAATACCTATTTTTTAAGAGATCTAAAAAGAAAGAAACTCCAGAAGATTCATTGGTAAGGAAAAGAACTTAAACACAATGATAGCCTCAACAGTAGCAAGCTCAAAGGAGTAATTTATCATTAATCAATTTGTAAGGAAATGCAACAACAAATTGGTGACTTCATGGATAATTTAGAAACTTTGGCTTTCATTCCCAATGGATTTTTTTTTCTCTTAGTGTTTTAGTAATATGAAATGTAGAAAGTGGAGAGTAGATATTGAGAGTTTGGAAATGAACATTCTCCAAAGTGTGATCCTTTTGTAACTTATTAACTTTGTTTATAATATATTTGCAAGATTATACTTTTTCAACAAAAAAAAAACCCCCTTCATTTTGAGTAATTATGTCATAAATCAAGAGGTAGTGGATTTATTGTAAAATTTCCATATGCTCTTGCCTTTTAGGAAGTAAATATTTATTCATTTAACCTAAAGAGCCTTTTTATTAGTAATACTTCTCCAAACTCTTGTTAGATAAAGTATCTGGAACAATGCCTAAACCTCCTGCTTTCCTAGGCAAACAAACAACTAACTATTTGGCCTAGGCAAATTACTTCTTTTTCAAGCCACCATACCAAAGGAAGCTCCTCAACATCTCTATAGTTTTGATAAGCCTATTAGAGAGAAATATAAGTGAAGATTAGTAGGTATATCTTACTAAAACATTGTTATATAAAAGAATAAATCACATGGGAAAATTTTAGGTGAACAGAATAGGCAAAATCACTTAACATTTGTAATATTTTGGTAGTTAATATGTATTGCTAGATATCAATATTGATTCGTAAATGTAAAATTTTACTTGTAGAATTTAAAGGAAGAACCTAATATCTTTGAGTCTCTTTGATCCACTCATTGCCTTATGCACCTAGGAAAGCATATTACATACTTGAACCTAACAAGGGAAGTCACCTTCGATTGTTTTATTGATGTGAATCGCATCCCGCCCTAATTTTAGCATTCATTGCTAAGTGATTTCTCGCTATCTGGCTGAAAAAGTTGGTCCAGAAGCTTACTCAAGCCTCGATTGACATACTTCACTAAATTAGTAACTATAATGGATGGAAAAGAGCTCAAACTCCCTCCCAAGGAAGGGAGAGCCAGCCCTCAGTTGAGGGGTATGAATAGCAAATTTGTCTCACTACTCCTTCCTGCCCTAAAAAAAACTATCCCCAATCTTTGTCCTTAGTGGGAGCACGACAACTCTTTGAGGAACCTTTTCCCCACACTCGTAACCCAATTTTTGTCTAAAGAAATTTAATTTATTTAATAAAAATATAGATTTTAATTTATTCTAAATGTTATGTGGTTATACATTCTAATTTCCTAACAATTGGAAGGTATCTTAATTATTTGAAATCTTATGCTAGAGTTGTATGTCTCTAGCACTCTTTAAATATTAGAAACTTTAATTCCTACGAGTTGCATGGACTAATTTCGTTCTTTAGCTAACAAAATGATTTATTTAAAATATTTAATTTACGAATCATTGTATGTATTAAAGGAAACAAAAAAATGTTCTCGAGTAATGCAAATGACTCATTGTTCATCAAGCATAAAATCTAAGACGAAATATTACTTTCTTCCATTAAACCCTCTAGACCTGATATTATTCCATCATTAACTCAATAACTGAACGTTTTATAAAAGATCTAACAGCCTGTTTGGAAACCTTCGAATTGAATTCATTAACGAATTTAATTCAATTATATTAATGAGATTGAATTGAATTCAATTTACACTGTTTGGAACAAATTCAGTAATATTAGAATTGAATTCAATTACAATGTTTGGAACAAATCCAGTAATATTAGAATTGACTAATTCCAAGTGTGCAGTTTCACCAAACAGAGCTTGTTCAGAAAATCCAATACACATAAAGAATCAAGACTTACAATATGCAACAACAATTACATCTGCATCTACGAAACAAGTATGCAAAACAAGAAATTACCAGAGTTACAATGCGCAAAGTAATTACAATGCGCAAAGTAATTACAGAGATCAGAGTTGTCCATGAACACAAACATAACAGAGTTGGAAGACAGAAGAATAATACCTCCAATACATAAGAGCAAAATTGAGAGAGGAAAAATGTAACATCCCGCTTCCGTAGAACGGGTGCTAGTGTACATGCCTTTATGGCTGTCCTAGATTAATTGGTACCG
>JANITX010000009.1:46603485-46616962 GCA_027564395.1 Erythroxylum ulei | reverse complement strand
TGCCGCTTCCGCGGGCTCGAGCTCGGATATCACCACGATATCGGGAGCGGGTCGCAGCGGGAGCGGGGCGCTACAAAAAAGATGCAGAGGTGCATTGATGTTGCGTGGACGTTGCTGGTGATGCATGAGTTGCTGTTGCGTTAACTGGTGATGCGTGCGTTCCTGTTGGGAGAAGAGTAGCGTCTAGTGGTGCGTGGGTTACTATTGGGAGAAGAGTGTGGCTTGTCTGGTATAGGGTTATTATGTTGGAATAGTAGGTATTATTTGGTTTGTGAGTTAACAAAGAAGAGAGCAACTTTTGGGGTTCAATTTACGTGATTTATAACGTGAATTAATTTATTAAAAGAATGGGTTTTAAACCTATCAGAGAATTCAATACATGCCCCTTTTTTGTTCCAAACAGATGAATTGAATTCATCCTTTTCCGAACAGCCTGTTAAATAAATCTTTATCATTATCTCTATTACTACATTACATTTTAATGTTACTAAAATAATACTCATTGCATTCTAAATAAGATGCAAAAGTAGTAATGGAAATAACAATATAGACTTTTCTAAAGGTTTGTGAAATATTAACGTGAAAAATAATATCTTTAGCCAATCTTTAAAAAAATAATTTTTTAAGTTTACATTATTATTTGATCGAGTCCAAATTGCTTAGTTGTTACATTATATAGGCTAAATTGATAACTCAACTATGTCAGGTCACGCTGGCTGCGGCTTCTAATAGCAGGCCACTGACCAGACCCTTTAAGTGTTGGATCTGGATCCCATTTTGCTAATTATAGCACCACGCTTGTTTGTGTTACATCTCAACCGTAGGTGGTTGGTAATGTTCCCCACCCAAAAAGTCTTCACTCCAACGAATCCAACATCACCTAGGTGTCAGAACAATATCTAACCACACGAAGGCCCTTGGACCCTCGTGTGTACTCTCGTAAAAACGCCAGCCACGTTCAATAATACATTATCTGTTGGATGATCCGACAATCCTAAACCTTGGGCGCCTAAGCACGACCACACAATTTCACACGATAGCTGCGTTTACGGTTGTAAGGGGGATGTCTCTTTGTATTATACCTGAGACTCATTAGTCAAAAAAACCAAGTTCCATAATTTGCAAACACGGAACCTGTGTCATTAAAAGAGCTTCCGTATTGAACATTTATTTAATTTTACTGTAGATTATTATTATTATTATTGTTATTATTATTTACATTATATAGGAAATTATTTAATTCTAATTTCTTCCAATTTTTGTACCATGTGAAAGTGATGTAAACTAGTCTTGTTTTTTAGATCTTATATATTATTAACTAAATATATTATTTAAATTATATGTATATTAATTATCAATAAAATTATGATTAATGTAAATATAAATTTTAAAATATAAAATAGCTCTTAAAATTTGATAATTATCAATGAAATTGTTTTAAATTTAAATATCTTAAAATATATAAAATTTAAAATTTTATAACATATGTTTATGAATGTTTAATTTTAAATAAGAACTATATTAGCAATTAAATATTTGTTTATACTATTTTACTTAAATGAATATTATATAAGAAATTAAATTATAAATATTTACTTAATCATTGTATTTTTAAATTTTGTTTAGTATGATTGACTATAAGTAATAATAGTGTAAATATATTGATTTTAACAATAAATATAGTTTTTAAAAAAGAAATTATAATCAGAACAATAATAAAAGAAAAAAAATTCAAATCAAACAAGTGATTACAAACTTATATGGAAGATTGTCAACATTCATCTTTTTATTCGATTGGCTATATGGTATGGCATCAAGTGGAGGCATGAATCCTTTAGCCCTGGGCAAAGCTTCTTGATTGGATTAACTGTAGACGTCTCGTTTCCAACGACAGAGTGAGAGTTAACGCTACTAGAAAATTTGAGGGTTACTGAGAACCTGATGCTGGATAGAAGAGCCAATGATCAATCAGCAATTAATTAATTAAGTATGTGACGGTTTCTTATATGCAGAAGCGTACAGACTACGTAATAATCTGAGGGATTTTAAAATTTCAGAATTACCTCCTTTAGGATTCTTAGGGTAGGATTTTAGGGCTTAACTAAGCTGAGATATCTAATTAAAAAAAAAAGTGGGGCATGAAACCAGAATGGATATCTTCAATAGTCGAAGATAAGCAGGGTGTGAAACCAATTCTGCCAACAACACAAACACACAAATTTCTGCAAAAATTTGTGTTGCAGTACAAATGAAATTGGAGAGCCACAGGCACGCAATCTGTTTAGCTTCAGTTACTTCCATTCATTTGTGTTGGAGAATGGAGATCCGCCACGTCTTTTGTGGGGCCATGACATCCTAAAGCAATTCGTCCTTTTCTCTTACAGGTGCGCAGTCATTCACCACCCGCTCCCCACCATTATCGCCATCACCACACCACACCCAGTTATTACTTACTTGTGTATTATTTTTATTTATTGCACCAACCCCATCTAGGCTGTGTAAGGACAAAGATTCAGTATATTTATCACCAACCCACCTCTGAGTCTGAGTCTGATTCCATGGAGCAATAGTAATTCTTCACCTTTCTCTTTTCTTTTTAATTTTACTGACAAACTTGTTGCATTCCTCAACAAACCCTTCTTTGCTTTATGCGCTTTGCACCTACCCCTGAGCTGCATTTCACGGATTTAACCGTAAAGCTCTAAACTTTTTCTCTTCCAATCTCCCTCTCGCTGCATTCATGGAGCGCGCTAGGCGGCTTGCTAACCGCGCAATCCTGAGGAGGTTGGTGAAAGAGTCCAGGCAAAACCACAATCAGATCCGCAGTGAGTCTTCGTCGTCTTTGTCGAATTCTTCGTCTCCGGTATTGTACAGTCCTTCAAGGTATGCCTCCACGTTGTCCTCCTTTGTTTCAAAAAATCACAGGTCAGGATTGTTGTTAGGAGGCAAGAATATGTTGGCGCGTAATGCTGTAGCTGATTATTATCATGGTATTGGTTCACAAGTTCGTTCTGTTTCTGTGGAATCTTTAAAGCCCAGTGACACTTTTCCTCGTCGCCACAACTCGGCCACCCCAGAGGAACAAACCAAAATGGCAGGATTGTGCGGATTTGAGAGTCTTGACTCTTTGATAGATGTCACTGTGCCTAAATCTATTAGAATCGATTCAATGAACTTCTCTAAGTTTGATCAAGGGTTAACTGAGAGCCAAATGATTGATCACATGAAAAAATTGGCGTCAAAGAATAAGGTCTTTAAGTCGTTTATAGGAATGGGGTACTATAACACTCACGTCCCACCTGTGATTTTGAGGAACCTAATGGAGAATCCTGCTTGGTATACGCAGTACACTCCATACCAAGCTGAGATAGCTCAGGGTAGGTTAGAGTCTTTGCTAAATTACCAAACAATGATTGCGGATCTGACTGGATTGCCTATGGCAAATGCTTCATTGCTTGATGAAGGAACCGCTGCTGCTGAGGCAATGGCTATGTGTAACAATATACTCAAGGGAAAGAAAAAAACCTTTATAATTTCCAGCAGTTGCCATCGGCAAACCATTGACATTTGTGAGACTAGAGCAGGTGGTTTTGATATCAAGGTTGTTACCAAGGACCTCAAGGATATTGATTACAAATCTGGAGATGTTTGTGGGGTTTTAGTTCAATATCCAGGGACTGAGGGTGAAGTTTTGGATTATGGAGAGTTTGTTAAGAATGCTCATGCTAATGGGGTTAAGGTTGTCATGGCAACGGATTTGCTGGCCTTGACAATACTGAAGCCTCCAGGTGAATTGGGAGCAGATATTGTTGTTGGTTCAGCTCAGAGGTTCGGCGTGCCAATGGGATATGGAGGTCCTCATGCAGCATTCCTGGCTACCTCACAAGAGTACAAGAGGCTGATGCCTGGGAGAATCATTGGAGTTAGCGTTGACTCTCAAGGGAAGCCTGCTCTGCGCGTGGCAATGCAAACAAGGGAACAGCATATTCGTAGGGACAAGGCTACAAGCAACATTTGCACAGCTCAAGTAAGAAGCTGTTGTTTATTGTTGCTTGGTGTTTTTTCTATTAATTATTTATTGGTTCTCTTTTAATTCATGTCAATAAAGTGTAGGTGCTATATTTTAAGCCTTTAATTTTTAGATCCAGTCTACCTTGGTCTTACTTCTTGTTTAAGTAATACTTTTTGGTATTTGAAAAACCAAATGGTATACCTTTAGTCCAAGTAGATGGTTCATTTGACTGTATTGAAATAAATATGCTTCTTTCTCTTTCAAGGCTTTGCTTGCAAACATGGCTGCTATGTTCGCTGTCTATCATGGACCTGAGGGCCTTAAAGCCATCGCTAAAAGGGTCCATGGTCTTGCTGGAACATTTGCTCTTGGACTGAAGAAACTAGGAACAGTAGAAGTCCAGGATGTTCCCTTCTTTGACACTGTGAAGATAAAATGTGCTGACGCACATGTAATTGCTAATGCTGCCTATAAAAGTGAGATGAATTTGCGAGTTGTAGATGCAAACACTGTAAGTTTGTCTAACCTTAGATGTTACTTGACTGCATCTTATTGTGATTAGGTTATGAGAATGTGATTTTGTTTTCAGATCACCATTTCATTTGATGAAACTACTACTTTGGAGGATGTTGATAAACTTTTCAAAATTTTTGCTGGTGGCAAATCTGTAAGTATGCAAAGTAATTCTTTTTCTTACTCTTGCAAGTTAAAATTTTAATATTCAAGCTACGAAGCTTTTTCATTTTGAATATCAGGTCCCATTCACAGCTGCATCTTTGGCAACAGAGGTTCAAGATATAATTCCTTCTGGGTTGATGAGAGAGACACCCTATTTGAGTCATCCAATTTTTAACACGTATTACACTTCCTGAATGCAAACTGTATTAAAGATCATGTATTAAAATATCACTAATTTGCTATTTTTGACCATTATATAACTTTTATCTGCTTTTATTAGGTACCATACAGAGCATGAGTTGCTGAGATATATGCACAGGTTACAGTCAAAGGATCTTTCTTTATGCCACAGTATGATACCTCTGGGATCTTGTACAATGAAATTGAATGCTACAGCTGAAATGATGCCAGTTACATGGCCTAACTTCACTGATATTCATCCATTTGCCCCAAAAGAGCAAGCTGAGGGATATCAGGTCTGTAATTACATGAGTGGACTCTAATAGGCTCATATATCAATCTAACTTTGGGATAAACAGCAGAATTGCAATGGACATGCAAACCTGCACTTAATCAGAAAACTATTCTTCCAGGAAATGTTCCAAGATTTAGGTGAATTGTTGTGTGTCATTACTGGATTTGACTCTTTCTCCTTGCAACCTAATGCTGGTGCTGCCGGGGAGTATGCTGGGCTGATGGTTATTCGTGCATACCACATGGTATTTCCATGGGAGCCCTTCTCACAGATAAATTTATCATGCTTCCTAGTTGGCATATGATAATATGATCTTTTACTTTAGGCTTAGATTTATGCAGACAGCTGAGTCATGATGCTTATGTTATATTCTTAAGAAGAAATGATATCAAGCGTCTAAATAATTCTTTTTGTTTCCTTTGACTGTTTATAGATTCTAAAATCAATAAGCTTAGTTCAACTTAACTAAGGGCATTTTCTACCTGAATCTGTACTAAACATATATGTGATTACACTGAAATACGTTTGAGCGACATCCTTCTCTTTCCCGTATTTCTTACTATTATACCAGAAGTAATTGACTTATCGTCCTACTTTTTGTTAGACTAGTATTTGGATGTTTATTGTATTCATTGTGCTAATTTCCTCATTCAATGATCGATATAGGCAAGAGGAGATCACCATCGCAATGTCTGTATTATTCCTGTTTCAGCACATGGGACAAATCCTGCCACTGCTGCCATGTGTGGGATGAAGATTGTTGCTGTTGGAACTGATGCAAAAGGAAACATAAATATTGAAGAGCTAAGGAAGGCTGCTGAAGCCAATAAGGACAATCTGTCTGCTCTTATGGTACCAGTATTTGCTTTTCTAGATGGAACTAAAGTTATATGAAATGTCATGGAAGTGGGAGTTTACATTGTGCTACCAGATGTCTGACTGCCATTTAAATCTCAGGTTACATATCCATCAACTCATGGAGTCTACGAAGAAGGCATCGCTGAGATATGCAAGATAATTCATGACAATGGAGGTCAAATATACATGGACGGTGCTAACATGAATGCTCAGGTCTACTTTTCATTCCAATCTTCAATGCATTTCTCTTGTATTTTTCTTTTATCATTATCATTTTCTTCTAGAAGCCATATTCTTCATAGTCTAATATCTTTGTGGAGCATATGATAGCTTCAGATGTATCAGTATAAATATTTATATTGAATACAAAAAATGAGCATTGTAATGCTGGTGGTTAAAGGGAACTTGGAGACATGATCATTACATCCTTGTCATACAAGGTTTTCCTTATTAAGATATTAAATCGAACGGTTCTTACCAATTTGTTGTCTGTTCAATTTTGTGTTCATTGTTGATCTACTAAAAGAGTGCAGTCTGGTTTCTTCTTTTCTTGTCAGCCATGGTTTTCTTCTTGAAAAGTAGACATTATTCTAAGGTTCACTGTGATTATTACTTAGGGCATTATCTTTGTTATGATGACTTGAATATAGGATTATTATGATTTATGACTTCTATTTTTTCGTTTGTGCAGGTGGGTCTGACAAGCCCAGGCTTTATTGGAGCTGATGTTTGCCATCTCAATCTCCATAAAACATTTTGCATTCCTCATGGAGGTGGTGGCCCTGGCATGGGGCCTATTGGAGTGAAGAAACACTTGGCACCATTCTTACCATCACATCCTGTGGTACATACTCTATCTGCCTCAATAAGTTCATGGATGTTTGAACATTATTGCATAGATTGAAGTTTTATGTGAACAGTACTCCCACTAATTTATTAGATAGCCTTTGAGATTATTTGCCTTTTGTGTACAGTCATCCGTCTGATCAAAGGGTTGAAACTCGTATATGAGTTATTTAATACCTGTATGCGTATGGTGATTGATGCCTGTGTCATCTTTGCTGCACTAATCAAATTTTATTCTGTCTTCATGATGAAGGTACCTACAGGTGGTATACCTGCACCCAAAAAATGTGATCCACTTGGCACAATTTCAGCAGCCCCTTGGGGCTCTGCACTAATCTTGCCAATATCATATGCTTATATCGCAATGATGGGATCTAAGGGGCTGACTGAAGCTTCAAAGATTGCTATCCTGAATGCGAACTACATGGCAAAGCGATTAGAGGTTCATAATCTCTTGCCTGCACCTTCCTTCTTTCATATTGTGATAGGCAATCCATTGTGTAATTCTAGGAATGAATCTGAAGAAAAAGATCATCTCTCTTGAATCATATTCGCAAAACAATTTGTCATTTGACTTCAACTTAGCTACTACTAAAATTTGGTTTTAGTTGTTTTTGGTACAATGTGGATTAGTGAAATAACTGATTGTACGATCAACGTAAGTAGAACTGGTAAAGTAAATTATTTGAATTTAAATTTTCTTGATTATTTTGCTCTCAGGATTACTACCCCATACTTTTCCGCGGTGTCAATGGAACAGTTGCACATGAATTCATCATTGACCTGAGAGGCTTGAAGGTATATATATTTTACGTCATTATTTAAGTTGCACCATTTTTCCGTTGTGTGAAAAATTGCCCACGTTTTTTGTTACAGAACACTGCTGGTATTGAACCTGAAGATGTTGCTAAGCGCCTTATGGACTATGGATTTCATGGACCTACAATGTCGTGGCCAGTTCCTGGCACACTTATGATTGAACCCACTGAAAGTGAAAGCAAGGTAAGAGTCGCCTTGTTCTGCTTTGCCCTTCCATCCCTTTTTCATTCCTCAGAAAAAAAAACTGCAAAATAATGAAATAAGGAGGGATTAAAACTGAAACAAGCAAATGAATCTCACCCCCAAGTTGCATAACTTTAACATCATTTGCAGGCTGAATTGGACAGGTTTTGTGATGCACTCATCTCCATTAGAGAAGAAATAGCAGAGATTGAAAAAGGGAAGGCAGATATTCACAACAATGTCATAAAGGTGCGATGTCTTGTTTCTAAAGTTAATTAGCAAAGTGACAAATTACAAGTGCATTTTCCATTTGTTTTTCCCATTTGCCAGATGGGCTTAGTCTGCTATTGTGTTTAAAGATACTCTTGATTAACATTCTGAATGATATGTGCATATGCAGGGAGCTCCTCATCCACCATCTTTGCTCATGGCAGATGCATGGTCAAAACCATATTCCCGGGAGTATGCAGCCTATCCTGCTTCCTGGCTCCGAACTGCCAAATTCTGGCCTACTACAGGTATAAAGTTCGGAAGTATCCTTCAAAATGCCTTTTATTTTTCAAAGTGGTTGGGCCTTTTCATACTTAACGACTGGTTTCCCTGTTAAACTCCTTTCATGACATCCATCAACCTGATTAGAGCTGAAAAGCTTTTTTATCTTTTCCGCTTTTAGAACACATTAACATGTTTACAAGAACAACAGAGAGTTACTTAAGGTGATGCAAATGCAGTTTTTGATATAGTTCCTTGGGATTATGATTTTTTTAAATTGTCAATTCTATTAGGACGTGTTGACAATGTATATGGGGACCGCAACCTCGTCTGTACCCTTCTTCCAGCATCGCAGTATGTTGAAGAGCCAGCTGCCGCAACTGCTTGATCTCCGGGATGATGCAAGTGTTGCCTTACCAACATACAAATAAAAAACTCTGTACATTTGTTATCCATAATTCTCGGTTAAAATTCACTTCCTGATATACTGATAATCAGTTATTTTAATAACATTTGTTGCTAATTTGCAACTTTAGGATTGGCTGACCAATAACTTTAGGATTAATTGTGCTGGATTCTTGTGTGGTTTGTTCTAGAAATTATTATAACCCTAAACATTTTTCTTTGTTAAAAAACTTAACGGAAGAATGACGTTTTGTGGTTTGATTAGGTTTAGGTATCATCTTGAGAAAGTTTGACTAAAGGTAACACCCCAACCTGGGGAGCTTCAACTCCTACGTCTAGGGAGGGACACATGTTAAGACACGCTAGTATGTGAGACCACGTCCAATCATCTCACTTCTAGAGAGAAACGCGAACTACAATATAGCCAAATTTGAGGTCATGATTAGCCAAAGATGAGTATTAAGCCCCAAAATCTTCTCTTAACTTCAACACTTTTAATTCATCCAAGCCTACACCTCATACCTGCATCATTCTCCCTCTCCTTAAAAGAAATCATCCTTGAAGCTTCATCTTCATTAAAATTAAAGGAAGCCTTTTGCACAAATGTACAATCATATGTTGGTTATTATATAAAGTATCCCTTTTTTTTTTCCTCTCCAAGGACTCTCTCTCTCTCTCTTTTTAACTTCAATCACTCTTCATACACCTTGTTAAAATAATAGCAGAGAAGAATGATTTCATTCTAATAATTAGTAGGTTACAGCCATAGTATATATATATATATACAATTGTCTACATTAAATTTACAGAAGATTCCCTAAGATAAATGAAAACCTGTATCTTATTATAATCCCTAAAGATCAGGGATTTATATGAATCCTATACAATCTTCTAGATACTATTACATAATCCGACACTCCCCCTCAAGCTGGTGAGTGGATATCTTCCATTCCTAGCTTGTCAATAATATCTTGAAACACTGTGCTTGTCAGTCCTTTTGTAAGTACATCTGCCAACTGATCTTTGGTTGACACAAATGGAGTGCATATTAAGCCACTGTCCAGTTTTTCCTTGATGAAGTGCCTATCAACTTCAATATGCTTTGTTTGATCATGTTATACTAGGTTATGTGCAATGTTGATAGCAGATTTGTTATCACAGTACAACCTCATGGGTCCTTCCCATTTTATTCTTAAGTCATCAAGATTATCTTTAGCCAAAGTAATTCACATATCCCCAATGTCATGGATCTAAACTCAGACTCTGCACTTGATCTTGCCACTACATTCTGCTTCTTACTTCTTCATGTAACAAGATTAACACCTAGGAGAGTACAATAACCAGATGATGATCTCCTATCAACCAAAGACCCTGCATAATCTGCGTCGGTATAAGTTTCTAATGTCATACCTGTGACTGTTTTTCGCATAAATAGAATTCCTCTTCCTGGGATGCCTTTCAAGTATTGTAGTATTGCAGTAAACAGAAAGAGGAAGTATCTGGTCTTATGTGTGATATATCAACTTCCCAACAAGCTTCTGATATGATATTTTATCTACTGTTGAATCTTCTGGAGCATTACCTAATCCATGATTGAACTCAATCGGTGTATCCAGTGGTTTACAACCCAATTTTCTTGTTTCTTTCAACAAGTCAAGTACATACTTCTATTGAGAGATGAAAATCCCTTGCTTTGAGTGAGTTACTTTAATGCCTAGGAAGTACTTTAACTTTCTTAGCTCCTTGATATCAAATTCCTTCAAGAGACATTGCTATAGATTTTTTATTTCTTCTACATCATTACCCGTCACAATAATATCATCTGCATAAACTAGCAATGATGTGACTTCCCCGGAATTTGAATGTCTAATGAACAAAGTATGGTCTCCTTGACTCTGCTTATATCCCAATGAAATCATCACCTTAGCAAACCTCCCAAACCAAGCTCATAGGGATTGTTTAAGCCCATAAAGAGCTTTCTTCAGCTTGTATACCATTCCTTCTTTCGATTCAAATCCGGGAGGAACTTCCATGTAAATTTCCTCTTCTAGATCACCATGGAGAAACACATTCTTAACATCAAATTGCTGCAGATTCCACTCAAGAATGGCAGCTAATGATAACAATATCCTTATCGTGTTCATCTTAGCAACAGGAGCAAATGTCTCAAGATAATCGATGCCATAGGTTGGAGTGAACCCTTTGGCCACCAATCCTGCCATATATCTTTCCACCGATCCATTAGCCTTGTATTTTATGGTGAAAACCCACTTACACCCAACCAGTTTCTTCTCTCTCGACAATTCTACTAACTCCCATGTCTTGTTTTTCTCAAGGGCCTCCATTTTAGTTTTTATAACATCCTCTCATTTTTTGTCTCCTAATGCCTCAGTTAGATTTCTCAGTGTAGGAATTGTATGGAGATTGGTTAGGAAGGCTCTATGTTTTTGGAATAGATTCTGATAAGACATGAAAGAAGAAAGTGGGTGTTTTGTGTAGGTTCTTGTTCCTTTCCTAAGTGCAATTGGTAGGTCCTCAGTACTTGTTTCTTTCGGTTCTTCTGCTGGTTCAAATGACTCAACTCTTGGCTCACCATCTGGTGTGAAATTATCAGTTGGAAATTAAGCAGTAACACGAATGGGAGACTAAACTTGTTCTGGCCGAAAGACTGGTCCCTTCCTTCTCGAATAAACTTGCAGTGGCTGCTTGTCAATAGATATGGTTGAATCAATTGATGAAGATGTGGATTTAGGCACGGTGGGTTAAGATTGAACAAAAATAGGATCTAGAAAAAACATATCCTTTACTTTATCTTCACTCAAGATCTCCCCCTGAAGATAGGTATACTGAAAAAAAGATTCATGCTCAACAAGAGTGACATCAGCTGAGATAAATAATTTTTTAGAAGGTGGATGGAAACATTTGTAACCCTTTTGTGTGGATGTCAATTGGACTTTTGAACCTAATAACCCATGTTGGAAGTCTATTAATAAGATGGGTAGTAGTTAATACTGCTTCACCCCAATATTGTTTTGGAACATTTTTATGAAACAACAAAGCTCTAGTGATCTCTAGGAGATGTCCATTTTTTCTCTCAGCTACCCTGTTTTGTTGTGAGGTAGTAACACATGATGACTCGTGAATAATTCCTGTTTTCTAGAAAAGAGATGAAAGGGCTTGATTGAAATAGTCCTTGGCATTATCTGATAGAAATCTCTTAATTTTGACATCAAATTGAGAATGGATCATGTTGTAGAAACTAGGAAAAACAGTACTAACATCATATTTGTTTTTCAAAAGATCAAGCCATGTGACTCGGGTACAATCATTAATAAATGAAACAAACCACCTAGCACCCGAAACATTTGGGATGATAAAAGGTCCCCAAATATCACTATGAATGAGAGAAAAAGGAACAAAGGTTTTATTGTTGCTTATTGGAAAGGAAGCACATTTGTGCTTTGCAAGTTCACAATCATCACAATGAAAAATTTCAGATGTAAGACCTCTAAACAATGAAGGAAACATTAACTTCAGAATTATAAAAATGGGTGACCAAAACGACGATGATGAAGCCAAATTTTATCTTGGTTTGACATGATAGATTTTGAGAAAAAAGATGTAGATAAGGATTCTCCAACTTTTGGTTTATTGTGTGGTTTTTCCAGAAAATAGAGACCGTCTCTCTAACTAACATGTCCAATCATCTTCTTCGTGCCCAACTCCTAAAAGACACAATGTGAAGGAAAAAAGGTTATGCTGCAATTAGAATCTGTGGTTAATTTTTGAATGGAAATAAGGTTTGCAAATAATTTGGGAACATGGAGGATATTTCTTTACGTAAGGTCCTTGTTTATGTAAATATCCCCTTGACCAGCTACGGTGGTGATAGATCCATCAACTATTGTGATCTTTTTATGGCTACAACTAGGGTTACAAGAGATAAAATATTTAGAGGAACAAGTCATATGGTCCGTTGCTCCGGAATCAATTACCCACATAGGAAGGGAATTTCTTTCTAAGGCATTAGGATTAGAAGAAGAAGAAATACCTGAAAACACCAATGAACAAATTCCTATTGGCTTCTTAAAGGACTCCACAAAGGTTTTTAATTTCCCCATTTCTTCAGCACTAAACTTAGGGATAGGTGTTTTGGAATTTTCTTCTTTAGTTGACGAAGTACTCATCATATGTGCTTGACTTCAGTCGTTCCCACTTCGATTGGCCTTACGATGAAGTTTCCAGCATTTTTCCCTAGTATGTCGATGCTTCTTGCAGGATGTGCAGAATAAGGAATCTCGATTAAAAGGTTTGGATGAATCCCCTCTAGGAACAGCCGTAGGATTGTTAGCCTCCTTCAATTCCATGGACTTGGTAATGAGTGCAGAACCATCCCCACCTTGAGGTTCAAGCATAACAATTCTATGCATTGATTTGAATTTCGTGCCGTACCGGCCAGAAACCAATACCGGTACGGGTATAGGTGGTACCGGTAAAAAATACCGGTCAGTACCGGCCAATTTCGTCGGTACCGACTGGTATTGAAAATATCGGTCAAATATTGACCGGTATCAAAAATTTAAAAAAATTAAGGGACTTTTTTGGAAAATTTTCAAAAATTTTCAAAATTTCCCTCCCTCCCTCCCTCATGCCTGGAAAATTTTCAAAAATTTTCAAAATTTCCCTCCCTCCCTCATGCCTCTCCTTCC
>JANITX010000009.1:46406208-46416210 GCA_027564395.1 Erythroxylum ulei | reverse complement strand
TTTTCTTTCACTCTTGTATTCTTTTTGACTCTTGTAAACTTTGTCCAGGAGTACAAAGGTCTAAGTGTGGGGGAATTGATTGAGCCCAAGTTTACATTATTAATTGGCTGCATTTTCATAGTTGTTAATGAACTTTTTGACTTTTAATTGATGATTTGTGTGCTTAAATTGATTCCCTATTATTAGCTCATATGAATTGCAAATTGTTAGTAAAATTGTTATGAATTGGTCTTAATTGCATTATAATTTTTCCAAGGACAATTGATGTTGCAAATTGTGATTTAATTGTAGGAACACAAAAGAATCAACCAAGAAGTCAATAGGTCTTGTGACATCACACGTTGCGGTGCATCAACAGAACAAGCCCACACGTCGCGACGTAAACATCAACACGTCGCGGTGACCCAGTCAAGTCCACACGTCGCGACGTCCATGAATTTACAGGACGCGACGAGCATGCCAGATTACAAGTTGCGACGAGAATAAATTCATACGTCGTGACAAACGGCGGATATCCGGACCATTTTTGGAAAATTCTCTCACTGTTCCGACCCGGCCTGCCTTGTTTCTTTAAATAGCTTACCGAATTAGGTCATAAGCATCTATTCAGATATACACAGTCGACACACAAACACAGATCGCACGCCGTCTTCACCAACTCACCTTCTTCCATCACCTTCACACCACCACTGTAAGCTACACCCATTCATTCGGGAACCTAGATACGAACAAACCACTTCATCATCACCATTTCCTGCAGCGGCCATCATCCACCATCAGCATTTCATCATCTACTACAGACTTCATCTACACCGTAGGATCGTCTTCATCATGGATACCGTCGGAGTACCAACCGTGTTGAGGATGACAGCCGTCATGCGTGGCTAGGCTTCCCGATCCTCTTGGAGATGTAGCAACGACTTGAGTTCCAAGGCTTCAAAGGGGAGTTTTCAATTATTGTTTGAACTTTAATCATATTATTGTAATACTCAGGTTAGAGATTGCACTGTTATGGTTAGATTAGCATAGTTAGGGTTTAATCATGTGTTGAACAATATTTTGTGATTTGGATATGGATTGTGTAGAACTTTTGTGCGTTAATATATGAGGTCTCATATATGTTATTGGTGATTGCATTACTGATTTTTATCTGCATGGTTGTGTTTGATATTATCGATTGTGTTTGATCCAATAACCAATTGCATGAACATATCTATTTCTGCACACTAAGGTTTTTAACAAGGATTTAGTTAAATGGTCGTTTGATTAATTCCTTGGACTTAAGGGGTTCCTTAAGGTTGATTTTTCGAAACTTAGTGGAATGTATCCTTGAAAATTAATTTTGAACCGTGATAACCTAGCTCATCCTTCAAGAGGACTTTTACCAAATTAGATTTTCAATCAAAGTTTCTCGTTTATTTCAATTTTACAAAATACCAAAAAGATACTTTCTTACAATTTGTTTTATTTTTAGTCAATTTACTCAATTTCGATCACAAACCAAAAACCCCTTTTTTAATTAGCTTTAATTGCATGCATGTTTTTGACTTTAGGCTAGCTTTTAAACCATTTTCCGTCGGTTCTAGAAAGTGAGACGACCCGAGGTTCAACTTATACTGCAATCTTGGAATTTTAATTATTTTTGACTGGTTTCCAAGGTCGATCTTAGGATTGAACGACGAGCCGCGATCAATAACCAATCACGCATTAATCCTCAAAACATTATGGTAAATATTAGTAGATAAAAACTCACTATGGATAAGATGGTTACACTCATACTTCCTCAAAGGCATATATATATGGGAAATCAACAAAAACACCTCAAACTCTCATTTCCTGAACCAGCTACTAAATTTGAGGGATGTGATCCAAGATGATGTTTCTTGCTGAATTGGGAATAGAAAGCTTATCTCCTTTTATTTTGACAATTGCTTATGTAACATCCCATTCCCATACTAAGGTTAGAACCCAAACATTCGGTATATGTGAGCTCAAAGAGAGATTAAGGAAATGCATTTTCTTGTTCATGCATATTGTTAGCATATATGCACATAAATATTGAATCTTTGCAAATAAAAATAATGGTACATGCATTCATTAGCAACTAACAGGTATAATTGATTTTAAATGTGATTTAATTAAAAATCTGAAGTAAAGGGAGTAGAAAGAGAGATCTTGGTATGAGTTGTGATAAGAAAAGATTTGGAAACAAAATTGGTAGTTGATCTGGAAAATGTTCAATAAGTGTTCTTTGGTTTGTTAGCTATAACTTTTTCTCTAGTTATTCAAATGAGACGATTCTTCATTTGGATTAAACTAGAGACATATGGCTACATTTCTTATGAAGACATCGAATTTCAATTCTTTCTCTAAGAGTTTCAAAATTTCATGAAGTTGAGAACTAGGTGCAACACATTGATGGATGAATGAAAAATTTGTGTTCAGAATTCAAGGGAAATTTGGGATTGATTTAGATATATTTTAGCAAAGTTATCTTCTAAAAAGTTGTAGGCCTTTCTTTTATCTTTCCAACGGTATATAGTATGAAAATTTTCAACATCTGAGTTGAAAGTTATGGTCCTTATAAGGGAAGATGTTCAAGAGTAAAGTTGTATCGTCTGTAATGACGTCATATCGTCTGTGATGATGTCATATCGTCTGTGATGACGTCATATTGTCTGTGATGACGTCATATTGTCTGTGATGACGTATCGTTTGTGACGACGTCATATCATCTGTGATGACGTCATATTTTCTGTGAAGATGTATCATTTGATGATGACATCATATCTTTTATGTTTGACTTTCTGCTTCTTCTGTGTTTGACCTTCCGCTTCTTCTATAGTTGACTTCTGCTTCTTTTTATGTGGTCTAAACTTCTTCTGTGCACTATCGTCTGGTCCATTTTTGACTCTTCAGATAATAGAATTTATCTTTGAGGTCTTCATGAAAGTTGTAGATCTTGAAGTGCTTTTCTAAACCATCCAAAGAACACCTTAATCTGATATCTATAGGGAAAGTTATGACAATTTGCCCAATTCGTCTAACTTTTCATCTGGTTTCGTCTGATCCTATCATCTGGTCAAATGTTGTCCCTCTAGATGATAAAATCTATCTTTGAGATCTTCATGAAAGTTGTAGATCTTGAAGTCCTCTCTCGAACGGTAAACATTTAAATCTGACATCTTTAGTGAAAGTTATGCCAATTGTCCCAAGATAGGTTTAATATGATTTTAAGATAGAACCTTGTTTGATTCTTTCGGCCATAACCTTGTTATCCAACCTCCAAATGACTTTATTCTTGAGACAATAGATTCCTAACACATTATTCTGCCTCTCCACAAATATTGGTAGCATTCTGAATTGATTTGAAAAAGATTGATTGAACGAAAGTGAGGGAATCGGTTGGAACAGTGAACTGGTGTTGTTTTACTGAACATACTTTGGCATTTTAATTATTTATGGATCTGTAGGATTTCAAATGAGATGATTTTTTATTTGGAGTAAACTAGAGACATAGGGCTATAAATCATCTGAAGAAGTCAAATTTTGAATCAGTCTCTAAGATGTTTAAATTCTGGATGGAATTTATGTATAGTATACTATTTTGGATAAGAATAGTTTGAAAATGTTTGAAGTATATCTTTCAAATCACTGAACCAAATTGAGTATTTTGGTGTCAATGGAAACATAAGACATAGGGGAACATATTCCTAGAAGGAATTATTACAAAATAACTTCAGTATTGGGGTCAAAACATGCAAAGTCATAAAATTAAATACAAATCATACTTAAGTGAGTTTTAATAAAGGGAAGTGGATAAATGGCTAAAAAATGGACAGGTCTCCCAACTTTAAAGTTGAGTTTTAATAATCTTGAAAGACAAGTTACTGTTCTTGTCTTCATCTCTTTCGTAACTTTCTTCTCTAAAGTGTTTTCTTTAACACAAAGTTTTTCATCAAAAGCTCCACCAAAGCTAAACTATGCTTACCCTTATCTTCACCTGTTACCACTTTGTCATCTGTTTCTTTTGCTTCAATAAAACCTAACCTAAACCCTCTGTAAGATGAAGTACGTGAGTTGCATGAAAGTTAGGGATTTGTGATGGTCGAAGATTTTATAGTTTTAACAAGTAAGTATTGTGTTAATCCTTATGAGACGTTTGAATATGAGATAAAATGGATGGTTTATCTGTCATAAAATAGTCATGGAAAAAGTGGCCATTTTCATGAATACAGTACAAACTAGATAAAAAAATTCAGATGTGTTGTTTTTTCTAATTTGGGAATTTTTTTATGTGATATGATGGTGTAGAGATGATTTTAAGTAGAAAGATCATTGAATACATGTAGGAGAGGAGTACATAAATTTTGAAAGTGAGAAGGACATATATGCTCTGTTTTCCCTTTTAATTGTGTATATATATATGTGTGTGTGTGAATATTTTTGGAAAATTGAGGATGGACAAACATAGGATTAAAGTTAAGGAAATCATAGAGAGAGAGAGATGATGTCGTGTTTTCAGTGGGATTAAAATGTAAAGTTGCCAGTGATAAATTAGTGAATGAATTGATGACATCAAAGTACCAAAGGTATGAGTATGTTTGGGGATAACGATATTCACATGATTGAGTGATTGAATTATGATATGAAAATGAGCATAAGATATAAAGTTTGGTAAAACACCCGTGATTATTATTGAGAATGTTTGGGGATAACTATATTCACATGATTGAGTGATTGAATTATGAAATGAAAATGAGCATAAGATATAAATTTTGGTAAAGTACCTGTGATTGTCATTAAGAATGCATTATATATACTCCATATAACTATTTGTGCATAAATGAGTATTGTAATGTGTGTGAATTGTGTATTGCATAAATGGGATGTGCAGGATAAACCTCCATTTACAGGCGTATCCAGATTTTGGATGCAAATGCTATTTTGGAGCGTACTGTAAGTAGACTTAGATGGTCTCATTTTATTGTTTGTTTGTTTCAATTTTTGTATTAATCGACTGCTGATGATCAAATGAATGTGTCTTGATTGTTGAATGCAGGACTAAAGTCCGATGACATGGGAATGTGATTGAATGTGAACATGCAAGTGTGAATGATGCGTTTCATTTTATGAATGCATGAAATATAATGACAGTTATGACCTGAGTAGCCACCGATTAGAGCTTAAAGCTCAATGAGTGAAAAAAGTCTCGAGCTCAGACAGTGAGTAAGGGCCCATGGCCCACTATGTAAAATGAGTCCTGTATCCTCTTCAGATAAGGGACAGTTATTAATGAGCTTGGTATCCAAAATGGATATGGGATAGTTCAAGCACTCGATCACAACAACGTAATAATTGGAAAAGTGTCTCATGAGCATTTCGTATGAATTTTGTCAAGTATGTGGATTTTTTGAAATGCCAAATTGAATTTCTCTTACATGTAAATGTGATATGTGTTTAACTATATAAAGTTGTGAACTATGTGTTATGTGACTGGGTGAGCCATTGATGATGGTCTCTCATTGAGTTCAGAAAACTCACCCAAAATTTACAAAAAATTTTCAGGATCAGAAGAATACCCTGTTAGGCAAACGAGAGTATCCCTACAGTATACAAGTAAGGGATAAAGGTCGGGATCAGTTTGCATCTACATTTGTGTTTTCCTAATTTTTTTGTATAAATTTGTATATTCCGAAACCATTGTACAAATGATTTATGTTGTAATGTAAAGACATTATGAGTAAAGTGTTTTGTATTTGTAATGGGCCCCAAATGGCTATTGAAATTATGTTGATTGAATTGTTATGATTGAAAATGTTTATGAATGAAAGTGGGCCCGATTTGAATTTTTGATTTCTGCAAAAAGGTGTGTATGATTTTTATTCAAAAAAATTATACCAATTTTTTATAGACTGAGTGCTCTAGCATGCCATTCTCACGGGACTCAAACTCAGATATTACTCACAGATGTCGGGTACATGTCTTGCAGGAGTGGGGTGCTACATTTATGTGTTATCAAAGCCCATAATTACTATCTTATTTGGGCATTTTCTGAAATATGTGTCAAGGTACATGTATTATTGTCATGTCATAGCAGACAGTAGCAACTGATCCCTAGTCTGAGTCGCATTTACGTAAGAAACATGCATGATCATTCCTTAAGAGTTTGAGCTGTGAGAAGCACTGAAAAGAATGATGATCTGTCGAGATGTGAGGAAATGAAGCTTTATGGACATTTAGATATGAGAAATAATATCTGGTTTTGTATGATAGGAAAAGGTTCACTACTTTTATATATGTGATTGTATCATTAAGCATGATATCCACGTTGTACTGTGATGATATATCCTCAAAATATGATATAGATGTGAATGCATTGTCAAGGATTGTTTGAGGAAAATAGTGATATAAGTAGAGATGACGAGATTAAAGTGTACAAGTAGAATGGAATGGAAATAGAAATCGTTATGATCTTAAGCTATGATCCTCTATAAGAATATATATATTAGTGGAGATTGAGATTGAAATTTCAGGATGATTATGCTCTTATAACTCCGAATGGATTGTGAATATATATATGTAAGATGAATAAATGTCAATAGGAAAATGAGGAAGCAGTAAAAGGGAAACAAAAATAGTCATAAATGACTTTACAAGAGATGAATGATGTGTATGTGTAGTAAGTAAAAAGTTAGAAATGCATATAGGAGAGGATTTTGTGTATGAATGAGATAAAGAAAAAGATGAAGAATCAAATGAGAAGAATTGATGCACTCAATATGGTAGTTGACTCATTATAAAATGAGGAAGCCTCAGAAGAGGTAAATTTTGGAAAGTTGGAGTGAAAGTTGTGGTAGTATGTTTGATAATGAGAAGGAAAAGTGCAGGGCATGATAGTGGCCTGACAAAAATAGGTTTCGGTCACGATCGTGTTAGGATACCCCGATTGTGGGCAAGAACAAAGAGAGAAATGTTGTCTGGAATCAATTGGGATTCAAGTATTATAAGCAAATGTTATTAATTGATTAATAGGCATAAATACATCTCTAGATAAGATGTAATGATTTTGACGGTATATACGAAGGTGTTAGAATAAATGATTTTGCTTAATGCCTTACTGAGCCTTATTAAAAAGGATGTTTTGATCATATAATCTAGAGCATAAATTGATACTATTGAGCTGTTATGAAAAGTTGAAATTGATCTTCTTAAGGTATTAAGAATGGATGATAATGCGATGATGATAACATTTGATTGATAATGATTGCATGAATAGTATCAATGATAGTAGTAAGAAATTCAATAAGAATTTCCCTGTATTAGGTTAAGTTGATCAGATGATTCCAATTAAAAATGATAACCGAAGGAACAAATCAAAAATGAATAGGTAATGAATCAAAGGTGAATAATGGAGATATATCCCTAGCGGAGACACAGGCATAAGAGATAGAATATGCTATTGAGAGTATACGCATTTTATTTGACGTGGAATATTCAACTTTATAATTCGATTACTGACTTTAAGGAGGATTTAGGTTCACATTATATTCTATGTAAATATGTTCGGGAGATACAAATATTATTTGATGAATGTGTTACTAAAACAGGAAGATATGATTGCAAATAAATTGAAATGTGAGGAGAAACCAATATGAATGAATAAACGTTAGAATAAGAGGAAATAGAATGAAAAGAGAAAACCATTTGGTAAAAGAAGTCAATTAGGAGATTGAAAATAACGTGAGATAAAATTACCTCATTTGAGGAATTAGTTACTTAAGAAATTACGAGAACTAATCTTGGGCACAAGGGAAGTTGGGGTGTATGTAAGACCCCAATTTTTTATTTAGTTATTTTATTAAGTATGATTTCAATTATTTTGAGGTTTTGTTAGATTAATTAATTTGGAGTAATTAGCATGTCAATGTTAGTAGGAGTTATTGATTGGATTGATGGAATTAAGGTATTAATGTTGAAAGAATGTATAAGGGCATTTTTGGCATAACACTTAAACCTTTTGAGTTTTAAGGAATAAGTGGAAGGGCATAAGAGTCATTTTTTAAGCATTAAAAGTAGAGATTAGAAGAAGAAAGGGTTGGTGTTGGGTCCCCGACCCATCCATAACTCGGTGTTGGGTCCTAGACCCATCCACCGATCGGTATTGTCCTCTTTGGTCAGGGGAATCCCTCTCCAGGATTCGAACACAAGACCTCAAGGTTTTGTTATTGTTTAACAACACGCCTCTCACCATTGAGCCAATTCATTTTTATGTTGGATCCGGGGGAAACAGGCCTAGCCATAAGCCCCCGCAATCCAGGGTCCAGGGGAAACAGGCCCAGCCATAAGCCCCTGCAACCCCCATAAATCAGTATTGTCCTCTTTGGTCAGGGGAACCCCTCTCCAGGATTCGAACACAAGACCTCAAGGTGAGAGGCGTGTTCATAAGAAACAACAATGGTGAGAGGCGTGTTCATAAGAAACAACAAAACCTTGAGGTCTTGTGTTCGAATCCTGGAGAGGGGTTCCCCTGACCAAAGAGGACAATACTGATTTATGAGGGTTGCAGGGGCTTATGGCTGGGCCTGTTTCCCCTGGACCCTGGATTGCGGGGGCTTATGGCTGGGCTTGTTTCCCCCAGATCCAACAGTTGGCTTGTTAGGAAGAGGAGAAGCATCATGGGTGTAAGAAGAAAAGAAGAAGGGAGATTTTGAAGCATCATCAAGTAAGTATAAGCATTAATTGGTTGAATGAACCATGTTTAGGGATAGTTAGGAGTGAAAAATAGGATTGAATGTGTGTAGGAAGTTCTTCTAGGGTTAATGATCCAAGATTGAGTATGATGTTTTTGTCAATGATTTTGGGTTAGAATGAGCTTAAAAATGAAGTAGGAATGATGTTTTAGTGTTAAGATAAGTTATATTTGAAAGATGGGAAGTGTATGGATGATGAATGTGGGAAAAACTGGTTTTGGGAGATTTCTGAGTTCGCACGTCGCGGCGCGCGCTAGCATTCTCGCCGTGATGCCCGCTCGTCGTGGCGAGCTCCTTTTTTCTACACAGACATCCTTCGGTATTTTACGCATAACATTTTCTGTAGATGTCCAATTGAGGTGATCTTTCATTCGTTGTAAACTAGAGACATAGGGCTACAACTTTTATGAAGAAATGAAGTTTTAAATCAGTTTCTAAAGATCTCAAATTTTGGATGGAAGTTAAGTATAGATTATTGTGTCGGCATAAGGATGGTTCCATTATTTTTGGGGTATAACTCCCATATTTTTGAACCAATTTGAATGAGTTTGGTGTCATTAGAAACTTAAGAATGTGAAGAACATTTTTCTAGAAGGAAGTGTTGCCAAATTCCTTTATTTATCCGATCATAATGATCATGGAAAAGTCAAACCGAAAGTCTAGGTTTGAAAGGGTTATAGCTCAATCTTAGCACTTTTGATTATTGAAGCCTTATGAATTTCCTTTGAATATTGGTTGAATGTGAGCTTCGTTTGTTATAGGAAACCAAGCAGATCCGATCCAAGAGTAAAAGGAAAGGCAACGTTGAACTTGGATTATCGAGCGATATTAGGTGGGTGATATATTTACAGTTATTGTGTGAATGGGAAAATTCTTGCCTATGTGTGAATATGTGTTCTATGTTATGCGTTGAAAGATGCATGACATTTTGATTGAATATGTGATTAATTGTTTGAGAATAATTCTGATTTCGTTATGCCTTGATATCTTTCATGGCATTCTGTATAAATGAAAAGCATGAAAGCATATCATTTTGTTAAAATGATTCTAAGCATGATTATGTGCTTCTGTTTAGGAGAGAGTGGAACCATTCTGTTCGTCACGTGCACGTTGACAAGAGCCTTCGCCCGACTACCCGCTTGTGGCATATGAGCTCCGAAATGGACTCATTATGTTCATGGGGTAAACTTCGGTTTCCTCATTCTGTTTCATGGAACCCTCAAGCCGTTTGTTGTGCATTGCATATTTG
>JANITX010000009.1:46299663-46312084 GCA_027564395.1 Erythroxylum ulei | reverse complement strand
CAGTTAACCTCGGAGTTTCGATGGGATCTGGTGCATTAGGCAATGGAAAAGCAAAACCATGAGGGCTTGGCTGGGCCAAGGCCCAAAGCGGACAATATTTGTAAGCGGGTGGTCTGGGTTATTACATTTAGAATATTGAGGATGTTCTAAACTCACCTTCAGAATCTTACTGTTGAATGAATGGAAATCTGATTGTTTATATGTTTATTGGATTTGTTGTGGTTTAATTCCTTGATTGCATAATTCGATAATAAACTGAAAGGGTGAATCGAATGAAAAATTATTAAATTGGAATAAGGAGAGATATGTGATTTAATAGAATGAGAATTGAATCAAATTGAGAAATTAGATTGAGAAATTGTGTGAAGAGAGATCTTGTATAGGTTTCCGATAGTTTATTAGAGAATTTTAGAGCTAATTAGGGTTTTGGATAGGTTGTGAATTGAGAAATTGCAACTTCCATAATCTGATTAAGCTTTATGATTCAGGGTTAATGGTTATAACTCGAAAGAGGGTAATCAACCCTAGCATAGTCTAGAACCAACAATCTGATAATTCATAATCAGTTAGGTTAGCATTAAAAATAGGTAAAATTTCCTTTCTCTAAATTGGTAACTTCTTTCGGTTGATTCTTAGGTGTGTTACAATTGCTTAACATTTAGAATTTTCTATTTAACTCTTAATTTGATTGATTGAATTAAATTATTGCTTTAGTTTCGTGCAATTTGAATTTCTGTTATTATTTTTGGCTTTAGATTTTAGGATTAGATTAGCTCCCTCATCGTGGGATCGACAGCTTTGGTACGACAATAACGAACCGTGTGCTTGCAGATTATTGAGGGTTAATAATTAAAACTTACATACAACAACCCACTTAATCATGTTTTTGGCGTCGTTGCTGGGGAGGCAATTAGTTTAGTTCTTTAGTTTAAGATTTTTTCACCATCTTTTGTGAAAAAAAACTAGGCATAAGTAGACGACACTTCAACTTGGATATCACCGAACAATAATGGTGAATCTCAAGAGTTGAATGCTAAGAAGAGATAAAAACAACGATCATAAAGGATGTATATTATAGGGAGCAAAGAACTATTGCAGATTTCAATGAGCCCCAATATAGTTGGGGAAATCATCATCCTTATATAAACCCATATACTTCAGGGTAGCAGAACCACCTAGATTTCTATTGGTCCAACAATGCAAGTACTCATATGGGACATTAATACCTATTTGAATTTCAGTAAGATGAGTCCAGTTCATGGGATTCCAAATTGGACAAATTATATATAAGCTAACAGACATGGAAGAGAACCATAAGAGACTGGAAGAGCAATTTGATCAAGTAACGAAAAATCATGTGGCTTCTATTCATAACCTGGAGATTGAAGTAAGACGCCTTTCCCATGAATTTTGTAAGAGAAGTGTTTAAGACTATTTGAGCAATATGGAATTATATCAACAAGATCAATATGAGGCTATCACACTTAAAAATGGGGAAGAATAAAAATAACTAATGGAAGACCATGTTGAACCCTATCTTGTAGAAGGCCAAGAGACGAGGAAAAAGGATGAAGAAAAGAATGACAACTCTCCCTATTATTCCTTAGATCTTGGTATACCATGCTTAAATATCGAAAAAAATTAGGTAGGTGTCCATGAAGAGGACCCCATCACTCAGATTAGTGATGACAAAGTGACATTGAACATGAATGCTGTATTAAAGAAGCTAGAGGAGGGCGATGCATTCAGAAAAAATGATGTGTTCGAATCTTTTAAGGAACAACAGCACGAAGAATAGTTAACAACGGACATCAAGTTTAAAGAAGCTATGGAAGCCTCTATTCATGAAGCTAAAGAAAAAGACGAGATAAGGGTGAATGAGGAAGAACCAAGAAGAGAACAACTCACCCTCTTACCAGGCAAATTGTAGGATTCCATAAAAGATTCAGGGAGTTTTGTCATTCCTTGTTTTGTTAACAATTTGCTCAAAAAAAGAACATTACTGAGATTAATTGGTTTTAATAATGTTATCAATATTGTCCTTCTGATTATTTTGTAATTTGTAGTTTAATTACAGGTTATAAAACTGATGTTGAACAAAAAGGTGGAAGCAAGCCACTCATAATTGATCCCGACTGAGTTTCCAAGGATAGAGGTCGATTTATCTTTGTTAAAAGAAGCATTGCATGGGAGGCAAGACATGGGTTGTTAATTCCATGTTATTTTTTGTAGTTAGGTTATTTCGTTTCCAAATAAGGTCGGGAAGGTATAAGACTTCGATATGAGATAGATGATCGGGGAAGTAAGCAAAAGAGAGGTGAAAAGAGCTCTACAGAATTAGGAAGTGATCTCGGGAATGTGTAGAAGGACAAAGAAGAAAAATTAGAAATTAGTGAAAATATTGCAGGCCACGATCGTGGGGTAAAATGATCCACATGATTTTTAGCTAAAATTTTTACCATTTTACCTTTCCTTCACCTATATATTCATGTCAAACTTTATTTTTTCACTCATTTTTATTTTAACTTTATCTCCCTTATTTTAGAACCTCCAAACACTCTCACTTCTCTCTAACCAATTTCCAGATCTCCACTTGATTCCAACTTACACCTATTTGCAATCCAATATGCCACGAATTAAGCAGTCAGTGAAGGCCAATCAAACATCAGGACAAAATCAAGTCTCGGGACGAAGGTGAAGGAATAGGGCGACAGATTTTAGAGCACCCTTCCCAATCTACACAGAGGAGGAAGATATTCATTTCCAATCCCTTAATGTTAAACAAATAGTAGTCCCGAAATATTTTGATTCTGATACGCTTGATAGGCTAGAATTACGAGATAGCGTAGATAATCTAGGAGAAAGAATTCAGTGGACCAAGTTTATACACTTCCAATATCCTATCTACCAAGAGCTTACTCTCAAATTCTTCACTTCTCTTTATTTTGAACCTAGTAAGCCTAGGAAAGTGTGGTTTAGGTTGCAAGGACGAGCTTATGAGCGAAACATTGAAATCATGTGTGATATTTACAGGTTCCCCAAATTTTCCATTATTGATCAGCAAGATGACTTTCGTGCTTCTCACTATTGGAATGAGCTCACTGTGTTAGCGTAATTCGAAGCTAAGAATGCCCACATCAACATTATACGAACCCATGAGCACTTGTTATTGCATAAATTGATATTTCAAATGGTTTTTGACAAATCAGAAATCAACAAGTGCTCAACAAGGAACTTTTTCTGTTGTGGTGCATGGATCACAACATCCCAGTGTGCACCTTCACACATTTGCTGAATGTTATTGTTGCAACTCTGCGTAAGAGGAGCAACAATTTGGGTATAGGGTATTTGGTTTTTGTCATTGCTGAGTACTATGATATGGATGGTAGTGGCATAACCGTCTACCTCCCTAATTTTCTTAATCACCATCATTTATGGCATCCTGAAATCCTTAAGTCTTATAACATGGAACTTTAAGACACCAGTAAAAAGACTCATATGAAGATTAGGGCTAGTAAGGCGAGTTCTAGCACAGTACTGCCTCAGCAGGCAGAAGAGGACTCGACTAGTGAGGAGTCTGAAGAGGAAGAAGACAAAGAAGAGCATGGTTGGAAGAAAGTGCTCAATATATTCTCCGCCAACACCAAGATAATTATAGATACACTTGTGCAGAACTCTAGAAGGATGAAGGAGATGACCCAAACTAACGATGTAAAAGTCGGGATATACACCGAATTCATCGATATTTTGAGGCTCAAGGCATCCAACTGCCACCTTCGACACCATCCCCACCTCCATCACCGTGAGGCTTTGGTTCTAACCCTTTTTGTTTAAATTTAGTCTTTATTTTTTATTTTTGATTTATTTTATTTATGCTTCTTCTTACCATGTGTGTTTGTTTGTCTCATTCTCACATTGAGGATTATATGTTGTTCAAGTATGGGGAGGGTTATGTGTTTTGCTTTGGGTGTGAATTTTGCATATTGTATGATAGTTTGTTAGGTCGCGTTTTGTGAATTGTGTGAATGTGTCGATGCTTAGATGATATGAAATTGATTTAATTTTAAACATAATCTATAAGATCGTGAAGATTCATTAGCCCGTGAAATTAGTAATCTGGGTTCTTTGGCTAAATATGCAAGTTAATTTGGATTTAGTGTTAGTTTATCACCATATAAATTGTCACATTCATTCATAATTTTAGGTCTTTTGACTAAATAACTTTGCTAGTATTTTTCATGGAAACGAGTAGCTAAAGCAACAAGGTAGGCATAAAAAAATGTTTTCTAATACTTAAATAAATAACTATTCCTTTGGCCTTCGGGTTATGGATAGATCTAGTAGCTAGTTGAGAACGTGATGTAGCTGATAACCGAATTGACACGCATCACAAATGTGTACCTTTGCGTAGAAGGCTATAATGATTTTCTAACCAAGCAACTTAATAGAAACATAGCTTAGTCGAGTAACCGAATCGACATTCATCACCAATGTTTGCCTCCATGTAAAAGACTAGATCGATGTCTACAAAAAGCAAATAAAAATGTGTTTTCTAAAAAAAACCTACCTAACTTGTAAATAGCTTGACTTTTCATGAAAACGTACTTAGGAGTAGTTACAAAGTTTGAATGACCAAATAATTATTACCGTGTGTGTATAATTAAAAAGGGTGAATAACTTCACATTTGGTTCTTGATTAATATGTATGTTTAGTTCAGAGCTCCTAGACGTGGATTTTGCATATTAATGATTTGGAATAACTTTAATGATTGTGTTTAGAGTTAAATTTATTTCAAGAAGTTGAAGCCATTGTCTCATTACTACATTGTGTGCTTTGTGATTTTGTGGGTTTGTTGTTTTGTTTTGTTGAGGACAAGCAAAAGTTTAAATGTGGCGATGTTAATAAGTGTAAAATGCTTCGGGTTTTAAGGCATAGTTTGATATGTGTTTAGTTGTTAATTCAATCATTTAGTATATGTTTAGGTTAGAATTGTGTTAGTTTGTTAATTATTTATGTTTTATGTGTTTTATGGGTTAGTACAAGTCTTTGAGCTTAATTATTATATTTTTGAGATACCTTGATGTATTTGCTAGTGTTTTAGAGTCAACATCAAAGAAAAAAGAAGTTTTGGAGACAAACGAGCTGAAACAACGACCCACGATCGTGGCATTATAGGCCACGATCATAATAGAAGCACCAGAGTTAGCCTATGATTGTGTCCTAAATGCCATGATCGTGATATTAGCCTACGATTGTGTCCTAAATGCCACGATCGTGACAGAAGTGATCGTGACAAAAAGCTCGGATGTGGCCCACGATCGTGGCTTGCATAGAGCAGAAGTGTAGACGCTCAAAAACATCAAGTTTCGAGAGATTTTTTGGGACCTTTCGAACCCTAGAAAAACCCTAGGGCTGCTCAGAACACAAAAGGATATTTAAGAATAAGAAAAAGAGCCAGAAAGGGAGCTTTTGCATCAACCATGTTGAGAAACCCTAGAGATAATTCATCAAGAGATTGAGGAAAAGAAGAAGGAAGAAAGAAGAGGAGAAGCAGCTGATTGGACGTACTTCCTGGATCAGGAAGTTTTTCGACATCATAGCCTCCCATCCTCCATTAGATTGTATTTCCTGATTTTTTTTCAGTTTTATCATTGTATAGAATTAGATTGAATAGTTGACGAAAGAATCTAGAATGTCGAGGATGTTTTAAACTCACCTTTGGAGTTTTATTCTTGAATTAATGAAATATGATTGTTTATGTGTATATTGGAATTTTTGTGGTTTGATTCTATGATAGCATAATTCGGTAATAAACTGAGATGATGAATTGAGTAAAAAACGATTAAATTGGACCAATGAGAGATAGGTGACTTAATAGAGCAAGAATTAAATCAGCTTGAGAAATTGTGTGAAGAGAGATCTTGTATAGGTTTCCAATAGTTTATTAGAGAACTTCAAAACTAATTAGGGTTTTGGATAGGTTGTAAATTGAGAGATTGTAGTTCCCATAATTCGATTAGGGTTAATGGTTATAACTCGAGAGAGAGTAATCAACCCTAGGATAGTCTATAACCAACAATTTGATAATTCATAATTAGTTATGTTAACATCAAGTATAGGTAAAATTTCCTTTCTCTCAATTAGTAAATTCTTTCAATTGATTCTTAGGTGTGTTGCAATTGCCTAGTAATTAGTATATTTGTATTTGATTCTTAATTTGATTGATTGAATTAAATTCTCGTTCTAGCTTCGTGCAATTTGGATTTATGTTATTACTCTGGCCTTAGATTTTAGGATTAGATTAACTCCTTCCTCGTAGGATCGACACCTTTGGTACTACGCAAATGAATTGTGTGCCTGCGGATTATCGGAGGTTAATATTAAAACTTACACACAACAAACACCCGATCAACTATAAAGCATAAACCAATATAAATTAAATCTAATAAGCTTGTTAGCATTCATGATGCTTTTGAAGGACAAAATGTTGCTCTTTATCTAACAATAAAACATATAAATGTGAAAGTATAAGTTTACACCACGAAAGCATATAAAATAAGGACTTAAATAAACTTTTTAGTTATTTCCACTATTTTAAATAATCTAATATCCCTTTTTTTTAAGTCTAGAAAATAAAAAATAATTTCCTAGTGCACTAGGATCCCACTTAATTTAATTGACCTTAAGTTTTCTCAATAAACTAAACCAAATTAAATTATGCAGGAAACATACTTATCAATTGTATCGCATGTCACTACTAAATTAATTAGGTAACAACTCTTTGTTAAAATATAACATATATGTTATTCCTAATCACGCCCTCTAATTTACATGATCATAATAATGTTTATACAAATCATAGAAATGTAGGTAAATAGAACCCAATAATTTAAGATACAATGTTTATATTACAATGACCTTGAGTTTGCTTAATAAGCCTCATAATAACATAACTTTGTTTTTATAATTAAGTGATGGAAAAATTTTATTTTAGGGATTTTCAATTTTTAAAAATTTAAGTCTCATCATAATAAATATACTAATTATATCTAACATATCCTAATTATGAAAGATCTTTTAATTTTTTACTTAATTCTAATTATTGATTTGATAACTAATTTAATTTAATAATTAAACTCTTGAAAACTAAATTAAATTCTATAAGTATTCCTAAAAAAATCAAGAATTTAAACTAATATTAACAAGTATGGATGTTGTTTAGTGAGTAAGCTACACGTGCTAGTAGCTTTTTATAATATATGCCACAGTTAACATATTTAGCATTGACTAGAGCATGATATGCACTCACTAGATGCATTTCATGCATATACTATAATTGATTTCTCCTTATAAAGGTTTTCTACTTCCCATCATCACTTTCCCCTGCATCTCATTATTAGTTTACCATCAAAGAGCTTGTTAGATTGGACTTTATGCTTCTGGTTGCTTCTCCATCATTATCAATTAACTTTTGAAGTTGAAACTTCCTTCATCACTATTAGGTTTTTTGGGTGTCTTTATCACCCAACTAGTGGTGACTTTCTCCACTAGCCTCATTACCTATTAGAAACCTCAGCTCCACCAATGACAACTATAAAAGGACTATCAATGGGTGTTAGTTACCAATACCACTGATGGTAATGAGAAGATGCTTTAAGTGTCTCCCAATGCTTCACTAGAAGTTGAAAACTTATTTAATCAATTATTAAACCCCTAATCTATATTACATATGCGAGATTGAACCAAAAAGAGAACTATGAAATATGCTTTAATTTTTTCTTTAAAATATAAGAATAATCCCTTGAAATTAATATAATTTAAGGAAACAAAATCATGCAACTCTTATAATACCTATAAAAAAATTTATCAAATCAATAAAAATCAACCAAACTATCATATTAAACAATGTAAAAGAGGCTTTAATACCACTATTATGAAATTAACTATGATCAAATAATGGATACATTGAAATACTTTTTATAATTTTTCAAAGGAATGCTTTGATAGAATAATTTGAAACAGTTATTAGAAAATAACAAGGTCAAAGATAAACCCAATTCATATATCTTTTAAAAACTTTTCTTCTTTAATGAAGGAGCTAACCACATGTTGTTCAAATGTCCAACCTCTATGTTATCTATGAAACAAAGAAAGAGAACTTTAACTGTTGAACTAAAGGATGTCCTAATTGATGTTTTGATGATAAAAAAAATGTAATTACTACTAATTTTTATTATTTTGATGAAAAAATATTAGAACAAAATGAAGCCATAAAATCAAGAAGATGGTGTATGAAGTTAATAAAGAAAATTTGAAGTTTTAAATCATTGAAATGAAGATCAAAATAAGAACAAAAGAAGATCAAGGCTCATTGAGGTCATTTCATATTTTGTTTTTTTTAAGCTTATTTTGTTAATTTGATGATCCAAAAGGCTCACTATGCATAATCATACATCTTACTTCATTGCATGAGTCTTCACATTCATCAAGAGGCAATGGAACTTTTGATTTTAAAATAAAAACCTCTTGATCTTTCAAATAATCTTTGGGGAATATTTTGGGAGGTTTTCTTAATCATATTTGGATTTTGAAAAATTCGTTTTAAGCATTTAAAGTTGTTAAAATGATGTTTTTGGGGTAATTGGTTGACTTTTAGTAGTTGACCAATATAGGTTAAAGTTATTAAAATTGATGTATTATGAGTTTGTAGCAACATTGGTTGATGTATTGGTTAGCCAATGTGTCATATTAGTCAACCAATGTGTGTAGTAGTCAAGTAGTGTTCCAACAAATAGTGAATCTAGTGCTATAAATTCATACTAGTTAAATAGTATATTATAACGGATAATTCTTGACTTTAATGATTATTTTGAGTCCCAAAACACTATAAATAAGTGTATTCTCATTGATATTAGCATCAAGAAGGTTTTGGGTGTTGTATATAAACCTTTCAAAGAGTTTTTTAATCGTTTGAGCATCATGTTGTAATATTGTGTGAGTGAGCCATTTTAGAGTTACCAAGCGAATAAGTGAGACATTTTTGAGTTGTAATACTTTGGTGAGTTATTGAATATTATACTTAGGGGTGATCTAAGTGGTATTGAGGTTCCCCTTTACCTTGGAGGAATATTGTAAGAAGAGTTCCTCTTTATTGAGAAAAAATTATACAAAGGTTATTCTTTACCTTAAAAGAAAAATTATAATAGAATTCCAAGAAGAGTCTTGGGAGTGGACGAAGGCAAGGATTGTTTACCGAACCACTATAAATTGGTTTGCTTTCTCTCCTCACTATCCTTCTTAAATTATTGTTCAATTGGTTGATTAATTTATATTAAACAAATTTCTCATCCTTGTTTATATTGATTATTATTAATTGAGTACGTTAATTAGAAAATTTGTTGAAATTTCATAAACACCCAATTCACCTACCCTCTCGAGGATCATTAAGGACTAATAATTAGTATCAAAGCGAGTCTAGTAGGCTAGCATTTCTAATGAAATCCTATAAAAAAGATCAAAATGGTATATTTAATAGCAACATCGTCATCATCATTCAACTAAGAGGGACAAAGCATTAGTATACCACCTCTTTTTAATGGAAATGATTACCTTTATTGGAGAATTAGGATGGGATTTTTTTAGTGGCCAAAAGTGTAGAATTATGGGAAATAATTTATAATGGTCCATTTATTTATTAAAAAATTGTAGATAATAAAAGGTACCCAAAATAAAAGAAGAATGGGAATTGTAAGATAGGAGATTAATATCCTTGGATAGTAGGGCCATATATATCCTATTTTGTGCTTTATGAAGAAATGAATTTAATAAGATCTCTATATGTGTAACAACTTATGATAGTTGACATACATTATAAATTACTCATAAGGAAACAAATCAAGTTAAGGAGAGAAAAGTAAGCATGTTAACACTTCAATATGATTTCTTTTGCATTGATATTATTAATGCCCTTAAAGGTCTTATAAAGACCTATATTAAGGTTGAATTAGTAAGAAAGTTACTTAGGTCACTTCTAAAGTGATAATAATACAAGAAGTCAAGGATCTAACATCACTACCATTAAGGAACTTGTTGGATCTCTCCTTATATATCAATGAGACTCTAAGAGACACAAGAAGAGGTGATGCTTTCAAAGAAAAAGAATTTAACATTTAAAGCCTCAAAAGAAGAATCAATCGAAGAGGAAGAGACATAAACTAGTGAAAGAAAAAACGAAGACACTGGCTTGCTCAATAGAAATTTCAATAAGTTCCTAAAGAAGAAATTCTCCAAAGGAAAAGACTTAAAAAAAAGATAAAAATGATTAAAACATAAATCCTTTAATATTACTTGCTTTGTATATAGAAAACCTGACTATATAAAGTCACAATGTCCTCAACTTAAAGATAATGAAAAGTATAAGATAAAATATAAGAAGCATAAGAAGACAACACTAAAAGCTTCAACTTGGGATGACATAAGTTAATATGAAGGTGAGCATTTGGAAGAAGAAATAACTCATATGTGTTTTACTAATATGAACAATGATGAGGTGACATCTAAACCTAATTCTTGTAATAATAGTGATGCTGATTTAACATATGATGAATTATTAGAAAGTTTAGAAATCATGAGTAAGAAAAGAAAGAAACTGTCTTCCAAACTTAAGAGAGTTCAAAAAGAGTTGGATGCATACATAAGTGAAATGAAAAGATGAAAAGTGAATTGCATAGCATTAAAACATCACAAATGTGATTATTGATGATAATCATGGCTTAGATGCATTAAGGTGTAAAAATGGATCATTGAAAAACGAAATTGATGCTCTTAAGGATTTCTTATCTAAAGTTACAAAGGGAAGTAAGAAACTTGAAAGCATGTTAGGAGCTTAAAAGAATTCTAATGATAGGCATGAAATTAGATGTAATTGTAAGAGTGCTTTTAACACTAAAACTACTTTTTTCAACAAAAAATACTTGTATAGTAAAGAACCATTTCCTAAGATGACAAATGAGTATAGAGCATTTACATTTAAGCATAAACATGCATATACCACATTCACTAGGACTCAATCTAATAGCAAATATCATGCTTTCATATAGGCTCGCAACCTAAGCATTAAATACAATACTCTTAAAGGAAGAATATGCATAATTTTTATGATAACATGCAAACTCATTCATACCCCTATAGAAGCATGCATTATGTCTTCATTCATAATAGGCATCATACATACAATCATAGTAAGGCTTTTAGGAGACCAATCAACATATTTAATGTCCAAAGAGAACTTCCACATTACACGTACACACATCATGTAGAATATCAAGCAATGCATTTATGCATCATCATTACTTATATAATATGGTACACTACTTTTGTGGTAATTTTGGACATATTGATAAATTTTGCTTTATTGAAAGAAGAATGTTAAGCAAATATTTGAAAATATGGATTAAAAAGAAGAAGAAACCAAGCTTGGGTTCCTAAAATACAATGATTGAGTTTTTTTGGCTCCTAAAATGCGCTAATTGGTTGGGGTAGGAGAAAAAGGCTAAAACATGTAGCTTTTACTATTTCAACAAAAAGAAACCAGAAATTTGGTACTAGATGCTATGATTGCCGCCCAATAACCTTATTACAAATGGAAAAGGAGTGAAATCGAAAAGAGGCAAAGAGTTAGTCAAATGACAGAGGCTAGAGAGCACCACCAAAATGAAATCTTCGAGGACTTCACGTAGGACTTAAAAGAGAGATGTCAAAATATTAAGGGTATGTTTGGTTTAATCGGAAGAACGGTAATAAAAATTATAATGAATATAGTAAGGAATGGAATAAGGAGTATGAAGTATTATCTTAAAAGAGAATATAAAAATATTGTTTATTGAACCATAATATATTATCAATAATTTTTTTGATCTTTGCTCATTCTTCTATTCTCATACCAATTAACTAAGCACTCCTTAAAGTTATTTCAATTCACATTTTTTTAGGTGTGGGGCCATTATCTAGTTTTAAACTATGTCCTCTTCATTTTGTATTAAAATTAGAAAAAATGAAGAATTCAATTAAAATAATTCTATCATCTTATCTTAAGGGGCTTCTATCATCTTATCTTAAGGGGTTTAGATTTTCTGTGCCTATTATTCTATTCCAACCCGATTATGGGCAGTGGTTCAGTCGGATTCTGCCGGGGCTGGACATTGTTGCTCAGATCCATAATTCTGTGTGACTTCGGCTGAAGAATACCTGCAAAACAAACAAAAGCACGCCAGGGGTTGGTTCCCGGAAGGCCCCTCCGACGCTCAAGTTAGTCTTTTTTAGAAACTATGTTTGTTCCCCTCCTTGTATCATGGCAGAATAGTACCTTATATATGGAATAGACGCTAGGTTTAGGTCTTTACGTAGATCTTTATGTTTGCA
>JANITX010000009.1:46240876-46269295 GCA_027564395.1 Erythroxylum ulei | reverse complement strand
TGATCCAGAGAGAGGGGTAGAGCTGCTGGTGGTCTCGAGGGATGAAGATCGAGATCCCACCATTGCAGCCTTGTAATCCATGGAAGAGCGTGAGGCTCTGATACCATGTAAAAGCTTCTCTCTTTTATTCAGATAAATAGATGTACAGATGTTGCTATTCTTATATAGAGCTAGGTATACATAGTTATGGGAGTCTTCCTGGAAATATCCCTAATATAACTAGATGTTACAGCTAAGGATATTCTAGAAGGATAATCTCTTAATTAAGGGACTATCTATTATTATGGGATTCTCTACAGTTTTTTAGTAATTTGCTAATTTGGCTAACGAAATCTTTGTTTTTTAGGACATGTAGATGTCCACCTGGAAAAATAATGGCTATGTTTAGATTGGAGTATAGTGAATTTTTTTAGATGGGCACATACACATTCATGAAAAAATAAAGATTTTGTTAGCCAAATCCACAAATTACTAATGAAACAAAATGTTTTGAATTGAATTGTTAAGGTTTTAAAAGGTTGGTCACTCTATTAAAACGCTTTAAATCTTGAGCACTAGATTGAAAAAATCCTAAAAGGTTCAACACTTTATGATTGATTGTCTCAAAAGTTAATTTACTTCAACTTATTAGAAAAGGAAAGTATTTCTATTAATTTTTTTTATTAGTTAAGGTTTAAGCCTATTAGGGAATAATAAGATACTTATTAAATAGAATTATGTTCTTATTTTGGAAGTTTAGTTAGGATTCCTATTCCGTTAGAGTTAGGGTGATGCAAAAGAACTTAATGTTTATAAGAGAAATAAAAGAGGAAAAATCAATCAATCACAAGCTTTAATTAGGTGGGATGAGGATTGGAAATTGTGTTGATATCAAAGATAAAGGCTGAAATCCAGATTGTATTAGGATTCCTTATTAGATAGAAAGTAGAAGTATCATGTTATTCTTATTTAGATATGGTACCCTAGTTGTATAGGATTTGCACTACAATAGGATTTAAATTAGAAATCCTTTTCCTACTAGAATAAGGATTCTAAAAACTCTCTATATATGTGCTCAACCTTTCATTAGTAACAAGCAATATGGAAATTTTTTACAAACTTGAGTTTTCAATTAGAAGGTGTGATGCTTTCTTCTAAGAGTGATTCTTAGATCCTAGGAGTGATTCCTAGTTTCCTACTATCCATTCTTTGTGTTCTTCACTAAATTCTAGCAACCCTAACCAAAATTCCAGCCGTCTTAAACCTACATTCTAAGCCATCTCAAACCTATATTCCGGCCATATTAAACTTGATATCCTAAACCTAAATTTCTAGCAATCAAACCTTAAAATTCCAGCCGTACAAAATCTGAAAAATCTACATTCTTAGCCTAAACCCTGCAGCCTAATATCAGCCACACTTCCTAATTTTGTGCTTTTAGCTACTAGTTAATAATTCTTCTATTTGTTCTACATCATAGGGTTTCAAGAGTTCTCTATTTATATGTTCTTGTTTAAAATGTTCAAGAAATACGATAGACTAATTTTTCAAGCGTGGAACAATTTTTTCTTCACAAGAATGATTTTTAAATAGTAGTGGTTCCTAAACTCGGGAAGTGATTTCTAAAATATTTTTGGTGTAATTCCCATATTTATGTTTGTTTCAAAGCCTTTTGAGGTTCCTAGTTCTTGATACAAAACCTGTGAGTGATGGGTATGCGTGATTGCTAGATCTTATCCTTTTTAATTGATTCTTTAACAGCCCTAGTTTTTCAATTCATACATGTTTAGATAAATTATTAGTCTTCTATTTGTTGTATATTGAGCTTTGGTTCAATAATGACTATATGAAGTGGAATAATGTATTGGAGATTATTTATTAATTAAAAGCGAGATGAGCTGATCATATGAATTTTCTGAAGGTTGGACTAAGTTGAAGCATGACTTTTGGCAATTCACAACTTTGTAAGGTATAATAAAACAAACAAACAAACAAGTGCTTGATTGTAAATCAATAAAGGTTAAAACAACCAACAATCAAAGATCAAAGCTATTATAAAGCAAATTGAACCAACTGGACAATAATCAAAGGAACCTAAACAACAAAATAAAACAACTAAACAAGAATATGATGAGATTCACCTACAAGTACTGAGGTTTTCGGAGCAAGCTAGAGCAATAGTTCTTGCTAATAAAATTGTAGTATATATTGATTAATTTGAGGAGATGAATAATCATGGCTGAAAGTCGATATCTATGAGGCTATGCAGCAAAAGCCTGTTATGATTATTGAGCAAAATTTGTTCCCATGCTAGATCAACAAGGTCTTAATTTTGTTGTGGCTTCTATAGAAGTTTATTAATCTTAGTTTAAAAGAAGAAAGTATTGGTAGGACAAAAAGAAGAAAAGACGTGCATGGCAATGATTGATTGTTTGAGGTTGATTCTCATCAAGCTTGGGATAATAATGCAAAATAAAATAATTAATTTAATTCTCCTTATTAGGAAAGGAAAGTAGTTGTGGTTAAATATCAATTCTATTAAGATATAATAAAAATCATTATTAAATAGGATCTTGTTGTGATTTTCTGAAAGTTTAGTTAGGCTTCCTATTCTGTTAGGATTTAGGGTTTCAAGACTTCTTTATATATATGTTTAAGATTCCAACCTTCAATAAATGACATAGATTAATTATTTTTGTGAAACTTTTTTTTTCCTTTTGTAAGAGTGATACACTAAATTTTCAAATTGTGGAACTTTATTTTCTCACCAATAGTGATCTTTAAATACTCAAAATGTTTCCTAAACTCTAGAAATGATTTCTAGAAAGTAGTTGGTGTGATTCCAATAGTTTTGTTTGTTTCAAAGTTTTGTTACGACTCTTTAGTTCTTGATACAAATTCTAGGAGTGACTCCTAAATCATTTCTTTTTATTAATTCCTTATTTTGTAAATTCCAGCCCTAAAATCTTATATAACAAAACAATTAAAAAGCTTCCTATAGGCCTAGATTTATAATTTTAGATTTTATTAAGCATAATAATATCCTTAGTTGTTATACTTTTTCCCTGAAGGATGGTACAACTTGAGAATCAAACCAAAGTATATTAGACTTGCTTCATGCAAAAAAGAAAGTGAGTATATAATCAAATACCCTCGTATATTGTTACAGGGAAGGGATTGCTCTTTTGCATAGTTTGGCATCAATCGCTAAACAAATCTCTTTTGGTAGAGCTGGATTGATGGGTCTTGCTGAGTGTATTGCTTCAGCTGCATGTGGAGTCAGAATTCATGGTGATTGTGAACTAGGATGGGCTGAAGAAGAATACCCTGTGGAATATGTGCTAGATCAGAATATGAATATAGACTTAATAGATGCCTTGAGATTTGTTATTGAGAGCAGCAAGCAACATTTCAACCCTAATTATCGTCTTCAAGGTCTCTGATCTCAAATTGTTTAGCTTATAATTATTTGCTTGGTAAAATCTGTATCTTTATCTTTTCAACACCGAGTATAATTAATTTCCTACCCTTAATGCATTTCTAGTTTGTGAGAAAGTCCTGGTAGCGGCTGCTTCGGTAGTTAAGACAGCCGATGTTCGGTTTGAAGTTCTTTTGCAATTTATTTCAGCATTTCCTCGAGAGTTTACTGACTATGATGGTATGACAGCAATTTACCTTAACACCCATTTACCTTTTGCTTCATTAGTGGATTTGTTTTAAGATTATTTATCTTTCTAATTGTTTTTATTTTCACCATGTCCCCAACTTTCTTCTCCTTCATATTAACTTTTTCCCATGATCTATTTGATGCTTGTCGCTTGATGTGGAGGAGAATTACTTTCTATATTTGTAGGTGTAGCTGATACTTGTTTGACATTTTTCTTTGTTCATATATGTGAGAAGAGAATCTCTAGACCTAAAATCTTTAAAAAAATTATATTATTTAAAGTTGGAACAAAGATATAGTTATTTTTAGTGAAGATTCACTTGTGTGGGATTGCAAGTCTTTCCTCATATCTTAGGAATTGGAATTTTATCATTTTTGAATTATGCCAATGTGGGTGAGAAATTGAAATTTCAATTTTGTATGACACACCGGCAATAGATTGAAAGTGGTAGTATGAGTTCCAATTCTATGGATCTCAAATGTGTATTTGGCGTTACAGACAGGAATTTGAAAAGAAAGAAAACAGTTTAAATTTTTAGTTTGGTTCATGTTGGTTCTTTGGGAAAAAGCATACTTGTGCTTTTGGATTTTCTGAATTCATTCCTTTTATTGAATATATGTCAACTACCTCTTGAAAGAATGCATGGTTGTCATTCCATCTTAGAGGACTGGTAAACCAGTAAGAATCAACCTCTGTTATTTTCTTAGGATTCTTGTTTTATCATTGCTGATTAGTGTTTTAATTTTACATATATCCATGCCTTATGTTTGATCCCTTTATTTACATATTTTGGATCACGAATGTTGAATACTTGCTGTAATTTACAAACTTTTCCTGCAATTGTTTGTTTATTTTTCTCCAATAGGTTTTCATGCTAATTTCGTAACATAGTTGATGAAGTTATTGTTAAAATAAGTCTTGACATTGGAACATTCACACATTATCATTGGATTTTCTCATGGATCTTCCGCTCGCCAAGGTTCTTTAAGAAGAAGAACACAGGAATGGCTTTGGGGATATGAAAATGAATGTAGTAACTCCAGTAGCCACTGTGATGAGATCAAGCTCCTGAAATCTCTTGAAGACTTCCCAAAATGGTTTACTAGTTCCCAATATTCAATTGTTGCTGATGCTACTTTTGATGATGAAGACCTAGATGCATGGAAGGCTGAAGCAAACAGATGGGCGAGAACCCTTTTTCTTGCAGTGCGGAAGGAACATCAGTTGACACCCCTATGGATGGTTTGTTTTGACCATTTATTGCCATAATATCTGACTGCTTTACATATTATGTCAGCATAAATCTCTATATATGTCTCTTCCTGTGAAATTAGTTTCTACAGTGTCTGCCCATAAATGTATAAATGGTATTATGGAGAGATTACGTTATGCTGTACGTTGCATATATGCATATATTTATTTTCCCGTATTAAATAGTTTTTCCTAGAGTTGCTGTCATGTGTGGACAATGTGCATGAGAGACTTTAACAACTGAGAGGAACCTGAAAGGAAATCCTCCTCTTACCAATTAAAAGGAGGAAGGAAACTACTGGTTCTGCAGTAAACCCACTGCTAATATAGCCTAGTCTAGATTGTTGTTGTTATTATTGTTTACCTTGTCTTCTATGGATTTGTGATGTAGAAAAAGTAGCATTTCTCATGGTAGGTGTTTCTGTTGTTTTTGGCCTATTCAGACTGTTTATGTTGACATTTGCAGTTTATTCAAAATTGTGGAAAAGATTGCTGCGAAACAAATTGCTCACATTTGTCACCTGTGAAGTTTTTCATTCTTACTGTGAGCTTGGTTGAGGAGATTCAGACACTGCAGCAGAATGTAGCTGAACATGGCAGCAAAATGAGATCTAGAGTACATACTGGGAGAGTGGAAGTTTTGGGTTATGCAAAATATTCTGTGGTGTATGAGAAGTTATCCAACATAATTATGCTTTTATTGGTATTCACTACATGAGTCAATCTCATTATATTGCATGTGTGTTTGTGCATGTGTATTCTAATTTAAAAATAGATGTGTAATTTACAGTTAATAGTAAATAACAACTTTCCTTATTGTCTATCATTTTCCTTTTGATATGCAGGACAAGCTAGTCTCTTTTGCTAATATTTGCTATTCCATATTCTGGTCCCATGTTGATAAGGGAACTATTCTGCCTAATTCTGTGAGAGGAAAACTTGGAGGTCCTAGTCAACGACGATTGTCCTCTTTGACCACAACTTGTGTGTTGAAAGCTGTAAGTTCTTTTGTTTGTGGAACTTGATCATTGTAGAAATATTGAACGATCATGCATGGATTGATCCATGCTTGATGTTAATGTTTTCTTAGCTCTTTTGTGACATTTAATGGAATCTTCTTGAAGTCGTTTGATTCTCTATTTTCTGGAAATTGAGTCTCCTTGATGTTGTAGAAATTGGCTGTATACTTACTACTTTTACATTGTTAACCTTCCCTTATATTCAAAAATAGGGTATCCATATCACATTTATAAAAATTGCCTTGTGTATTTACTACTTTTACTCTGTTACCTTTATTAAAAAAACAAGGTATATGTTGGATAGCCTTGATACAGTTATCTTATATAGGAAGATTCCCGTAATTAACATACCAATTTAGGGACAATGTGTAAATACTTTGATGGATTAGGAGATATGCCTTTTGGAATATTGTGGATGAAATATTCCTTTAGAATATTTTACATTTGTTTTGGGCTGTAAATATTGGAGTTTGGGCTTTAATCAAGACTGTAAATATATGAAGATTTATAGGTATAATCTTCTAGTTATAATTTCCTAAGTTAGATGCATTATGTAGCTATATATACCTAAAGTAGCGCACTGTAAACAGAGCAGCAATACAACAAATTTCTTGTTTATATCAATTTACTTGGCACTATAGCCAACCATTTTTTTCTAAACAACAAACGCTAGCTGTTGTCTTTTCCTCTTTCTTGCCGCCATGGCTGAAATTATATCAGATGCTACATCCTCTCTTGTTCATCCATCAACCTCCTCCTGAAGCTAAGGATTCTGTCAGTAAGAAAAAGAATCCTCATGACTTATCTTCAGATTCACATTCATTTTTTATTATGGAGACAATTTTTTTTGTTGGTCTCAATCTTTACGCATGTACATTTGAGGCAAAGGAAAGACTGAGTATTTAATTGATGATCCTAGCTAACTAGTTTGGGATGTGGAAAACTCTATGGTATTGACATGGTTAGTAAATTCTATGGAGGAGGATACCGATTATATGTATTATCACATATCAAAGGATTTGTGGGTTAATATTAGTTTAATATATTATGACTTGAGAAATCAGTCCCAAGTATATGAAATAATGTTGAAACTTGGACCGATTCGCCAAGGTGGGAACAATGTCACAAATTATATTAATTCTCTAAAACATCTATGCCAAGATCTGGACTTACTCAATTCTTATGAATGAAAATGTTTTGAGGATTGCAACCATTACAAGGAAAAGGTGGAGGATGATCAGATGGGTCTTTCTCACCTAAAGCAACGATATGGTTATTTTGTGAAATATTCTATCCCTTAAATCTGTTCTAGATGTACCCAAACTTGCATGCAGTCTTTTGTCCATTAGAAAACCATCTAAAGATTCTAAATGTTTGAGGAACATCTATAATGACTTAAAGATAAGATAAAACGGGATGTACCTACAAATTTGTATTATGATAATAAATCAACAATAATTATAACACATAAACTTGTTTCACACAATTGTACATTGCATATAGAGGTCATCATAATCTTCATAAACTTAAAAGTTAGAAAAAAAAAGTTTTATGACCAGTTTGTATATTATTACTAGTTCGTGTATTATGTTTGAGAAAAAAGCTTCTCACGACTAGGTTTGAAGAATTAACATGCTAGTTGGGAATGAAACACTAACTTGAGGACCTCTAGAGTCTTGATGCTATTTACATATACGTGAAGATTTTCATATTTGGGACAATATGTAAGTACTTTGAATCGGGACTTTTTATTGGAAATTCTTAATGTGTGTTACCCTACCTCTATAAGTAGTAAGTCTCTCAATAATACAGTTGACCTAATTTTTCTTAATTTCTGTTTTCTTCAATTATATATCCTATTTTTTGACATCTTTCCATATCATTATCACATTCTTTTATGTTCTATGTGGTTTTCATTTAGTTTAAGCCTTTTTACTATAACAACCTTAATTAGTGTCAATATTATTGGCTTACTACATTCCAATCAGCTTGTCTTATTTGGGATCAACTTATATTTGAATAAAATATCTCAAGGTTGGAGAACTTTTCATATAAGAAAATATTGGTTTTATATAGTTTGTACTGGTGTTTTTCTTCTATAATTGTTACCTTTTCATTCTAAACAACTACCTTTAGTTGTGGGTTTTGCATCATACATTTATAGAAATGTGTATTTTACTTTTGGTAACTGTATTCCTTTTGTGAATGAATAGATAACATCACTGCAAGCAATATCTTCTACTTTAGTGTTTTGTGCACAACTTAAAAGTAATCTCCAGCTGAATTTTGCGTGGACTTTTATGTGGAAATTCTTCTGGAAGACTACTACATCCACAATTAGTGACTCTGAGGTGTGTTGTTTCTTGGTAGGACTTCAATTATTTCTAGGTTCTTTATTTATTTGCCTATTTAGAAATTTTTAGTTGTTTTTCTGTTGCCTTCATTGATTGATATATTTCTTATATATCAGACAGGATGCGAAGTTTTGCTGGCAGCATATGAAGCTTTAGCTCCTATTCTCAGAGCACTGGCTTTTACCTTCTCTTCTCAGTCCATGAATCTCATAAATGATTTATTTCCATTGACAAAAGAAGTAAAAGGTTGTTTAGATTCGTTGGTCCTATCTTTTCTTCAAAATATTAACAATCTTCTTACAGTTGGGGTACTAGTGAGAACTCGACGGGCAGTTTTGTTAAATTGGAAGGTATTAGATCTTTAAAATTAGTCTGTTTTCATATTGTGTACTTGGACATTAGGTAATAGTTCTTGTTTCTGCTTCTTTACTTGCATATAGCCTAATTTTAAAATTATTATTATTATTCTTAGGTGTTAGTGTTATTTTGGAAGATTTTAGTTTGTGACTATCAATATGGCATTAGTTTATTTCTTTTTTTTCCCCCCTTTGTTTACTTGTGATCAAAATGTTGATATTATCATTCATGTGATCCTACCTTAAGTAGTTTTCTTGGATCTTTTATGTGGCTGCAAAATTATTCTTCATTGATTCTCATAGAAATTGTGCGCATGGGATTCAATCAATTTACAAGTTATTGACTTATATTCTTTGGCTAATTTAGTGGCTTTGCCTTGAATCTTTGTTGTCAATACCTTGCTATGCACTTCGGAATGGTCTCCATTTAGAGATTGGGAGTTCATTCTTCTCAGATGTTGCAGTCAGATATATTTTTAATGATCTTGTTCAAAGGTATGTTGATTATTCATTTAAGCCTTTTTTTGTTGTTATGGTAGTGGTGATTACTACTTATCACACTGGTGTAGGAAGGATTGAGTACAACTTCTTGCCAATCGAGTGTTGAAATAGAAACACTATCAAACGCTAAAAAAAAAGAACTAAATAGGACATATTTGATCTAAATGTGATAAATCACGAAGATCAACTCGATCGCAGATTATGGCTTAAAATTTTCAGTAGTTATTATTGTTATTATTTGCTTAGGAATATTCCCATTATCCAATAATCGTTGGTTATTTTTTTGCAAACTAGCTAGTTACCCCTTTTGTTTAGGGAAGTAGTTGAGTCCTTAATGTATTTAAACTCTACTAATTACGATTGCAGGGGCATAAGAATTCTAATAAAATTATGAGGTTCATTCTCACCTTAAGCAGAATATTTTCTTGACAAATCTCTTAAATAGCTTTGAACAGGACCGATCTTTTTGGTATTAGAGCTATACATTATGGCAACCAACAAGGAACAAATTGAGAATTTAGGAGCAGGTCTTAGGGGACTTCAAGATAATTTGAGCAGAATGGAGTTGGGCATCAATTACAAACTGCATCAGCTAGAGACTGCCGTTAGCAAATTCTCTGAAGTCTTGCTTACAAGGTAAGATCCATCCTCCAGCACTGTCAACGAATGCAGCAGACAGGCCTCCAATGGGCGTTTTTGAGAAAAACACAGAAGGGGATGGCCAATGTTCTCCTCCAAGTTGGCTAAGCTTGAATTTCCCACATATCCTAGTGATGACCTGATTGTGTCAACCAATTCTTTGAATACCAGGGCACTTTAGAAACACAAAAGGTGTCATTGGCATCTTTCCATCTGGAAGGGGAGGCAAATCAATGGTGGTAGTGGATTTTGTTGGAGAGAATTATGGTGCAGTAATTAGCATTTTATGTGATTTAGCATTTATTGTGATTAGCTGTAATTATTGTAAATTTCCTAACTTGTTTCTGATTGATTACCTGTAGTAGGTTAGGAATAATTCCCTCAAATCATTCCTCTGTTTACTTCCAAGAATTAGGGTAGTTTCAACCTATATATTGTAAATCCATATTCTGAGTAAATCAACAAGGAGAATTATTTCCTTTCACCTCTTTGTTCATGGTATCAGAGCTAATGAAGATCTTGGCCTATTGTTTGTCTCAGAAGGGGGCCCATCATTTAAGCAATTGGGGAAGGATTTGAAGTCTTCATAGAGCAAGTGGCTTAGCAATATTGTTTGCCCCAAGAGAGGGGCCTATTTGACTTCAATCAGAAGTTCAGCCCTGCTGAGAATTGTTTATGTACCTCTCCAGATTGCCCAAGTAAAAAGAGACTCACATGTGAGGGGAAGTGTTGAAAATACCCACATGTGAGTTTTCTACATTAAAGAAAGAGAGGAAAGAAGACTAACATATAAGCCTAGTGGGCTATTCCATTTATTGCTAATTGTTTTTAGGATGGAACCTCACTTGAGCTTATGTGTGGTCTAACTTTCCTCATCGTGTGGGCTCGTAAGCCTATTGCAAATTTAACATGGTATTGGAGCCTTCAATGACTGAAACTGATTCTCTTTAAGAAACCATTATAGCTACCTCATCTACCCTTCCACGAGGTATGCCTATACCAAATCCTTCACCATACCCCTCATTAGAAAACTATTCCCTTTGCATTACCCAACACAAACTCAATGAGAGCAACTTTAGATAGGGTTCCAATCTGTCTTCCTCGTGCTTGAGGGTAAATGAAAGGCTAGTTATATTACTGGAGATACTCCAGTGCCCTCTACAAGTGATCCTCGATTTAGCGCATGGGATGGCATGGTTAATCAATTCCATGGAGTCTAGAATTGGGAGGACCTATCTGTTTCACAAGACTACCAGTGAAATATGGGAGATAGTCAAAGGAATCTACTCAGACATGGAGAATACCTCACAATGTTTGAGGTTCAATGCAGACTTTAGGAGCTAAAATGAGGAAACAAATCAGTCACTGAACTATGGCAGGACATGGGACTTATTCCATGAAATCAAGTGGCATTGCCCTGAAGATGGAGTTCAATTTTCTCGGATGGTGGAAAAGTAGCGTGTTTTTGACTTCTTACATGGCCTGAACAAAGATCTAGTTGACGTTGGAGGGAGGTTTTTACGACAGAAACCTTTCCCTTCAATTCGAGAATTTTTTGTTGAAGTTAGAAGGGACATCCTTAATCAGTTCAACACTAGCTACTCACTAGAACAAGCCAAACACCTTTAATCCGAAATGCCAGAGAACTAGAAAGGAAGGTGGATAGCAACTATGGTGTTACCACTGTCAGAAGCCCTATCATAACAGGGAAAATTGTTGGGAACTCAACGATAGACTAGTAGGATGGAAGTCATGAAATTAGACATAGCCCATTAAAGCACTTGCAACAGGAACCTATGTTGACAACAATAAGACTGGTCCACTTCCAATGCAACAGTGACTCATTAAGGTAACCTCTTTTTTCACTAAGGTTGAGAAGCACTATAGGAGCATCAAATCACATGACTGGAAACCTAGACACCTTCTTTACTTATGACACATGTGGGGATGATGTTCAAATTATTGTGGTAGATGGCAAAACAGTAAAAGCAAAGGGTCATGGCACTGTAGAATTCTTAGGACTGAACTTAAAATCGGTCCTTCATGTTCCTAATCTGAAATGCAATCTGGTTTCAATTAGTAAACTTACTAAAGACCAGAATTGTGCAGTAACATTTTTCCCTTGTGAGTATTTCAGGGCCTATCTTCGGCGGAGATGATTGGTAGTGCTAGGGAGCGTGATGGCCTCTATTTCCTCCATGATACTGATTCTTCCTCCAAGACTCAAATCACTTTAAAGTGTCTCATTATCCATTGTGTCTAATTTTAATACTGCTTCTTCCATGATGATACGGATTGAGTACAACTTGCTGATTGAGAGTTGAAATAGAAACACTATTGAATGCTAAAAAATAAGAACTAAACAGGACATATTTGATCTAAATGTGATAAGCCGTGAAGATCAACTCGAGCGCAGATTATGGCTTAAAATTTGCAGTAGTTATTATTATTGTTATTTATTTGCTTAGGAATATTTCCATTATCCAATAATCGTTGGCTATTCTTTTGCCAACTAGCTGTTTACTCCTTTTGTTTGGGGAAGTAGTTGAGTCCTTGATGTATTTAAACTCTCCTAATTAGCATTGTAGGGGAATAAGAATTCTAATAAAAACTCTACTTTAAGAAGAATATTTTCTTTACAAGTCTTTTAAATAGCTTTGCTAAAGCTGATCAAAATGTCTCTTTATTAATATCAATAAAGAAGATATCCACTAAGCAAAGTACATTTGATTTGAATGTTCCTTTATTAATGTCAACAAAGAAAAAAATTTAAAATGATAGTTTACAAAGAGATTTACTAGCTAGTTTACAAAGAGATTTAATAGCTTTACCAATTCTTAGAAATCACATCTAGGGTTTGTAAAAAACCAAACATCACACCTAGTGTCTAGGAGTTGCACCTAGAATTTAAGAATCACTCTTAAACAATAAATATCACACTTTCACTTTGAAATTCGTAACTTGAAAATCCTGTACTTTCCCTCATATTTGTAAAATTCAATTTTACATGTAGATTTTCTAGTATTTTAATCTAACTATAACTCTATTTCTTAAGTGAAAGTAATTCCAACTAGATAGAGATTAACCTAAACTAATCTACTAGAATTACCAAATAATCATGAAGGAAACCCAAGTAGATATTGTATGAAATTAAAATTTTGTGTAATATTTGTTAGATATTTGATCATTTTTTAAATATTTTTTGTTTCTACTTCTTTCTATAAAAATATTTAGTTTGCCAGTAGGTTTTGTTTAGTTTTTGTTTCTCATAGTTCCTTAGAGTAAATCAATGATTATATTGGGAAATGAATAATCAACCATAACCTTTCTATTGGCTAGCTCCTGTTCCAACAATGAAGACATCTGTCGCTACCCTATAGTTATTTTTGAGAATTGAATTCTTATATATGTGCTATTTGTTATTAAATTTATTCTTGTTATGAACGTGATAGTTGATAAACTATTCTACATTTGTTGATAAGTTTCTCAAATTATTTGTAGTCTTGAGAATGCTGGGGAGAATTCTGTTTTGGCCATGTTGAGATCTGTCAGATTGGCTTTGGAGCTTTTTGCTTCAGGAAAGTATGGTTCACTTGTATCCTCATGCAAGGGTGTTGATATGCAGGTTTATCTTATACCTTTTTCTGTCATTTTATACGACATTACAAATGGTTTATGTAGTTTTCATGGTTGTGGTTAGTTTGAAATTTTAAGAGCAGTTAACAATATAAGCATATAAACCAAGGAGTAAGAAAGAAGAGGCCGATGCACTATGCGAAAAAATATGACCCATATACTTATTTGACACTTTCATAAATGGGTTAGTGCATGCAATGATGATAACATCAAAATTTGTCACAGTAATTGGAAATTGAGATATTTAGCATATGTTGTAGGTTTAAGCTAGTATGTCTTTTACAATGCATAGTTGGTATTGAAGTTTAATATTTATGGTTATGGAGCTAACTACTAAAAGTTGTATTTTTGGAGTAGATGGTAAAGGCATATTAGTTTATAATCTCTATTAACTGTCAATCATTATGTTAGTTACTCCTTAGTTTTTTGTTATGTCTTAATCCAATAACAAATCTTTGTGGTTTTGGTTGGTCAAATGCACCAAGACCATTATGGTGTGGCAATTGAAATACTTATTTGTATTTTTGGAATTAACTATTTTGAATTTTGTGTTCTTTTAGTCCACAAGATATATCCCTTTTTGATATTTTTATCTACTTAACTATTTAGAAGTTTGAAATTATTGATAGTCATGAAAATTTATCCTTTAGTATAAGAACAAATGATCCATTATAGAAGTATAATGTATAACTTATGGTGAAGCAATTAAAGCAATATTGAAGAGCATTGTATAACTTTGTCATGGAATATTGCACTTTCCTATTATTATTATATCGATCATGTATGTGGATGCACTCAAGAAATTGGGAAACAAAAGCACTTGTTGAGATCTAGATTTGAAGTCAAACTTGTAGCGTCTTCTAAAATTATCTTCCCAAGGTCTTGCTAGTTAGCTTCATATACGTTGTTCCATTTGGCATAAGGTTTGATAGTGTGGTAGAAAGAATTATGTTATTAAAAAAATTTGGATTGCAGAGATTAAGAAACCTTAACTTCTATTACATACTACCGGTTATTTCATTTTCATTGCAGATGATGTGGGATTTGGTCCGTTCTTCTTGGATACTGCATGTCAGTAGCAACAAGAGGAGGGTTGAATGTATTGCTGCACTTTTGTCCTCTGTGTTGCATACATCAGTTTTTAGTGATGAGAGTTTGCATTTGGATGCTGATGCACCTGGTCCTCTAAAATGGGTATTTCTTCTTCATAATCTTTTTTATGACCAGCAGAAATACTTGTTTGATCTTACTTTATTGTGATGATGGCATATATAATGTTTGTTTTGTCAAGATTGTAATACTGATGATTAACCTAAGTATGGCAGTTTGTCGAGAGACTTCTTGATGAAGGTGCAAAAAGTCCTCGGACAGTTCGTCTTGTTGCATTGCATTTAACAGGATTGTGGCTATCTCATCCAAAGATAATCAAGAATTACATAAAGGAACTAAAGATCTTAACACTTTATGGTTCTGGTTTGTGGACATACTTTTTTTTTGCTTTAAATTCTATTTAATAATTTATCTCTCTTGTTTGTTTAGTACAAACACAACTCAAATTTATGTTTCTCCACCAGTTGCATTTGACGAGGATTTTGAAGCAGAACTGTTAGACAATTCTGACGCCAAGATTGAAGTGTCATTATTGGCTAAAAGTCCAGATCTAGAGTTGACTGAAGTAAGCCATCTAACATTGATACTCTTTATAGAATCCACAACATTCATCTCCTTTATTATAGCATGATGCCAATTGAGATTAGATAAGGCTTCATGAACAATGTTTGGGAGGGTAAGAGATTCAAGTGAGGCAACACAAGAACCAGAAGAGGAAAATAAATGATCATAAGAAACAAATGGAAATAGGATAAGTGTATTGATGTTTACCTTTGCAAAGAACAATAAGAAGCTTTGGATAATGTGTTATAGGATCTGATGACGAAGAAGAGATAGATAGCGAACTTGTATCAGGATGATCTCGTCTTCTAGAGTAGACCAAACGAATGGGTGGTAGTTGTGGTTGTGTAGGAGGATCATGTGTAGAGATACCATTTTAGTGTGATAGTTGATCTGTTTTTTTTCAAAAATTAAAGATTGCATTGATTAAATATATTTACAATCTAGAGTACAAAAGATCAAGGATAATCCTAAAGGTCTAGATTATATAGAGTTGTGGTTCTTAGTAATCATCTACATCTTGAAAACTAAGGGATACTTGTGTGATAGTTGATCTTGTAAACTAACAGGTTGTCATCCACCTTCACAAAAATCAAAGAATTAGGAAAGAAGGGAATGTGTTCCATAAATGAAAAATCAGTTGACACAAGATATTTGTTTAAAGTAGGAAAGTAGCATTGATATCCTTTTTGTAGGCAAGTGTAGCCTAGAAAGACACATTTAGGATGAATGTGTTTAAAGGGAACGTGTTCCATAAAGCTTGAGGATGAACGTTGCAGACAAAACAAGTACTTCCAAAATTTCTTAGTGGAATAGGAAACAAGGATTTAGGGGCTAAAAAGAATGCTATAAGGAATCTCACCACAAATAATAGATGAAGGCATACGATTAATAAAAAAATAGGCGTGGAGATAGAATATGCCCAAAATTCAAATGAAGGCATATGATTAATCGAAAAAATAGGCGTGGGGATAGCATTGGCCCAAAATGGTTTAGGAGCATGTGTCTAAAATAAGAGTGATCTGGCAATTTCAAGGCGATGTTGATTTTTTCTTTTAGCGACAACATTTTGAGATGGTGTGTCAACACATGATGATTGATGGAGAATGCTATTGTGGAGTGTGTAGGTTTGCAATGATGTGGAAAGATATTATTTGACATTATCACTTCTCAAAGTATGAATTGAGACATTAAATTAAGTTTTAATCTCAGTACATAAGGCAGTGAAATGGAAAAATAACTCATAACGATTTTTTATTAAAAGTTGTTATATGGGATAAATCATCAACAAAAGTGACAAAATATTGAAACTTAGTTTTGGACACAACAAGACATGGACCCCAAACATCATAGTATACTAATTCAACTGGAATGCTGACTCTTTTTGAAGCTAGAGAAAGTGAAGGGAAACAATGATGTTTGGAAAACAGATAGGACTCTATTCAAGCAAGATACATTATTAAAGTGATGACAGAACTTCTTCAATAAAGCTAAAGAGGGATGTCCTAATTAATAATGAGCTTTAGAGGGAGTTAAGACACTTGAACAACCAATGGGTCTTGGCACTTTGTATCTAGAATGCACGGAGCTCCTAGTTCATGTCCTTTACTAATAATTTCTTTGTCATAAGATGTCGAAAATGAGAACGGTCAGAAAAGAATAAGATACAACAATTTAGGGCAGGAGTGAGTTTATTTTCAGATAAGAAATTAAAGGAGCATCCTGATAGGTTTAAGACATGATAAAGACATTATTAAAGTGGGATTTCTAGTGCTAGATCTAAAAATAGAGGAAGTAGCTCCATCAGCTAAGGTACTATGAGAAGGAGATGAGTGTTTCTAGACAGCCAAAAAAAGGTTAGAATTACCTATCATATGATCTGAGGCACCAGAATCAATGATCCATTGTGATTAACATGAAGGTAGACATGAAGGTGTGTGATATGAATCAGCAATAGCAATGATATGTTGAGATGGAACTTTTTAATGCTTCTTGGTACTGTGTAAACTTAGCAAACTCATCTACATAAAATGAAATTGTCTTCAGGTGTGAGCTAGATGTTGTAGTAGTCGCTACAATATGAGTGGAATGAGATTTTTGAGATTTATTCAGAAGCTTCGACACGTAAGTTTAGTATGGGTTGGTTCATGACAATATTGACAAATAATTATTCTAGCATCTTGATTCTTATGGTCTCAATTTTTTGCCCTTCCTCCTTTGCTATTAGTCTTATGAGTTGACTTTCCATTGCCAAATCCATTATTTTGACTTGCAAGGGGACTAGAGGTTTGAATGTTGGGAGAAACATATGCACTAACATCTATGCATTATGTGAAAACCTCATGTAAGTAAGAAATTTCAGCACTAGAAAGAATCTGAGACTTGGCAACTTCAAATTGAGAGCTAAGACTAGCCAAAAGACCTCTTTATTGCCATCTGCTCCTGTTGACCTTGTTGAACTTCAACATCGGGACTAAATAGTAACAAAACGTTCAATTCTTTCATAAATCTTTTTGAAATTCATAAAATATGCTTGAAATTCATAAAATATCCCTTATATAATTTCTTAATATAAAAATTCTAAATAATTCATCAATTCCTAACATACTTACAGTGATTAATTAAGGAATCAACTTCATTATCAATAGAATTTCAGATTTGTAAAAATAGTCGAGCATCAACTCGTAGTGATTCCTTCCGAGTATGGTCTGATGGAGGATCGTTAGTAAGGTGATGGTCTTTAGAAATGCTTGTGAGGTAAACCTAAACTATGTTACACTAGTCTTAAGTAATTGTGGCCAATCAATTTATATTCTGTGATTTGGATATCACAGGAATAACATCAGTTATAATTAGTTGTTTCTGTTTATCAACCATGGTAAAATAAATCAAATATACCACACAAGTGTGAGAAGAACTTTCCTGATAATAAAGTTAGGTGAAAACACCTAAAGCATCAACTTCTCCCAAATACAAGAAAAGTGGATCCATAGTTTAAAGCCACCAACACTAGAATGTCATTGTTGTTACATTCAAAAACACTGGTGGACTAGCAGCAACACTAAGGCACACTAGTATCCTAGTAGCCACACCATAAAACTTGCTCATAGTCTCAAATATGTTGTCAAGGAACGACACCTAATTGTCACCGTTGTAGGCCTTCAGCACAGGAGTCTTTAACAGGAAGTTTTTGTTGTCAAATAGAGTGATTGGAGTTCGTACCAGTGTCATACGATTTGTCACATGTCAACATGTGGAAGGGGAAGCAAAATCGTCAGGAAGCTCGTGAGATTCACATGCATGTCCTCTGATGGCTGTCCGTTGGTGAGATGTCTGTCTCCTGCCAGTGCTCCTAATGGTGTTGGCATTGAGTCGAAAATATTGATTGCTTGAAATGTTGGTGACTGTATAAGGAGAGAAGTTGGGTATCTAGAGTGTGGGTATCCTAAAAAAAACTGTATTAAAGGTTTTGTTGACTAGATAGAACTAAATGAGGGAGGAAGCAGAAATAGTAATGAAGGCTACGCTAAAAAGAAGGAATCATCTCAGCTTTGATACCATGTTATAAATAAAGGTATTTTTATCTAATAAATTATTCAAAGTATTGGTACATATTGATAATGGTTTAGAAGTAACTAATTAATAGAATAATCTCCTATAATAAAGCGCAATATCAATCTTAAGTAATATAATCATATTGAAATTGATGATTCTTTCTAATCTGTAACATAATCTATAATACTAACAAATAAGTTTAATAATCAATTAAATATTTGTCATTTAGAAGCATTGCAAAACCCTATTCCCATTGTCTTATATCACCACCACATCACTAGAACACTCGGAAAGTGAAGTTGGATTCAATTTGAAAGAATCTATATCTAGATCCACAAATTATTGAGTTCGGAAAAATCTTGCAGTTCTATCAATTATGTTAAGAGGGTAGGATTTTTGTAAGATGCATAATTGTTGCCATGGTATCACTTTTTGTGTCAACAACATGAGAATATTGTTCGCCTTTGTTTTCATTTTCCCCAGGATGATTTTGACCCAATCCATTTATGAAATATCTAGTACTCTTAATGCTTCTTTGGCACAATTGGTAGTGATTGAAATCCTTGTTATGTTACTCTTTATCTCAATCTATTCCATGGATCATTGATTTTGGAGCATCTGAACATATAATAAGCTTTTCAAATTTATTTCACAATTATTTCCTTGTTCGTGTGATGAAAAAATATGTATAGCATGTGGGTCTTTATTACTTATTGCTGGCAAAGGTTTTGTTATTTTGTCTTTCTTGCCTATTGTTGGCAAAGGCTTTGGTTAGTTTAGATACTCTATCCCATAAAATTTGTTCTACATGAGATTAAAAATCGACACTTATTGGAAGTGGTCTAGTCTCTTATGTTTTCTTTGCTTGCCCCTTAGTATCTCTAAGGGGAAGCAGTGTTAACTGAAGCTTATTTAATAAACATAATGCCTATAGTATACTTAAATTCATTATACCTTTTGAGTGTTCTTAAATTTTTCGCTTTGAAAATTGAATTTCACACACTTACTCCTAAAAATATTTGGGTGCATAACTTATGTTCATTTACCCAATAAAGATTGGTCAAGGCTTGATGCAAAGGTTGAAAATTATGTTTTTATTGGCTATGCATCAAATCAAAAAGGGGTACAAATGTTCTGATCATAAAACCCAAAAAACTCCTAGTTATCATGTGATAGAGCTAGAAGAACATTAGTCTATAGTAGGCGTAAGAAGACGTTGGCAAATCCTAGCACGTGAGTTAGTTACAATTGAGGGACAGGTGTCATCTAATAATTGGGGTAGGATGGGGTATAAAAGGTGAGGAATGACATGTAAGGGGGTATGCGTGAATTTCTGGACTGTGAGTTTGTTTGGGAGGTACAGCCCCTCATATAGGCTGATTCTTGTTTCAGTTGTATTCCCTTTTTACTATTGAATATCAATACATCATATTGAATCGATGAGATTGTTTGGATCCATCTGATTCATTTATCCTAATAGTACAGTAACTTGGGTGAGTTCTATCACATTCCCAGCTTGCTTATAACATCTTGAAATTGTGCATTTGCCAACCCCTTAGTCAATACATCTGCCATCTGTTTGACAGTGGGAACATATGGGGTGCAAATAAGCCCACTTTCCAATTTTTCTTTGATGAAGTGCCTATCAATCTCAATGTGTTTAGTTCTGTCATGTTGTACTGGGTTGTAAGCAATACTAATAGCCGACTTATTATCACAGTAGAGCTTCACAGGTCCTTGCCACCTAACTTTCAAATCATTCAAGATGATACAAATCCACAAGAGCTCACATATACCGTGAGCCATAGCTCTAAACTCTGCCTCAACACTTGATCTAGCCACAACTGATTGCTTCTTACTTCTGCAAGTGATAAGATTGCCCAAAAACATAGTGCAGTACCCAGTAGTTGACCTCCTATCAATGCTTGAACCTGCCCAATCTGCATCCGTATAAGCTTCAACTATTTTATTGTCCTTTTTCTTAAACATAATCCCTCCTCCAGGGGTAGTTTTAAGGTATCTCAATACCCTATATGCTGCTTGAAGATAGACATTTTAGGTTCATGCATGAACTAACTAACTACACTTACTGCATATGCTATGTTAGGCCTGCTATGTAACAAATAAATTAGTCTTCCCACTAGTCTTTGATACCTCCCCCTGTCAAGCCTTACTTAGTCTATAATTCTGTTCTATAGGTGTATCAATCGGTTTGCACCCCATCATTCCAGTTTCTTCTAGAAGATCCAGAATATACTTGCGTTGGGACAGAAAAATTCCCTCTTTCGAACGTGCTACTTCTATGCCCAAAAAATATTTCAACTTCCCCAAATCTTTGATTTCAAACTCTTGAGTAAGTTTAAGTTTGAGGTATTTCATCTCTTCAAGATCATTACCTGTGACTATAATGTCATCCACATAAACAATGAGGGCTGTCATTTTGTTTTTTGCAGCGAATTTAATAAATAGAGTGTGATCTCCTTGACTTTACTTGTACTTCATTTCTAGCATAGCGTTTGTGAATCTCCCAAACCTTGCCCGAGGAGATTGTTTAAGGCCACACAAGGCTTTCTTTAATTTGCATCCTCTATTCCCAAACTTATCTTCAAATCCAGGAGGGGCTGTCATGTACACTTCTTCATTTAGATTACCATGTAAAAAGGCATTCTTTACATCAAATTGCTGCACAGGCCAATCAAAATTAGCTGCCAAGGATAACAGTATATGTATAGTGTTCATTTTTACTACTGGGGCCCAAAAGTTTCAAGATAATCAACCCCTACTAGCCTTGCTTTATATCTTTCTAATGAACCATTTGCTTTATATTTAATTATGAATACCCATTTACATCCTACTGGTTTTTTTCCTTTTGGTAAATCCTCTATTTCCCATGTTTGATTCTTAATTAATGCATTCATCTCATCATCCATGGCATTTTTCCAATTCCTATCCCTAAGAGCCTCATCTAGTTTTTGTGGTGTGGAACTTGAATTTATTTTTGTAAGAAAACATTTATGGCTTGGAGAACATCTGTCAAGTGAAGTGTAGTGTGAAATTGGGTATTTAGTGCATGTTTGTGTGCCCTTCCTAAGAGCTATGGGGACATACAAATCATCAAGTTTAGGGTTTTGTATTTCAGTACCTGATTCCGGGTTAGATCCTTGAGCCTGCTCTGGTAAGGTTTGGACAGTATCCCTTCGTGAGTAGAAGAGAGGCTTGTTAGGGATAGGTGCAGTATTTTTTGAGGTATCTGGCTAGGCACTTTCTACCTTATTTTGGTCAGATTGATTAGGTAGTGTAGGAACAGTAGTGGCTGACTCAGTCTGTGTATTTAGGAAAGATAAATCAAGTAAGAAGTTAGTTTCCCTATACTTATCTTCCGCAGAATTCCCCATCTCCCCCTGAAGATAAGTATTAGGGAAGAAAGATTGACTCTCAACAAATGACACGTCCTTGGAAGTGAAGAATTTATGTGAGGGGGGATGAAAACATTTATACCCTTTTTGTGTAGGAGAGTAGCCAACAAAGATGCACTTTAGGGCTCGTGGGTCAAGTTTTCCCCTATTGTGAGCATGAATATGAACAAAACTAACACATCCAAACACCTTTGTAGTCAGACTACTTATATTAAAGCTGGGGAAGAAAGTATGGAGCATTTCTACCTGTGTTTTGAACTCTAGAGGTCATGAAGGCAATCTGTTTATCAAGTGAACTCTAGTTAAAACAACCTCCCCAATAGTATTTAAGGACATTCATTTGATATAATAATGCTGTAGTGACTTCAAGTAAATGTTTATTTTTACGCTCAACCGCTCCATTTTGTCGAGGTGTATCAACACAAGATGAAAAATGGATAATGCCTTCACGTTGAAAGAAAGGAGATAAGGTTTGATTAAAGTATTCTTGGGCATTATCACTCCTAACCCCTTTTATGCTCACCCCGAACTGGTTTTTTATCATATGGAAGAAATTAGGAAAAATCTAACTAACCACTGATTTGTTTTTCATGAGAAAGACCCACGTGACCCTTGTGCAATCATCAATAAAGGTAACAAACCATTTAGCTCCTGACACATTCGGTATCCTTGAAGAAGTAAAAGGAAATTCAGATTTATTATTGCTCAAAGGAGAGGAAGTACAGCAATGTTTGGAAAACTCAAACACATCACAATGGAAACTGTTGGGAATATGTAGTACCCTTTTCAGGAGAAGATGGGTCAAAGGAATGGTTCCTTGACCTGCAACAGTAATAAGAGAGCCCTTTGCAACTTTAATTTTTCTGTTACTAGGACAGGGGTTATAAGAAATAAAAAATGATGAGAGGTAGTCATATGGTCTGTAGCACCTGAATCTATGACCCAAGAATCCCTAGGAGACACTAATGAGGCACTAAGAGCATGAGAATTGGGCTAATGAACGTGATGCACCAGCACCTTCCATGGAATTCAGAATGCTCTTTAGGTGCTCAATCTCTTCTTTGTTAAGTCCTTTTGGTTCTGATCTAGCTTGATCAGAATCTCCAGAGTTTGTAGCTTTAGTGAAGTCGGCTTTGGCCTGTCCATCCTTGTTTGTCCCTTCTTTTAGTTCTTTCTGTGGCTTCCCATGTAACTTCCAGCAGGTCTCTCTAGTGTGACGAGGCTTCTTACAAAAACTGCACCAGACAGCTTCCTTATTTTGAGGATTCTGTTGGTGGTGGTTAAGGGCTTCTTTGTTGGTTTTCATGGACATGAATGCTGAGCTGTTAGTAGATTTGGATTCCAACATCACAATTCTCCGGCTCTCTTCTGCTCGGATGAGTGAAAAGGCCTCATTCAAAGACGGTAAAGGGTCTTTACCAAGTATTTGAACCCGAAGTTGGTCAAATTCAACATTAAGACCTGCTAAGAATTCAAAAATTCTTTCCGTTTCTACAAACTTTTGTAATTTGACACTGTCATCACTGCACTGCATTTTAAAATTTGATAATGATCCAACTCAAGCCAAAGACTATTCATTAGATTGCAATATTCAGTGACAGAGTGCATACCTTGCTTGATAGATTAGATTCTGGTCTTAATCTCATAAATTAAAGAGGCATCATTTACTTTAGAATAAGATTGAGTAACAACATCCTATATCTCCTTAGCAGATGAGAGGAACATGTAAGCGCCTCTAATGTCTGGTTCCATAGAGTTCCAAGGCCATGACATGATTAAGGAATCCTCAACATCCCAAGCCTCAAACTTGGGATCCAAAACAGCAGGAGCAGGTCCTAATAGGTGAGAAAGCTTTCCCTTGTCCTTAAGGAAAGTCTTAACCATTTGTGACCAGTGGATGTAGGTTTTACCATTGAGTTGGTAAGATGGAAACAAGGTTTGTAATTCACCAATATGGGTAGGGGTGTACATTTTGGGATTACCAACAGAGGAGATTTAGAGGAGGAAGAGACCTCCACGTTGGGGTTTTTGCTGGTAATAGATTCAGCCAACTGTTTTCCAGAAGGCACTATTGGCAATGAAGGCCAAGTGTCGGAAAAGAAACCAGGAGTTACAGCATCCTGGGCTCTGATACCATGAAGAAAGAAGTAATCTTTTTTCTTATTTTGCACAACAAGTGCCTTTGAATATATACACAAGTCTTAGCTTAATTTAGGTAGCTAAAATATTTCCTATTTGCAGCAATATCCCCTATTTACAGCAATTTCCTAAAGTAAATATACATGATATCCTCTTGTTTCCTATTTTATGATTAGGAAATAATTTCTCCTAAATCATTTTCATCACTTATTTAAGTAGGAAGTAGTTATAAGTTAAATATATTATTCGATTTTAGATATGTTATGTTATTTGTTTATAACTACTTATAGAATTTTTATTAGAATATGATTTAAATTTGATAGGAACTCTTTCGTACTCAGAACAAGGGTTTTAAGAATTTTCTATAAATATTTGTATACTCAGCCCTTCAATGATAACAATCTTGAAATTTTTCTACGAACTTGAACTTTCAACTCGAAAGTGTGATGCTTCTTCTAAGAGTGATTCTTAAACCTTAGAAGTGGTTCCTAATTTTTGATCCTTTATTGAAACTTGATATTTCAGAAATCTATTATTAATTTTGTGAGTTTGGTAGTTAATACTTATTCGATTTGTTATACATCCATTGTAAAAGTTACTGACTGGAATACGTTTTCTGTTAGTCCAAGATTGATCTTTGTTTGCTCATTAATTTGGTCACTATTCAGTGAGGTAAGAGCTTCCGTTGTGGTCTTAATGTTTTGCATCAATCAGATTTATTTTCCATGTCTTTTTCATGGCTTCTAAATGTGGATTATCAAAGTATCTTGCGATGATGAGAATCCCAGAACATCTAGTTTAGATATGCTCAGTTGAACCTGTCATGTCTAAGAGTTTATGCTCCTAATTTCAAGAAAATGGTTGGCATGTTCTTATTGCAGGTGGTTATATGAAGTCCAGCGCCAAAGTTATAGCAGATTCAATAATTAACCTGTCAAACAAGGGCTTCATATACTTAAATCATAAAAGGTGAACAAATGATTGGCGTGGTAAGAGGTGAAGATATGATTGGAATGATGGTTGTTCCACTGCTTTATAGCTTTGATGTGGATACCTGAATGCTTATTTGATTTAAATCATCCATGCACTTCCGCAGCTTGTATATGTTTTGCATGAGCATCAGCTCAAAAATGTAGTAATACTGAAAATACGCAATCAGTTTGATTTAAAACAGAATAGGGCAGCATCATGTATACAGGTAATGTAAGTATGTAGTAATAAGCTGCACCCATGTTAGGCATTTGAATATGAAGCTATTTCAGTTTCAGTTTTCAATGCAACTTGTTGCGACACAACATATATGAGTCCGGATCCTCTGTCTAATATTATGATGTCTTATTTTGTTCGATAAATCTCAGCCATTCATTTATGTGGGTCTCGGGTGGGTTTTGCATAAATGAACGTGGGCTCCGCATAAATGAATGAGACAAAATAAGATACCATAATATTGGACAGAGGATCCTCAACTTATATATCATACAGCTCGGTATGTTTGTGATGATTGTACAGTTATGACTATTTGTCTTCTATATTCTGTCTATTTACTGATTTATGATATTCCGCATTCTTATATAACACCCTGCGCTCACTGGGTTCAATTATTGCCCTTCAGCAACACTTTGGTATTTACGTAGAGAGGTGGGGTGCAAATTGGTTTGTGATTAGGTGGTTTTGAGATTGATTTAGGCCTTTTGATTGGGAATAACAGAGAGGCAGGGGCTAAAATGTATCTTTAGGAGGAGGTAAAATACAAATTCTTCCCTCTAAAAAAGAGAACCTAATCAAGATGGGTATTTTATTATTTTAAGTGCTTTCTTTGTTATTCCACACGAAGTTCATAATTGAAATTTGCTTTGAGGTCTATGTTCTATGATGTCATTCCTAAAGGCACAAAAAATGTAATTAACAATATTTACAGAAGGGAATGAAAGAGAGAAAATTGATTTATAATAGTCTTATGATAAAGAAATGTTATATACCTTATTATTCTAATACTTAATTATTATATAATCAATAATAATGTAGATTTCTTGACTGATTAAATTTAAAACAAGTAACTACTACCTTACATCATCGCAAGAAACACCATAATAATTAAAAGAGTGCCAATATTAACAAATACATAAACTAAATGGATGCTACTAGATTGCAAATGAACACTATAAACAAGATAAAAGAGTACTCAAGGAAGCTGTTAGCGGAGAAGTGGCTCAATGATGGAGACTTTCATAGCTATAAAATGGAACTTGAATAAAAATACATGTTATGTGATGACAAGTACTAATTAGACACTTCCTATTGTATGTCTCACTTGTATATGGTGAGAAGTGTTAGATATGTCACTCGTACATTTTATAAGGCTTGGCCATAGATTTTGGAATATAATCTTTTATTTAATTTCTCAAAAGCATTGTAGAAATTCTATTATTTGTGCCAACAAGGTTTCCTTATATAATGATTTATCACTTTTAAATGTATCACCTCCTATAATTAAAGTGATTTAATCAGTATCCTATTTGATTAACTACTCTCAAAATGCATTGATTTCTTTAATAACCATAAAAGATTATCTTAATAATGGAAGGATTCCTTAATATATGTGCTCCAGATAATGTACATAAAAATTATTTTAACCATGTCTATGTATAGATTAAATATCAAAGATATAAATTTTATTAAAAATTGAATAAAAATATAAAAATTTATTAAGGGTTTTTCTTATCTAGATATAAAGTAATAGCTTACAAAATCCTTTCAAATACAAAAATGACAATTAAAGGAAAGAAACTCATTCTAAGGTACCATTTGATAAAAATGTCAATCTTTTGTTGGTTATAAATCTATCATCTATCAGCGATCACTTCTTTCAAATGAACTCTGATCTCTCTTTCTGTATTGTGAACAACTTTTGATATATTCTTTGTCTCTCTATTAGTAGGCAACTGTTAATCCTAATGAAAACTAAGTACTAAGATAAAAAGAAAAGTGAAAAGTCCTTTAGAGCCTTAATTTTCATTGCCTTTTATAATTTTTTCTATTGAGAATATGGTCTAGGACATTATCGTGTCCCAAATTGTATATTATTCTTTCAAAATTGTACGGATGGGCATGGGCTTGAACATGTATATTACTTAAGTTGTGTTTCTTTTTGTTATTTTTTAGAAATGGAGACTGGTTGTAACACGCTTATATCTCAGGTTGTGTATCTTTCAATTTCTCTTCTCTCTACCACACAACCTCTCTTCAGCTTGTACATCACCTTCAGCTGGTTCGGGAGAAAAACAGGATGGCACATATTCATTTACAGGTCGTGTTCAACCAAAATTAGTATTTTCTTCTTGTTTTGTCTTAAAACTCCATTCTTGGCTATTTCATTCCTCAATCAACTTCTTTCATAATTATCGAAATAAGAAATAAAGTCAATTATGTAACATCCTATTTCCATACAAAGGGTTAGAACCTTAGACATGTGGTACATGTGAGATTAATCAGAGGCATTAGAAAAACGCATCTCATGCTCATGCATGACATAAGGTGCACATATACATGAATAGTGAATCTTTGCACATAACAAAAATTGTACATGCATTCATTGACATTCCGAGTATAATTGTTAATAAATGTGATTGTTATTGAGAATTGTGATTTGTTTATATTGAAAATCGATTTGGAGAGTGTAATTGTTGATTTAGAATTTTTGGAGAATTTTGGAAAAATTTTCTGAAAAATTCGGGGTAATTTCTGGACTAGAAAAAAAATGCCGAGTGGCAAGACAATTGTGAACTGGTAATAGAGATTACTGTCAAATAGTAATGGAAATTTTGATAAATGATTTTAAGAATTATTGACAAGTGTTATTGAAAATTAGGAGACAATTGGATTAGAATCTGGAGACAAAATAGACTAGTTATTATAGTGGACCAAATGGAGCATTGAGAAAGTGACATGTGGCAAGTGACATGTGTCACTTGCCACACCACTTGTTTAACCCACGAAATTCTTAAGTGAAAGACCAATAATTATGGTCTTTCACTTGTCTTTTACGAGACATGCCCCATTTCTCCATCTTCTTCTTCCTTTCTTCATCTTCTTCATGTGTTCTCTTTCTCACTCACGACACTTCACTCTCACCCTCATCATGTTGAGCTTTGTATAACTTTTTCACTTTGCTTCTTCAAGAATTATTTTCCTCTTCATTTCTTACTAAACACCCAACCCTACCACCCTAAAATGAT
>JANITX010000009.1:46115169-46142898 GCA_027564395.1 Erythroxylum ulei | reverse complement strand
AATCAAATTCACAAGTGTGTATGCCGACATGATGCATGAGCATGAAATGCAATTTTCTTAACCTCTCTTGATCTCACCTGTATCAAATTTTTGGGTTCTAACCCTTAGTATGGGAACGGGATGTTACAGAATATGACAAGACAGTAATGTATAGTAGACTTTTGTCTTAAGTTTATTTGAATCAGTCTCATCGTTTTAGCTATAAATTGGCTTAAAGGCCTTCAAATTGGGTGATTCCAACTGGAAATGAAACCTAAGACATGGTACTAAAAATTCATAGAAGAGACTCTGACCTAATTTTGGTCGAATCATATTGGAATTTGAGATTGAAAATGGTGATCTGACGCTGCCCTTGTGTTGGAGCATCTTGTGATTTTTGGTGCTTGTTTCTCGATTTAGAACTTTAAATGGCTTGAATTTTTACGATACAGAAACTAGAGATATAAGGGGACGAATTTCTATTAGACCTTAAAACATAATGTGAACATCTACTATGTGAAAATTTAGGAAAAAATGGAGGTATAAATTTTAGACAGGGGTTATAATTGTGACTCATCATGCATGATAGTGATATGGTGAATTAAATTGGGTGTGATATTTTTTTGAAAAATTGGTAAGTTATAATGGGTAAAATATGGTATTTATGTGACTTTCGAAGTTATATTTCGAAATGGACAACAATAAGTTAGCTTACAGAGGTAAACGGAAATATGATTAGTGTACATGTTATGTGATTAAATACTAATCTCAAATTTGGTTAAATCGAATTTATAGTTTTAATGTCTTATTTCTGAATTTGGAAATAAATGCCAAAGAGAAATTCATTTTGTGTAAGTAAAGGAGAGGCACCGAATGCGTGAGTGTGCTTGGCGACAAGTTTGCAAAACAGTGAGTGTTCTTTAAATTGATTTTATGAAAAAGATTTCTATTTTATCGTGAACTGAATATTGATTATGAGTTTTATATGAATATTGCTAGTATAAGTTTATGATTTAGCAATTTATGAATTGAAGTTTGAAATTTAAATCTTATATGATTTGAGTTCACATTAAGATGATGTTATTGGTTGATAAAAAGGAAATGGTTTATAGCCTGTGATATATAGATAGGTTTTATACATGTTATTATATCAATGTATAATAGTTAACCTAGTATGGGTAAGCGATATAAAACCAGCTCCATAACTAGTGATTAATTAGTTACAAGTAAGCGATATAGATCCAGCTCTGTAACTACTGGTATATATCGGTTAACCTAGTACGAGTAAGTGATGTAGAACCAACTCTATAATTAGTGGTTAACTAGTTACAGGTGAGTGATGTAGAATTAGCTCCGTAACTACCAATGTATAATAGTTATCCTAGTGTGGGTAAGTGGTGTAGAATCAACTCCATAACTAATGGTTAACCAGTCGAGGGTAAGTGATGCAGAACTAGCTTCGTGACTTTATGCCTGAGGGTACCATATGACAAAGAAGTTAGTGATATGCTATGTCCTGTAAGAAATTCATGACATTTTTAATACTGCCACTATTTATTTGAAAAGCAATTTGAGAAACTTGCTTTTGGGAAGCATATATGCTTCATATTAGGATTGAATTATACAACTTGACATGAATTTGTTTTAGGGAGGTTTAAATTGTTAATTATGATTTGAATAGAAAATCTAACACTCACTGAGCTCATTTGGCTCACTCTCTCTTTTCTATTTTTAAATGAAACCTCTCAGGTACACACTCAGGGGCTTTAGTAGTAGGGACTACACCTCACAAGTAGTCAACTTCGTCATGTACTATTGTGTAGGCATTTTTCCTTTGTAAATGCTTTTGGAAACATTTGCATTTTCATGAATATGTTTTGGACTATATTTTGTGTAAACAATGCATGTATATGAATGCTTTAAAATTAAATGCATGAATATGTCTGAGCTTTTTTTAAGATTATTAAAGTAATTGTTGAGATTGCGTGTGAATGGACTTAAAGTCCAAAATTTCTAGTGGGGATTTTGAGATGATTATATAAGTGTTTTTGAACTTTTACAGAGACTTAAAAATTTTAGGAAGGTCAAAATACATTTGATGTCCTGTGAATTTAAAAAAAAAACTCCATTTTTTATGTCTTTTAGTGTTAAGTTACGGCTTTTAGGTAAAAAGGACAATAGACTTAGATCCAAGGGAATCTTCTAGCTGGATTAGATATCGACTGGAGAGCCATCGGGGGGTACCGGGCAGGCCGCCTAGACATTTCAGGATAGGAGCCTATCAAACTTATTGCAAAACATCACTCCTTTTTCATGCAAAGGTCCTTTCCTCATATGCCATTCCTCCACCATATGTAGTCCCTACGATGGAATATTTCACGGGCCCCATTAACTTGTTAATATTAGATACCTCTTTAGAGCTATTATTGATGCTATATAGTAATAAAAAATTTGCATATATTTTTCATGATATTATGCATTCTCCATTAATTAGAAAAAGTAATTGAAGTTTGGACAAGAAAAATAACAATCAAAAAGATAATTGATAAACAAACAACTGTAATAACACTCAAAAGTATAATTGATGGACTAACAAACAAAAAGGATGAAACTGCAAGGAACCTGTGTATGTCACCATTAGCTTCCCTTGCTTCATATACGGGGCATCATTGACATGCAACGCATTATAACACTAGTCAAAATAAACTAGACCTACTAATACTATAGTAGCGGCGAGTCTAGGTCGATTCCATAGAGAGTGTTCGGTTAACTTTTGAAATGAAATTAATCAGTGTTTAGGTTTAGGGGGAACTAACCTAATGAAAATAAATTAAAGAAAACATGTGAAAAATGAGGAAAGTGGTGGATTCGTTAGGGACCCAATTATTTGGTTCAATATCGACCTAAACTCTAATTAAACATATTTCATTGATTTTTTTTCTTTTACCTCTCCTTGAACTATTGGTCGTAGATTAAAAACTAGCTCTGTTAATCTCGATTTTTCCTTAGGTTATAGTTAATTAAGAAGAGCTTGTTAATTAACCCTAGCTAACGGATAACGTAGGAGACGCTTTCTAAGTTTAATTGGACAACCTCCTTACGAACGAGAAAAACATACCAATCTAAGCAATAATCACATAAGCTCAGATTATTTAACCTAAGTTATGTTATCCTTGATAATAACGATTACGTATTGTATTCAATTCTGGCAATGAGTTCTTTCAAAAAAGAGCATTAAATCATTATTACATAAGACCCAAACATTAAACATATGATAACATAATCAATCCATAAAAGAAAGAACAACAAACAATGAAAGAAATGCTTAACCAGGTCGTTGGCGTCGATTACACCTTTGAACTGGCATTGGAAAGCTACCCCTGTATGGGTCTCTCATAGTTGAGAGCTTTTCCCCTTCTCCTCATTGTCTCTCCTGAGAGCTCCTTCGATTTTTCCTAACCGAAACACACAATTTTTTTTTCCCATTTGTGTCGTCAAATCCTAGGTATATATTAAAATGCTAAGTTAAATGAGGGGTAAGGTGGCAAGGCCTCACGGGTGTGACATGTTTGTCACACCTATGAGCAACTTCTCATGGCTATAAGAAGCATTACTCAAGTTATTATGCTTAAGTTTTCTAGCCCCTCTTCACACTCTCTTGTCAGTTTCCCATTTCAGCTGCCTTTTATTTTCTTTTTCAGTCGTTGTTCACCAAGGGTAGCTATCACACAATGAAGCAAAGAGAGGTTTTGGTGTTGTCCCCACTCCCACCTACTATGGCTATATCGCCTAACACACCTTTGCTTTATATATGGACAGTGGTGTATGTGGTGTCTCCCTCTTGTGAGACACAAAGCAGTCCTAAGCAATCGACGCAGAGCTGTGGCACTTTTATGTAGCATGTCATGAGCAATGTTGCTTCATCATCTTGATTTTATTGTCTTTACTTGCTCCAATATTTTTCATGATTGCTCCATGACGACAAAGAATTGTGATTCTTTGAAAAATAGCTTGAATATGTTGCTTTCGACTCATCTTAGCTCCTTCGATTCCAAACGGTACCTAAAACCATATATGAAATAAAGTGAGTATCTTAAGCAATTTCATATCATTAATCGCTAAGTGTTATGGAATAATTATACAATCAATTAAGTAGATATCAATCATGGAGCCCATATTGGAGGCCATGAAATAGGCTTCCATTATTTTTTTTTACTATTTAGAAAATTTTAAGTTATTTTTTACATATTATATATCTTGAATAAATTAATTATAATTTTAAAGAATAATTAACAATTGAAGATTTAAGTAATACTAATCCATTCAACTAAGATTAATAAATTCACCTATCACCACCACTATTATGTACCAACAAACTAGAGAATCTTAAAGAAATTTGGAGAGTTTGTTCAAATGATGGTTCAACTTTCTAACTTTAATTTTATCCTTATCAACCCCAATTCCCCTTTTTGATACAATATGACCTAGGATTGTCCCCTTTTTAACCATAAAATGACTCTTTTTCTAACTTAAAGTCAAGTTGCATTCAATACATCTTTCAAGCACACAAGTCAGCTTATTTGGACAATCATCGAAATAAGTACCAAAGACTGAGAAATCATGCATAAATACCTTAATAAAGTCCTTGATCGTGCTGAGAAAATGGAAAACATACACCTTTGAAATATTACAGGTGCATTACATAGCCTGAATGACATCCTCCTGAAAGTGAATGTCCCAAATGGACAAGTGAATGTTGTCTTTGTTTGGTCCTTAAGAGCAATCAGTATTTGGTAATAACCTGAAAGAACATCAAGAAAACAATAAAACCCATGTCCAGAAAGTTTATCCAATATTTGATCAATAAAAGGGAGAGCAAAATGGTCCTTTTTGGTCATCACATTTAATTTCCTGTAATCAATACACTTTGTCCCCAATGGTAGTCCTAGTAGGCAGTAACTCATTCTTATCATTTCGAATAATAGTAATGCCAAATTTTTTCAAAACCACATGCACTGGGCTCACCCACTCACAATCCACAATTAAATAAATCAGTCCCTCATTAAGCAGTTTCAAAACTTCGTTCTTAACTATCTCCCATATATTATGATTGAATCTTCATTGGGTCTCTCTCGCTGGTTTAGCCCCTTCTTCTAGGATAATCCTATGCATGCATATAGAGGGACTAATTCCCTTAATGTCACTCAAACTCCATCTTATGGCCTTTTTCAATTTTTTCATCTCTTTCTTCTTGATTAGCATCCAAAGTAGATGCAAGAATGGTCGGATATGTTTCCCTTTCACCTAAAAACATATACTTTAAATTCTCAGGTAACTCTTTCAACTTTAATTTTGCTGGGGTTGCATTCTTCTCTTCATTGGAGGTTGTCTCGAAGAATTTGCCAAACTCTCCTCCTGCAACATCATCTAGAAATTGACAATACTTGTCAAACTCTTTAACCAAGTCTAAATCCCTTGTTTCTTCTTCTTGCAAGGCAAATTCAAAATCTGCAACATTAATTTGATCAATAAGAGAACACTCCTCATAAACAATAGCAGTAAGGAAAGGTTTAACATTAAAGATTGAAAATACTAGTGTTTTTCCTAAGATATTCATGGTCAATTTTCCATTTTTTACATTAGTCAAAGTGTTGGTGGTGGCCATAAAAGGTCTCCCAAGGAGTATGGTGTGCTCCTTCTCTTGTTCCTTTATTTTCACCATATCTAAAACCATAAAGTCTACGAGTACAATCAATCCTCCAAACTTCACTAACACATCTATCATTATTCCTTTCAGATAAAGGATTGACTTATTAGCTAATTGCAAGCACATGTTGGTAGGTCTTATAGTCCAAGATCCAATTTCATATAAATTGAATGAGGCATTAGGTTTATACTTACTCCTAGTTCAAACATACCCTTAACCTCCTCACCATTACCCATTGTTACCTTCACGATGAAAATCCTTGGATCTTTCAGTTTGGGGGACAATTGATGTTGAAGGACCGCACTTGCTACTTCTAAAACTATGACCTTCTTATGTGGTCCAAACTTCCTTTTTTTTGTGCTTAGTTCCTTGAAAAACTTGACATAAGCTGGAATGTTCCTAATCACATCTAACAATGATAGATTAATATTAACTTTAAAAAGCATGTTATAGAGATTAGAAAACTGATCATCTTGTTTTGAGTCTCAACTTTCTTCATAGAAGCTTCTAATGAATAAAATCTTTTGTTGTTCATCTCTTGATTCTGAGTGGTAGCTTGAATGCACACATTCCTCCAAAGAAGGCTTTCTCGGGATGTTTTGACTTGAAGATTGCCCTTGGAATTGATTCTACCTTTGAAAATTCTGATATGGTGGATGGGGCTGCAATGGTAGATTACTAGTCTTTTAAGATAAATTGGGGTGGTTTCTGCAACCAGGGTTGTAGGTATTTGAATATGGATCATTAAGTACCCTCAGTTGAAAACCATTAAGAGAATTTACTTGTTCTTCCTCACATGTAAAAGATTTAAAAGAATACTAAAAAACATTAGCTTCATGACCAAAAATTCCACATACACCACATACCTCATGATTCAGGGCATCTTAGGATTGTCTTATGGTTAGCATTTTCACTTTCTTTGTGAGCTCCGCCAATTGCATAGCCATTTCTTGGTTGAGTTCACTTCATGAACGCCAACTCTTCTCCCCCTCACGTTCTTTTGTTGAGAATTGGCCCTCAACATTTCAAAGATTTCATATGTCTCTTCGACAGTCTTTTCTCCCATAGTTCCTCCTATTGCATTATCCACTATGTACTAAAACTATTGCGTTACTCCATCATAGAAGAATTGGTTCTACATGTAAAGTGGAAAATGATGGTGTGGAAACTATATGAGCAAGAGTTTGAAGCATTCCCATGCCTTATGAAATGACTCTCCCTCTATCTGAGTGAAGTTAGCTATCTTTGTTTACAACTTAGAGGTCTTTTGATGGGAATATAATTTTCCCATGAATTTGTTATATACATCCTCCCATATAGTCAATGAATGGGACGGAAGGGTCTTCAACCATGCCTTGGCCCGATCCTTCAATGTGTAAGGGAAGCATCTCATTTTGGGTTGATCTTCATTCAAGCCATCGAAAGGAAACGTCTGGAGAGTGGTATAGAACTCCCGAATCAAGTTTAGAGGGTCTTCATTAGGAACACCTTAAAAAGATGGCAATGCGCTGTAGTGGATACTCTTCAGTTCATCGCACTGGCTGCCTCTTCCAAACGTATGCACGAAGTGGCAAAACCAATTACTAGTCTAGCATACTCCTTCATTACTGACTGCCTTTCACCCATCTCTTGATCTTCAAGCTTAGGTTCCTTGAGATTGTCTTCCAAATCCCTTTGAGGTCCTCTTATCCAATGCACGTTATCAATAAGGGAATGAGTTCATTTTCCCATAATCTCTTTCCTCGCATAAACAAAATAAAGAAAACATTGAATTGGTAGCAAAATTGCTAAAACAAATCAATGAAATAACACGACAAAAATGTATGCATGAATAGACAAAACAATCAAAACTAAATTAAGTGTAAACACTAAACACCTCTTTGACAACGGTGTCAAAAATTTGGTGTGCTCAAATAAGTTCTAAAAATACCTAGGCTATCCTACTCGCAATTATATGAGGTAGTTGTAGTTGATTACCCAGGGTTATCTCTCAAGGAGTTGAAATTGGTTCACTCAAATTAATCTTGAAGAAAAATAAAAACAAATGCAATTATAAACATTCTATCCCGATTTGATAAGAAAAGGCTTATAGAAAATCACACAATTAGACTAAAAAGTAAACTAATTTGACTAGAAGCAAAACGATTTGATTAACCGTTATGGAAAGCTCTTGAGAAATTAACTTCACTAATTTAATCTCCTATGCATGACTAAGATGAATTGATTAGATAATTGTCTTGCTAAAATTACCAATTGGATTCTACATTAGCTCAAATAATAAACTAAATCTAAATTTCGTATTCAACAAGTTATTATCCAAATTAATTATGGAAACCCAACTAATAATTACTTACTTAAGTTAATATATTTGTAATTCTTAACCCACACGTCTATAGTTTCTTATTCTAATATTAAACTTATTCTCTCTATCCTTCATTTAATACCTAAATGATGCAAAGATTGGCCACATTATTACATCTGAAAAGCTTGGAAACTATGCCAAATAATAAGACAACAAAACAGTAACTCAATCAGGCATAGTTGACTAAACTAGATTCATTAATTCTCAAGAAAAAGAATCAGCCCATCATGGAATAACAAGTTTCATCATATGCATATACTTCAATCCCACAGTTAACATTAACAGAAAATTCTTAAAGCAATAACAGAGTTAAACCGAAATGGACTATCAACTATAACAAGAAAACAAGTTCAACAGAGGAGTCCCATAGTGCAACATAGAAGAAATAGAGATAGCAAACAAATAGGTCGTCGGATGAGGATGTTGGCTTCAATTCTTGCCCTCTGCTCTATTTACTATCACCCAAAAGAATGGATGCTCCTTTGGTTTTGTCTATCTGCTACTGTTTCTCTTCTTCTTCCCTACCGACTAATCGTCTCTTCTCCAGCCTCCTATGTTCTCTCTTTTCTCTTCTTTTTTCTTTTTAGTCTGTGTGTCTCTAGTTAACACCCTTCTATGTATGTGTTCAACCTCTCTTACTCTTTCTATTTGTAGTCCCCGTCTAGGTTTAGGTTTTTCCACCGACAAAAACTTACGATATGAAATATTAAAACATTTAAAGAAAACTCTGTCACACCCGTGACTATGGGATTCATGAGTGTGACTCCATTCATATGTATTAATTAAGCGTAACCATGCATAATTCACGTCCAACATTCATTCATTCTTGTATAATTTTTCTTGTTTTCTTGCAACGATCACAAGACACTCCATTCAACATTCATGTCATTTTCACTCAATTCACTTCAAATTTGGATTAAAACACAAAAATTTGTAACCAAAATCAAGATATGAAGGTAAACAAAATCAATAGAAATTAGACACAACAGATAGTAACAAGCAGATTGATCAAGAAAATTTGATTAAAGAATGATTGCCATCACTCTGAATAATGGAGTTTTATCTTTTAATTGAAAGAGATACTATCTAAAGCATCCACACAATACATGACAAATAAACTATTCAAGGAGCAATATTTGTGATGCTCATATGTAACAAAGAAGCAATTCCTACAGTGACCTAATATATAGTACCACCTTCACTAAATCTTCCAATCACATAAACCTATTCTTACAACGTTTGTTTCAATTTTGACAAATTAAACTGGTCTCCTAAGCATAATATTTTACATGAATTGGATGTGATTCAAGTAGATAGATGGACAAGTAAACAAAAACAAAACATGGCCAAATGGTGTTTCAAGCACAATCATTTAACAAAGGCAATCCTAATCAATTTAGTTCAATGATAATTAACTTGGAGAGATAACTAATCAGTTCAATGATAATTTTCATTGCTTTTTATTTACCAAACTTTCTATGTGCAATAGTCTTGTCAACAATAAAAGTTTGATCTCCAACATCACCTTCAAGGATGTTTGTGAAATTACATGTGTAATTCAAATTGTATCTTCCACACATTTAAAATAGTGCACTTCTCCTAATCTAGTGACATTATTTCGCAATTTCAAGTTGGCAAAACATCATACCAAAGTAACCAAAATCACTTTTGCAATAGAAGAGAAAAATACAACTTACGATGAAGGTAAGATTAGCGTGCAAAGAGAAGCAATTGTCAGTGAGTGGGTTTACAGATTATGGGCAATTGGGTTCGCATATTATGTGTAAACAGGTTCACAAATCCTGGGCAAGTTAGTGACTGAGCAGACGACGACTTACTTCTACGATGCGTGGCAACAAATAGATAATAATTAATTAAAATTTACAAAATGATGACCTATAAATCCATGACACCTGCATCCTATATGTGAGTAAACACGTCTGATGTAACTTTCTGTTAGACCCCTAAGTCCAGACTGCGGGATTATGCGAGTGTTGGGGAGCCTTGGCCAATGCTTAGCACGTAAGTCGGCACGAGGAAGGCGTGCTGACGAGGGAACAAGGCAAAGTCTTGCGAGTTGTCAAGCAAAACTCGAGTAACTTGCGAAGAAGACGAGGGATGCTGGAAGTATCTCCGTAGATCTTAAGAGTAGGCGAGATTCGATATGCGTGGGCACGCGTAGGTGTTCATTGGCAGAAATCTTTGATGAGATGTGAGATTCGGATGTGAGGCCGCGCGAAGTTAGAAAACTAAGTCAGGCAAGATCTGAGGGTGCGCGAGAAGGCGCAAAGGCATGTAAGACCATTCGAGGATGCGCAAAGGCATAAGAGCACGACAAGACGCTTAAGCACTTGACTTCGGCGAGGCAGGTCGAAGGTATATGAACTGTGTGAGGTTTTATGCTAATTCGGTTTGTGACTTGTACTTAGTCATGGTGCAACAAGACTGCACCATGAGTGAGCTTGATCATAGAAGATGGACTTATCCACGAACGTGCATTGATAGACTTATGTGCGGATAGGCCATGGTGAAAACACATCAGCAGTGACGTGGCAATTGTGGATAGTGTGGTACATGATGACGTGGTAAATGAGATCCCAAGTGGATGAACATCATCTTTAAGAGATAAAGATCACGTGGAAGGATCATCTAAAGATAGAGAAGATCTTCATGGATAAGGATAATCATTCCTAGATAGGGTGTAATCTTTTAAATGTGATGTAACTTAATCCTATGAGATAAGATAGGATAAGATTGTGATCTTTACTAGTAGAGTTCTACTAAGACTCTTAGTTATCTGAAGGAGCCTATAAATAGCTCACTAGAGTTGAGACCTATTCATTCACTCATTATTGAGAGAAATCACTCAAAAGAGAGAGCTTTGAGAGTTGAGAGCTTTTGAGGGAGAGTTCTCATTGTAAGGGCTTCGAGTAGGGAGTTCCTTGTAAGGGCTTTGAGTAGAGAGTTCCTTGAGGGCTTCAAGTAGGAGGTACTCGTGTCTTTTGTTAACATTTTGTTGAGAATTAATGAAAGAGGTAGCTTCGGCTACATTTAAAAATATATTGTTGCTTTCTTTACTCTATTACACTTGTGTTCTTTTTTGTGTGTGAGGGAAATACTTAAACACTTGTGTGTGCGTAAGGTGTTCGAGGGCTAACGGAATTGTTCGACGACATTCATGTGAGAAGGTTGAATCTTGCTTAAGCGGACCTAAGCGGAATTGCTACACGAAGGCGGGCACGGCTTGCAGTAGAAGTTTGAGTTTGAAGAAAACCTTTGTGACACTTGCCATGTTAGATCCACTAATGCTAGCCTATATTTGAAAAATATTGAAAGTTCGAATATTTAATTGTCACTTTTAAAGTTTAAGCAATAATTAAAATTATATGAAAAATTAAGAATTTTTTTGTAATTAACACCAAAAAAGTATTTAATATTAGCTGTCCTCCAAAAATGGAAACGACATATGTATATTTAAAGGACAATGAACGCAAACATCAATAGGAGTCATAATTAAATACGGAAACCACTGAAATATAATAAAAAAGAATTAAATAACGATAAACAAAGCACTTAAATTTTGTGATTCTTTGGGTTACATGTACCACGTCAAATTTTGCAGCGAAAGTAAAGAAAACCGAAATCAAGTTTAAAATCATACATCTTCAAAAAAAAAACAAAGGCAAGGTGATAACAGCATTCTCCACAGAATTGACGGCAAAGAGAGAATCTTTATGGTTTAAAGTTAGTTTAAATTTGTGAGGGTATTGTTACGTGGGGAAAATGGTAACTGAAAGTTGTGGTCTTTGCGACAGAAAACAAAGAAAGAATGAGCATGACTTGAGTTTCGTTGAAATAAAGAAGTGGGCTTGCTTAAATCTGTTCTCAAAGTAATGTGGCAATTGGGTTTTAGTTTTACCAGAGCAACAGTAGATACTGGAGTTCAGTGAGCAATGGGGTTTTAAAGTAATACTCATGTCATGTCACCGTGGTAGGAAAAATGGCGACGGAAACATAAAGGCCCTGTTGAAAGAGGAGACGACCAGAGGCAGTGCTTTTGTTTTCCTTGTCTTAGTACAGGCTAGAAATGGGAACAGGTGAACTTAATGTGGTGGTTCTAGGAGTCCATATCTTCTGTCCAGTTTTATTCTGTCTTATTTTATTTCATGAAATCTCAGTTATTTATTTTGTAGGCTCCACACGGGTCTCATACAGGATCCACATAAATAAATCGCTGAGATTTATTGGACACAATAAGACACCATAATATTAGACAAAAGATCTGATCTCTAATTCTAGCACCGAAAATAGTTATGGAGATCAGTTTGGACTTTGGTGTCATTAGTGATGGGTATGTGAATATAGGATAATATGGTCGACATATCCACGTTGACTGAGTGTGTGCTTGTTTGGTAAATGTGGGTATAGAATAAAAAATAAAGCTTAATAAGAAGTTATAATTAGATGGTTTATACTTTTATTCCTTAGTTTTAGACATTACTTCATTCTTCTCCGTTATAAGAAGAATAAGAATCATTCTTTCAATATCCTTTGTTCTTTAATATAGTAACTTTATCACTATTATTTATTTCTACCTTATGACTTAAAGCAATAGTTGATTTTTCTAGTTTAGTAAAGTTTGGTGTTCTTTAACTAATAATATTATTAATTAATTAATTAAAATATAATTATTTAAAATATTGTAATGAATTAATTACACTATTTTAATTAATTAATATATTGTAATTAATTAATTATAAGATAATTAATTAAAATATAATTCATTTTTATTTTTCAATATTTTTTATAAATCAACCGCTATCAATAGTAATAGTAATTATTCATTTCTTTTAACCAACTATCATAATTATAACGATAACATTTATTTCTATTCTCCATTTTTTAAAATTTAGAAATTTTTAAAGTCAAATTATATAAAAGGCACTTGTTGTTACACCAATCGAACTTGTTAATTAAAGATATCATGCTACTCGTTTTCAAATTCAATAATATAGAGATGTAGCTAGTGCCCTGCATATCTAAAAAAGATAGAACTGATGTTTAAATCATGACAAAACATTTTTATAGATTTTATATTAAAAAAGAACACTAAGTTCTTTATATATATAAATATATATAATTATATGGGTATTTTGGTATTGACAAATTGTTTGAAGATAAGCGTCGAGAAAGTGAGAGGTTTGGCAGACACGGCAACTCCAGAAAGTCTCCATTCTTTCTTATCCTTTCCCGTCTTTTTAGAAGTGCCACATATTTTCTTTTTCGAATACCAAATGGCAGTGAAACTATATCATTATATTATTATATAGGTGCAGCTTTGGGATCAAGCGGGATAAAATTATGAGGGTGATGTTGCGGAATCTGCAGTCTGAACAAATTGTATGCTTTTGTTGTAAGCTTGAAGATCAACCTTAGATCAAAGCACATGGTCTTCTGATATATTCAGTTCCAGCACATGTATGTTATTGTTTTGCACTAACATTTTAACGTATGTAGGCGTTCATTGTTTTTCATTCTTGACTTTGTAACATCATGGTTCTCCATACTCGTTTGCAGTTTCTTTGCAATAATGATCTCAATCCTGACATTTAAAAATCCAAGCACATATCAGATAGTCATAAATAAATAGAAGACTTTAGTTGAGTATCAAGAAAGGGAACGAAACTCCGGTTTCCTCAATGCCCACCAGTACCGCACATTCTCTAAAAGCAGCGAGGGTAAAATAACCCCATATCACACTCCAGTTATGGACCACGTAGATTCTCAATCATACAAATCGAAGTACTTTGGAAAGAAACATAATATCATATAGGAAAGGAACAGTTGTGATGGTGCTTAATTAGCAGGGCAGTTTCTTGCTGCTAAGACAAACTTATGGTTGGTTTTCAGCCACCAAGCAGCTAACCCTAGAATGCCATTTGTGGCTCTTTCGAATACCCACGTTTTCCTATCCTAGCCGAAAGTGGTAGAAGATAGGATCAGAACCGAACATGCTAGAGACCAAAACCCACTTTACCAGAAACTGGCATGGCTAGTGTTACGGTTTCAACTGAATTTTATTTCCATTTAAAAACAACAAACGAAAAGACGAGCAACCCAAATCGTCCATGACACAAGATGCTTATCATGGTTGCTGGTGCAAGTGGCGTGACCTTTTTTGACAGAAAAGCACAGACATGTTATAAGGAATAAACAATCATGTAAGCTCTCCCCTCATCTCCCACTCCGAAAAGGGAAAGTTTACTGTACAATTATTTCTCAATTCCATTAAGGGAAATGTTTTCCTACATAGTTCCTAGTATCCACTTCTTGAAATCATTGGAAGCAAAAGATCCAATTACAATAAGCTGGATAAGATGGTGATATTCATGTGAAGGTGATTAATATTTGATGTGTTGATTTTACTGTTAACACCAACACACTTTAAGCTTATTTTTAATGGTAATACTTTATTCGGAAATCATAATTATTTATAAAACTGATTTGCTAAGATAATAATGATTGGTAATATATGCATAAACTGACTCAAAACTACTGAAAACATACAATCACGCGGGCACCTCGTATTAATAACCTTCCTTTCAGCCGTTGATATACCAATAACTTAATTTGATCGTGGGTTAACTACATGAGTTGCACTTTGTATCATTGCGTTATATGGTACGCGTGCATGATGATAGTGGAAAGAATCCATAATAAATGTTTAAACTCAGTTTTGATTTATCTCTTTTGTCGATTCTACTTAGCATTATACTACTCAAAATGGAATGTGAGAAGGCATTACGTCCCGCAAACCATGCATAGGTGTAATTGGTTAGCGCACTTGTCAATGATTCTTCGCATCATTTTAACCGCTTAAATTAATGTAAAGCATATATACTTTAGGTTGCTTTAGCGCCGTATAAGATCTTTGCGTGCCTTGTGTTCATGAGGCTCTGTTGGTCCACATTTGAATGATCCATTATAAACATTTCTTTCTCTATTTTTTTCTTTAACTTTTCCAAAGTTAAGGGACCAGCCATTATGGTTGGTTGTCTTATACATTTATTGCTTTCAGTCGATTAATTGACTGCAGATTTGAAACTTTAGGTGTTAAAATACAAAATAAGAAGAAGAAGAATATGAGCGTTGTAGGGGGTTTGTTTATTTATTACAGTTTTTATCGAAGAAGAAGCTCCTAGCCCTCTTATCACATTGAACTACTAAAATTCAGTTATAACACTACATTTTGGCACTAAATTTTGCAAGTTATACTAAGCATTAGCACTCCTTTGAACAAAATTTTGGCAATACATTTTGCAAGCATCGTCGACCCTTGGTTTTAGTCATAAGTATGAGGTTATCTTATATAAGAAGATTGTGAGACTTTAAAATTTTAACTTTATGATTATGATACTTTAATGGAATTTAATATAATGAAAGAATGTATAGTATTTAATTTATGAATTATACTATTTAGAAGGTGTATGATTCATTAATTATAGTGATATCACTTAATTGATAAAGAAGCATGCTTGTTTATTTTATTTTTACCATTGAATATTATTTAGTATTTTAATTATAGTTTTTAATAATTAATATTCTTTAAGAGGTAATGGAAAGATAAGAGAATTATGTACAACTTTTAAGGAGAAACTTAGATCTAGTTGGACCTCTTGAAGTCTATTTTGAAAAATGTAGACTAACAACTTTTGTTGACAATTTTAATTTTTAAAAAAAAACTTTTGTCGACAATTTTGGGTGTTTTAAGCGACATGTGATAAGGAGAGGAGAATAGCGGTAAGAAAGGATCATTAGAGGCAACAATTTCTAAGGAGAAAAGTAGTGATTATGGAGGACTTTTATGAGTCTAGCAAGTTTTTTTTTAAGTACTTAGATTATTATTTTAAAAATAAAGTTTAAAAAATTTTGTACAAAAATTGGAAATATATTTTAATTATGGTATTAATCTATTGATTATGTTTTTTCATTATTTTATTGCATATTATTTAATTATTTGCGTATCTTAATTTTCGATTTTAGTCAAAATTGTAAAAATACTCCATATTAGAATAATGGACGAATTAGGTTTTTGTTAAATGAAGTTTTAGGGATAATTGAATATGTTTATATATGTGAAATTAAGTGAATAATTATTTATAAGGTACAATCACAGTTGATTCTTCTGTGATTTTGGGCTCTTTTCATTTTATTCCTTTTATTTTAAAAACTATAATTTTCTTTCCTATATTATTGTAGCTAGTATGCAAGTCCTTCCTTTACTTTTTTTTATTAAGTTTTTGACTCATTCACTGTCATATTAAAACTTAGAAATTCTAATACTTTGTCATTTTGACTGAAAAATAGATGGAAAAGTGACAAAATATGACAAAGGAGTTATGTGACAGTTGAACAAATATCACAGAGTGATAAATAATAATTTTCCAAAAAAAAGAAATGAAGTAAGGCAAAAGGTCAAACAATAAGGGCTCTTGTATTAATTATAAAAAAATATATCAAGCATTAGTCAATTTTACACTTATAGCTTAAATTTTAAAAAGTGACAATTAAATACTTAATCTACCCCGACATTAGTGTTTTTATTAACGTTACCGACGTGGAAAGCCATGTAATACATAAATTTAAACACGATTGATAACAACTGGATTTAATTACATGTTGGAGTTAATTAAACTAATTAAGTGAATCCTTAATTTAAAAAGTTAAAAGAAAAGAATAAAAAATTCAGAGTTTTGCAAATTTTCTTACTCATTTTCTTCTAAGTAACATCTTTTCTTGGTTGTCTCACATTTAAATGCCATTTCTTATTTAATATCAAGTGTCCATCACGAATGTCATGAAATCCATGTCCTTATAGGAGTATGAAAGACATGCAAAGAAGAGAATTAGAGGGAGAGATTATAGTTAGTGAGTGAGAGACACATAGTTAATGTTCTTACACTTAACATGGTAAACACATAGATTTATGGAAGTGAAGAGGATGCTTGGTCTTGATGGGCACTGCTGCTTCAACTTCATTTTGCCATTTATGTCTCAGATTGATAAAGTTAGAGGTGGGGTGAGAAGGGAATAAAGTGAAGATTCTTAGTTGGGTTTTTGTTTAATCTAATTTGTTGATTGGATTTTAGTTAAAGGTGAGGTAGGTTAAACTTGAATTGAGGTTTATAGTTATGGAATGAGTGATAATGAAGATGCTATAATGGTGAAATTTGATAAGGATATCTATTCTTAATCTCCTTTATATGATACTTGATAAGGATCTCATCTGACAACTATCAATATCTGCTATAATCTTTGTTTGCTGTAATCTTTTATAACTATTTATACTTATCTCTATAGATTGTAACTATATATATACTGTACAGAGGTCTGCTGTAAATAACAATCTCTTTATATGGTTCTTATATGGTATCATAGCGTAGGTAAAGATCAATAGCTCTCCTGTTCTCTTTTTTTTTTCACCACGTCAACAACTCCACACAAAACAATTGTTTCTTCTAGTGCATCTCAACTCTCGATGTCCTCTTTACCAAATGTTGTTACCCAATTGCCTATCAAATTCAACTCCACGAATTATTTGTTGCGGCAAGCTCAATTTATGCCTTTACTTCACAGCTATGACTTGGCAAAACATGTCGATGGGACTACAATAGCTCTTTCACGTATCCTTGACAATGATCTGCCCAGTCCTGATTTTTTATCTTGGTTTCAACGGGACCAGCTTGTCCTTAGCTGGATTATTGCATCTATTTAAGAAAATTTCATTCCACAAGTTATTGGTGCTTCAACTGCACGACAAGCATGGCAAAAACTGTCTTCTGCTTATGCATCTGGTTCTAAAGCACAAATTAGAACTATTAAGTCCAATTTTTATAGGCTAAAAAAGGACAACACAGAGACTATTGCTACTTATACTCAAAGTGCCAAGGCAATGTACGACCAGCTAGTTGCATTACAAAGTCCTGTCTCTGAGGATGATCTTGTTCAGGTTATCACAAATGGCCTTGGCCCTATCTATCGTCCTTTTGTTCGGTCTCTTGAAAACAGACTTGATGTTGTTTCATTTGATGATCTATATGGACACCTCTTAAGTGAAGAGGCTTCACTTGCCGTTGATTCATCTATTTTTGATATTGCAACAACAACACTTCTTGCATTTAGTACTTCTAAAGGAGCACATACTGGCCATGGTGCTCGTGGTGACCGATTATCCTGTGGTGGCACTCGTAACAATTTCACTCCTTGCTCATCAACTGATTATAGCCATCTGACCTGTCATAATTGCAATGGTCTTGGTCACATTGCCCCTCAATGCCTTCACCAAAATTCCAACATAATACCAACAATTTACATCCTAAGCCTTCTACCAACCTAGCTACCTCTACATCCCAATCAAATACTTCCTAGATCTTGGACACAGGCGCCACTCATCACCTCACTCCTGATCTAGAAAATTTAACTATTCACAATCCTTACACTAGTGGTGATGGGATCAAGATTGGAAATAGTAAAACACTCCCAATCACTCATATTGGTAGCTCTCTTTGTCAAAATGACTCATTATGCAAAGGATTCAATCTTCATTTGGCTTTAAGCAGTTATCATTTAGCATTTCAAAGTTATCATTTTGGTTAGAATTACGATGTTATAATAGGTAAAAGAACAGGGATACCACCGTCACACCCTAGCTAGATCCCACCCATTTTGCTGTATTCTTAGATCTCAGTACCTAAGCCGGTGTATCAACAAATGGGTTCACATAATTTCTGCCCAGGATCGACTGATTTGTGGTCTTTGTTGCAACATTCAACTTTCTTCTCTCTTGACTCATTGCCTCCTTTAAGATCAACAACTTTCAGGGATTCTTCTTCATCTACTACTTAGGAGTCCATGTCCATTGATGCGTATATGGAGGATAGAAACACAAGTTCTCAAACTAAGTCTAAAGTGTAAAATTAATTGCAGCTATTATCAAACACGTTTAAATTTATTTATTACATCTCTTTTCGCGTCAACAAAGTTAACTGAAATAGTAACGAGCTAAATCTAAAAAATTGAAATTTTGAATATTTAATTGTCACAGTTTAAAGTTTGAGCTATAATTGCAAATTGAGTAAAGTTTGAGACTTTTTTGTAGTTTACCCATGTATTTAACCCTATTTATAGTTTTGAAATGCTTGTATTGAACGATTTGTAAGTGTTATGGAGATACTTTATAATTATTTGGATATTGTGTATAGTTCAATTTCTGGTATTAGAGTTTGTGGATTAGTGAGTGTTTCAGGGAGACACTTTATAGTTATTTGAATATTGTGTATAGATAAAGTTTTGGTATTAGAGTTTGTGCATTATGATGATTTAGTTGTGATATTTGATGTACCTTGCAAACTCTGTGAAGGCATTTTGTCGCGTTTGAGATCTGTGAGGAGTGGTGATAGGTCAAGACCTATCATTTAATGTTAGAATAGATGTATCATCTAGCGTTAGAGTGGAGTAAACATTATTGTGGTTATCAATTTGTATCGTCTCATATATATTCGAGCATATACAAAATGATGTGTTAGTTGGGATTGGTGACTATTGTGTTTGTTGTGTCATTTGAGATTGAGGATGTATGATATTAATTTCTTGACTTATATTTTGGAGAAAATTATAATGTGTAGGCATAATTATGACAATTGGATATAACATTAGTGTGGATTTGTTTATTGCTTTATTATGATTTTTTTCTTAGCTTGCACATATTATCTTATTTTATTTAATTTTCAAATAAAAATATATAAAAAAGCATGTAAATGAACGGGAGCTTTATCTAGTTGAATAATGTACCTCCACATATACAAATAAATTATTTGTTTATTTAATTAGATTTCAAAGATTTGCATATTAAATTTGTCAGCTATGATAAAGATATTCGCATTTGATCTTTTGAATATAAGAACTGTATTTTTAACCATTTGAAAAATTTTAAATTAATATTTTAACTTTTGTATGAGGATAAAATTTAAATAATTATTTAACAGGTATAGCCAAATTTTGTTATTGGATGGTAGTCCAATACAGTTTACTTATATAATAATATGTCTACTTATATATCTCCTTTGTATAGATTTGTGTATTGACCTATTTGATAACACGCCAAATTGAATCTTACCAGCATTTAATATTCATTCATGGAGATCATTAGACATCAATTAATGTTTGCAATTCTTGACTATTCCTGTAAACAAAAATCAAAGTATATAGAACTAATTTATTTGCAGGATGATATGATGTATTAAGCATGTGTATACTTAATGTTTAGAAGAAAAGTCCTGCGCGGTACTATTAATTAAAGATGGAAAAATAGGTATGATAAGAATATGCAACATCATCATTAATCTCGATAACTATTTAGATGCATAGCAATTGTGAGTCACAGTTATCTCAATCTGAGTTAAGGTTCTAAACACTAAATTGAGAGTGTACCAGGTACTGTACTGTACTGTAGTACTGCACATAAATCATCAGCAAATTTAAAACCTTGATCCCATACATTAGATTGATTATAGCCGTATCCTTCAACAATCTTCTATTTAGAACTTTAGTATTCAACAAAGCAAATAATGTCAACTAGCTAGTCCAGGTAATTATTATTCTGTCCTTCCAAAGGTTAAAAGAAATAAGACCAAATTGTGTCACAGGAATTGGGAAAGTATCAATATCTCTTCTGCAAACGAGTCTTGATAGTCACACACTCTACACCTGGAAACATGAAAAATCCAAATTATCTTCTGGTGAAAGCAATTAAATATAGAAGACAAGATTGATGAGGCAGAGCATGGGAAGAGATAGGATTAAGATCTGAAACTGATAGAGAGCCTGCGGATTGGAGGGTTTGAGATTTAGAATTACAAGACGCATTGGTAACAGTAACTGAATAAATGTGTGTGGTTAGGGTTGAAAGAGAGCCGACGAATGAGAGAAATCAAAAGCAAATGCGACTTTGGACTTTACTTTTTCTCTCCATCTCTATCTTCCTAATCTTGCCAATATAATATTTGCCAGTGAACAAGTGTAACATTAACATTTATTCCATACGTGAGGCAACTGCCCTCTTTCGCACCTATAAAAGCCCTACACATCTTCTTTTGAAGACACAACATAGCAGATACATTGAAAGAACTACTATACAGGTTCCATGCCTATGGAACAAGTTCATATGCTCTTATAACTAGTTAGAGGCTAGTAGCATAAAAGAGTTTCGTTTTCGACTGGTGCAAATTTCCCTAATGTCATCGCCAAAATTGCAAGAGTAAGGGAGGTGACAGAAGAGAGTGAGCACACATGGTACTTTCTTGCATGTTTGGTTCATGCTTGAAACTCTGCGTGCTCACTCTCTATCTGTCACCCCACAACTCTCTCTCTCGTACTTGATATATACTTATGTATGAGTTTTGTAGTCCAAATTTTATCAGTATGTTCTACAAGTAGAACAGGAGCATGATGTTAATTTTGTTTCAGTTATTACCACTGTTTGATGGTTTTGGCATCTTATACCCCAATCCTCGTCCACTAGTTCATTAGTTTCTCACTGTTTCAAAGATTTCTTGCATAAGTCGAGACAGTTCCCACCTTTGCATAAATTAAACTTTTTTACATCTGTCGCAAGAAAAAAACTTTTCTTCATTAAGATGGGCCTTTGATTTCCCTTTCCGAAGCTGTTTGGAGTTGTTCAATCGTAGCTTAGTTGCTTTTGGACATTTAAATCTGGGACTTCTCGTTGATCATTAATCAAATCTCTCCATTGTTGTCTCTGAATTCTCCTAATTCCTTCTCTGTTAGACGTAGGCTAATACAGAGAATTCTATCATTAAACAACTTGTTGCTCTATCTGTATGACCTGATTAAAGGACTAGAAGGTTATTTATTAACCATTAATTTCTAGTATCATTGATTCTAATGAAGGAATCATTTGCATGTAATATCAGAGCTAGCTTGGGTTCATTATTATGCGTATAAGCATGTGATGAAATGATTTTTGGACTCGACCCATTTGGAAAATTTTCCCTTTGGATGTCTTGGATGCAGTGGAGGAAACTATAAATATAATGCACTGGACTAATTCTAGGTAGTCAATTAAATATGGTGTTTTGTACTTTGACCGGCAATCATGGAGATGGGTGCAGGTCTTTCACCCTTCTGTATACAATCCTTGTTAACCATGGGCAAGGGACGAACGTTATTTTAAAAATCAGGTGTTTATAGGTCTTATAGCTACTAAAGTTCATCACTTTAACCGTGGCTGGAATCAAATTACTTTCGATTATGTTTTTATTTTTATCCTTTGTACTTGGCGCCTCAGCAGTAAGGAACTATCGTTATACTTTCCTTCCCCAGTACTTGTCTTGTTAATTGTGACTTTTTTAATTACTAGACCAAAATTTCTTTAGTCTCAGTTTTTCTTTATCCCGTCAATTTTGTTCACTACTTACTCAATCGGAGCTAACGATACCCTCTATCTATGTTGGAGTACAAATTTAGCCGGATGAAGAAATTTCTACAGAAGCTTTGTACTGATGCAATTGTGCTTGAATTACTAACCTTAATCCCCGGAAAGCTGGTCCAAGACCAGTCCTACATTTTATATACATGTGATTGAAAATGAATTCCAAGTTCTAACGATTCATCAACTATTATGGTGATTTATTTTTTCATCTGGTTAACTGAAGTGGTGGTTTTGTTTGCTTTGGGATGTTTTGAACAACGCAAGATGGATCATTTTGTTAGAAAATAATATGGTATTTTTCCACAAGAATAGATTTTTGAGATAAGTCAAAAGCAAATCACCATAATTGTACAATTGTTTAGTCTTTAAAACATTTAAACAAATAAGTTGGGAAAAACTCTGTAAATAATGTAGAAAATGGTATGTCCAGGGAGCTAACTTTTGTAGAGTCTACGTCTATTTATATTAATGATTAAATCTTCTACTAATTAATCGTCATTTAGGTACCTATAAGATTCAATATCTAATATTAATTATTAGTTGTTAAATTATATTTAATCTTAATGTTTCTCAAACTTTGCAATTATGTTCAATTTGATTAAGTTATCTTTTATTTATTTAACAATTATTTACATATGGCCTATTGATGTATTGTTTCTACTAATGTTTTTTCTATCACAAAATGTTACTCTTAACTTAAAGCAAGTGAACATATTGTTTAATAATAATATAGTGGAGAATAGAATATTAACCCAACAAAGAAGTGATAGGAATTGAGTAAACTCTTGTACTATTCCTTAAATAAATTAAAATAAGAGGATTCATCTTGATATGATAATTAAATCTAAAATTGTAATTAAGCCTAAACGTAGAAAGAATAAACAACTACTATTGTAATCGAGATGTCATCTAGATAAGCACTCACTATAGGATGATTGTTGTATTTATAATTCAATTTGTTAAGAATGTTTTATAATTTGCATGAAAAAAATTTCAAGCATATGAAATTGTTCTCACTTAAGGTATAACTACATATTTTTATGTTGATTAACCAATAATTTTATTCAATTGAAACATCCAAGAACATATTAAGATTCATGAAATTTACTAAAACATTTAATCCTAACTCTTAATATTGAAGCCCTAGTCCACTCTTATACATGTTCTCTCAAATCACCCATACATTAATTAGGATCTGATCTAATCACCAACATAATAAAGTTAGCATTAAGAAGAATAAAAAACATTTCTTAGAAATAAAAAAGTGCTTGATAAATCAAAATAAATCAATGTATAATAAAAGGAAAGTAATTAGGGTTCCTTCTTATCTAGGCAACAACTAGGGTTTCTTTAATTTTTTCTCTCTCTCTTTATTGGCATCTAATCCAAAGTTTAAAATGAAAGAATATGAAAAAGACTCAAAACATATAATTTTTGTGCTATTTAAATAAGCTTTCCCATCTATGTCACAACTCATGTATATCTCTAAAACTCAAAACACTAAAGTTATAGATATATTTCTTAGCTTTCCATTGCATCTTGAATAATCTCAATTGAAATTCAGGTGAGTACATTATGACTAATTTACAAAGCATAGTCATAGTTATCTTGCAAATCTTTCTGGAGAGGGAAATGAACTTTAATATGCCTATGTACAGGTTGTTTATTGTTCTATAATTTTTCTATGGGGTAACATAAGTTGAGATATAAAATTATATAAAACCATCTTTTTAGATATTTTCTCTATCACACAATTTCTCTTGAGGCTATATATTTAGCTTTGTCTTCATTTCCAAGTGGTCTAAGAGAGTTGCAGCTTGGCATATGGTCTTGTATTTCAACCATTAATTGAGATTTCTTCTTTCCTTACATAACTCTTTAATTTTAAACAAGAACTTATCCAAAGTTGACATATTAAAAAATTACCTAAAACATAGCAAAATCAATTAAACTAATGTAATTTAAGTATGAAAATATATTTAAAAACTAAAGAAAACATATGCATTTCTAGGTATATCAAATACTCTTATGCTTAAGTTTTTGCTTATTCTTAAGCAAACCGATCCTAAAAACACTAGTCTATATAGGTTAGATTCTAGGAAAGTAAAAATTTATTCAAGGTGGTCAAATATCATCATTATTAGTTCCACCATCCCATTCATCATTCACCTAGATCTTTAGATAGTTACACCAACTTATAATTCAATTTTAATTTAACTAAATAATCTTTCAAATTCAATTTAATTCAAAGAACTTCACCTCATATATAAAAGTGAACATAAAAGAGGAAAACACTTTCAACTCATATATGTAATTTATTTTTAATTTTTTTCTTTCTTTTCTTCATATAATATAACAAGCATGACTGGCTTGGATGAAATATCTTCTTGACCTTTTTACATGAGAATTAAGTAGTTTGTCATAAATATCTGTGATTGCTTAATCAAATCACAAGTTCAATTAGCTACTAACACAACTTATAACTTTGACCTATTACTTAAATAAAAAATATTGGAGTACAATTTATTAATGTTCATTTTTATTCAATTTCTTACATAATTCACAATCAATATGGATTAATTATCCACTCAGTAACCCAACCTCAAAACTCAAATTGTGTCTAAATCATACAATAAGCTCCTTGTTCAATCTAAGCATCCTTTTAAAAACTATTCAATAAAGTTTTAACTAACCTAGTCATCAATGATCATATCTATTGACTTAATGCAATCAAATCACAAGAAAATGTCCCTTTTAATAGATAAACTAAATTACTTCAATCTTCTATAACTTTCACTTATCAAGTTAATGTATGTGGATTAAATGCAACAAATAAACTAAGGCTTATAGTAATTATTCCCTTGTAATTAATGTATACATTATGCTCAGTTTAAGCATATATAGAACATAAAATAAACAAGTGGAAGCATATAAAAGGTTGAAAGGTTGAAGAAAGTTGAATCATTAAGATTTTAAAAACTTCCCTATGCCTTGTCCTTAAATGTTACTTTTCTAAGGATTACATTCATGACATTAAGATAAGGTACCTACACTAGAAAATAAACAAATAATAAAAAGTCAAACACATAAAACAAAAAGGACACAATAAATAGAATAAAACAAACATAAAAAAATAAATTTAAATAGAAACATCTACTAATGAAGTACTTTAAGTTAGTGAACATAAAGTGCATAAAAGTAAAGTATTGAGTTGCCTCTAAATAAGCATTTCTTTAGAGTCTTTTAATTAGACTATAATTTTAATGAGGTAGCAAGAAGGATTTTAAACCCTCCTCCTTCAAAACTTTGTCAATTTCACATGAAGGTTTTTTTCCCCCTTAAAATTTGATATTGCTTCCATCTATACCTTCTTGTGACCCTTTATCTACTTGAATATATTTTGAAAAGGATCATAGGTATTAGTTTCTATCACGTCGGTACAATAGTATGAATTGTAATATGAGAAAGAATAGTTTATCTTATTTGATATATGAAATTTTTTCTCATTTTACTTATCTATTTGTTTCCTAATAACAACCCCCTCTCTCTTAACTTCCTCTTTCTTATCATTAGTCAACTCCTCTTCACTCCTCTAAGTGGTCACCCTCTTATAATCCCTAGAATCATACAATGTGTTATTAGGTAATGACCCTTAAGATCTATTAGTTATCAAGTTAGCTAACTGACTAATATATTTTTGAGGTTATGAATTAAAGCCTCTTGATTTTGAAATTGAGCTTCATATATAGATATATAGTTTTAGTAATTCTTGTAAGCTCATTTCTTCTTTTGCTGCGACTTATAGTACCAAGTGGAGGAGGTCTCTCTTAAATTATATGATTATCCTATGGGAGATTTAAATGATTTTTCCACTTTGTATTGTATGTATTATTATAGGGGTGTGCTTGAGGTTGCAAATAGCCTAGTAGTCAACTTGTTCAATTGTCCCAACCAAATTAATTCCAACTTGGCAATATTTATTACTATATTTGTTTCTACTACTTTCTTTAATTCCATTTAGGATATCTAAATTTCTTATTAAAGATTCCAGTTGAGCTACTAAAGTGATGGCGGCATCCATATTATGTAAACATAGTGGGTTGACTGCCTTCCTTATGTTGATTTCCACTAGTAATCATCCATTGCCATCTCCTCAGTTAGCTTTAGAGTAGCTTCTAGATTTTCATAATGCAAGGTTCTCAAAGCTTCTACACCATTTATCTACTTTTTAGCACTAGAGGTGCAATGGATTGGACCAGGCTTGGGCCTAAATTTTATGATGGGACTTGTGTCTAGTCCGGAGCCTATTCAAGCCTGAACTAAGCTTAATTAAATATATTTTTTAATTCTAAAAATTAAAAATAACATCATTTATTTAGTCTTTGTGCCTGAACTAAGCTTAATGTTGATCAAGTTTTACTTTTATGAAACCTTTAATAATTCTCAAGTTTAAGGGTCATAAAGCATAATAATTGAGGTGTCAATCCCTGAAGGAATGAGTGAACTAATTGAATCATAATGTTATCTAAGGTTATAACAAATGTGATAAAAATTAAAATAAAAAATAAAATAGAAAATTAAACAATCGATTAGGAATTGATTGAAACTGAAGTTATCACTACAAGAACGTCATAGAAGGCGGGAAAATGTCGCAGAATACCTTCGGCAACGTTTTTAAAAACGTCACAAAAAATATCGCAAAAGGTGGGGTAGGTAAAAGGTATCCGCGACGTTTTATAAAAAATGTTGCGAAAAACCCTAACAATCGATGCCGTTTCAAAAAACGTCACAAAAAGGTAGGATGTTTGGCGACGTTTTGTGAAAACGTCACAGATGGTTAGAGTTTTAACGACATTTTTAAAAAAGTCTCGAAAACAACCTAATCCGCGACGTTTAAAAAACGTCACATAATAGGTATAATCTGTGACGTTTATTTTCTGAACGTCACGAATTGTAAGACATATAATTGTTTTAATTTTGCCAAAAATAAATTTATTTTAATAAATTTTCAAAATTTATAATAAATTTTTTTCATTTATCCAAAAATAATTTATATTTAATAATGATTCAATATAAATTATAATTTTTTCTTTGTTTTCATTTATCCGAATATAGAAATAATTTAATAATTAATCAATTTTAATTATTCTTTTAAAATTTTTCATTATTCTG
>JANITX010000009.1:46036102-46050156 GCA_027564395.1 Erythroxylum ulei | reverse complement strand
TGAGTTTGAACATCAAGAGGATGGCTCAAAATATGTGTTTTTAACTCACTTTAGCTTTTATGCTTCCAAATTGTGCCTAAAACCAAACATTAACCAAAATGAGTTTCATAAACATTTCATAGCATAATCACTAAATGTTATGGAGTAAATATATAATCAACTAAGCACACATCATAGGGTATGCGTGTTAATCCAAATTGGGGACAATGGGGGTGCTATTGGGGTGCCATGGATTAGCTTTATGGACTTTTTTTGCTCTATCTTCTAAAAAGAATTTAAAGAGACATAAGTAATTTTCATAGAGCAACACTTCTCTTTACCCTTGTCCTTTCATTATCTTATATCCTAGTTGTGGATTATGGGGCTTAAGAAGAAACCCACTAAGGTTTAATACTAACTTTTAGATCCTTCTATTAAGGTTTCTAAAGGAATAGATACTATCATTTGACCATTTACTTTTGTAGGAGGACAATACTATAAAGTGATCTTAGAATTAACCCCTTGGAATTACTTCTAATTGAGCCTTAAGTTAAAGCGAGTTGAAGCAAGAGGAGGGTTAGTAAACAGAGTTCAAGGGAGAAGACAGTTAAGTCGAATAGAGGGAGAAGGTATGGGAACAAGGTTAATGGGAGAGCCAATATAGGAGTTGGCTCTAAAAGGAGCTAGAAGATTGAGCCTGGGGAGAGAAGGCAAGGGTGTGAAAGGTATTTCAATGTTGGTCTCTTGAATTGGACTTGACAATGAAAAAGTCATAAGTTTAAAGAGAATAGAGGTTAAAAGTTCTTAAAAATCATTCTGCAAGCAGTAAAAAGGAGAGAGTAGGAAATAAAAGTGATTGGAATGACAAAAAAACCCTTTTAGAATCATGAGCAAAAAGGAACGAAACAAAAAAAGAAAATTTTGTAAGCTTACAGATTAGTGCAAAGCAACAAGAGAGGAGAGTAAAAGAAGAGCAGATGAGGAAGGAGAATAAATGAGGTTAGATGTAATTCAAGAGAGCTGAGAAGGCAAGTCCAATAATATCCATATCAAAGACATGTGGCAACCTCTCATTCTGACCATCTCTCTCTAAGTATAACTGTTTTAAGTGTTGATTAATCTAGCTAATAATGCTTTTAGCCACTACTTTACTTGATCCCTTATTGTGTCACATGTCTCTAAGAATTTAATGATGTGTTATGATCCTTATAAAATAATGCATCAAGTTTTGCATTTTACCAAATCATTTGGATTATACCAAGCTTACCATCAAAATAGTGAATATTTATCACAAGTCTTAGAATGCTTAATTGTGTTCCCATAAAAGATGGTTTGGCCTACTTCATTATAGTTCTCCTTTTTTCTCCATCCTTTAAGGTTCCCTTTGATTTCAATGCAAGGTTCTTTCAAGTTTTGAATCTTTTTTAAGAAATATAGACTATCAACTTTTTTATCATATAACACAATCACTCTTAAAATAAGAGTAATGGGGAAAAAAAAGACAAAAGAAGATATAAAGAATATTTAAATAACAAAAAGAATCAATTAAAAATAAAATAAGAAAAAAATGATAAAGACTAGGAAAAGATCAATAGGTTCCTAAAGTTACTCCCTCAACAATGGCATTAAAAACTTTATGAGTGTGTAGTTGGTATATATTTTTTATGTTACCAAAGTTTGCCTTATTACAAATGTAACACCCACTAACTTGGTGTCTATCATTAGTAGGGAATACAATGGTAAGTAAGGTATCACTATAAGGTTCTCAATGCATATAAGTGGTGATTGGTTTAAATGGAGGAGCAATTGTTAGCTTACTTCTAACATTTGGGTTTTTCATAGTCATAGTCACATTCTCTACCACATTAACCATTAGATCTAATTTAATTTGTGTGGATCACTATGAAAATTTGAGATCAATTAGACTCTTCATCTTTTTTGTTAATGTTAATTATGTTTGTTGGATTGAATAGGATGATGATTGGTTAATTATTTCATATATATAGATACAAAGGAAAGCTAGTTATTATTTTTGTTTGGAATGATTCTATTTTATTTATGAGTTGAATTTTTATATATGGGAAATATCTTTTAGTGCTTTTAATGTTGGTTTAATTAAATATAGCAATTATACCATATATTAATTTCATTGTGGACTAATTGAAAGAAGCTGCATATGAATGGACCATGAATTCGAGAAGAGGTAGTTGTAACTTGACCAAAAACATTCATTACCTTGGGAAGTTTCTTTGATTCAAATTATAAAATATTTTTAATAAATTGAATCATGAATACAAAGACCATACTAGCCTAAATACACAATTCAAAAATGTAAACACCTTTGTATTATAATAAGTACAACAACATAACTATTTGGAAAAAATATTTAAATAATTAAAGAAATTTCATTAAAAAAAGAAAAGTACAGCAAAAAGGAGAAAAAAAAGAAAAACTAGTATTGAAATTTGAAAATTATTTAAAACATAAAATCCATTTTATAAGGAGAAAATTAATTATATTCACTCAAAATGAGGTTTCATACCAATAAAAGTTTATCACACAACTACTTCAAAAGAGTTATCAAATAATTTTTATCATAGCACAAATAGGCTAACCCTAACTTATCATAATATATTAAAATAAAAGATATATTGAAAAAAAAATTATTCTCATATTCTCTATCTATTTAAATTTTAATTTGTCACCGTGTATCCCTTTCTCATACTAATTTTCATTTTTATATAGATCTACTAATCACGTTTGAGATATATAGTTTTACAAATCTTTATTTTTATTTTACATATTTAACCTTTTTATTTTACAAATCTATATCTTTTAATAAGATGACATGTTTTAGTAAGAGAAGCTCTTCCCTCTCTCTATAATGCTTGCTTTCTTCTACTACAATTTGGTCTTTCACCTCTATAACTCCTCCTTAGTTTCTCTCCACCATGTTTATTTAAATCTTCTTTGGTTCCCCCACCTCTCCACTTTTGAGTTTTCCCTCTCTTTATTCATATGTAGGAGCTTGCCTTGATGGTTTTAGCAATACCTTCAATCCATTTCAACAATTGCTAGTTACAATGTTATCCTCCTTACTTTCCTTGTTCAATTATCTCCCTGCTTAGCTATCCCCTCACCTGTTTCTATACCACTTCCCTAGCTTTTGGCATTTCTTATTCGTTTCCTACTAACTAGTTTCACACCTTACCTGATTAACAATTGTTTTCTTATTTTTCCAATGTTCTTTGCTCTTTCTTGAAATAGATGGACCTCTGACTTTCAAACATACATTTTAATCCACTTTCAGAAGGATTGCAAAACCTATCTTATAGTTAAGAGGTGACAAAGATCTCTCAAGAGTCTTAGGAAATTGATCAAGGAAAAGACTCTTTAATTGAACCTGACTCTGTAATCTGTGTATGTGTAGAAGGTGCATACAAGAACCTTAATAATACAAGAACATAGATTCAGTTCATTGGAGATGCTTCTCCAATAAAATAAACTAAGCTACTTCCCGCCCTCTAGAATTGAAGGATAAAACATTATAACTCCTAAAGAAATCCTGAAGCAACGAGAGGACAAATTGAATGCTTCTTTATTTGGTTTTTTGTAAGTAGAAGACCTACATATCTTGTGAAGCAAGCTTAGGTTCTTGCTAATTGGAAAGATTTTGGTTTAACAGAAGTACTAATCAATGATCAAGGACTCTTCATATTCAAGTTGCCCTTTACACTTGATCGATAAACTAATCTTCTGTTATTCTCTTCCAAAAAAAAAAAAAAAAAGATAAACTAATCTTCTTACAGAAGTGGTCCCCTAGTATGCAATTATATTAATTGAAAATGAAGTAATTACCATTCTGGATCAATATTCATAATATTCCACTCGAATATTAGTGTACAATTGGATGAGGTTACCTTGCTATTTATATAAGAATACCTATATATATATGGATGAAATTACTAATGTAATACAAAGAAATAAATATGCAAGGATTTGTTTGCAAACTGATATAAGCCAAAGCCTTCTTAAAATGATACCTATAATAAGATTGAATCAGCATAAGGAGATAAAGGTCTTCGTATTTGCGTCCTTACTATTTGTATCCTTACATTAGAAAACTACCCTAAAACAACAAGAAAGGGAGTGGAGTCAAAACATTTTGTAAGGATGATTATTATGAGTTAATGGTACTGGAGAACCGAAACAGGAGACAAAATGATAAGGGAAATAAGGATTTTGAAATTATTAAACTCCTAAATGAGATGAATAGAAGGGATGAAAGAGGGAAAGGAAAGGAAATCTTTAAGGAAACTTACCATAAGGAATATGCACTGTCTGGAAAAAAAAAACACCAACAAGCAATCAAACTAGATATAGTTAAATGTAAGCAAGTCCTTGGACAGTAACTTATTTAGGCATAAAGGAGATGATAAAAGGGATGTAACAGAAATCTCAGGTGAACTTAACCCCACTAATGGAAAAGATAAACTTGTTGATAGCTTAAAGGTTTTCGCTCCACAACTAAAAAGGAAGTCTGACAGGAAATCTAAGGCTAAGGGAATCAAAAATCTCCATAACTTCTCTAATCTTAGTCTTAGCTTAGAATTAAGGTTATTAACAGCCCTAAAAATTAACATGTACTTTCTGATTATTTGCACTTAGTAAAGCCAATTTTGATTGCCCTTTTGGAAACTAAAGGAAAATTAATGTAAAAAGTTCAGGTTCATCAGGAGTAATTAGAAAATCATCACAAATCAGTAAAAGGAACATAGGTGATATATTATATTGGCACGAGAGTTGTTAAAAGGCTACCAAAGGAATGACTCCATTAAAAGCTATTCCATGAAAATTGACTTTCACAGGGCCTTTGATTCAATTTATTAGGAATTCATCTTACACTATGTAAAGGCATTTGGTTTTCCATAAAAATTCATCACCTAGATTAAGAAAGGCATCATAACTACATCTTAGATGCTCAAGGGAGGGAGAGGACTTAAGACAGCGAGACTCATTATCACCTTATTGATTCTTAATTTGTATAGAGATGTTGACCAGGCTCACTAATTACAACATCAAGAAGGATCCTTCTTTCAGATTTCACAACAAATGTATAAGCTAAGGGCTTTTAATCTCCCATTTACAGATGATTTACTTATGTTTTGTAGGGAATATGCTAGCTCAATCAAGGATTTAATGAACTCACTTCATTCATTTGGAAAGCTGATGATCTCAACATCAACAACAATAATTGATCCAGTTTCAACTGGAGAGATTAATAAGCTCAACAGCTCTCCACTATCTCTGGTATGAAGACAATAAGTCTCCAAATTACATATCTAGGAATTTCTACTTTAACCAAAAGTGAAATATATGGAAACTTTCAAGCTTTGCTTATTATGTTCCACAAGACAATCATTCAGTGGAATAACAAAAGTTTAACTTATACAGGTAGGCTATAACTTACCAAATCTATCTTAAATAATCTACATGTATATTAGATCTTGTAGGTAGTATTGTCAACGAACCTTCTGAAGGCATTAGAGAGAATGACGTGAAACTTTCTATAAACTGGGGATGCAATCAAAAAATCTTTTACTGAAGTCAAATAAGTTGATATTGTATTGCAAATAAAAGGAGGGCTAAGTTTATGATCAATGCAATTCACCGACAAAATGCTACTTAACAAAAGGATTTAGAAGCTCCATATAGATAAGGAAACTCTTTAGGTGCAATGGGCTCGCTCACACTACCTAGAAAATCAATGTCTGAGAGATTAGGTAAAAGTATGACATTTTTTAGACCATGATGCAAATCTTCAAGCTAAGGAAAAAGATAAATTAGGAGATTAAGAATGGAGAGAACACATGACTTTGTTCAATAATTGGAGTGAAAAAGGTGCGTTGTACCTATTCCTTAAAGCCTATCATATGAGGCACATGTTAAACCCCAAAGCTAAGGTCAAGGAGCTTATAAGTGGCAATGAGTGACATATAAAGTTTAGAGGCCTCTCCGTTAGAAATAAACCAAGTCAACACTTAAAGAATAGTATAAGGTGTCAAGACATGCATGAAACCTATTCACCAACAACTCTTGCTACAACGTGTTTAGGAATCCAACATCCATGCAATGGAACAAGCTGGGATGATTCAAACACAATCCCCTCAAAACATCATCCATCATGTGGCTTGCCATCAGAAATAGGATAAGCACTCTAGACAGAGTCAAATATTCTCAACACAAATCCAACCTACAGTCTATGAATTGAAGAGCATAAATCTAGAGACCATCTCTGATAGGAACCAGAAAAGAAGGAAAATAGAAGTAACTGAATAATAGAACTTTATTGATAAATTTGAGAGCAAGAATCTTAAACTCCCAAGTCAATCTGTATGAAGAGGACTAAACTCCAAAAACAAAGGAATTAATTTTCTCAAAAACTACCCACTTGCTCTAACTATCAGATATTTATAATGCTAGACTCCTAATCACAATAAAAGATAGACTCTTAATCGTAATAAAAGATAAGACTCCTAATCGCAATACTCCTAATCGTAATAAAAGATAATACCTAATCGGTAAAATAACAAAATAGCTAAAATAATGGGATAACTACTAGATGTGTGTAATGGGATCAAACTATTGATTGACTAAATCTTGGCCCATGTGATCCTCATGTGTTGGAGGTGTCGTATCAATCTCCTTTGAAAATGTAACTACTCTTAAAAGTGTTATTTGCTAAGAATTTAAGCACTATGCAACCCCCATTGCAGTGAAGATGATCGGGAGAAAATAGTCTTATGGACTTCAAATAGGCAACTTCTTAAACAAGAGGATTACCTCTTTAAGATTACCTTGCGATCAGGTGTATATCCTGCTTAGAGAGATGAAAAAGAAAAATAAAGAACAAATGCCAAGCCCTACACAACTTCTATCAAAACTCATTAACAAAAGGCATGACATATAGATTATAGAATCAAGATAAACAAAAAAACACAATAATAATATAAACAAGTTTCAACAGAGTAAGTGTAAAATGAAGATATACGAAGTATGCTCTTAATCTCTTAATAGTTGTTATCACTTCGGTAGCTTATAGTAGCCTTTATCTTTTTAGAGCTCCATTCATTAATATAATTTCCATTAATTTTCAAAAAAAGTCACGTTTGAACCAATAAATGTAATATTATGATAGGACAGCCTCCAATAAAGATATAAAACGATTTGACATTTTGACATGCATTTTTTCGAAAGTCATCTTAAAGAGGCCTAAAAATTGAAAATTGCAACATAAACATGTTGAAACAATAAATCAATTCTTCATCCCACAAGGGACTAGAGACCGATTCTGACGATTGGACTGACTAAGAAAGAATTGATTTTAAATTATACTGAATCATGCCAACAATAACTTTATAAAGAAATAAAATTGAAAACATTATGAAATCATCACATGCAGAAGTATAAGATATTCAATGCCGTACTTGGGATATACTCATCACTACCACTGACAGGGAACCAAGAGCTGATACTCATTCCAACACTTCGAGCTGGATTGGACGATAGTCCCTCTGGCCACTTATCAACTAGTCTAAACCCAAATCGACTGGCTGCAGAAAGCATGGATTGTTCATCAACTCGGCGCACAACATGGCAGAGAATCAATGCAGCCTCTTCATCTTTTTTACCATTTTTGTTGGATGATATCAATTCGCTTGCAGTTGCAAACAAAGGCACAACAGCTTCAGGAATGTATGTTACATCTGTGCCTAATATGACATCAAAACCTTCCGAGTTAATTTCTCTGATGGAATCAATATGTTCTCTGTTTCCCCACTCTAGTCTCTTTGTAACTAGTCTATCTAAGAACGGTGGTCTAAGATTAGAAGCAACATTCTGGGTCAACATCTGTAGTGCTAATGTATCTCCATCAGTGGCTACTACAAGGTCAGCCAACCTAGTAGCAACCATAGAGCAGAGGCCCCCACAACCGCAACCCAACTCCAAGACCTTCTTCCCCTCAACAATAGTGGGATTTCTTGCTAGCACAGAAGACATCATACGAGCTGATTCCCAGAGCATCAAGCCTGTTGATTTAAATATGTGCTGGTACTCTTTTGACAGCACACTGATCTTGAAATTGTGGTGACCAAGTTTTATCTCGATAACCTTTTGGAGAAACAGAGAAAGATCAATTAAGTTGATTCTCAACAAGCAAACAAATAAGAAAGAAAAAGAAACCTAATAATTTATCCCCATTAGATAGAAAGTCCTGCACAACTTCAAAGGATCGTTTAGGAGCGTAATCACAGCTCTAAGAGATCAGCAGTTATGGGGGCTCCAAGAAAAAATAGGGACAGGTTAATGTCTACCTCATTGTTATTGCAAGGGAAAACGCCAAACATTTCAGCACCCAAACCCTCAGATATGTCAACTTCAGAATTATCAGAAAGTTCCTTTGAACAGTTCTTTTCTTTAGGCATTGTATATCCTAAACCGAGTAGGTCTTCATTTTTTGCTTCATTGATGATGGAAGACTTTGAAACTCGGAATACAGCCTGGATCCACCGCCTTAATACAGAAGAGACAATTACACCAAATAGTGTCAGAAAGATTCCAAGTAAACAGCAAAGTAAATAAAATTCAGAACCAAGATCCACAAGGAGAGTTCCTATTTGTTACTTACCTATTCATCACTAGTTCACGAGATCGATTCTCAACTTGTTTGCAACACAAACCAAGTTCTTCAACATCAAATCCATTATCGTTAAACAAACTTGTTAAGAAGACATTTGAGAAATAGAAAGCCCGCTGAAAGATCACAGACCAGAGAAAGTATGTTATTGACACATTAATGTTAAACTAGAATACAGATAATGATGGATGCTCACATTCAGAAACTTACAGTACCATCACCCCTGACATAGAAGTTTTCACTGATCATTTGATCCTTGCAAGTGAATCTTTCCTGCCGTAAATGAAGAAGTGGATGGTAAATACACAAGTAAGAAAAATGAAACAAAGATGATTGCAGGAAGAAATGAGGTACTAGCAAGTCAGTTGACAGAAACTCAAAAATTAGTAAAAGGACAAGCACAATATGGATTAATCCATGCGATTTTTGTTTCAAAATACAAACTTGAAATGTGTTAGGAAACATATTTTCAAAATACAAACTTGAAATGTGTTAGGAAACATATTTTTAGTGCCACTAATGCACAGATTAAAGAAACGAAACATGTTCATCATTGACCAATTCCACTGTCAATCAAAGATATCAGTAATTTAATGTTAAAACTTTTCACACTCATAGCCACATGAAGCAATTGGGTAAAGAAGATATCCGTAACTGCTTCAATATAATGTGTACACCTATATTTGTAGGCATAATATATTAAAACAAATGAGAATGAAAGAAGTGAAAGATTAAGTCCTTCATCGTGTCACTAAATGTAAAGGACATTTGCACCTGATAACACAAAATAATAAGCCACAAAGGACATTGCACCTGATAACACAAAATAATAAGCCACAAAGGAACTCATTGATCCTAAAAAAGAATAAATGAAAAAAGCATTGGCATGTAACAATCAAAGGAAATGAATTCCAAGTGCACTGAAAAATGATTAACCTGTGCAAGGTCACCTGTCGCATAGTCTCGGAATAACACCTGACCATCTGGCTGGGAAAGTGAAGAAAATAATGACATTGTTTAAATCCATCTGAGCAGTAAGATGTAACTTATGAAATGATTTGAACTTACAAACTTTTAGAATGTTTACCTTGAGAACTTTCTTTATATTTCGAAGCACTACAGGCATCTTTTCAGGGGAAACTGCAGATAATACAAATATCTGCTTAAAAAGTCAGATGGTCAAGTAAAGGTTGGAAATTGATAATTAAGCTTAAGGTTGTAATAAAACCGGAAAAGAACACATATGAAACAGCACTTATCAACCATCATACTTGAAAACATAATTTTCTCTAATTATATAACCCTTGTGAAACGAAAAAAAAAAAAAGAACTTGGATCTGAATACCATTGTCACAATATCAACTGAAGATGGAGAAATTTCCTTGCTCAAGTCATCAATAGTCAGATCACATACAAATGCACTAACATGAGCATTTGAGTAGTCTTTATGCGTCTGCAGCAATCCAACATGAAACATAAAGTGGAAATGTAAGCGAAAGTCAAAACATATAGTAAAATTTTAAAAAACAGGGTATGTGCCAAAAAAACCATATAAGCATCCAGATGATGGCTTTGTTTTCAATTGTAACTCGTGAAATTTCTGGATGGTTTCAATTTCATCAGCAGAACTAAAGCTTTCCCATGTTCTTTATAGCTCAAATTATCAAGTCTTTTCTCTGAGAACATTCAATAACATCCAATTGTGACAAGTAAGAAGGAATAAACTAAGAATCGAACCTTAACCAAGTCAACAGCACGTGGTGAGAAATCACAGGCATAAACAAAAATACCCGGATATGTTGCAATTAGAGGAAAGATCGTGTTTCCAGCTCCACAGCCGACCTGGGATTCAGTACCACTCATCAACATGAATGAAACTAGAAAAGAATCAGACCCCAAAAAAGGAACTAAAATATTTACCTCGAGAATGACTTTTTCACCTCCTGCTCCCTGAAATTTCAAACCGCTAATAGAGTTACTAACTATTAAGAGCAGTTTTTTTCTTTGTTTTTTCCAATTAACTTACCGTGAAATATTGGCCCCATTCCTTGTCCAAGTAATGGCGATCTTTGAAAAACTAGGCAGTTGAAAAAGAAAAAAATTAGAAAAATACAAAATCAAAAACAGTGGGGATTAGTTACAATCACTAACAATGAAAGCAAAGAAGATAACGTTCTCAACTCTGTCTTTATGTCGCTTGTAAAAAACGTCCCAGTACTTCTTAGCTTCTCTTTCATACTTTTCTGGAACAGAAAATATAAGAGTTAGAGGGATCTGATACTCTGTATTGTGTTTGCATGTAGTAGAGAGAGAGACGGAGAGAAAGGGCTTAATGTGTACCTTTCCAAAAGGGAGTGACTCGTGAGGTAGAAGTTGAATATATTTGCAACTTCTGAGACGCCTGTTGTCCCTCAACTGCATCTGAAGCCATTTCCACAACCTAACAATGGTTACGCAAGGATAAAGAAACAATTAAAAAGAAAACCTAATACCCAATTCAAACCACACTTCAATTAGTTTCTAAACATTTCTAACAAAAACAAGTGATGAGGAATTACCGCGTCTCGCAACAGTCGAGCAGAGGTTATAACTATAACGTACGTATGATGAGGTGCTAGCTATCTTCGTTCTCGTGAGCCGGATTATTCGGCGCATTTGCATTTGTAATTACAACTTTTGGGCTGACTCTTTACGTATAAACCCTAATTTCCGTCCCTTTTCTCTTCCCCTCATTTTTATTATCATTATTTTTAAATTAAATTGGATTATATCAAATTTAAATAAATGGGAACACAATAGACTAGCATATGGGGATTACCCAATATCAAACCCGAATACTCGAAGGCAGATCTGGCTAAAGACAGATGTCCTAAAACTAGAAACCAATTACATGATACCTGTTCATCCTTTGTATGAAAGTCCTATCTCAATTGCTAAAAACACAATGTCTCCAACAATTCTAATTTCAAGCTTCATTTAAGATGCAGAAGAATTTCTTTTACTCACAAAACAGATGACCAGGTTCCATTCTTTAAAGCTTATCCAAAATGAGTTAAACAATTGAAGGAAACCCTCAAACTACCACTTCGATGTGAGGTCTGAATATGAATCTCAGTAAAAGCCATTTTATCCAATTTTCATGTGTTGAACTTCTACAGACTAGTATTTCCAACCTAACTGCAACAAGCAGGAAAAACTTTCCATTGCAATATCTAGGCTTGCCTATTACAACTAGAAGGTTAACATTCAATAAATGCCTCCTTTGGATTGAGAAGGTTCATAAGAGAATTAGGGAATGGGCAAATAATTTTCCATCTTTTGGAGGAAGAGTTTAGCTAATCAAATCTTCAATTTGCTCCATACATACTTACTAGAGCTCTTGTTTCCTTTCTAGAAAGTTAGTAAAATCCATTGAGAAATTGACGAGAGGCTTTCTTCAGGGAAAAATAGATGGGAGTTATGGTCATCCTAAATTCATATAGGTAGAAGTGTGTAAACCTGAATAAAAAGGAGGATTGGCAATCATATCTATTACGGCTAAAAAGACTTTGAAAAATGCTCCGCGGCAAAAATTTCCATTGGATGAAATGGTTGAAAGGGAATCCCTGTTTACAATACCAATATTCTCTTGGTTCCTAAATCGATTGCTAAAGAGGTGGCAAATGAAGTATGTTGGAAAATTAGTAATGGAAATCGCTTTCTTGTGGCATGACAACTAGGTAGGCTATAGTCCCTTTTCTCAATACACAAAAGCAGTAATAGCTCTCTTAGGAACAAACAAGGCAAAGGTTGCAACCCTAATAAACCAAAACCAATGGGTACAATTTCCAGAAGCAAGATTACAAAAAGAAGATTCATTCTAATGATCAGAAGGTATCCTAACATAGGGTAATCTGGAATAAGATCCTAAGACCCAATCCAGCATTCCAACTTTGGCTAACTGTCAAGGATAGACTTTCTACGATGGATAAAATGCACTTTATAAATATAAATGGAACTGTACCCTATGCAAGGAGGATAACAAATCGAGGGATCACTTATTTTTTTACTGTTCTTTCTCTAACTCCATCTGATCTAAAGTCAGAGAGCATTACCTATAGAATGAGAACTCTATCTTTATTTCAATGGAAATTAACTGTTAATTGTTTCACAAGCCTCCAATCCATTTTGGAAAAAGCATGTGTTGGTCCTAGCCGCAACTACTGAAGAATTATGGAAGGAGAGGAATCTTAGAAGGTCCCAAACAAGGAATATTCTAAGCAGACAATTATGCAATTCATACTACAGAGAAAAAATGAATAGTTAATATGTTGGGAACTAATGCAAAGTAGCTGAGAAGTATGGTAGAATTGCGAGGATACCTTAAAGGTAGCAGATTTTATAACATGTTAAACATTAATAATGATGGAGTGAACTTTAGATAGTTATAAGAGCTGATCGAAATCAAATCAAGACTTTGACAGAAGAACAACTAGTCAAAGACAAAGAATATGATCACTGTTACCTGATGGCAATGCAGTAGCCAAGGAACTTTGGAGGAAATTGGGAATTTTCCACCCCCTAATTTGGTAAAGTTTGGAGACTTCAACTGATGAAAACCAAGCTAGCCTAAGCAAAGCTCTAAAAGAGCCATTGAGCATTCAAGGAGGCCCAATTACAAAAGCTAGAGCCAAGAAGATAAAGAAAGCTATAAATGGGCTAATTGAAAAGATATGCACTAAACAAGCTATAATTAACTTGGAAATTATTTAAGGCCCAATGAATCTAATCCAAACTGAGTTAAAAAGCCCAAAAAGTGTCTAAGTTATTCTAATATGTTCCAAGCATTCCAAGATTCGTGGGAGACGTTCAAGAATGTGTGCAAGCGGTCCCAACAAATTAGGAATGATTTCTTACCTTAAATAGCTTGATTAAATAATGATTCTAGTCAAATCATTCAATTAGGGAGATTTCTCACCTTAATTAGATCTTACCATAATTAGCTCAATTAAATAATTATGATCAAAATTTTCAATTAGGATGATTTCTTACCTTAATTAGCTCCTACTTTAATGCCTATTTAAAGGCAAACATTGTTTTTGTAGCACCCCGCTCCCGCTACGACCTGCACCCGATATCGTGGGTGATATCCGAGTTCGAGCCCGCGGAAACGGCGTGCTAGATCAGTTATTCAGTAAGGTCGGTACGAATGTCGCTTAGTTTTGAGACCCGACCGATACCGGTCGGCATATGCACAAATCACAGTCACTCAAACACAGTCGGTCGGCAATTGTTCATTCGAAACAGTACATGCCGAGGCGGAAACAGTACATGCCGAGGCGGAAAATCATTACCGATCGGCAAAAAGCTTAGTCAGTACCTTACCGATCGGGCTACA
>JANITX010000009.1:45951605-45969078 GCA_027564395.1 Erythroxylum ulei | reverse complement strand
TGCATATATGAAAGGAATACCTCATAATATATTATTAACAAATCATAATGTTAATACATGAATCACAAATGTTCATTAGCCTAGGGCACACTACTAACATTAGGATGATTGTTTATAGATAAAGGAAAGGTGATAATGGAGTTGAATGTGTGCTGAAATATTGAAGAATGCATAGACATGTGATGTTCTATTTATGGGGTTATGATCAACAATCTTGTATGATGTGTTTTTGTGGTGTATGTTTTGAATTGGAATGGAGGTGACAATGAAGATGAATTGAAGTAGCAATGATAAGATATGCAAGAGATGTGTTTAATAATAAACTTGGAAGGGGAAGGAGTAAGGATTTAGTAAACTAAAAAATGATGGTGATATGTCTTGTTATATATTTATGATTGGTAAATCAAATGAGTAGATTTTTATGGATTTTAATGAAACTAATATGGTAGTTGAAGTAGCATGTAATGAAGTTGCATAAATGAATGTGAATACTGGAGAATTTGGTGTAAAATGATGTTAGTATATGTGTAAAAATAGTGGGAAATGATGCTAAGTGAGATATGCTTCTCATACATCCATTAGGTGAACTTCAAGTCCGCTAGACGGACATTCTCGGGAATTTTGACTTCTCAGCACTGTTCATGTCTATTTGTAGGGATGTATGTCCGTTAGGCGGACATTCTTGGGAAACTTACTTAAATGTGTGATTTTGACCATTTAGACAGCCAAGTTGTGATGTGTGTAAATGTGTGTTGCATGATACAAAAGAGCAATTAGAGCGAAAACATCCAGACATTGTCGAGTCTTTGAGGAAAGAGCTATCTGGAGCAAACTATGAGTAACCTAGATGGTCTCACTATAATTATTTGTTTGTTTAAATTATGCATTGAATTATTATGTGATGTGTATGTATTGATTTCGAACATTGAATTTTCGAGGCGTTTGACGCATGAATAACATTGAAAGTGCTCATTGAATGTGAATTTGACTGAATATGTGATTTCTTAACTTAAATGTTAAATGTCAGACTATGGTCCGATGACAAATGTGAACGAGACTGTGAATGTGATTGATTGAATATGTGTGCTGCTTTGCATTATATGAATGCATGAAAGATAAAGGCAGTTGTGACCAGAGTCACTAGTAAAAAGAACTTAAAGCTTAGAACATGCTAAGAGCCTTTAGCTCAATATGTAAAATGAGCCCTGTATCCCTAATGGATAAGGGACAGTATTAATGAGCCTTGTATCCATAACGGATACGGGACAGTGAAAAAGACACTCGGTCACAGCAACGAAATAAACGAACATGAGTCTTATGAGCATTGCATATACACTTGATGTATGTACAAATTGAATGATCGTAATGTATTATTGAATTACGAATGAGAAATGTGAAAATTGTGAACAAGGTGATTTATGATGCTATATGATGATACTTGAAATGATATGAACTATGTGATTGCAATGATTGTTGTGTTATGTGATATTAGTGAACCATCGAGGATGGTTAACTCACGGAATTCATAAAACTCACCAAAAATTGCACATTGACTTTTCAGGTTCGAGAAAGATGATATAGCTTCTAAGTCAATTTAGAAGAGAACTAGTACTAATTTTGGATAGAAGACATGGTTCAAAGGTCGGTCAGTTGAGAATAAGGGATTTAGATAAATTTTTGTATAATTCCTCACGTACGTAACATGTTTTGTATACAGAAATATAAATTCTGATTAGTTGTTGATAATGTACATATATGGATGTTGTTGTAAAGCCACAATATACATATTGTTTAAGAAATGAAATGAGGAATTTGGGTTTTAGCCATGGTGATTCTTATGTTTTAATTTATGATGCCATGAGTAAGTGAAAGTGATGTAGTTGGTGCACCGCTTCCATCGGGCATGTGCTTAAATGTCAGAAGGACGTACAAGCACAAATTTCTGATTGGAGTGGGATGCCATATCATGAGTTAATGCTCACAACCATTCCAAATTAATATGTCCTAAGTGATTGTTAATCCTTTCCCAGTTATCTTTCTCTAACCAAAGTGCAGCATTCCACCATCCATCATCCAGCCATTACTCACAACACTTCTTTTATAATAAAATGTCAGGTTATTGTTAAATGGACAAGTGGTGGCCATGCAAATCCATGCATAACTATGAGTGATTGTTCACAGCTATGCATTTTATTTCCAGCTTTGGTCGTGAGCAACATAACTTGGTTCTTCTTCTTTGTGTTTTCATTTTCTTGTCTTCTTCTTATTTTTTAATCCTCTTCTTCTTACTCCATGAAGACAAAGGATTATGAATCTTTAGAAAACGGCTCAAAGGTAGTGCTTTCAACTCATTTTAGCTATTTTTTTTTCGAATTGTACCTAAAACCACATACAAACTAAAGTGACTATCTTAAGCAACTTTATATCATTAATCACTAAGGGTAATGGGGTAAATGTATAATCAATTAAGCACATATCAGGCATTTAACCACTTATCTTTATGATCCTATATAGCTTTCTGGCTTTCCCGTATCAGTCAACAACATATGTGGAGCGTATCTCTATAAAGGATGATACTGTCTAGTAGATCTTCTCAATTGAGGCTCAACTGGTGGTGCTGGTTCTGGTGGAACTAGTTTAACAGGCATATCAGTATTGGTATATAGTGCAGGCTTATTTTCGTTATTCTCACCATCATCAATTATATCTCCTTCATTATTAGCAACCCTAACAGGAAGCACTAGCTCAGCAACAGTATCATTTCTAGCTAATGGCATTAGTTTAAGTTTTTTTTCAATATCTTCGTTTGTTTAGTCTTTAAACACAATAACATCTCAGATTTAACAAGCTATTTATTAACCATATCCTAAAACCTATAACCAAACTCCTTTTTACCATAGCCTAAGAAGATAACCTGCTCATATTTCACATCAAGCTTAAATATTTGATCTCTTAGGATTTGAATGAATTCCCTTTAGCTAAACACTCTTAAGTGTTCAAATGAGACATCTTTTCCTCTCCAAACTCTCTTAGGAATATCACCATTAAGAGGGACTAGAGGAGAGAGTTAACTGAGTCCACTGCAATTCTCATTGCTTCATCCCAAAAAGCTTTAGACAATTTTGCATGAAAGAGCATACACCTGTTTTTGTTGATTGCAAACCAAACTACTCATTTTACGCTTAAAACTGCAAGTATACGGGTCGTAACTTTTACTAAAAAGGGGATATAGATCCCACAAGGATTATGCTTAGGTAGCACTTAATTCAGGTTGTTCTTTGTTTAAGAAACCGATTCGATCAAATTTAAATAGATAAGTAAAATAAATACAAACTAAAGGTAAAAGGAAACAAAGCAACCGAAACCAAAATCGTAAACTAAAACTTGGAGAAAATTAAGATTAATAATTAAGACTTATCATTATCCCTATCTGCTCCCCTCTAGTTAATTGATTCAATTTATGCTTGGTTTAAGATTTCCTAAAATTTATGCTACCCTCTCTCAAGGTGCAACTAAATGTCACTAGTTAAATAAATTAGGATTAACTTTGGGATCTCTCGATGTGTTGTAATATCGCTTTATCCCATGTTAAGGGTTAGAACCCTAGAATAGTGTACATGAGAGATTATTGAGAAGTTAGAAAGTGCATTTCATGCTTATGCATAATATAACATACACACACATGTGAATATTAATTATTGCACACTTTAAAATGATTGTGCATGCATTCATTGACATTTTCCAGGTATAATTTATTTATAAATGTGATTATGATGTGGTTAGTGAATATTTTGTCATGAAAATTGATTTGGAGATTACAATTATTGATTTAAAATTTTTAGTGGAATTTGGAATATTTTCTGAAATTATGAGTATTTTTGAACTAGAAAAAATGTCAAATGGCAAGACAATTAATTTATGGTAGTAAAAATAATTGTCAAATGGCAGTTGAGATAATTGGCAAATGGTGTTAGGATTTGTTGAGAATATGATATTGAAAATTAGGTAATAATTGGAGTAGAAATTGGAGACAAATAGACTAATTATTAAAGGGAACCATAAGGTGGTGACATTTGGCAAGTGACACTAGGCCACACCCTCTCCCACGACTCTTTTATCATTGAAAGGCCATTTTAATTGTTTTGTTTCTTACTTTCTTCTTCTCTTCATCATCTTCTTCAAGCTTCTTTACTTCCACGACACTTACCCACCTCCATCAACATTAAACCTTGTCCTTATTTTTTGTCATCTTCTTCATTTGTCAAAAACAAAAACCTAATCTACCCACCTTTATGTTGATGTTCGTGTGAGCCATGGAAAGCAAGGATTCAAGTGATTTTAAAGAGTTTGGAGTTTTACCAAGTATCATATGGTTCTTCATAATTTGTTAAATGAAACATGTATACTGATAGTTAGAGGTTAAATGACCATAAAATGGTGTTTTATATATGTTGGAACATGGGTAAAGAAATGAACACATTAGTGTCTTGTTTTTGTATTATGATGATTAATATTTCATTAGTTGTTGTAGAGATGAGTTTGAAATAAAAGGATCATTGAAATTGGTGTAGGAAAAAGGTGGAGCAAAATTTGATAGGTAGAAGGATGTTTCATGTTCTATTTTTGGTGTTATGATTAAACAAAGAATATGACTGGTTTGTGATTAAAAATGAGCTGAAATGGAAGTGGTAATGAAGAGGAAATAATGAGGACATAAGCTAGAAATGATAGACTAAGCAAAACAGAGGAACTAGGATGAAAATGGTGATGAAGTGTGTTGGAATATGTTAGATGGATTGTTTTCACTAAATATGCATATGTATTTTAGCCATATCTTGATCTGTACATATCCAAATGGGATGGTTTTAAGTTTAGATTGACTTTGATAAATATGGCTACATTGTTCATAAAGGAATCGAATTTGAATTATGTCTTTAAGGGTTTCAAATTTTGACTTGAAGTTGAGTACAGTGTGTTATTGCGGTTTGAGAACATTCTTAAGTGTTTTAGGTATAACTTGTAGAATACAGAACCAAAATGCATGAAATTGGTGTCATTAGAAACTTAAGACATATGGCAACATTTTTCTAGAAGAATGTATTTCTTAATTACTTCTTTTTCCATATCAAAATGGCCATGAAAAATTGACCCAAAAATTTATTTTGAGAATAGCCATCAGGAAGTGCACGATCGTGCACAAGCATGATCATGACAGAGAGGAAACCTCAGAGAAGTTGCACGATTGTGCTTATAGAACCTTAGAGGAGTTGCACGATCATGTACAAGCATGATCGTGACAGAGAGGAGATATCAGGTAGTGCACGATCGTGATAGAAGGGAGACGTCAGGTACTGCATGATCGTGCACAAGCACGATCGTGATAGAGAGGATTCAACAAGTAATGCATGATCGTCCATAAGCGCAATCGTGACAGTGAGAGTGCAATGTTTTTTGACAAATTTCACACCCTTCACTCTTTTGACCATAACTTCTTCTCCGGGCCTCCGATTGACTTAAAATTTGAATCACAAACTCCTCACACATTGTCCTTCCTCACTACCAAATTTCATGGTCATCTAAATTCATTAGGAAAGGATTGGTAAATGATTGATTGATGATTTTATAAGAATTAAGTGTATTGAGCCATGAACGTTAGTGTATGATTGAGTGATGAACTTGGAATAAGTTTGTATTATTGAGGTATAAACCTAAGTTCAAATTAGATATATATGAGTTTTGAAGAATGAATGATTATGAGATGAAAAATAAAGGAAATATACCTAGGATTGTCATTGAGCATGCATTTTACATAATCCATATACACATTTGTGCATAAATTAATACTTATATAATTGTGCAAAGTTGTGATGAGTGTAAATGTGTATTGCATGATATAGAAGAGCAATTAGAGAAACAAAGTCCAAGACGTTGCCGAGACTTCGAGGCAATAGCTATCTGGAGCAAACTGTGAGTAACCTAGATGGTCTCACTTGATTAATTGTTTGTTTTAAATTTTTTATTGAATTATTATGTGAATGTGATTGTGTTGATTCTAGACATTGAATATCTGAGGCGTTTGATGCATGAATAATATATTGGAAGTGCTCATTGAATGTGAATTTGACGAAATAAGTGATTCTCAACATATATGTTGAATGCCAGACTAAGGTCCGATGACAAATGTGAATGAGATTGTGAGCGTGAATATGAATGTGTAACATTGAGAACTTTTGATTGATTGAATGCATGTGATGCATTTCATTACATAAATGTATGAACAGATATTGACAATTGTGATTGAAGTAGCCACCAAAAAAGAGCTTAAAGCTTATAATATGATTAAGAGCCAAAGGCTCACTATGTATAATAAGCCTTGTATCTCCAACAGATAAGAAACAGTTATTGATGAGCCCAGTATCTATAATGGATACGAGACAGTTATAGGCACTCGGTCACAACAATAACAACTGGAAGTGAGTCTCATGAGCATTGCATATATATTTAATATGTATGTTTTGAATGATTGAAATGTATTGTTGAATTATGTTGAATGAGAAATGTGAAAATTGTGAACAAATGAGTTTTGTGATGCTACGTGGTGATAAATGAAAACATGTGAATTATGTAATTGTATGTGCTGATGTGTTATATGATTTGAGTGAACCATCGAGGATGGTTAACTCACTGAGTTCGCAAAACTCACCAAAATTGCAATGTTGACGTTTCAGGTTCGAGAGAGGATACTAGTGACGCAGAAACTCTAGAAGAAGCATAGTTCACTTTTAGATAGAAGAAATGGATCAAAGGTCGATCAGCTGAGACTAAAGGATCTAGATAAAATTTTTGTATAATTCCTCATGTATGTAGCGTGTTTTGTATATAGAGATGTAAACTCTTATTAGTTTTTGATAATGTACATATATGGATGTTAATGTAAAGCTACAATGTACATATTCGGTTTTATGAAATAAAAATGAGGAATTAGGTTTTAAATATTGTGATAATTACGTTTTAATGATGATGCCATGATTAAGTTAGTAATGTGACCGCTCGAGCATGCCACCCTTATGGTGTACGTACTCGGACATCCTTCAAAACGTCGGGTATGTGTCTTGTAAGGGTGGGGTGCTAAATGTGCAAAGATTTTCCTAAACATTCAACTAGATATGAAGCTATCCTATAGGCAATGTATCAATCTATTGAAATCTCTTCCTAATAAATCGCTAACTTGTTATTTATAGGTCTATTAAATGTCAACTCTCGTTGTACATTTAATACAGATTACGAAGCTCACTCTCTCGATTTGTTGCAAGGTTTGAGCTCAATAAATAACACAAACATTTATATTATTGAATCAACAACCGAAGGTTAACAAATAGTTCAAACAATAAACCCTAAAAAATGTTTTATCCACTCATAATATCATTAACGTCCCTAATAGCCAAACAATCCATAATAAACATGCTAAAAGAGAACAAAACCGAGTCTAGAAAATCTGGATGACGGAATGCTCTTTGCTCAATTAGGAATAAAAACCTTGATTCTCCACCTATCTCTAGGCTCTCAATCTGCCTTTAGCTCTTAGAGGCTAGGTTCCACGACTCTCCTTCAACCCTAGGGATTTGTGACATTATATATCATGAAAAACTAAAAAAATAAGTGAAACCTGCGTGACGCCTCAGGCTAAGTGGGAAACATAAGGATAATTCCCACGATTGTGGGTTAATGTGACAAAAACTTTCTCCATAGGTTTCCCACGATCGTAGGTTCTTGTTCTTTAGTAGCTCCACTTCTCTTGGTCCTTAGCTCAACCACAAAGGTGTCCACCATCCATTCCTACACCAAAATGATCAATTCTTACCCTAAACCAATATTAAAAACAAAAGAACAACCATGAAGATCAAACTAAACAAAAACACACAAAACAAGTCCTAAAACACAATAATACTAAAATATTATACAAGAAACACATGCCAAATACTAAAAAAAACACACTAATGCACAACTATCATTTAGTAATTGTTATGTTCATTCTTTCTATAACCCCATTATATTTTGAAGTCATAGGCACCGTCTTCTCAAGCTTGATGTTGTGGTTCTTGCAATACTGTTCAAATGGCCTTATATTCACCAACATTATTTGCTTCGACATACTTCAATTTTTTTTTCTTGTTTCTCTTTTAACACTTGCATGAAAGTGTTTGAAGACATAAAATAACTGGCTTTTAAACTTCAAAGCAAGCACCCAAACTTTTCTAGAATGGTCATCAATAAATGTCACAAAATATAAAGATCCACCAATAGTTCTAGATTCCATGGTGCAAACACAAGTATAACTAAACCAGAAACATATGTCCTCCTATGTGGAGGAGATCTATGAAAAGAAATTTTGTGTTGCTTACCAACCAGACAATGAGTGCAAGGTTTTAATAGATTACCTTTAATAGGAAGAAGCTTATGCTTTGTAAGAGTGTCAAGTCCCTTCTCACTTAAGTGACTAAGGTGTATATGGCATAATTCTGTGCTACGATCGCTAAATACATTCACCTCCACTACTATCAACTTAGATTATATCCTAAAAATAGTATATGTATTTAATACTTTGAAACCATAAAGGACCCTTTCGTGATTCTCCATTTGCCACCACCAAATATAGTTTCATATCCATCCATATCAAGAGCTTTCTCTGAGATTATGTTAAGGCAAGAATTTGGGATATGTCTAACATTCTTCAAGTGCAACTTGCATCAAATGTTGGTTTCTAACCAAACATCTCCCATATCAATTACCTTGTATACTCCATAGTCTCTCACCCTTACTCTACCAAATTCACCTATGATATAGGATGAGAAAAACTATTGATTTGGTACCACATAAAATGCAGCTCTAGAGTCCACTATCAAACTAGATTCCTGTCATATAAGGTTACCACGTTTTCCAGTAATAGCAACATCAACATCGAATACAACTGCACTAATATCCTTTTCATCTTTATTATCTTCACCTTTTTCCTTTGATTTCTCACTTTTAAGCAACCTGCATTCCTTTTTCATATGATTTTCTGTGAACGATAACACCTGATGTCTTTCCGGGACTTTTACTTCCCTCTCGACTTGCTATATCTTTCATTTTTCTAGGAGTTTTTAGTTTGCTTATCCCCCTTGATTTAGTAACCAAAGCCTTTGAATATAACGAGCATCCTAATGATTTTGTTATCATCTCTTCATTCAGGATGCTACTTTTGACAAGCTCCAAAGACACTGTACCATTAGAAATAGAATTATAAAATAAAGTCTTGAATGTTTCCCATAACTTTGGAAGTGAGCCCAGAAGGAATAGCCCCTAAATATCTTCTTCAAACTTTACTCCCATACTAGCGAGCTGTTTTATAACTCCCTGAAAATTTATTCATGTGATCAGCCACTGGAGACCCATCTTGATATTTCAAGGATAGCAATTACTTGATTAAGTACATCCTATTATTACTGGTTTTCGTAGCTTATAATTGTTCAAGCCAGTTCCATAAGATTCTAGCATGAGTTTCTCTAGCTATATGGTTCTAAACATTGTCATCAACCCACTATCTGGTATAGTTATACACTTGCCTATGCAATAGGTTGCATTCATCATCTATAATATTTTCAGGCTTTTCTATAACAAAGGCAGGTTCAAGAAATTTCTTTACTTAAATCAAATCTTCCATCTTCCCTTTCCAAATAACATAATTAAAATGATTTATGCATATCATTTTACTTAGGGTTAGTTTCCATTTTTTGACTTCAGCATTGATACTACAACCTTGCTCTGATACTACTCGTTGGGAGAAAGATCAAAAACATAATTGTGTATATACACAAATGGAAGCAGCAAAATAATTCTTTTTCTACCTTGTTATAAATGATATAAATATGCCATACGATGATCAACACATAAATAGAAATATAAATCAACAAGCACCATAATTTTTAACATGCAAAACCTTTAGTGTAAGGGGAAAAACTATATGACCTAGTTTAGTAAAACAATCTCCACTACTACGAAAATAAAGGGTACACCGATCTTTAATCCTCCTAACAATTTATGGATCAACAAGCGTAAAAAAATTCACCAACAATGGTGGATGGCAACACAGTAAAGCTCTCTAAAAAGTATGTCATCGTGAACAAGAGGGAATAAAACATAAATTACTTACACCAAAGTGTAGCTTACACAATTAGGAAAAATATGATAAAATCTTGGCTCAAATAGAGATCGTTTGCTCCTTCAATCTCTAACTGAAGAGACCAATTTTTTCTCCTTTCTTGTTTTTGTTATTGTATCTTTTTTTTTTTCCCGTTTTATTTCTTGTTCCCGACTCCCATGTTCATCTCTTTTAAATCCTTGTTTTATTTTATTAATATATAATAAACCCACTTGAGAAGTGACCCATTATATTTTTATCACAATCAATGTAATTAGATAGAAAAGATGAAATATGAAGAAAAATGATGCTCAAAACATAATTAGGAAATCGTGGAAACATCATAACAAGGAAAAGGAGAAAACGTCATGTTATGAAAATTAGCAAAAGTTACATATGCGATTCGGGGTGGCCCAGTCCAGACTCCAGACTAAGAGTCCAATGCCATCCATGCGTGAATTTTACAAGGAAAGACCTTTTTGTTTTAGTCAGTCGAATCGACAGAAGAAACTCGGATATTCTTTGGGAGACTTGAACTCATAAACCCACTCTCCGTAACTACACCCTTTTTTCCTTGGTAACAAAGCCTAACTTGTATGTCCTTTCCTCCGCTAGTACTATAAACAGCTCGCAGGCTTGTTTGGAAGACCTCTTTTAGCCATTTCTCAAACAAGCTGTTAATAAAAGAACCTGATCCCTCCCTTATCTCTTCTAATAACCTCTTTTCCACGTTAAACCTAACCGTGTTTGTAACCCCAAAAATCTCTTCGAAGCAGCACTTCATTTTGGACGACAATACCTCTGCCATCTCCTTGTCTTGAGCCTTATTTCGATCGAAAAAAAAGCTGTTCTTGATCGAATCAAGAAACCCATGTGTCGTTAGCCGATCAGATGCGGTTTCACGCGTCAGATCGCTCGACATGGGGCTAAGCTCCCCTGGTAATTTGACGTCGCTTTCGTCTTCCTCATTGGCCATTTCATTAAGGTCTAGGGCGTTGGAAGCTGAGTACCTTGAGAGTGTTTTCTTTTCATTCACTATGGGACTCCTGGTTTTGCTTACAGTCTCGATATCCCATTCCGCTTTTCTCTTGCGTTCGGCGTTGAGAATTTTGAAACTCTCAGAATGGTGGTCTTCATCAACCTTCAGATTCATTTGGATGACAGAATCAGAGTTTCCAACGATCCCATCTTTATGGGTCGTCGTATCCCCCTTGGTCAAAATGAATATTGCATGGCAATGATTTTTCGTCTCTTTTCTTGGTTCTTCAAAATTTCCTGTTTCGAATCCATCAAGAAGAAATTTCAAGAACTTGGTGTCAGCAAAATCAATCTCTTCTACCAAAACCACAACTCTTTCTTGCTTTTTTAAGGCTCTAGCAATAATTTCTGAACATGGGGTCGCCTCACTATCTCGTTTCATCATGTTAAAGTGTAGTAGTAAGTCAGCAGACCCGAGAACCGATTCTGCAACAGCAAGTGAAAATCTTCTTTTTCCGATGGTGTCATTGCCTTGAATCACTAACCACGTATCCCTGTTGATGGATTTGGATTGGCACACCACTTCTAAGATAGAAGGTATGGTTTTAGATTGCCAAGGAACATTCTCTTGCAATAATTTTAGCAAATCTTCTCCCCCTTTCTTCAATTTCCCCGAATCTGTGAACGAAGAATTTCCCAGAGCAAGTGTTATCTTCACTTCCTTGTCTTCGGTATTCTTGAGATTATCCAAGCTTAATTCCCCTGTTTGGTGCTTTTGAGTGCTGTTTCCAATGCTGAACTCCATTATGCATGATTGTTGTCGTCTGAATTTTGGCACACTGGGACTTTGATTCGGCTTTAATCGTGAATCTGCAAACGACAAAGATTTTGGATCTGGGAAGTTGCAACTTTGGCTTGCCCACCATGCGCATGATGAAGCATGTGAATGGTTCTTTCCAACTAGGTTTTGATTGCTCCACATAGCGGGAGCAGTAGGGCATTGAGAGTGGCTTCTATTATGATGAATACTTTGGCATAATCTGTTCCATTTTCTCCGCAACTCAACCAATTCATACTGCCAATTTTTTTTTTTAAGTTAGAGGTCATCAAACACTAGCACTGCATTAGAAACCAAACTTTAAGATTCCAAATTCAGTTGTTGTTACCTTTGTATTTGTATCGTTTCCATGAGTTTGAAGCCAAGGGGGCAAAGGTTTTTGTTGGCTTGGTTTAAATAATTGTGCTTCTTTTTCATAATTAGAGGTGCACTCTGGACAGCGACTGAAGTTGTCTCCTTCCTCCTTGCTTAAAATTGGCTTTGCTTCCAACACTTGTGGTGGGTTTTGTGAGAAGGCTATCCTCGAATCTTGGAAGCTGCAAAAAGCACATAAGCTCCATCTCAATTTCCTTTATTTATTGGTCATACACTTAAATCTTTTAGTTTATTTTTAACTTTTAGGAGTTCAGAAAGATGCAATTCTGCAAATAATATTCTAACCAACTAACTCATATCCGTAATCAGGCTTCCAATTGCTAATCTAAAACATGTACAAGTTACAGAACAGTAGAGTTTCACGTTGTATTGTGCTTCCTGTTACGAGGTATATACGACAAATATCTGGCAGAAAGTCGATCAACATTGCCAAATCCCAAAAGTCAAAAGGAAATGAAACAGAAGTCATGATTAGAAACGACTGAGATTAATTTACTCTTAAAATTCTACGTTTGGAGAAAAGGATTGTCTTTGATTTATAATTTTCCACGGTTTTCCGGCGATTGTGATTTTATTTAATATTTTTAAAAAAGAAATATCAGAAGTTATGTGTCGTGAGTCGTGACAAAATGTAAGTAAAACTCAGAGGACAGTGATTCGCATGTCTCACCAAACCCTACTTTTTCGTCAGAGATTTGGCATTATTAAGACCATAAAGGCGACCATCGGAGAAAGTACAAAAGCAAACAAAGAATCATAGGAATGGACAATATGTCTATTGATCTGCGCATGGTAAAAATAATGAGCCAAAGTAAAAGCAAAATTACGAAACGAGAAAAGCAGCATGTTTTATACCTTGAAGCACGTAGGCTTAGGCCAAGCCCACCCGAGGGAACAGAAACAGCTTGAAGCGCCCATTGATTCTCAAGAGAAGGTTGCCTCATCAAGCACTTAATGTATGTTTGGTAATTTGCAGTGGCCAGCAACCACACCTTTCTATTTGAGCTGCAATAATCGGACAATAGGTTTCCAATTTCTGAAACTAAGTGATCAACCGGACTATAACCAGCACCTTCACCATTGAAAGCAGTTTCCTCAACCGTCCATTTCAGGTCTCCAGTATAGATAATAGCCCCACATTCAGCGACAGAATCAATCTTTCTCCTCACTTCTGAGATTTTCATGTCAACATCTTCGCTTTCCATGAGCCTCACCGACACTGGTGCAAACTGGAACTTTATGAACTGGGTTTGCTTCAACTCCAAAGGAACATCTCCTCTCTCTAGCTTTCCCAAGAGTTCCCCGACAAGACCTTCGGTTAGGGACACGCAATCACCGACTATAACGCTATTCTTTTTCCTTTTCCTCAGGAATACCTCTAACACCAACTTAATGTCTTCCTTCACAGAAGCCGAATCTCTCAGATCGTTTGTTGATAGCTTCTTAAGTGGTGAAAATAGAACTTGGTTTTGCTCAGAAGAGTAAGTCAAGAATTGCGTCTGCCAAAAAGTGGATGAGTTGATGATCTCTCTATGTGTGTCAGCTGCAGAAGGAGAAGACGGTGAAGAAAAAACTCCACCAGAAGAGCTATAGCACTGAAATACAGAAGACGCTGAGCAGTCCTCAATATGGCTCTTAACAACAGTACTAGAGAAACCAGCTTCTCTCATAACCCTACTCACACTAGGGTCATCTAAGATGGATATCACGAGTTGTTCCAACTCAACCTTTATAGTCAAAAGAGGTTGCTGCTGCTGTTGTTCGATGCAACCTCTTCTCTGGTGTGCTTGAGCTCGTTTGAGAGCTGCAATAAGAGCGTTGGAAAGAGACGGTTGGCCGTGAAGTAGCGGACCAGGTGTCGTTGGAAGTCTGTTCAGAGCCACATTGAAGCAAAGCTCAAGTGCTCTGCAATGGAGATGAAGTGGAGTTTTATGAGGTTGAGATTTGAGACAAGCCCTTCTCAAAATACTGGTTCTTGAGCTCAGCAGAGTTGCAGCAACGTGTAGGGGAGTGGCCTGAGCATGGCCTCTCCTCCTTGCTAAGCTTAGAGAGTGCTTCAATACTGAAGCAGCCTCTGTTGTGAGGGTCTGCTGGACCGTACAAGCTCCTGATCGCATCACTTGGCCAAACCCACCCCCCAACCGCCCCCTCTGTGATAGCACCTCAGTTCTTTTAGGATTAAATTCTTATCTCTTTTCTTTATCTTTCTCTCTTACCAAACACCACCCCAGCCCTCTTAAGAAGTAATAAACACAACTTAAGCTCTAAGAAAATAGCAAGCAAAAGCTTCCTCTTTTGCTCTAAGAGGGAACAGAAACTAGATAAAATTCTTCGCGTAAGGAGAGATGGTTTGAGAGAGATTTTTGGGAAGGAGAGCTTGAAGATCACAGTAGAGTAGAATTTTACACAAAACCGGTCCAGACCCCTTCTTTATACTTCTCATTATTGATCTCGTTTCTTTTTCTTTTCTTTTTTTCAAATCTATGCAGGCAGCTTTTTTCTACTTTTATTTCCACTTCCTTGCTTAAAGCTATTCTCTCTCCTGACTGCGTTTTGCTGTTAGAGTATGTTATCATCTTTTTCTGTAAACCAAAATGTTCCTTTGAAAAGGTGCTACAAGTCTAATGTGTGACTTATGATTGTTGTTTTAGTTTTTATTTTTTATTTTTGTTGGTGATCTTTCATTTTTTAAATAACACAATAAATATTTTATTTTAATATAGATTATAATAAATTTTCATATAATATTGTTAAAATAATAGTTAAATAATTAAGAAATTTGTAAGGTTTTAATTATAAAATAATGCTTATTGAAATATACTAATACTTAAAATTCACATCATTAAATAGACTTAAACATTCAATTATTTAATAAATTCATATTCTAGAAATTAAAATTTTAAAATACTTTTATAAAATGAGGTACAACAATATACAATAACAAATTGACAAAGATACAAAATAGGTGAAGGTCTAATAATACGCAGTCTTATTCTTAATTAGTAGAAATAATTAGTAAAAATATACGGTAAAAGTTTTAGCAATATAGGGATAAAAAAAATGATGTACATGCCATTTTTATTTTCAGTAATTAATTTATGTAGACCAATCATTAAGTACTTTTGTCATCGATTAAATTGTAACTTATCGGTATTTGCTAAATTAGTTATTAAGAGGAGAAGTATAGTATTCTTAACGTTACTCGATTCTACTTGAACGATAAAAGGCAGATTTAATTGACTGGGACCCAGATTTCAAAATATTACTGAGACGAGTTAGTTTTTCCTTGTTTACGCCACGTCAGCGCCCCTGAATGGGCAGACAAGTCCAGCAGAAATTCAAAAAGAAAAGGCAGAAAGAACCACCCAGTCTGTCTGCGTAGGAGAATGAGAGATAAATTAAAAAGCAGGACACAAATTTTTATGCTTTTCCTTTTAAAAAAGATATATATATTATTATTAACAAATGGTTAATGGTTCTACAAATCTCTCTCTCTCTCTCTCTCTACGCCAATCCTCGTAGAGAGACAGCATTTTATTCCCAAAGTACCCAGAAAGCAAACCTCTGTCTGCCTCTGCCCTCTTACATTAGCATTATTGGCTTCTTTTCTCAGCTTTCTATGTTCCTCCTCTCCTTCTATCTATCTCCACACTCCTCTGCAAACTGCAATCACCTTTTGTCTTAATCCCATCTAAACTCCAACAACCCACTCTAAAAGGTTTTTTTGTTTTCCAAATGAAGAAAGTAAAACAGAAATCCACTGTTATAAATAGACAACATTATTAACATTTTGTTCTTGTCAAGACAATGTACTATGCCTCTGCATGCTTCTAGATCAACAAACACGCCTAATCAAAACCCCCCTTTTTGACCATCTTTTATTTACGAGTTAACCCAATTCTAGATGAATATTTTATGTTAAGGAAAATGCTTTCTGATTAATAAGTGCTAACTAGGAGCTTGCGCAGAGTCCACGCACAGTATCGTCCCCCTACCGAATATAATTGTTGGACTGGGCTTATGATTTCATGTGGTAGGTGTTTGCAGTTCTAAGCATGCCAGGTCAGCTGCAGCGTTTCAAACAATTAATAAACAGTATAATTGTCTACGTTGTCTTCCGGGTCAGGGCTGCCTCAACGTTTACAAACCCTCTAAATATTAGTGTTAGGAAAGTCAATCCTCTTGTGTTCATTTTATTTTTTATATTTAAGATGCTTGGAAACTCCTTTTTATTTTTCTTTTTTTATATTCTATTTATTAGTATCACACATGGTTAAAATTGATTTTTCTATCCTCTCATCTGAGTTGTAATGTTGCATAATGAGTCACTGTGCTAAAATAAAAAATTATTTATTTACTTGGAAAAAGTTCTGCTAATTTGGACTTGATGATTATTGATATTATTAGGAAAAACTAACTTCCTTAAGTTCATGGGTTCACTTTTTAATTTCGGTAAAATTTTTGGAAGTACTTAATCCTTAAATCAAGAATTGACTTAAGCATTAAAATGCTAATTCTAGAGCAACTTGCGACATTATTTTTGTAGAAGCACGACAATAGTTTGAATAGGTTTACACTTGGTACATGATATTTGTTGTTGAACATTAAACATATGTTTAAACAATATCAATCTTCGCCATTTGTGGGAATTTGATCTAAAAAATCAAGGATGGCATACGAATTCATAAAGTTTTGCAATGAGAAGATCAAGGACAATAGGAGCATTCTAGAAGATTGATATGGGTTATATTCGTTAACTTGTAAGAGCAAGTCAGAGGACTTATGCATATAATTCACCAATAGCTACTACAACAAAACCACACTTTTAGTGTCGTTTTTAAAGTAGACGTCGTGAATGGTCTGAGGCTTTCACGACATCTGGAAAAACATCAAGAAAAAATAGAAGATTTTGCGACATTGTATTAAGACGTCAGGGATAAAGGAAGTGTTTGACGTCATTTTGGTAGAAAGACGTCCCAAAATAGAATAAACGTCGTTTTTGAGAAATAAACATCGGGAAAGGCCAGGTCCACGTAATTAATTTCCCCTCCCCCCACCTGTTGAGACGACGTCGTCTCATCTCCAATTTTCCAAACGAAAAT
>JANITX010000009.1:45865051-45877371 GCA_027564395.1 Erythroxylum ulei | reverse complement strand
CAAATTTATTTTAAATCAATTTATTTTCGGTTAAATAACAATTATTAATTATTTCACAATCTACGACGTCTACACAATAACACGTCGAAGAAAGGTTCTTTTCTGCGACGTCCTGTGAATGTCGCCATAACAAAACCTTCCTCGACGTTTGCTTCTAATGTTGTAAAATATCCATACATTTACAGACGTCTTCATACACGTTGTAGCATGGTTATTTTCTACGACGTCCTTGACACATCGTTAAACCTGATCAATCCGTGACGTTTACTTCAGACGTCGCAAAATATGTACACCTTTCCTGACATCTTCAAAAACGTCGAAGAATAGCTGGGCCTTCCACGACGTTTGCCAACAGACGTTGTAGACCACTAATGCCTACCCTACCTTCCACGACGTTTTCATAGATGTCGTAGATAGTTTTCTACGACGGTTAAGTGCCTTCTGCGACGTTTAAAAAACGACATAGAAAGCCTCCATTTCTTGTAGTGAGCAAAAGGCTCCCAGGATAGTGGAAGAGACAATGACATCACTAAAGCCTGGTAAACTGTCAATAACAAGGTGTTCTAATGATCATCATCATTGTCCAAATCTAGAGAATGGTAGAAATGAGATGAACTTCCCACTGTAAGTTCTTAGATGATGGGCAGAAAGACATTGCCACACCTTTTAGTATCTCAAAAGACAACTCTTTTATCTAAGAGATTATAAGTGAGATGCCTTTTTGAAAATTCAAATTAAACTTCGACGAGTATAATGGTATAGCAAACTACACGAATTAGGTGTTGTGCCCAAATAAGTTCTATAAATACCTAGGCTATCCTACTCACAATTATACGAGGTAATTGTAATAATTATCCAGAGTCATCTCCCACAGAGGTGAAATTGGTTCACTTAAATTAATTTTGAACAAAAACAAAAATAAATGCATTCCTAAACATTCTATCCCGATTGTTGAGTGAAGGCTTTAAAAGAAAATCCCAAATAAGTCTGAAAAGGAAACGATTCAGCTAGAAGCAAAGACCAATAGATTAATCGAAATAGAAGACTCTTAACAATTAATTTCACAAATTTAATTTCCTATACATAATTAAGGGAAATGATTGGTTAGTTGTCTTACTAAAATTAACAGTTGTTTTATTAATCAACTTGAATAATAAACTAATCTAACTTTCATATTCAACAAATTATTATCTAAATTAATTATGAAAATCTGACTACTAATTACCATTTAAGTTAATATATTTCTAGTTCTTAACTTAAGCATCTATAGTTTCTCAATTCGTATTAAACTTCTCCTCTTGGTCCTTCATTTAATACTAAAAATGATGCAAAGTTTGTCCATTCTATTTCATCCATTCAGCTCTAAAATCACAGAAATAAATAAGGCAACAAATTCGTAACTCAATCATGCATAGTCAATAAAAATAGCTACATTAATTCTTAAGAAAAAGAGATTAGCCCATCATTGCATAAACATAGTTCATCATCTCCATACACTTCAGTCCCATGTTACTGTCAATAGAAGTATTAAAGCAATAAAATAGTGAATACTAAATGAGCTATGAAAAGATAACAAAGTAACAGTTAGTTAAGTGAACAAAGTAATAAGTTCAGTAAATAAACAAGAAACTAAGCAACAGACAAAAAATAGAATGAGCAAACAAGGATCGGATGAGGGAGTAAGGTTGGTCTCCTACCCCTCTTAAGCTTTCTGCATTTGCTCTCACCTTCTGCTTCAGCTTGTTCTCACCCAACCAAATGGTTACTCAAGCTCAATGGATTCAGCATCGACTCTCGCTTTCGGCCTCTGTCCCTAGCGTCCACCTCTCTGCTGTGTTTCTCTCTTCTTCACCGACTCACTATGTTTCTCTTCTCTGTTTCTCTCTATCTCTCTGTGCCTCCCTAATGTGTATGTCTGAGTGTAGAATGAAGAATGAAGAGTGTAGAATGGAATGAATGATTAGTCTCCTTATGCAATCTTGGTCCTTCATTGCAGTTAGTTGCATGCCCCAGTTTTTCACTTTTCTAAACCTGCCTTGAAGGGTTTTCATGCCCATTGCTTCCTCCATTCTACTCACCTTCTTCATTAAGGAAGCTCTCCTCTTCTTGATTACCTGCACTAGACAGATTATAAGGGATCTCATCATGCTTATGTATTACCATAATACTTTTTAGAATATTAACTGCTTGGGCTTGCTCGGGTTGACTAGACAACTCCTCTTTTTGATTGTTGTCCATTTAAGCCACTAGTTGCCCTACTTGGATCTTAATCCTCTTCGCAGATGCCTCCAAAGAATCAAACCTCCTGTTGTTCATTTCTTGATTTTAAGTTGTTACCTAAATAAACACATTCAGGCATTTCTCTAAAGAAGGCTTACTTGGTGGGTTTTGATGTAAGGATTATGCTTGGTAATAATTTGGCCTCTGAAAATTTTGGTATTGTGGTTGAGGCTGGGCTGGTGGATCATTGGTCTTCTATGAAAAATTGGAGTGGTTTCTCTAACCAAGGTTGTAGGTGTTTGAGTATGAATCATTCGATCCCTTAGTTGAAAACCGTTGAGTGAGTTCACTTGTTTTTCCCCATCTGTAAAAGGCTCACAAGAATACAATCAAATGTTAGCTACATGACCACAAGTTCCACATATACCACATACCTCTTGATTTGGAAGGTTTTAGGGTAGTCTTGTAATCAACATCTTTAAATTCCTTGTTAACTAAGCTAACTGCATAGCCAGTTCTTAATTTGAGCTCACTTTATGAACTCTAACTCTTCTTCCCCTTATGCTCTTTGGTTGGGAATTGACCCCCAACATTTCGAAGATCTCATATGTTTCTATGGCGATCTTCTCTCCTATAACTCCTTCTGCTGCATTGTCCACTATATACTAACATTGTTATGTCAATCCATCATAAAAGAATTGATTCTGCATGTGGAGTGGAAAATGATGGTATGGATACTAAATAAGCAAGAGTTTGAAGTGTTCCCACGCCTCATGGAATGACTCTCCCTCCATCTGAGTGAAGGTAGCTATCTTTGCCCGTAACTCAGAAGTCTTCTGGTGGGAATAGAATTTTCCCATGAACTTGTTGTACACCTCTTCCTATGTAGTCAATGAACCAAGTGGAAGGGTAATCAGCCATGCCTTGGCCTGATCTTTTAATGTGTGTGGGAAGCACCTTATCCTGAGTTAATCTTCATCTAGGCCATCCAACTGGAATGTCTAAAGAGTGGTATAAAATTCTTGAATAAATTTTAAAGGGTCTTTATTGACAACCCCATAGAATGATGGCAACATAATGTAGTGGATACTCTTCAATTCATAGTTCCTAGCTGCCTCCACCAATTGTATGCACGAAGCAGCAGTAACGATTATTGGTCTGCCCTACTCCTTCATCATTGGCTACTTTTCACTCATCTCTTGATCTTCTAGTTTAGGTCCTTTGAGATTGTCTTCAACGTCCCTTGGAGGTCCTCTTATCAGATGTACGTTGTCAATAAAGGGAGCAAGTTCACCATCCTAAGACCTCCTTTCTTGCATAAACCAAATAAAAATAACATTGAATTAATAAAAATATTACTAAAATAATTCAATGAAATAACACGACAAAAATGTATGCATGAACAAACAAAACAATCGACAAAACAATTAAAATCACTTCAGCAAACAAAAAAATAAAAATTAATTCAAGTTCAAAACACTAAACACCTCCTTGGCAATAATGCCAAAAAATTGTTGTGCCCAAATAAGTTCTAAAAATACCTAGGCTATCCTACTCACAATTATACAAGGTAGTTGTAGTGATTACTAAGGGTCTTCTGCCATAGAGGTGAAATTGGTTCACTTAAATTAATTTTGAACAAAAAAATTGCAATCCTAAACATTCTATCCCGATTATTGAGTGAAGGTTTTAAAAGAAGATCACAAATTAGTCTGAAAAGTAAACGATTTAATCGGAAGTAAAGACAAATAGATTAATCAAAGTGGAAGACTCTTGAGAATTAATTTCACTAATTTAATCTCCTATGCATGATTAAGGGAATGATTGGTTAGTTGTATTACTAAAATTAACAGTTGGGTTCCAAATCAACTCGAATAATAAACTAATCTAACTCATATTCAACAAGTTATTATCTGAATTAATTATGGAAACTTGACTACTAATTACCACTTAAGTCAATATATTTCTAGTTCTTAACCTAAGCATTCATAGTTTCTCAACCCGTATTAAACTTCTCTCGGTCCTTCATTTAATACTAAAAATGATGCAAAGTTTTGGCCATTATATTACATCCATTCAGGTCAGAAACCATATAAATGAATAAGACAACAAATTTATTTCTCAATCATGCATAGTCAACGAAAATAGCTACATTAATTTTCAAGAAAAAGAGATCAACCCATCATAGTATAAACACAGTTCATCATCTCCATACACTTCAGTCCCATGTTACTGTAAATAGAAGTATTAAAGCAATAAAATAATGAATACTAAATGAACTATGAAAAGATAACAAAGTAATAATCAATTAAGCTAACAAAGTAATAAGTTCAGTTAATAAACAAGAAACTAAGGAGCAGGTGAAAAATAGAATGAGCAAACAAGGATCAGATGATGGAGTACAGTTGGTCTCCGACCCCTCTCAAGCTTTTGGAATTAGCTCTCGCATTTTGCTTCAGCTTATTCTTACCCAACCGAATGGTTACTTAAGTTCAATGGATTCAGCTCCGACTATCGCTTTCAGCCTCTGTCCCTATCTCCCACCTCTCTGTTGTATTTCTCTCTTCTTCACCGACTCATTTTATTTCTCATCTCTATTTCTCTCTTCTTTCTCTCTATCTCTATGTGCCTCCCCAGTGTGTCTGTTTGTGTGTAGAATGAAGAATGAAGAGTGTAGAATGGAATGAATGACTCCTCTTCACCGCCGCTGTAATATCCTATCTCCTAAATTATTGAGGGTTAAAGGTTTAGAAGATTAAGTGCATGCATATTGTATTAATCAATTGAAATATTCTAGGATGTTTGGATATGATTTTGATAAATTAGAAATAAATTAGAAATTAATGGATTTAAATTAGTAATTTGGAGTTAATTGTTAAAAATTGGAAGTTTGAGGAGTCAATGTGTAAATTGGCTTAGTAAAATTCCTAAGTGGTAAAATTGGAGACAAGTGGCACTTTATATTTGTGACAAGTGGCACTTTATATTTGTGACAAGTGGCACTTTATATTTGTGACAAATGGCCTTTTAAATTTGTGACAAATGACACTTTAGACTTGTGACGTGTAGAGCTTTAGAATGGTGACATGTGTAGCTTTACAAATGGTGACATATGTAGCCTTACAATTGGTGACATGTGTAGCCTTACAATTAGTGACATATGGAGGCTTAAATGAGTGACCTATAGAGCCTAAAGTGAGTAACACATGAACTTATAGAATATTAAAAATATGGACCAATAGAAGGATAACATATGGACCAATAGAATGTTGACACATGGACTAATGAAATGATGACACATGGATTAGTTTAAGCTTCTTTGAACTTTCTAGAGAAAATACATTTAAAAGGTAACATAAGGGATAGTGAAGGTCTGCCATGACGTTAGAAGAGGGAGGAAAACAAAAACGAGGGAGAAAAGGAAAGAAAAAGGGGAAGAGAAGAGGAGAAGGAAAGAAGTTACCAAGGTAAGTCAAAATTTTGGTTTCAATTTCATCTACTTCTTTCGATCTATTTTACATATCTTTAGAGTATGAATTTGAAGAAACTCAAAGAACAAAAGTTGAAGAAATAGGTCTTATCTTGACCTTTGTGAAATGGCTTGATAAAATGGTTACTAGAGCTTGAGTTATGCTTGTTTATCTAATATTGCATGTGACAGACCCCTGTGTAGGAACCTTGTATTATTTCCTGATTTTTGAGGACTTTAGAACCCGAATTGGTCAAAGTATAAAACATGAAAAATGATTATTTATTTCTTATTAATGCTTCTATTAAACAGCTTGGCTATAATATGTTTTGATAATGATTTATTTTTATTTGAGCTTTGGTTTCCAACCTGTTTCTTACTAGACAACATAACAGAATTTGGATGGGGATTGTATTTTAAAGGGAGATGATGTTCATGTAATTTTCAGATATATTGAGACTAATGGAAGTCTAGTTTCACGGGGCACAAGAATCATGGTATTTGTATTTTTGTAAAGAGAGTTATGATTAAAAGACAACAGCTTGTTCATAAAGGAATATTAGGAAGAAAAGGATATAAACATTGCACTTAAGGATTGCATACATATTCTTGTCAATTTTTATTAGTGATCAATGTTCATATGCATGTCTAATAGGCTCTCAGAGTGATTGTCAATACCCAGATATTGTTAGGACATTAAGGAACTAGCTTGTTGAGTGTTTTGTGAGTTAACTTAGATGTTTCTCACTATGATTGATTTATTTTTGGTTAAATTTCAATTATTGAATTGTTATTTATATGATTGTTATAATTTCAGACATTGTTGGTCCGAGGAGTTTGAAATTTTGGGGCTGTATATGGAAGTGTTTTCAAATTGAATGTCAATTACTGATTATGTGATTATCCATGAAATGCTTAATTGATCCAAATTGAATGTGAATTTTGGATAATCAATTACACTGATGAAAGCAAATGATGTGTGAGATGGTTCATATCATTGCATTTGACATTCATGATGAGTTAATGTGAGTTGTGATCAAAATGACCAACATTCAAACATTCAGGGAGAAATGCTTGTAATCAGGGCCTAAGGCTTGTAATGTGAAATCAGGGCTTAACGCTCGTAATATGAAATCAGGGCTTAAAGCTCGTATTATGATCAGGGCTATAATGCTCACTAAATTGGCCAACAAAAAATTGTTTGAAACCCGGGGTGTGAATTGGCATATTTGATTGCAACAAAAAGAAAGAAGAAATAAAGCACATATGCATTTGTATTCGCATTTTGTATATATGATATGTTCTAATTGAGCGAAAATATTGCAATACATCTGGATATCATTGATAATGTGATATGGTGATTAGAACTGTTCTATGTGACATGATTGTTGATGTGCAACAATATGTTGCTGGAACTGTCCTCTATGATATGAGTTACGTGAGTGGATCGATGATGGTTCACTCACTGAGTTTGCAAACTCATCAAAATTGCAATGTTGTTTTCAGGTCCAGGAGAGATCTAGCTAGTCTAGTTGGAGTATAACTTCTGCACTTGACATGAGTTAGTGGTCGAGATTAGTTTTACCCGCAAATGTCTCTAGTTATTTTGCATCAAGAATAACATTGTAACATTATCTTGTTGATATCATACTTTCTTTATGTCCTTTGAATATTATGCAAATTGTGATATACCTCCGTAGTTGCTATTTAGTGTATGTTTTGGGTATTAAATATAATGCTAAGATTTATGAAATGTTCTGATATATATATATATATATATATATATTGTTGAGACAATTTAAAAGAAAGTTGAGCTTTCCTTTATGTGGTTTATTAAGATTACATATGGAAGGTATTTTCGAAAGTAAGGTCAAACTTTGTCAATTTGTTAATTAAAATGCCTCCGTGATATATGATATTATATGTAAGGTGGAAAAATCTTTTTGAATTTTTTTCTAACATATCATTTCAGTAGAGTATAGCCTCAAATATCCTCTGATATGCTCGAGAATATACTCTATTGTAGTGGTATGTTACAGCCACGCTCTCCTTTTATTTGTTATATACTCCTAGGTTTAGGGTTTCGTGCCTTCAACCTCTGCAACTGCCACGTAATAACTAAAACAATTATGGGAAAATGAAGGGAGGTCATAGCTGTGACTTTTAGGTTACAGCCGTATGTAAGTCACAACTGTGACTTACACATGAACGACCGTGCATGTAAGTTACAACCATGACTTACACATGCACGATCGTGTATGTGTAAGTCACAGTTGACTGTGACTTGTAAATGCTCTGCTGTGCATGTAAGTCACGGTTGTGACTTGCACATGCATGACTTGTGAATGCATGTCTTATTTAGTTCATGCCATATTCACAAAATAATCCAATTAAGATTCATACAACATCTATACCAATTTCATTTAATCTATATCACATTTGTATCAAAACATAAGGATTTGTAACCAAAATCAAGATATGAAAGTAATTAAAAACAATAGAAACTAGACACAACATTATGCTACTATGTACAAAAAATGATGGATCTACAAGTAGCCTTTGACGTCCTAAATCGCAAGAACTTTTCTTTAATTTTTTTGGAAGTTATGTAAGATTGGTGTTAGACCAGTCTAAGGTGGTCAACATCAAACTTTGAACAACTTAGATTTGAATTTAAGAATCATTTTACTAACAATAAGGGGAGATCTAGAGACTCCTCTACCCTCTTCGATGTGTTACTAGCACAATGGAAGAATCTTAGCTATTACCCTCAAAGGTTTAGCATGGATATAAGACAAGTATAGATACTTAAAGTTTGGTATATTAGTCATAATCTTTGATAAGGACATGTATCGCCAGCAACCTTTATTGAGATCCCTAATAGAAGAAAAGCTGTATACTTTAAAGGAGGTGTAGGAGAAAGTCCAATGACTCATAGCCTCAAATGAATTAGAATACTCTTTAGACATGCTTGTTTGTTCTTAAGGGATAAGAAAGCAGAGGAGAAAATGGAGCATATGAGGTTAGTTTATAGAAAGAGAAAAACTGATGAATCGAGAGAGCACATAAATATGAAAATATTAGTTAAGAGCACATCCCAAGCATATTCTCAATTCTATAAGTAGAAAGGAACTCACTAACACATCAAAACCATTTATGAGTTATCTTAAGGACAAATGTTTAAACACGTTTTATTGCTTTCATTATTATAGGTATAAAACAAAATAGTGTCAAGATCTACTATAGGTAATATATTTCATTTTTAAAATAGGAGTAATCTGATCAATTTATGGTATATAGTTCTAGGCCTGAAGGTAATGGAAGATGATGGGAAGGATCTAGATATAAAAAAAATGGTAGCAGACCTAGGGAAGCCTTACCTAAGGTAGAGCTCATCAATAATATAGTAGGAGGAGACTTAAGGGTTAACATAACACAACTAAAAAAAATCTACGTGCACTTTTAGAATATCAATCAACATTAAAGACAAAGTAAAGAAGAGAAGGAGATCAACATAGCGTATTAGTTTTAGGGTTAAATTCCTGAGACTCCTTGTGGTTTAACATATAATCAAGCTATCCTTTAACTTCTAAAAATTATCAACAAACCCCCTACAATTTTGATTTTATAACACTCGTCTTCCTTGTTATTATCTTTTATTAAAAAATTTGACTATGAACTCTAAAATGACTCTATATAGTGCCACATGTAATACCACATAACAAAAATGATACTATTTTTGAGTTTGTAGTTGGGGTTTTTGATGCAAGTTGAAGGAAGGGGGGACGGGTGTCATAAAACCAAAATTATAAGAGGGTTATTGATAATTTTTAAAGCCTATGGAATATATTGATAATATGCCAAACAATAGGGAAATCTAGTGAATTTTAGATCTATATTTAAGAAAAAGGATACTAAGGTGATTAATCTTAATGATGTCTTGATGATCAACACAACAACCTTAACCATTTATGAAATGAGAAAAATCTTAGGAAGAAATGGAAACATTATTTATATCTTGTTTTACAGTGTGTTTATGCTCTTGGAGTTTGTAAAGACCTAGCTCAATCTTGTTTTAACCCCTTTAGCTAACTTTAAAGGTGGTAAACCTATGCCTCAGGAAAGAGCATGTTGTTGTTAAAGTTTGAAGCTTAATCTAGGCATGTCGCAGACCATCACGTATAATATCATCCTATATAGAACTTCTTTGTGTTCCCTCAAAGTTGTTGTTGTCTCTATATCAATTATTATTGAAGTTTCCCACTAATAGTAATTTCATATATATATATATATATATACATATATAAAGAGTTAAAAGAGACAAGAAAATGCTACATGACATCTTGAAGGCTGAGTTCTATTATTTACAAGATCTACTAATAAGAGTCAGAAAAATAATAAAGAATAGAACCTTTAAAAGATAATAAAGGTGAATATACGATGAGTCAGAAATAAGAAACTAGTGAATGTAGGAGCTATAATTTAAAGGGAATATATGGAATCATTGTTAAGAGAATATGCAGACATATTTGCTTAGTTATACTGGAAATGGATGTATGAGGAATATCTAAAAGGGAATAGATTTTGGGGTATGCAAACAAAGCCTGATACTTCCTGGAGTCTAAACCAAATGTTAAAGCTAATATATGGTCATGCCAAAGAAATGAAATACCATATTGGTAATGGAGAAAGCACCAAATTTTGGTATGATAACATATCAAATCTTAGGCATCAACTGGATTCTTGGTCTTAGTCCCTCTTGCTTATTCTATCAATTGGAGTTTGAAAGTCAAGACCACCTATTTTTCCCTTGCTTTTATACTCACTTCTTATATGAAAGAAGTTGCTTGAATGGTGCAATTTCTAGGCTAATCCTAACATGTGGGATCAGGTTATCTACTAGCCTTAGCGAGTCAACTACCTTAACATGTCTAATTTGAGCATTTTTAAATTTTGGTTAAGCTCACTACAACAAATCCATCTATTGGCTACGTTTTAATTGGAGACGATTTCTCAACATCGCTAAAAGTAACCTTTTAGCGACAATTTACATATTTGTTGCTATAAGTCAATGATTTTATGACGTTTTATTGAAACGTCAACAAAGGGATCGTATTTCATGATGATTATTGACTATCATTGTAATAATATCAAGTTTTAACGCCATTTAAATAATTTTGTCACCACAACGAAATATTTTTGCGATGAATAGAAGTATCATAGTAAGATGTCAGGTAAATCAATGTACTTGGCATTGATTATAGTGAAGTGTCACAAATGGTTTGAACAAATAGCAACTAATATATATATTGGGTCACCAATAATTGCCTTTTTTGCTACAATTTCCATAATTGTTGCACAAGGCTCATACAAACATAATATTGAGCGACGATAAAAGAAAACCGTCGCAAAATGTATACTTTGTGCAATGATTTATGGCGTTTGTCGCTAATATTTGATCATGAGTTTCTTAAGCATTGCATATGGTGGCACATATGATGACTATTTATGATATTCATAGCAATTGTGCTAGCATTTTATGACGATTATGAATGTCGTCGCAAAAAGTGAGTGTTAAATACTTTCCATAAATTTTTAGGAAAATTTTGATGAATTTTTATATGTGATAGTATTGTTAAAATTAATAATATTTGGAAGATAGTTTGTTAATGGTAAGTGTACTTATTAATCGTAGTTAAGGTTAATTATAATTGATATTTTTATAATCCTAGTTAAGATATCTTTTGTTGTCAAGTTGTTTTCAATGTTTAAAACATATTGTTGAAAGAGATATAGTAGGTTATTTAAAATATGAAAAGTAAATAAATTTTGTACATTAAAATATTTGTGAACCAAAAATTTTAAATTTAATAGGATAAAAATATCATAAATTTAAGTAAACAACTATTCTTAATCATTAATATTTGGTAACACTAAAATAATTATTTATAAAAATTTTGAAAATGGTATCAATATAATATAATGATATATGGTAAGTAGTACAAGATTTTAATTAGAAGTTTGACAATTTTTATAGACATAGAACAACAACAATAACAACAACAATAGCATATAGCCTTACCCCAAACTAGTAGAAAGGTTGTTTTCAAAATTCTTAGAAACAGAAAAATAGTTTCAAGCTAATTCCATCGATAAAGAGTTGAAATAATTATTCTTTTGGATTCCAAGTGACTTGAGACTTGGTAAAGGTAAATGTAACATCTCGTTACCCATGTTAGGGTTAGAATAGTAAACTATGAGGCATTTATGAGAAATTAAGAAAAATGCATATCATGCATAAGTTAAGTGTGACATGCACATTTTTGCACATTCATATGATTATTCATTGACATTTTCTAGGTATAATTAGACTGAGTTGTGATTTTTGTGGTATTTTTGAGAATTTGAATTTATTTATATTGGAAATATATTGATTAGTGGAATTGTGATATTTTTGAATTTTGGTGAATTTTGGTGATTTTCAGAAATTACTAATTTTTATGAAAAATAGGAAAAAGGAATCAAAAGAAGATTGGAGATAGTTGGATTGTAAAGATAGAATTAATGGAGTTAGTTTCAAAAGAAACTTAGTTAGAGTTAGACCTCAGGAAAAGTGACAAGTGTTAAGTTG
>JANITX010000009.1:45338746-45351317 GCA_027564395.1 Erythroxylum ulei | reverse complement strand
GTTTTGATGTTGCTTTTTAGGATAAGGGTTTTCCTTATCTTCTCACTTTGTATATAACTCTTCTATCATTAATTTCAAAAAAAAAAAAACGTTTGCACCCCCCTTGTATATAAGTCCTCCAAGTTCAACTTATACTTGATTTTTGTTTTATTATTCACATTTAGGATACATTTAATAGGTGCTAAAGATTAATTTAAATTTCTAAGTTCCTTATAAATTTCATTGCCACAATTTAAGCAAAGCAATAATGAGTTTTAATCATAAATTGTATTGATTTCTGTTATAATTACAAGTTTAAAGACAATTAAATATAAAATTTATATTTAACCAACTTTGATATAAAAGTTAGATAATAATAATAGAAAAAGGAAAAAGATTGAAATGACCAAAGTATTTTAATCTGATATTAGTCTCTAGTTCTAGATTTTGGGAAGAGGAGGATGGGGGCAGAAGTTATATGTTCTATTCATTTTATCTACACTCTTTCAATCGAGTATATTGTTCAAGATTTACCTAATGCTTAGCGTGACTACACCCTTTTGATCGAATATTTCGTACAGAATTTCCCTAACGCGAAATACTTAATTAACGTGATTTATAAACTAATGCATAAACGTAGAGATTTACGGGTGAGCATCCAAACTAGCGAGGGTTACTCCATTTCTAAAGAAAATAATTAACACCTAACCTTCATCCAGCGGCAAATTCGTATCAATCGATAATCAAAGAGAGAAACTTCTTCAAAAAGAATGAAAAAGGAAAAGAGAGAAAGAAGAACAGATAAACTAAGTGGTGTTTTCAGTTATTAATAGGATCAACAAGCCACTGGAGGAGGTTCAGAAGTTTTCTGATAAGCTACTTCTTTTGTATCATTGAAAGTCCTACTTCCAAATATCAAAAACCCCATCAAATGACCAGCCAAAGCCACCATAAACACACCCCCATTAAACGACATAAGAGCTAGCATTAACGTATAGGCCAAACCAACCCTTAAAACGTGCACTAAAGTCTGTAAAACGCCGGCAACAACGTTGCTAGAACCCGGCTTTATCAACTTGGAATTTGACAGCCACTCAACGATGAGAGCGAGAAAGAAAACACAGATCAAAGCCAGGGCGTACATACCATCGCGAGTACCTGGCCAGCCGGAGAAGAGGATCTCGGCGTTCTTGCCCCAGAAGAAGGTCATGGGATGCATCATCGTCACTTTCTGGTCGTTCATGCCGCCGGCTTTGTTGTCTGTGGTTGTTATGCCGTCCATATCAGGCATGTGATATTGATCACCGTTCATAGTTGGTTGGGTGTCTCAGTAATTGCTCCTAAGGTATTAATGGCGCTGGTGCAGTAGCCCACTAGAGTTGATAACTAGAAGGCAAGGATTAAATCGTAAATACATCTTCTTTTCGTGGTCTGGATTCTAGAGGCAGTACAGTACACACCAAGCGTTTTGGTACTTTGTAGTTTGTACTATTAAATATTATACATTCTATTTTATTTTTCATAACCAATTGGAGCTAGTTAATTGATATTGGGCTCTTCTTATAAGCAATCCCTAAGCGCCATCCTTGGGGCTATTTACCCCAATTGGGGTTGGGTCAACCCACAACCCAACCACACTGTTGAAGCCTACGTAATTTCATTTTCAAATTGATGGGTCGTTTTCTCCTCGGCTTCTTAAAAAATTCTTACTTACACGGCTACATTTACGGTATGTAAAGAAATTATTATGCTCAAAAGCTTAAGCTGATGGGCTGATGGGTGAGGTCGTGTATTGAAAAATTATTAATACAACTGGTTCCACCGCTGACAGAAGAATTGCTCTCAAAATACCAACAGAAAAGTAAAATATTTGCATACCCTGAATTCAGCAAGGCATTGGTGGGATCATAGGATTTTTCAGGAGATGAAAATTTCTTGATAGCTGTCACATGCCAATATCCTTAGTGCTTGTTGGACACTGATTAGCTTTGAATAAGTCAAATGACAAGTGTGTGTTTCCTTGAATTTCTATTAATCTGTTTAGTTGTGGGATGTTAGCTCCTTTTTAGCAGTTCTGTTAGGATTTGTTTTTGGCTATTTATAGTTAATGAATAACAAGTTGAGCGTATGCAGAAAATTCCTAAGAAATGTGTCATAACGTTGAGGTCTTTGTTTCCTCTGTCAAACCAAATCCTACTATTATTTCTTGTTGAGCAGAATAAGTCCAAAATATAAACGGCAGTTTGTACCAAAGTGGTATCAGAGCATTGGCATGGACCAGAGAGTGGAGCAGCTTGAACATTCAGCCCAGTCTCTTTCGGGTGGTCAAGAGGGCATTGCTAAACGTTTAGAAGAGCTCTTCTCTCAACTCAATGCTCGGATGGATCAACTAACTACCCAATCCTCTAACGGTAAGGGAGTTGAATCTGATGCACGAGCTTCTAAATCAAGAGGGAAGTCTGCTAGTTTTGGGGTTAGCTCGTCATATGCTCCTAAACTGGTTAAGCTGGATTTTCCTCGTTTTAATGGACAAGAAGATCCTACAACTTGGCTATGCAGAGATGAACAATTCTTTCAATTCCATGATACTCCAGAGGCCGATAGAGTTTCGTTAGCATCCTTTCATCTAGAAGGAGATGCACAACTATGGTACCAGCTACTTAAACAAGAAGAGCGAACTATCACCTAGGCTCATGGTTTTGAAAATCGGACCGGACCGGCCTGTCCGACCGGTTCGACCGGTGACCGGTCTGCTATCCGGTTCGGTTCACCCCTAAAAATCGGTTCTCAATTGAATCAGTGAGAACCGGTCAAAACCGGTCAATTGATCCGGTCCGACCGCTCCGACCAGTAGTTCAATAATTTTTTATTTTTTATTTTTTGTATTTTTTTAAATATTATTAATATTATATATAATTAAATATAATTATTGCATAATTATGACGTCACATCAGTTCAACCAGATCAGTAAAGCCTCCGATTCGATGGCCGGTCCTGGTTTCAAAACACTACCTGGGCTGAACTAAAAGAAGGACTTCACTCAAGGTATGGTCCTAATCAATTCTTTGATCATTTCAAAGAATTAACCAAATTACAACAACGTGGCTCTATTCAAGATTATCAAAATCAGTTTGAGAAGTTATTGACTAAAGTGGGGCAATTATCGCAAGCTAGACAAGTTGGTTGTTTCGTGAGTGGGCTTACAACTTCCATACGAACTGAAGTGCAAGCAGGTCGTCCCGCAACCTTGTTTACTGCAATTTCACTTGCCAAACTTTATGAAGCAAGGAATTCCAGCCAAGGGATGGGTTCAACCAGCAAAGCGGCTCCACAAAATCCAAGTTCTACATCTTTTCCTTCAAAAGTTTCAGGGAACAATGTCAAAAGACTAACTTGGGATGAGCTGAATGAGCGGAAAAAGCAAGGTCTCTGTTTTAAATGTAATGAGAGATATGAGCCAGGTCACAGATGCAAGAAGTTATTCTCCATTCAAGCAATTCTGGACTATAGCGATGATGATACTGACATGGAAATTGAAGATGGAGAGTCGGCGGTCAACCCAACCATATCCCTGCATGCCATATACGATTTTGAAGGTCCAGAAACAATGCGGGTCCAAGGGCAATTGGCAAACAGACGTGTTATGGTGTTAATAGATTCCGGAAGTACTCACAATTTTGCAAGTGAAAGATTCGTAAGGAAATTTGGGCTACAACCAATCAAAAGAGGTAGAATGGAAGTGTCTGTTGCTTCCGGAGATAAATTGGTAAGCTCAGGCAAATGCAACCAGATTCAATTAAATCTTCAAAAGGTACTTGTATTTCTTGATTTAGATGTGTTGCCATTAGAAGGTTATGATGTAGTATTGGGAGCTCAATAGTTGCGCACATTAGGGCCAATCGTATGGGACTTTTCAAAGCTTCTAATGAAATTTGTGATGAAGGGACAAGAAGTTATTTTGCAGGGTTCTACTATTCCTGAAAACCAAGTTATCAGCAACTGTCAAATGGAAGGAGCGGTTAAACATAAAAAAAAACGGATACCTCCTTCAAATTTTGAGCAGCATTACCAAACTTCTAGGAACTTCTTTGACTGAACTACACCCGCAAATACAACAAATATTGAAGGAATTCAAAGCTATGTTGGTAGAACCAAGTGGGCTTCCTCCCCCTCGAATTCAAGACCACAAGATACCTTTGCAGCATGCAGAACCAATTTCAGTTAAGCCTTGTCGTTATCCACATTACCAAATATCTAAGATTGAAAAGATAGTGGTTGAAATGCTGGAATCCGAAATTATACGACCAAGTCAGAGCCCATATTCAGCCTCGGTTCTCTTAGTTAAAAAACATGATGGTTCTTGGCGTATGTGTGTGGACTATAGAGCATTGAATAAAATTACTGTCAGGGATAGGTTCCCTATAACTGTCATTGATGAGTTGCTGGATGAATTGAATGGTGCACAGTACTTCACAAAATTGGACTTGCAATCTGGTTATCATCAAATAAGGGTTCATGCACAAGACATTGAGAAGACAACATTCCGAACACACCAAGGCCACTATGAGTTTTTGGTTATGCCTTTTGGGCTTACCAACGCTCCTTCAACATTCCAATTACTGATGAATGAGGTATTTAAAGACTATTTGCGAAAGTTTATGCTTGTGTTTTTTGACGATATTCTCATCTACAGCAAGTCTTGGGATGATCATATGAAACACTTACAAATTGTATTCTCTTTTCTACAATGTTATCAATTATTTGTTAAAATAGAAAAATGTCAATTTGGCCAACGAGAAGTTAAGTACCTTGGCCATGTTATTACTGATGTTGGAGTTGCTGTAGACACAGATAAAATTAAGGCAATTCAGGATTGGCCAAAACCTACTTCCTGCAAAGCTATGCGAGGATTCTTGGGTCTTTGTGGCTATTATCGAAAATTTATTCAAAATTTCGGTTAAATAGCTAGTTCCTTGACAAGAATGTTGAAAAAAGACAGTTTCAAATGGACGTCAATTGCAAAAGAAGCATTTATCAAATTAAAGCAAGCGATGTCTAATGCTCCAGTCTTGGCTCTTCCGAATTTCTCTAAACCATTTATTATTGAGTGTGATGCTTCTGGAATCGGAGTGGGTGCTGTCTTACTACAGGAGAGACCAATAGCTTTTTTCAGCCATTCTCTTCATGGAAGACACCTTCTCTTATCTACATACGAGAAGGAAATCTTAGCTCTTGTTCTTGCTGTCCAAAAGTGGAGCCCGTACCTACTGGGCCGCCGGTTCATTGTCCGAATTGACCACCAAAGTTTGAAGCATTTGTGGACGCAAAGAATCACTACTACGGCACAACAAAGGTGGTTATTCAAGCTAATGGGTTTTGATTTTGCAATAGAGTACAAGGGAGGCAAGGAAAATATCGTTGCCGATGCCTTATCAAAAAGAGAAGAACTTGGTGAAGGAGAGGGCCACATTATGGCCATATCAGTCCCTATTCCAAATTGGATTGATGCTATTAAGGAAGAAACTTGTTCTAATCTAGATGTGAAAATGTTGGTCAGTATGGTACTTAACGGAGAAGCTTTGGGACCATAGGAGTACAAGGATGGAATTCTTTATTTCAAGGGAAGAATTTATTTGGCTGAAAGTTCACCTTTAATTCATGACATTATCTGCCAGTTCCATAATAGCACTCACGAGGGATTCTAAAAAACCATACAAAGGATTCGCTTTACTTTTTACTGGAAGGGATTAAAAGAAAGGATTCGTGAGTTTATTAGAGAATGTGATACATGCCAAAGAAATAAAGTGGAGCAAACTTCTCCGGCCGGGCTTCTTCAACCTCTTGCCATTCCAAATCAAATATGGGAAGATATCTCCATAGATTTCATTAATGGCCTGCCAAGTTCAAGAGGTAAATCCACCATATTTGTGGTAGTTGATAGACTATTAAAATACGCTCATTTCGTGGCTATCTCTCATCCATATACTGCTGTAAGTGTTGCTCAAGTATTTTTTGACAATATCTTTCGGTTGCATGGGCTGCCAAAATCTATTGTTTATGATAGAGACCCAAAATTTACAAGTTTGTTTTGGAAAGAATTGTTTCACTTGAATGGCACTAGTTTTAATTTCAGCTCAGCTTACCATCCACAAACAGATGGTCAAACAGAGGTTGTAAATCGAACACTGGAAATGTATCTTAGGTGCTTAACTGGTTCTCAACCTAAGATGTGGACTAAGTGGTTGTCGTGGGCAGAATATTGCTATAACACTGGGGTTCATTCATCTACCAGGAAAAACTCCATTTGAAGTTGTGTAGGTAGACCACCACCAACTCTTCTCTCTTACATTCCTGGGATGGCTAAGGTAGCAGTAGTTGAACAAGAGTTGTTGGAGCGGGATGTTATGATTAACGAGATTAAGGAGAAAATTCAACAAGCTCAAAATCGGATGAAGCGCATTTACGACGCAAAGCATCAAGAAAGAGAATTTGAAATAGGAGATTGGGTTTATTTGAAGTTGCAACTATACAGGCAAAATTCAGTTGCTTCACGGATGAATTTGAAGCTAACATCCAAATATTATGGGCCGTTCAAAGTGTTGCAAAGAATTGGTGCAGTTGCCTATAAATTGGATTTACCAAAAAATGTCCGTATTCATCCTATATTCCATGTGTCTCTCCTTAAAAAATATGTTGGAAGTAGAGTTATTATACAATCAGAGTTGCCTGTTGGGGAGAAGGAAACTAGTACCTTGATTCGAGAACCAGGGGCCATTTTGGACACAAGCAATGTTATGAATACCGTACCAGGATCGGTACCGGATTGAGTTTTGGAACGAAACTGTACCGGTACCAGTTGGTACCAGGTACCATTTCAGGAAATTTTTTAAATTTATGAAATAGTCCCTAAAATTTTTTAAAATTGCAAAATAGTCCATAGTGGTATATTATATAGTTGTACCGTATACTCTATTAGTTTACTGTTTACATCAACCATGCTTTCAAAAACTTAATAATAAATAATAATGACAATTAATATGAAATAACAATAATTTTTAAATATTTTACATATAAATAATAACCACAATTAATATAAATAAAGACAATTATCATCATATAATTATAAAATTAAGAATAATACAAACACAGGAATAGAAATTTTTTATCTATTCCATTCATTAAATCAAACAAAGTAATGCCTATTATATTCTATTAATCTTTTTTTTTATTCTTAAAAACAACTATTCTGTTTCTTATCTATTCTATCCCTGAACCAAACAAATTCCAGTTAAAAATAAGACTATATATATTGGATCTGCCTTAACTCCTCATATAGCAGGATTTTATTGGGTCATTATTGAATTGAATTCTCTAAATACTTTTAGAAGTTTTGCGTCTCTTTCTTTTCTTTTTCATCTTGTCGTAATGAAGACCAAGAATGAAAATTATTTATGCTGATATTTCTTTCCATCACCCATCGTTGAACTGCACGACAAAGAAATTACTTTTGCTGGAGGGAAAAGGTGGTGCAAATACCTATATTGATTTTATTTAGAATAATATTACGGAGCAGCTCATTAGGTTTGATCGCGTGGCCTAATGGATAAGGCGCTCGCCTCCGGAGCGGGAGATTGTGGGTTCGAGTCCCACCGTGATCGGAGAATGGCTTTTTCCCAACTCTAATGGCCATTTTCTCGCTTTCCTAGTGAAACTGAAACGACCGGCCGTATGGCCCGCTGAAGTATCTCAGCCTCTCAAGAAAGTTATCATTCACGTCAAAAATAAGAGAAAGAAAAGCGTGAGAAGTCATTTGATTTAAATCGAAATGAAGTATCTGGTGTAAAAACATGGTAAGAACTGATCCAACAAATTTTTAAATCATTTTAATCTATATTTTAATTAATGTTACTTTAGAGTAATAAATCCTTTCTTAATCCCTCTAAAAAGGTACTGGTCATATGTTTAAGTATATCCATAATTTAGTTTATGATTGACTACTTCTTTAATAAAGAAAAAATATAACGTGTACTAGTCTTTTATATTCTATTAATATTCAGTCTTAATAGAATAATAATTAGGAACAATTTAGAGATAATACATAAATGTAATATAATTCTCATAATTATAGTTTCGTTATAATTTCTTTTGTAATGCATAATTATCCTATCGCCTTTACCATATACATCTAAACATGTATAAGGTAAATAATGTCTTTAAATAATTGTCACTAAACTACAACAAAATTGATTGGTTGTAGGGCATAAACGAACAATCTTCTACTTGAATTAAGCCAATAATTTAAGTGTCATATACCATGTAACCATATGATGATCATGTCACTATTGGGATAGTGGCTTAATCAGATAATTATATAAAATTCTCTATAGTGAGCATTTGCTTAAATCTTACAACTTTTATCTTAATTATCATCATCATCAAGAAAGTTTGCCTAAATACTTCCTTAAATCTTTGGTAAGACCTTAGCTCCTTTCATATGCCCAATGATTATAATATTCTACAGTACATTACTGTCTTGAACAATGTAAGGAACTATATCAAGTTCACTAAAAAAATTATTGTCTAGCTAATCATTTCCATTAAATGAAAAATGTATTATATCTTAATTAGCAACCATTACTACATTGAATCTTTCCAATTTTAGAATGATATTGTTCTAAGTAAAATAAACCTTAATTAGGATTTACTTATAAAGTAAATATCTATATAACCTTAAACTAAAAATATCAACTCATAGACAGAGTAATGAAAATCATTAATACTTCATAAGTATCAGATATCTCAAATACTAAATATCTTTAGTGCATTATCTATATACTTGGAGTAAGAATAGGTAAACACTTCTAATCTATCTCTATAGATCTAATTCTTAGAATTAAGTTGTTACCTTTTCGTATCTGATAAGAGATGTTATTCAACAATTGAAAGTTATAATTATTATCTTCTATGAGCAATATGTATCTACATACTACCACTAAAGAGGACAATTATATTCCCACTAACCTTCTTATAGACATGATAAATTCACAATCATCTCTAAAACAAACTCTTTGAATTCATCATGAAAGTTAATCTTTCAACTTCTCATAACCTTTCAACTATACATCAACTGTATTATCAAAGGCAATAGTTCCAATTGGATGTATTACTTTAATGAGATCTGAACCTTTCAAATTTCATCTTACTCTCACTACTTATCTTGAGAACCATTCTCCTATAAGTATATATTGAAATAAATAATTTGTTCCATAGGTCTATAAGTTTATATCCAACCTTTTGGATATCTCATAACTTTTTATTACCTAATTTATTTTTAAACTTAGTGAATAATACATGCTTCAGCTAAGCATCACATCCTTAAATCATTAACTTTGACTCTTTCGAAGTTTTAGCATTTCATATCTATTATGAAATATTGCTAATTGAATGAATTGGGACTATTGAAGGTAAGTCATTGTATAGGAAAAATAATATTCAAACATACAATATCTTATATTGTATTTTCCTCCTTATATAAATCTATACTCTTATAGAATTTTGTTGTGCAGGTATTCACTAGAGAATCTCATTCCTTATAGATAACCAAACATTTAAAACTAACCACAATGATCTCATCAAAGTGCTTCATCATTCTCAATGCTTAATTTCTGCTTAGATTAAAAAAATCTAAACTTTTCAAAATATTTAAATCATCATTTCAGTTAATACATGTCTCTGTATCATATAAATTCATTAGTAATATAATTAAATATAACTATCATCTTTTTATGAATTGCTATTTCATCCAATTAATCATATGTATAAGATTTAACAATTCAATATCATCATCATTCTTAAATCAAAGGTTGATTTGGTTATTTTTCAGCTTGACAATTTTCACAAGTTTCATATGATTCAAAATTAAAAGGATACGCATATCCTTGTGTGTAACTTTATGATTCTCTTTATGTTGATTTAACCAACATATTAGAAAAGGATATTCTTGGTTATCTAATTTTATATTCTTGCTATTTATGTTAAGCATAAGTCTCCTTTGATACAACACATACAAGTTATTTGTATAAATTGGATCAAATACTCTTACATAATAATCTATTTCTTATCATGATTTGAACATTATAATAATGTTGAATCTAAATTCAGTATCAAATATTCATAAGTATGAACTAGAAACACATATGATCATTCTAATATCTTATTTAGGTAAGAAAATTCATGCAATCATTTTTCTTCTTATGAAAAATATTTTCATACTATAGCAAGTGCCTTTAATTGATGTCCATGCTAATGCTTTTAGTAAGTTAAATTAAGTGAAAAAATTGCAACAAAGTACTATACCTTTCACCTCTACTCTATGCATCCTCTTACATCTTGCTATTATGTTGTTGACATACATCTTACATGTTGTCATCAAAGTTTATAAGACATTAGTCAACTCAAAATTTCAATACATTTTGTCATCTATATGATTTTGACATATCTTAAAAACTTTGTAACCAAATTATCAACAAAGATTATAGCAAAATAACATAACGGGCATACAAATTTTCTATCTAACCTAGAGAACTCTTCTCAAAATTATCCTATGACCAAAAAATTTGGTTCACTAACTTAGTATCAACTATAATAAACAAGGTAAATTCCACTCAAAAAAATATAAATGTAAGAAAGGCAAGTAATTAATTATATGACATGACTACCAAGTGAGATTAGGGCTCTAATCATATATTTGGTTATTACCACTATTTTATTAAAAATAATAGCCCTCACTACTATTTGGAAAGATTACTTTAATCTTTTTACTGAGTTAGGTTTTCATTCAAATATAGTTGATCTTGAGTTTGCTCAATAAACCAACTAAACTTAAATTAGGTAAATAACAACTTTATCAATCACATCTTATGTGACTTTTAAATCCATTAAGTAACAATTCTTGTCAAAACATATCTTATATGTTATTCCTAATGCTGTCTCTAAGTTCATGTGATCACGAGTCACTCATCTAGAACACACAAATTTAGTGATCTAGATTAAGACTAAACATATTCTGGTTATAAGAATAAATTTAGTGATCTAGATTAAGACTAAACAAATTTGTTCAACAAGCCTAGCAATAAAAAGAAATCTGATTTGTTCTTATAACAGTGGAAGGAAACAATCACGATCTCAATGTGTACTTAATATTTTAACTAGAAATTTAATTTTAATCGTCTCTTCAATCATAATTTAACATGCATCCAACATATATATATATATATGTATGTATGTATATATCAAACATATAAATAAAGTGCGTAACTTATGCACTCATAATCAAATTATATGCAAAACAAACTTCCATTGATTCTGGTTATTAATCTTCACAATCTAAAATAATATTTCCAACTCCTTGGAAAAATTAAATTAGATTAACTCATTGTTTCTTTAATATATAAAATTCCTATCCTAAATAGAAATTCAATTTGATTTGAAAATAGTTTTCAAATCTAATTGGAAACTATTTCCAATTATCTTAACTCCTTTAAAAAATTTAATTAAAAACAATTTTCAATAAATTATGATACTTATTATAATTTAGAAAATTTCCTTTTCAAAATTTTTTACGTAACACATTCTAATCCAATTAGAAAACTATTTTAATTTAATTATAAATGAATATTTCTAATCTAATTAGAAATTAATTTTCTTTAATTAGTAAACTATTTTCTAATATTTAAAGGAAACTACTTTCAAAAATTAAGTAAAAACGCGTTTCAAATTTAATTAAGAAAGTCTCTCTCTCTTTAATAAATTAGAAAAATATTTTTCAAAATATTAAATAAAACATATTTTCTTAATTAATAAATGAAAACACTTTTTAGAATTTAACTAAGAAAAATGATTTTTCTAAAATCAAGAAACTTATTATTCATAATAAAGAAAACATTTCTAAATAAATAGAATACTAATTCTCTAAACAAATAAAGTCATAAATTTAATTTATCTCAATCAAATTGAAATAAATAAATTTAATTAAGAAATAAATTTTTTAATAACCTTTTAAAAAAACTTTCTTAATAACTTGATAAAACACTTTTTTTAATTTTAATGAGTCAAAATAATTAATTTCAATCTAATTGTAGCAAATTAATTCCAATCTAATCGAAACTAATTAATTTTAACTTTAGAAATTAATTTCCAAATTGAATTAGGCATCAATAAATTATTAATCTTAATCATATTAAGAAAAATAATTAACATAATTTTGGAATTAATTTTGGAGTTAATTTAATTTAATAATTCAACTCCTTGAAATATTAAACTAAATTTTAAAGATTTCTAATCAAATAACCCTTTGAAAATAATTAAAAAATACTTTTCCAAATTTATCAGGGATTTAAGCAATGTTATGAATACCGTACCGGACTTGATACCGGATTGAGCTCTGGAACGGAACTGTACCGGTACCGGTCGATACCGGGTACCGTTTCGGGATATTTTTTAAATTTATAAAATAATCCCTAAACTTTTTAAAAATTGCAAAATAGTCCATATTGATATATTATACAGCTGTACTGTATACTTTACTAGTTTA
>JANITX010000009.1:45158369-45171335 GCA_027564395.1 Erythroxylum ulei | reverse complement strand
TAGGTCTTAGCACCGAACCTCTATAAAAACAGTGTTTGCTTTTCTTCCCTTCTCTTTTCATTTAAATTTATTTGAATTGGTTTTGTGTGTTATAACTTCTAATTTTATTGTAGAGTTTATCGAAAAAGATTAAAGATCTATTCAACCCCCCCTTCTAGATCGTTTACACGTTTAACAGACCTTTATAGGTCAAAAAGGACCCTCAGCTTTGCCCATGTCCGTTTAATGGACTTTAGGTTCGTTTAATGAACCTTCTCGGGTGAAAAAGTGCTCCCAGGCCAGTCTATATCCGTTAAACGGACATTCACAGGATAGCTTCAGTAAATCTTGATTTTTGACCCTTTTAGAGGCAGAATCTCACTTTGTGGTCTTCATGAAATTTTAGATCTGGGAGTCTTCTTTCCAATGTTCTAAGAACAAACTCAATCCGACATTTTTTGTGAAAGTTAAGGCAATTGCACCGAGACATGTTACTGCATAATTGAGGGTATAAGCATGTTGGATTCTTTTGGTCATAACTTCCTCGTCCGACCTCCAAATGAAGTGATTCTTAAAGCAATGGATTTCTAACACCTTTTCCTATCTCTCCATGAAAATTTGTATCTTTTGGAATTGATTTAAAGAAGTTTTATGGAAAGAAAATGGGGAATCGATTGGGAGAGCATGATTGGGGTATGAACACCCTTTAGCTTTTTAAGAATATCTTGATCTATAGAGCTTCGATTAAGATGGTTCTTACTTCAAAACAAATTAGAGACTTAGAGATGCAATTGTCTTGAAGAAGTCAAATTGAAATTCTGGTTTGAAGTTTCCCTAAATCTATTCTGAATTAAGAGAAATGAGTTCGAGTATGGTGTTTGATTTGTATGGGCACGCCATTGAACAAATTGTGAGGAAATTTTTGGGATGTTATGAGAATAAAGATGAACTGATGATGGCTAATAAGGGTTCAAGGCAATAACCCTTCAAGGTAATATGCACGCTCACGAGTTTCATGTTTTCGCAAGAGGTTGGGTCTAAATGAGGGTTCAAGGCAACCCTTCAAGGTAATATGCACGCTCACGATTCATGATTTAGCAAGAGTTGGGTTCCAGAAACAAGCAGAATCTAACATGTTTGCTATTATAATTTCGCAAGCGTTGGACTCTGGAAACAAGCGGGGTCCAACATTAGTGTTATCAGAGCAAGAGTTGGATTCTGAAAGCAAGCAGGATCCAACAACTTCAGTCTTTCAGCCATAACTTTTTCTCTTGTTATCCAAATGGGATGATTATTAATTTGGATTAAACTAGATACATATAGCTACATTTTTCATGAATACGTTAAAATTTAAATTTTGTCTATAACAGTCCCAAAATTTGATGTGAAATTGAGAACTGGGCACAGTACACTATTGGATTAATGTATATGTAGTGTTCTGTTTTGAGTGTATAAGAATGTGTTATATTTTGAGTGTTTACGATCAAGGAGGGAATATGAAATGTGTATGGATGATGTTGAGTTGAAATTAGCTATACTTGAAGAAGTTATCCGTTTGAGATGATGAATCAAACGAGTTGAAAGTTAAAAGTTGAGAGTTAATGAAATCTAATTGGTGTTTGAGTTATTATGAAGTGATATTGCATAGAAGAGGTGAATTTGGGAAGATTATGAGTGAAAGTGATGCTAGAATGGGTGTAAGATAGGATCCATTGGAACTATTTTGGAGAAGGAGAATTGAGTAAAAATCTGAAGCATACACGGTCAGGCCGTGTATATTAACACTGACCGTGTATTCCAAATGCAAAAAGGTTATCAGACCCGTGGGGTACACGGTCTGCCAGTGTATTCCCACACGGTTCATGTGTTTTGACCTTTTAAATGGAAACATCTCTCTTTGGAGTCTTCACAAAATTGTAGATCTAGAAGCCCTCTTTCAAACCATCCTAGAATGAACTTAATCCGATATCTCTAGTGAAAGTTAGGTCAATTGTCCCAAAATAGGTACAATATGATTGAGGATATAATCATGTTTGATTCTTTTAGCCATAACTTCACCATCCGACCTCAAAATGAAGTGATTCTTAAACCAATAGATTCCTAACATATTTTTCTATCTATCCATAAAAATTGGTAGCATTATGAATCTATTGGAAAAAGTTTGACTGAATATGATTTTACTGAACATACTTCAGTATTTTGACTATATATTGACTTGTGGTGATCCAAATGAGATGATTCTTGAATTAGAATAAACTTGAAATGCAGGGATACAAATTTTCTAAAGAGATTGAATTTTAATTCTACCTCTAAGAATTTCAATTTCTGGATTGAACTCAAGTACAGAATACTGTTACAATTAAGAATAGTCCGACTTATTTGGAAAACATCTTTCGAAATACGAGACCAATTTGTATGATTTTAGTGTCATTAGAAACTTAAGACATAGGGGAACATGGTTCTAGAAGAAAGTGTTGCCAAATTACTTCATTATCAACGTCATAATGAACATGTAAAGTTAACCCGAAATGATGTTTTTGGAAAAATCTGAAATGAGCAATTGAGTTATGAAATTAGATTCAAGTGGTTGTATTGAGACATAAACCTTAAGTATAAATGTTACTTAAGTGAGTTCTGATATTGGAACGACTTTATGACTTGAATAATGGAAAAATACCTGAGAATGTTATTGAGCATGCATTGTACATGATCCATATACCTATTTATGCATAAATGAGTTCTTATAATTATACAAAGTTGTAACGTGTGTGCAATGTGTATATTGCATAATTATGATGTGCAGGATAAACGTCCATATTCAGATATTTCTAGGTCATGGAACCTAATGCTAATCTAGAGCGTACTGTCAGTAGACCAAAATGGTCTTACTTTATTGTTTGTTTTGTTTTTGTTATGAATGAGAAGCGAATGTGATTTGCTTGTGTGATTTCGGGCAATGAAGGTCCGAGGTTTTTGATGATTGAATGCAATATTGAAGTGCTATTTGTATGTGAACATGATGAAATAAGTGCTTCTAAATGTTGAATGTTAGACCTAGTTTCGAAGAAACATGCGAATATGCACATAATTGAAAAAGTGTTACTCAACAATGATGTTGAATGTCAGACTTTGGGTTCGATGGCAAATGTGAATTGAATGTGAATATGTAAACATGTGACTGATTGAGCATATGATATGTGATACACTTCATTACATGAATGCATAAAACATAAAGGCAGTTGTAACCGGAGTAGCCACCGAAAAAGAGCTCAAAGCTTAGAATGTGAAAAAAGAGCTCAAAGCTCAGATTGTGAAAAAAAAAGAGAGCCTAAAGCTCAGAAAGTGTATAAGAGCTAAAGGCTCACTATGTAAAACGAGCCCGATATCCCTAACGGATACAAGATAGTTATCAATGAGCCTGATATTCACAATGAATACGGGACAGTTATAGGCACTCGGTCACAACAAAGTAACAAATTGAAAGTGAGTCTTATGTGCACTGCATATGCCTGATATGAATGATTATATTGATATGAATAATTTGACTGGTGTTTGTATGTGTTGTGTTATTGAGTGAGCCATCGAGGATGGTCACTCACTGATTTCGCAAAACTCACCCAAAATTTGCAATTATTTTTCAGGCTCAGACGAGCACCCCATTAGATAAATAGGAATATACCTACTGCATTCAAGTGAGAGATAGAGGTCAGGATCAGATTGCGTCTGCATTTGTATTTTCTTATTTTCGTGTAAATTTGAATATTCCGCGATCTCTGGACAATGTGTATTCAAATATTTCAGTGTGTAATAACTGGTGAAAATTGGAAATGCTTTGTAAAAGAGATTGATCAAAATGTAATGACAATTGTGATTTCGACTTTTATAAAATAAAAGTATGATTTCGATTTGATTACTAAATTCTGCATATGCATATGATAAATGGAAAAAAAAATTGTATTGAGTTTCAATGAGTTTTGACTGCTCTAGCATGCCGCCCTTACAGGATTCGCACTCGGACATCACTCAGAATGTCGAGCACTTGCCTTACGAGGGTAGGGTGCAACAATATAATTCAATCCCTTAGACTTATTAATTTGATGAAAACCTAATTTTACAAAAAATGAAATTAGGTTTGTTTACTAATTACCAAAAATAAAAAATAAAATAATCAATTAACACTTAATAAGTAATTAATTTACACAAGACAATAAAATAATACATTTAGAAAGCCTTGATTGGCTTGCACTACCAACTAGGGGTAAAAAAAATCCAACCCGGTTTGAAGTTAATGCGCTCGACCCAAGTTAACAAAGCTTCATGTCAGATTAAGTCTTTATTGAAATTTCAGGCTTTGAGCCAACCTCAAGCTCAGGCTGCCTGGCAGGATTTGACTTAAAACTTAAAATTTTCACTCAAAACAATAATATTTTGAATTTAAAAAAATAATTTTGATTGGTCCAATCGGGCTTTAGAGTGGACCTAGACCTTAAAATAGAATTTTGATCTATTTACTAAGCCTTCTTCCAATTTTTATGCCAAAAGTTCTTGTAGGTTCATGCCTATTGTAAAATTTGGTTGCCTTCTTTGTGAATCTCTTTAAAATTTTATAGTCTGATATCTACTTTAAACAAAATTGGCGACACCGGGCAATTACTTGGCTAATTTTCTCTCAATAGTAACCCTCAAACTTGTAATTTACGTTTACCTTCACTTTTGTCATTGAGACTCGATGCGAATTGACACGTTTAGCGGAGGGAGCAATGTGCACAAAAGTTTCTCAAAGTAATACGAGGAGCACCATCAAGTTAGAAATATTTGTATGGCAGTAAGGAGTGTCCTGCACACGGGACTCTGCCCAAATACAATCAGTACGTTGGTTGATTTGTCTTCATCAACGGTGAAACATGTCTTGGTATCAAAGTTCAAACACGGAACCCAAATACAATCAGTGCGTTGGTTGATCTGCCTCATTCACTTTACCAATTTCGTCATCTTGGCTTTTAAACACGGAAGTACTCGTACAGGAACACACACTCATAGCCAGTGAAAAACTTCATAGGCTAATAAAGGAAAACATAACCATAAATAACTCCATTTCTGCTTTCCTTGTCGGTACAGATACAATGTAGACACGTATGTTTTGGCATTACAAACCCATTTATGCAACATAAATTATTGTTTAAAAAGCAAGTTGTTACGCTTTATTGCGGAATCATAAGCCCGATGAATGATAATTAATGCGTCATCCATCATTTTTTTGGGAAATATAAACTGCAGATGGATCTTTTATCTCTGTCTTATCCTATAAAATTTTAGTCATTTATTTAGACGATTCTTATATAAAAGGAAGCCTGAGATTCAATAAAAACATAGTAGAGGATCGTGGCATATATAAACTCGTATGTTTGAATAAGTCAAAATGAAATAAGATATGACCTCAATAATTTATTTTAATAGGAATTTCGACTTCCCCCTTTCAAAATACACATAAAATATAGTATACGGAAAATGAAAGGATTGGCGGAACTTTTAATAAACCTGTAGGAGGTCACAGACATGAACAATTTCCGCCGAGCTTTTTGAGCTAGAGAGAGAAAGGTAGAGAGAGAGAGAGAGCGGAAGATGGAAGAACAACAGAGAAGTCGCAGAGTAATACTAGTCCCTAGCCCATTTCAAGGGCACATAAGTCCAATGCTTCAATTGGGCGCCATCTTATACTCTAAGGGCTTATGCATCACCGTTGTTCACACTCAATACAACTCTCCTGATGCTTCAAGCCATCCTCATTTACAATTCATATCCATACCAGATAATTTGTCAGATGATGAGATCTCTTCTCCCGACAAAACTACTCTCGTTTTGATTCTTAACCAAAAATGTGAAATTTCTTTCCGAGAATGCTTGACCCAGCTAGTGCAAGATCAGGCAACTCCTGGTGAAATTGCTTGCGTTATTTATGATGAGATGTCCTACTTCTGTGAACCTGCGGCTCACAATCTGAAGCTACCTAGCGTCATATTTCGAACAAGCAACGTAATCACTTTCATTGTTCGTGGGACCATGCTTCGATTAAGGGCAGAAGGACGCATTCCTTTCTCAGGTTTGTGGACGTTTTGCTTGACTGAGATACGCATATGGTACTATGGTAGTTTCACATCAGATATATACCACACCATAATTCCTTAAGATTTAGTGTCGGATATGAGTGTTCGTGTCTTTTCTTTCTGTGTGTCAGAATCTTGCTGGCCTCCAAATAAATACAATAAGAAAAAGGCTAATAGCATTAATACTGAAGCACTTCCTAATTCTTCAGGTGTTTCGCCATGAAAAAGCTTTGTTAACCATGTCCCCATCGACTGGAACTCCATCTGCTATTATTAAATCTGAAATTGAAGTATAATCAGCTTTCAATGAAGAACTGTTTGATTGTATATAGTTGTCATGCGTGTGTATTTTAGTGTTTGACGGCTTCTCTTGCTACTTTCTTAATGTAACAAATCACTGTTCATATAAATTCACTAATGACGTTACAAACTATAGATCCCATGTCAGAGGAGTTAGCTCCAGAGCATCCTCCTCTCAGGATCAAGGATATGCCATTTTCCTACTTCGCACCGTTTGAAGTTCTCTTTGAAATGATAAACAACGTTCGTAATATGAGGAGATCTTTGGCTATTATTTATAACACCATGAACTGTATTGAAGAGTCATCAATCACAAAGCTCCAGCAAAAAATCCAGATTCCCGTCTTTGGAATAGGACCTATCCACAAGGTCGTGCCAACATCATCTTCCAGTTTGCTGGAAGAGGACGCTAACTGCATGCAATGGCTTGACAAGCAAACTCCAAATTCAGTAATCTACGTAAGTCTGGGAAGCATGGCTTCAACGAACGAAAAGGACATAGCAGAAATGGCATGGGGTTTAGCAAACAGTAAGCAACCATTCTTGTGGGTGATCAGGCCAGGCTCAATACAAGGTTCAGAGTGCATTGAGGCATTGCCAGAGGGCTTTAAAGAGGAGGTTGAAGACAGAGGTTGCATAGTTAAGTGGGCACCACAAAAGGAGGTGTTGGCACATAAAGCTGTGGGAGGTTTTTTGAGTCATTGTGGTTGGAACTCCACTATTGAAAGCATATGTGAAGGAGTGCCAATGTTATGTAGGCCAATGTTTGGAGACCAAAAGGTGACTGCAAGGTATGTGAGTCATGTATGGAAAGTGGGTTTGCAATTGGAGAATGAGTTGGATAGAAAAGAGCTTGAGAAAAGTGTGAGAATGTTGATGACTGATAAAGAAGGGGAGAAAATAAGAGAGAGGGCAATGAAGCTGAAGGTGGAAGCACAACTATGCATTACGGAAGGTGGGTCTTCCTATCGATCCTTGAGAGAGCTAGTGGAGTTTATTAAGTCTTTCTAACTCCAATAGTGGCTGCATACAACTCGGTGAAACACGGCGATAAATAATGCTCAACTTCAGTAAGTGCTAAGGAGACATTTGTTCAACAAGATCAGCTAACTCTGAAACTGAAAGCCTCCTTTAGAGCCCTTTATGGAGCAAGGGAAGCATTGCAACTTTCAACTTAGTCAGCAAAAGCTACATTTGTCTTAGTTCGAGAAAGATTATTAGGCACTTGGGTCTCAATTAGTGGATTGTTGAAAGTGGTTCTTAAATCTGTGGTAAAAAGAGTTTGCTCTGTTTAAATATTTGTTTGACTTTTCGAACGGATAATTACATTATAAGTTTTGGATCATCTCAATATTAAAAATTAAGGTAAAAAAGATTAACTATTTAAAAAAAATTTATATTGAAAATAATAATGTCACGATTAAGATAAAGGATGATAATAACAAATTGATTCGATCCAATTTACAATTAATAAATTCAATTTAAGTTGACCAAGTCTTAATATAGGTTTGGACTTAAAAAAATTAGAGCTATAAATTGAATTTAAATTCATACTTTACAGTCAAACTTAACTCAAAGTTTATACTTACAAAATAATGTAGTTTTGTAACGTGAATGGTAATAAATATAAAACCTCACCCTCTTAATTATGTTTAGCTTCCTTCGATAGCCACCTCTACCATTGCCTTCACTCTTCCGTCTTTAGATGTAACTAGCTTGTATTAGTAATTCTTTGAATAAAATCTAAGGGGGACCCTTAAACAAGATCCTTTTTCAATGATTAAACCCCGATTTGATTTGCTCTATCTCAATCAATCCCCGCAAGGATGTGGTTCAGCTTAGACGAGAAAAAGAAAGAGCAAGTAAATTGAGATTCCTCTTGGGAGAGTGGTGTCTCGGGGTCCTTGGATAATGGACACTGATTTGATTAGCGAAATGCGCAATGCAATGAATGGAATGGTTTGTACTATATTCTATTTCCCCTCCTAACTACTCAATTCATTACCAGACATAATGACATGACTCTGTTGGTTACAAAAAGCTCATTCCAGTTAAACCCCATCCAATTTTCCTGCTGGTGGCAATTCATATTAAGGCTCTTTGGTCTGGACGCATCCACTGAAATGCTCTATCTGCATACTACTAGTGGTAGTCTCTTCTGTTCATTGAATTTGGAATGGTATAATCATGTGATTGATGCTTGTCGTACAGTAATTAGCATGCAAATGGGTTATGGGGATGAATCAAAAGTTATACTTCAACCCAAACGTAACCACTTACAGATCCAATCTAAACTTAAAGCAGACTTGTCGCCTTAGTTCCTACTAGCAGGTGCTCATTGATCTTGAAAATGGTAATGTCCAGCTGAACTAAAATATGCAAAATAGAATTTACTTGGATACTATCTATAAGTTGTTTGTTATATATTTATAGTATATCAGATACATGTGGAAGTATATTTAAGTAAAGAGGTAAGATAAATAGTAAAAAAAGTAGGAGAAAAAAAGCAAAGTTAAAGTTATGAGGTAGCAGCGTTAACAAAAGTTTTTGAGGTAGCAGCGTTAACAAAAGCAAACTAATTATGATGAAACCATTTTAAGGTAAACACCAACAGAAATAATAGGGCATGTCAGGAATCCCACGTCGAATAATTACAGAGGCATTCAAAAGTTTATAATATATAATATGCAAACCTCTCCTTCTTGAGCTAGTTTTTGGGGGTAAGTTAGGCACTTTCTCACATGGTATCAGAGCCAGTTTGTCTCGATGATTTGAGGCAGTGCCTAGTTATGTACCTTTGCCCAATATGTCCATCAGATGTCCAGTCCTGCTCTGGACTAAGGGGGGTATGTCAGGAATCCCACATCGGACAATTACAGAGGCATTCAAAAGTTTATAATAGTATGCAAACCTCTCCCTCTTGAGCTAGCTTTTGAGGGTGAGTTAGGCACTTTCTAATAATATGAACCATTAGTTTGTTTAAGCATAATAGGTAATTTTGGAGGATGATTCCAATCTGTCGAAAATGTAATATTTCGGTCAATATATCTATTAATTCATCATATCTAAGAGCCCCTTAAAAATAATAAATCGTAAAAAAATTGTTATAAAATCAGTATCCCTTGAATTACTGTCAAATATTAATCAACGTTAATTCTTCTAATATTTACTCTATTTTGATGGCACGAACTGAAACAGTTAAATACATGTTAAGGTCTCAAAATAGCAGACAAAATCTAAGCACAAAAACAAATGAAAAAGAAAATAAATAAGACAAGGAGGATTTGAGTACTTATTACAAAGAATAGTCGCATACTAGGATATTGGCAAAACAATGCTCCATTGTAATTAACAACATAAGGTGCTATTGGTACATAACGCCACGAGTTCTTTGATGTGTCTATAATTTTAAACATAAGGTTGTCTATAGACTTGGACTTGGTTTCAAATCGCTTGACATTTCTTTCTTTCCATATAGATTGGACACAGATGCTAACCGCTATTGTGTAGGACGAGATCTTGGTGGCTGGGTGGGTTGCTAAACAATGAATAACAACACAAAAATTGTTCTCTTGGATAAGGCAACCGCAACGCATGAGAACAGCTATCCATAGCCGATTAGTCACCTCACATATAAAAAATAAATGGTCTCTAGATTCTTCCTGGAGTTGACATAAGGGGCATAGAGGATTGATGCTCAAATAACTGATATGATCAATTGTATTCAATCGATTTTATATAGTGAGCCATAATAGAAAGGATGTTCTTGATAAGATCATTTTATGCCAAATGATTCTATGCCAAAAAACCTCTGATTTCCTCACCTTTAATAAGTCCTGAATGACTTTGTTTGTCAATTTATAAGTTGGCCTGTAATGCCAAAAGAATGCGTCCTTAAAGAGGGAGGGAAAGTAATGAGGTTGCAAATGTTTATGGTTGTCTGGAAAATTCCAGCAGTAGACATTGATGAAGGAATCCATTGTAGCATGGAGAGGAAATGAAGAACCTTTGAGAAAATGTTGAGATTAGAATAAAGGTCTTTGACTTGTCCAGTTATCAACTATAAAGATATGAGCTTCCTATTGCCAATGGTGCAAGATACTTGATCCTGAACCAAGTTCCTCAAATGAATTAACTGATTTAGAAAATATGAATTGCTATTAGTCTTACGGACTGCCCAACTACTTCTTTCTTTAAGGAAATAGAATGAAGCCAACATATCCATAGCGTTTGCTTGTCTTCAAGAATCCACCATAATCGTTTCAAGATGAGGATATGATTAGTGAGTTTCACGGAAGGAAAGTTTAATCCTCCTTCAACCTTTGGAAAGCAAATGTCTGATCATTTGACTTCAGCACAACATTTGGTTCCTATCCTATGATTCCATAATAAATCTTTGAGTAATCTTTCAATAGACTTGATAACCCCTTTGGCAAGAAAAATATATGAGCTCCAATAAATATGCAAAGAGTTAAGAATCGATAAGATAAGCTAAATTTTCTCCAAAAATGAGAGGAAGTGATTCACCCAAGATCATATTCTCTCATGAATTTTGTCAACAAGAGGATAACATTTGAAGATTGTTACTCTCCTAGTTGAAACTGGGAGCCCCCGATATAGTAGAGGTGGAGGCTTCTCTTCCATTCCAGTAAGCAAGATTATGTTGGAGACCATTGGGGAAGCGCCTTTAGAAATATGAGGTGACTCTTATTGAGATTAATGCTTAACCCCAAGATTTCCTTGAACCTAGTTAGAGCTTTCATGAAGCTATGAAGCGAATCAGGGGTGGCTCTACAAAAAAGTAATAAATCATATTCAAAGGAGAGGTTAGTTAAGTCAAGCTTCTTACATTTCGAATGATATTTGAAGTTGAGTTCCTTGCCACTTCATGTCGAATGATTGTGTTGAGCATCTCGATGCACATGATAAAGAGGTAGGGGGAGATAGGATCCACCTACCGCAGTCCTTTCCCAGCCTGTAAATAGGTTGAAGGATTGCCATTGATCAAGACTGAGTAGGAGACTTTGGAGACACATTCGATGATCCAATTAATGAATATAGCTAGGAAACCAAAAACTTCCATCTTCTGCCATAAGAAGTTCCAATGCACACTGTCAAAACTCTTATGAAAATCAACTTTGATGGTGTAGTTAGGAGGTGAATTGGTTTGGGAATATCCATGGAGTAATTCCTAAACAATTAATATATTATCACCAATTTGTCAATTAATGATAAAAGCTCCTTAGTTATCACTGACAAGTGGGATGAGAGCATGTTTCAATCTAGACGCAAGGATCTTTGAAATCAGTTTATATAGGAAATTGGTATAAGGTATTGGTCTGAATTCACTAAAGGAAGTGGGAGAAGAGGTTTTCGGAATCAAATAAAGAAAAGTTTGATTAATTTCCCAAAGTAGCAAGATCTTAGTGAAAAACTCTTTTATTGCTTGCTTAAGAAAGGAACCTATAATATTCCATGTATTCTAGTAGAAGAAATCGTTAAGGCCATTTGGAGTTGGTGCTTTCATACCATGTAATTTATATAATGCTTCCTCAATCTCCTGATCATTGAATACTTTAGTTAATAAGTCTATGTCTTCCTAATTTATTTTCTTGGAACAGATATCCGAGAGGTTGGCCTATAGGGCAGGAGTATATGTGAAATGACCAAGCAAAATTTTGAAATAAATCATCGTCTCTTCCTGAATTTCCTGATGGTCTTGGAGTCGAAGGCCTTCATTTGTAATAATCGAATTGATTTGGTTTATGTTCCTACGAGCCATTATAGAATTAGAGAAAAATTTGGTGCACTTGTATCCATCTTTAAGCCAATTCATTCTTGATGATTGATGGTTTTGAATGGAGAGCATATAGAGAGATAATGCCGATTTTCTTGCTAGGAGTTGTGGATCGTAAAGAGATATAGCAAGTTTCCGTTGAACTTCAGTAAGGTCATCCCGAGCTTTAGACAATGCATGATCAGCTCAGCTCCTCAAAGATTGTAACCACTTCAGTTCCTATTTAATAGCTTTCAATTTATGGACGCAGTGTACTGCTTGGTTGCATTAAAAAAGCAATCTGAACCTCTCCTGCAAGTATGAAAGAAATATGGTACATTGGTCAAATAATTGTTGAATCTAAATGGGAATTTTCTAGCTGTCGAATGAAACATGCTTTCTGTGCAGATTAGGATATGGTTTTAAAGGGTCAAGGAAGTTTGCATTACTATTGGAAATTATATAAGCCATCCTCCATTCACTAGAGCTCAATCAAGTTTCTTTTAGATGCACCAATTTGAGCTTTGTTTGTTGGACCAAGCATACTTGTTACCAACCGACCTCAAGTTTGTCACCCCCAATTAATCCACACATATTTTAAGTTCTTCAGTATAATTTCTAAGATTACAATTTCCATTGGCTTCATATTGATAAAAAATAGAGCTAAAGTCACTACAAGAAAAGGAGGCCTTTTGCGTCGTTTTTTAAACGTCGCGAAAGGCAATTTGCCGTCGTAGAACACTATCTTCGACGTCAATTCAAACGTCGCAAACAACGTCGTGGAAGGTAGGGTAGGCATTGGTGATC
>JANITX010000009.1:44627735-44638594 GCA_027564395.1 Erythroxylum ulei | reverse complement strand
ACTCCCTTATGTTCACGGCTACGCAAAACCATTATAGGAGATTGCGATAGTACGTTCTGTTCATGGCTACATAGGACCCTTATGGGAAATGTGTAGTACGTTCTATTTTGGATCCCCCCAAACCATTCTGATGTGCTTATGTGTTTATGATATGTGAACAAGTTTGATGCATTCATGTTTTTGTAGTTTGTGAATCTGACTACATGATGAGAATTTGAGAAATATGTGCTTTATGGATTCAATCAGAATTTTCTATGACAAGTGAATGTTTTCAAAGGTTTTTCTTATTTTTCCGTTATAAACCGTTACCCATGAGCTTTTAAGCTCACCCCCTTTCCGTCCCATCTCCAAGTGATGAGCAAGAGACTGAGTGATGATAGAGTCAAGGCATCGCTCCAAATTCTGCATGTTTTGTATTTTAAGCTATTGTAAAAACAAGGCTTTAGTCGCATTTTGAGAATTATTGGATTTTGTATCTTTTGTATTTTTAATTTTGATACTGATGATGTAATGTGGCTTGGAATGCCATTAAAACTTTGTAAAAACTCTTATCTTTTGATGTTAATCAGATATGAGTGTGTTTTGCGCATGACATTTCCAAATTGTACATTACATTTTCAAGTTTTCCACAAGGGTAAAAATGTATGTTCTGACTTCAAGGGAAAAACTGTATTGATCTAGGCCGAATTAGATAAAGTTGTCTTCTTGGAAGTTGTAGTTTATCTTTCTAACTTTCCAACGCTATATAGTATGAAATTTTTGGATATTAGAGCTGAGAGATATGACCATTAGAAGTTGGTGATGCTACATAGGATGTATATACAAAACAAATATAGTAAAGATGAGATTTTTTTGTATGTGATGAGTCATTTGAGTTGAGATTTGAGAGTTTAATACAACCAAATTGGTAACTAAATGTTTAAGGAGTGATATTGCATTAAAAGAAGCGAATTTGGGAAGATTATGAGTGAAAGTGATGTTAGAATGGAGAGGAACATTGAAGATGCTTTAGAGAGTGTAGTTAGTGACTTAGAATTTTTGGTGATGTGAGGAAGACCCTGTAGAAATCACTTTGTCTGATTCATCTTGGACTAAATTCCTTCGTCTGATTCATCTTAGACTAAATCCCTTCATCTGATTCATCTTAGACTGAATCCCTCGTCTGATTCATCTTAGACTAAATCCCTCGTTTGATTCATCTTAGACTGAATCTCTTCCTCTGATTCATCTTAGACTGTATCCCTTCCTCTGATTCATCTTAGACTGAATCCCTTCGTCTAATTCATCTTTAGACTGAATCCCTTCCTCTGATTCATCTTAGACTGAATCACTTCATCTGATCCATCTATACTTTTAGAAATTCGATATTTTGACCCTATAAATGAAAAAATCTCTCTTCAAAGTCTTCATAAAAGTTGTAGATCTTGAAGTCCTCTTCGAAACCGTCCTAAAATGACCATAATCTGATAATTGTAGTAAATGTTATGCCAATTTTCCCAAGATAGGTACAATATGATTAAGGACATAATCATGTTTGATTCTTTTGGCCATAACTTCATCATCCGATGTCCAAATGAAGTGATTCTTGAGCCAATAGATTCCTAATGTATTTGTGTATCTCTCATAAAAAATTGATAGCCTTTGGTCTTGATTTGAAAAAGATTGATGAAAAGAAAATGAGGGATAGGTTAGGAGAGCATGACTAGGTTATGAACATACTTCGGTATTTAAATCATATCTTGATTGGTAAAGCTGTGAATAAGATGATTCTTGTTTCAAAATAAACTAGAGACATAGAGCTACAATTATTCTGAAAAAATTCAAGTGGTTATTTAGGTGTTTTACGAGTGTGGTCTCGCTCCTTATGGTTTGAGATGTTATGAGAATGAGGATGAACCGATGTTGGTCGGGGAGATCCCATGGAAAAAAACTTGTAGGATAATACACTCACGTCTTATGATACATCCAGATAGTTGGGCTCCAGAAACGGGGTCCAACATTGGTAGCCCCATGATAACCCTCTAATCGATATCTAACTTAATCAAAGGGTTCCCGCAAAGCCAAGCCATTCAACTATTAAAAACTTTTTATACTTTAAAAGTTAAAAGAGCGAAAAATAGTGGAATTTTTTTGAAAATCCAGCAACATAATGATTATTTTTTCTATGATTCCTAAATTTTAAAAACCAGCAAAACACAATTTAAAACACTTTTAGTATTTCACATACCATCTCAACTTATAGAATGGGACCTCAGGTCCACATCACAAGCAACCACAAACATAAAATTCTCATCACATTAAAAACATCATTGAGGATCAAAGCCCTCGCAGTTTATTAAGTCAAAAACATTTACAATCTTACAAATATTTACATGATCACACGTTTAAACCCTTTCCAAAATAATTTAAAACATATATACAAGTAATTAAGCTAATTTCAAGAAAACACATACATAACAAAAATGATATAAGCACATTAGCACCTGATGATACAGCTAATCCTACGATGGGGTCCTAGTTACTATAACATATGTACGCATACTTAGGGTGGTTTATTTAAAAACATAAAAAAATATTGGTGAGCTAAACAAGCTCAGTGATTGTTAATTAGTTTACTAAAGGCAAAATAATTGCCATAAAAATTCATTCGTCTATCATACAATCTGGTAATAAGATAGCATTTTGAAATGCATTTTTGAAATTAAAGTCATAATATTCCATTTTCCATTTTCCTTAAACAATAAACAGTGGTGGCAATAAGTTTCCTGCAAACTTTTATACTGAAAATAAGTCAACCATTAGAATTGGTACCATATAGTGCCTCACAAATTACTTTTAAAATAAATAATGGTGACATTATTATTTTCATAAATTTTCTTGCATAATATAGCCCATCACTAATTTCTTACCATATGGTACCCTAAGCATAAAGTCATGGAGTTGGTTTTGCATCGCTTACACGCTATTGGTTAATCATTAGTTACAAAACTAGTTCTACATCGCTTACCGCTATAAACCAGTAATTACGGAGTTGGTTTTATATTGCTTACACGTAACAATTTTGGCTAGCACTATATATATGGAGCTGGTTCTGCATCACTTACCTGTAACAATTTTGGCTAGCACTATATATACTCCATACGTGTAGAGCGCGACTCACTAAACTACTGACAGACACAATACCACACGTTGTTGGTAACTAACGCCCCTGGACACTGCCATACACGATCAGAATACTCTAACCGGTATAATAACATGTATAAAACCCAACAACATATCGTAGGCTAAAACTTCATTTCCTTTTTATCAACAAATAACACAATTTCAATGTAACTTCCAATCATATAAAATTTAACTTTCAAATTAAAATTCATATATTGCTAAAACATAAACTTATACTAGCAATATTCACTTGTAAAATATCATTCATATAAAATTCAACATAAATATTCAGTTCATGGTAAAACGTAAGCCATTTGCATAAAATCAATTTAAGTATATTCACTACTTGCTAGTTTCCTTTTCATCACTTCGAACTCCTTTGGTTGGTTTTGTTTTCCGATCCGAAAACCTAATACAAATACATTTAACTCCTTAATATATTTTCCATACAAATACATCATAAACCATTTCAACTTCATTATTTTCTACATACACTACATATACTAATTTTTCTCCAAATAATAACATAATAATTCATTTAATAATTCCAATATCATAACCAAACTTAATAACCATCCTTCATCACATTAAAAAACCCTAGCCATGGCTGAAATTTCATCTAATCATTTCCATGATTTTTGTTTCATTCTTTCATCATTAAACTAACATCCTAATGCCATTCATAAATCCTAAATCTTCAATTGGCAAGATAAAACACTTTAGGTAATGGATCTTACTTTGACCAAGTTTGACTAAGGTTCCACACGCTAGGTTTAGTGATTTTCTTCTCCTAATCACTTCCAATGCAATAGAACCTTGATATCACATCATATGGGTGTAATTCACACCATCAAAATGAATTCTCAACTATAAGACAACAAATTCAATTTTTCAACAAACTAGTAAGTTTACCAACCCATTTTCTTCTTCCTCTTCACTTGGATGACTGTTGGATCTTGTTGGATGCTTCATTTTAGTGTTATCCATGAGAATGAAAGTTCCTCTTCACTTGGATCACTTCTCCATGGCCTAGTTGAAGCTCTCTCTTCTCCTTTTTCCTTTCTTTCCTTTTTTCTCTCTCTTCCTTCTTTTTTTTCTCCTTTGCCGAATCTCCACCTTGGTTTCTCTCTCTTTTCCATCCGAATCTCCACCTTGGTTTCTCTCTCTTTTCCCTTTCTTTTTCACTCTCACTTTCATTCTCATGGATAACACTAAAATGAAGCAAAATGTGACTAAAGTTAGCTTTTTATACTCATTTAGTGAATTGCAAATGTCACTTTCTTATTGGTCATCACTAATGACTCATCACTTTCTTAATTAATGATTCTTAACCCTTAAGAAAGCCTTTAATTAGTCGTTAAGTGTGAGTCATTAATCCACTAACACCATTTTTATATAAAAAGACAATTTTGTCCCTTACTGAATTAAACTAATAAACTTTTCTAAATAAATAAAAATTATTGTATATAATTCTAAACCTCAAATTAACCTTAATATTCTCTAATTAAACCTAAAACCCTTCAACTGCAAGCTTAAAACAATTTAGTTGGGCACATCATCCCTAAAATCCATTATTTTTCAATAAGGGTCTTTTTAACCTGAAAATTTTGGATTACCTGAATTCTATTTAAACAACCTCTGTTTTGACCCGTTTCAGTTCATAAGGACTCCAATCCTAATTATGAAGCTTTTCATCATATTTTGAAATTGGTCGGCAACTTTTTCAATTGCTTGGAAGAATTTTTAGATTGAATCCAAAATTTACCAAAAGTTATTGAAATCATCCGGATTTCATTCAAAAGTGTCACCTAAATTTTCAAAGCAATTTTCAAGGCTTTTAAAGTTCGTTCGGACTCATTTAATAGCTTTTCATAGTTTTCAAAAATTTTATGAAAACTTTTTGGTCGAGTCCAGAATCATATCCGGTTTATTCGTGATCTCCGTTATAACCTCAATAATACATTTCAATGTTTAAATTACTTTAGTATACCATAAATAGAGCATACTTTATAAAATGCATGTACAACACATCACACAGTACAATAATGGAACTAGTATTTTACAAATTCTGCCCTCCTTATAAAAATTTCATCCTCAAAATTTTAAACCAACTTAGTCATCTTAAAAATACAGATATTGACTTCACATCCAATTTTTGTGCTTCCATTATATCAATCACTTCATAGTGGCGAACATATTGTGGGTTTAAGTTGTCACATTGACTAAAACAAACTATTCCTTTCCATGATGGTATTCGCAAACAGTCTTTGATTTTTAACATCAAACTCCAAATTCTTCATCCATTTCTACACCTAGCTCTACTGTCAATTTTAGGTACTATGACTTTAACCCAAAAAAATTGAATCTTATTTGTGGTAATCTGAACTAGTTTAGCCCAACTAATTTTCTTTCATTTATCTCGCCCTAATATACTAGCACTCTATGTAACTGTATACTTCGAATCACTTACAACTTGATTAATCTATCAAGAGAATACCTACTTGGATGGTTAGGAAATGGTCAGATTTTATAATTCGATCCTTTATCTCCAATATACTATCATATCTGCTTAGATTTCACGAAATTGCTACCATAAAATCCTTCATAATATGCTACCATTTCTATTCCTGGACAGGGAGTGGCTTAGCAAATTTTATTGGTTCTTTGGCTCTTAACCTTGACTTCTTGATTTAACAAGAATTTGGACATATACTTTGCTATCACCCTTTTCATACCTTTTCGATCATAATGCACTTTTAAGGTATGATGCCTCTTTGGGCTCCTCAGATGCTTAGCATACACTGGCGAGTGACTTAATCTTCAATTTCTTAAGTTTAGCCATGACTAGTACACACAATTCCTTACCTAGCATCAACATAACGGTACCTCTTAATAAATTGCCCTCATAATTTGCAACATATCTCCATACGAAACTCCTTTTTCTAAATCATTGCTTTCTGTTTCTTGCTAATAATCAGTTTACTCACAATTTTGCCAACTTAACCATACATCAGAGCATCCATTTAACACTTTGAAGATTCACATTTACTTAAATTACTACTAATGAAACCTTTATTTGGGGTTCTCCACAAAATAATTGTTCTCACATACTTCTAAATAATAAACATTTCCTGTCTTATTGTCTCTAATTATAAACAAACTTCGATAATATTTTTCTTATATTTCTTTTATCTCACATAGATTCCTTTCGAATCTTAAATTTATAACCACTAGTGAACTATTTATTGTACCTTTGTCATTTCCCATTATACTCTCTGGAGCAAATCAATCATTTAAGATCATGTCTTAAGATACTAACATAATATCCTATTTACATAAAAACCATTCATTTATCTTAGAGTTCAAAATTTTACTACCTTATAACGTAATTTCGAGCTTATCAAACCTCAATCTCTTCAAACAAAGACTATACCTTATACTTCCACTGCGCAACTCCGATGTTTAATAAAATTATCTTTACTTGTTCATTTCTAGTATTACAAAACGCTTATTTGATTTCAGGTATTTTAGAACTCAATATGGGACTTTATTAGTTACGAAAAATTTTTAATCATCTAAAATCTCCATATCATACTTGTTCAAAGGTCTCATACATAATTCTTATCGTTCTCCCAATCGTCAATTATAATTATTTGTAAAATAATAGCTCTAAATTTTAATGAGATAATTCCCCGTCATGGATCAAAACTTATCATTAAAATTTCCTCAAAAAGTTTACCACCATTTTCACTCATATGATTTTCAAGAAATAAAATGATTGACTTAAATCAAAAGAAACTTAACATAATGAATGTTCAATACTTAGAATCGATATACTAATATACGCACAATTGAAAACTTACATCAAACTAATCATTACTACAATTAATAACATAAAAAAATAAAATTCTCCCAAAAATATTGTTCAATCATCAATCTTGATTAAAAATTCCATAACATTACTTTGTACGAATTCACAAATCACCTTACAAGCAAGAATAGACTTGACTTTAAAAACAAAATTTTATGCTAAGATTTATATTTATTCTAATCAATCACTCTATACGGTCATAATATTTAAACATATCAAAATTTAGTCACTAATTACTTATATTAATAATTAATCTTCAACGAATTCAACTGTAATAAGCAATTTCATCCTCCAAATATATTCAAAAATTACTTTTCTAAAATTAAAAGGCTAAATAACCTAATAAACTTATGTAATTGTCGAGTCATAGAAACTAGATAACTTGTATACCAAATTCTTAGTACTTTTCTAGCTATCATGGCTAATATGCTAAGAGATGGGACCATTATACATTTCCTACGAAATACTATATCTAACTTCCCTTATGTACCAATCTAACTTCCTTTAGAAGCAATCCACATTGACAGGAAGCAATTTTAGTCAATTCACTTCCTAGTATGACTTCATGGTCATAGAAGTTTAATAAGATCAACTCATTAGAGAGCTTCTAATTCTAACTACTTTGTAACTACCTATATGAACATTCTACACTACTGGCGTAACTTTAGTGGAAGTATTAATATCATATGGCATTCTAAAATCTCTAACTTAACCTTAATCTATCTAACAAAATCTTTTAGAAATATAAGAGTGCATATTTCTAAGATATATCTAAATATATTCATCACTACTGAAACTATAATCATACCTATCACCATACAGGATGTAGCCTTAACATCCTGTTGGGTTACTGCAATTACCCTAGCCTATGCAGGTGGTCTCTTTCCATATTAGCTACACTTTGATGCTGAGCTCCTAGTATTTCGGGAGTCTTTAGACATTATAGATGGTTTGGCTGACCTCTAACTAGACGATATTCCTTGTCTCATCCTTCTATCACTAAACCATTCAAATTTATTATTTTTAGCCTATCCAACTAGATTAAGGCACTTTCAGGATCTCTACTCCCATCAAGTGGTTTTATGCCTAACTTACAAATATACTCGATCAAACTCCCTAACATTACTAGGGCCTCCCGTGGCTAGCGCATCACCGTTGCCCGTATCTGTATTATTCATTCAAGGTTAAAAAATTTGACTGATGGTTTTGTAGTCTTAATGTTTCTAGACAAGGTTGATTTATAAAGAAAAAATTGCTAATCCATCCCCATGCTTAACCTCCCTAACTGAAGGTACTTCAAGTGCTAGAGACTCTAGTGTGGTTTTGAGACCCCTAAGGTTTCGTTGATGCATAATTTTTTGAATTCAAAGATAAACTATATAACACTATAAGTTTTAAAATCAGAAAAAAGTTGCTAGGTTACTCTGTTCACAAAAACAACATAAAAATAGATTATAAAATCATAACACATATACAGACAACCTTATTTAAAAACCTCCTCTAATACCATGAGAAAGGATCCATCCTGGAGTTCCTCTTCTAGAACCCAAATGGAGCCCTCTCGATGACCCCATGGTAACCCTCTGATTGATATCTAACTCAGTCGAAGGACTATTGCAAATCCTAGCCATTCAACTGTTAAAAACCTTTTATATTTTAAAAGTTAAAAGTGCAAAAAATAGTGGAATTTTGATTTAAAAAATCCAGCAACATAACAACTACTTTTTCTAAGATTCTCAAATTTTAAAAACCCGCATAACACAATTTAAAACACTTCTAATATTTCACTTACCATCTCAACTTCTGCAATGGGACTTCAAGTCCACTTCACAAACAACCACAAACATAAAATTCCCAACATTTTAAAAACAACATTGAGGATCAAAGCCCTTGTAGTTCATTAAGTAAAAGATATTTACAATTCCTACAAACATTTACAAGATCACATGTTTAAACCCTTTCCAAAATAATTTAAAACATATATACAAGTAACTAAGCCAATTTCAAGAAAACACATGCATAGCAAAAATGACACAAGCACAGCAGCACCTGATAATACAACTAATCCTGCAGTAGGGTCCCAACTACTATAGCACCTGTACGTATACCTAGAGTGATTTATTTAAAAAATAAAAATAAGGTTGAGCTAAACGAGTGAATGTTAATTAGTTTACCATAAATTAAACTTTTCATAACAACATAATTGAGATATTCCCATACAATAATAAAGCTCATGGTAAAATAATTGCCATAAAATTCATTTTTGCATTATAAAATTCTTTCTTGCATCATACAATCTGGTAATAAAATAACATTTCATAAAACATAACTTTATTTTTCTAAAATTACTATTTCGAAATGCCATTTTGAAATTAAACTCATAATATGAGTTTCCATTTTCCTTTTTCCTTAAACAGTAATTAGTAGTGGCAATAAGTTTCCTGAAAATTTTTATGCTGAAAATAAACCAACCATTATAATTGGTACCATATGTTACCTCTCAAATTATTTTTAAAATAAATAGTGGCGTCATTATTATTTTCGTAAATTTTCTTGTACAACATAGCCCGCCACTAATTTCTTACCATACAGTACCCTAAGCATAAAGTCATGGAGTTAGTTCTGCATCACTTACCCATGATTGGTTAACCACAAGTTATGGAGCTAGTTTTACATCGCTTACTCGAAATAGGTTAACTGCTATAAATCGGTAATTACAGAGCTAGTTCTACATTGCTTACCTATAATAATTTTGGCTAGTAATATATACATGGAGTTGGTTATATATCGTTTACCCATAATAATTTCAGCTGGTACTATAGATATTCCATAGGTGCAGAGGGCAACTCACTGGACTACTGTCATACATAATACCACCCGCTATTAGTAAATGACGCCCACAGACACTGCCATGCACGATCGAAATACTCTGACCGATATAATAACATGTATAAAACCTATTAGTGTATTGTAGGCTAAAACTTCATCTCCTTTTTATCAACAGATAACACAATTTTAATGTAACATCCAATCATATAATATTTAACCTTCAAATTAAAATTCATATATCGCTAAACATAAACTTATACTAGCAATATTCACTTTTAAATTATCATTCAAATAACTTAACATAAATATTTACTTTATGGTAAAACAGAAACCATTTGCATAAAATCAATTTAAAGTACACTCACTATTTGCTAATTTCCTTTTCATTTATTTTAAATCCTTTAGTTGGTTTTTTTTTTTCCAATTCAATTCCATTTGATTTCTAACACTTTAAACCAATCCAAATTAACTTCCATGACATGTTAATACATACGTTTAAGCCATAAAATTTCATTAAAAAGATTTTACAACATCATGAACCCTTAGCTGAATTTCAACCAAAATCAAAACCTATTATTTTTCATTTCTTTACTTCATTATCATCAACGAACATCATAAAACATCAAAATAGAATCTTGAATCATATCACATTAAAAAACCTTAGCCATGGCTGATATTTCATCTAATCATTTCCATGGTTTTTTTCATTCTTTCATCATTAGACTAACTTCCTAATGTTTTTTATAAATCTTAAATCATCAAATGGCAAATCAAAACTGTAGCACCCCGCTCCCGCACGACCCGCACCCGATATCGTGAGTGATATCCGAGCTCGAGCTCGCGGAAACGGCGTGCTAGAACAGTCATTCAGTATGGTCGGTACAAATGTCACTTATTTTTTTGAGACCCGACCGACACAAGCATAAGCAGAAAGCAAAGTCACTCAGTCACAGTCGGTCGGCAATTATGCTTTTGAAACAGTACATGCAAGGGCGGA
>JANITX010000009.1:44582236-44613358 GCA_027564395.1 Erythroxylum ulei | reverse complement strand
CCAAAAAGTCCATTTTATCCTTCCTTATAGGCTTATGTTCTTTTAAACTTAAGTGTCTTGCCAAAAATACCCTTGAATATTTTGACATAACACTTTCTTCTATAAAATCTCCTCCATTGTCTTAAGTTTCTAATGCCACCGAAATCATTCAATTTGGTTCAGTGATTAAAAAGATATACTTCAAACATTTTTGGACTGCTCTTGTCCAAAATAGTATACTATACACAACTTCCATCCAAAACTTGAAAGTCTTAGGAACTAAATCACAATTCACTTCCTTCAGATACTTTGTACTCTATGTCTCTAGTTTACTACAAATCAGAAATCATCTCACTTGGATTCCTATAGATCGAGATGTCATCAAAACATTGAAGTATGTTCAGCGGGATAACACCAGTTTAGATCCTTTAAGAGCACACTCACTGTACCCGTCCCACTCTTTTCACTCAATCTTTCTTACTTCATTTCAGATAGCTTCTATTTTTGGTTGAGACTTAGAGAAAAGTCTTAAGAATCTAATGGTTCAAGAATCAAGTCATTCGGAGGTCTAGGGAAGAAGTTATGGTCAAAAGAAGCAACCATTTATGACCTCAATCATACTGAACCTGTTTCAGGAAAAATAGCCATAACTTTCTGTAGAAATTTCTGATTGAGGTGTTCTTTAGATGGTTCGAAAAAAGACTTCAAGAGCTACAAGTCTCATGAAGATGTTGAAGGCAAATTCTTTCTTCTGAGGGGTTGCAAATAGAACAGACGATATGACATCATTTTGAGACGAAGATGACATCATCAGACGATACAAGGTTGGGAAAATTGACATAACTTTCCCTACATATATCTGATTAAGGTGTTCTTTATATGTTTGGGAAGAAAACTTCAAGAGCTACAACTATCAAGAGACCTTAAAGACAAATTCTGTCATCTAGAGGATCAAATTTGGACTAGAAGATGTTCTGGCCAAAATGAGACGATGCTAACGTCATGAGACAAATGCTGACGTCATACTGAGACGAAGCAAAATGAGACGGTCAAACTGAGACACAAAAAGTCAAACTAAAACGATGATGACGTCATAATGAGACGAAACAAAATGAGACAGTCAAACTGAGACGTAAAAAGTCAAACTAAGACGATGATGACGTCATGAGATGAATGCTGACGTCATACTGAGACGGAAGCAAAACTGAGATAGAACAATAAAAAGGGCATAAATTTCAGCTTAGATTTCCAAAATTTTCATACTATATACAGTTGGAAAGATAAAAGAAATATCTACAACTTTCTAGAAGGAAACTTTCCTCAAATCTTTTTATATCAATCCAAAATTTGCCCCTAAATTCTGAAAACAAATTTTCCATTCATGCACCAACATACTACACCCAATTCTTAACTTCATGACAACTTTTGAGATTTTTAGAGACAGAATTGAAATTTGATATCTTCATACAAAATGTAGCCATATATCTCTAGTTTAATCTAAATTAAGAATCATCTAGTTTGGATAACTAGAGAAAACGTTGTAGCTAAAAGACTGAAGCATACTCAAGTTAACATTTTCCAGATCACTACCAATCTAGTTTCTAAATCTTTCCTTATCACAAATCATGCCAAGATTACTCTTTCTACTCCTTCTACTCCTCATTTTCAATAAAATCACATTTAACATCAATTATACCCGGAAGTTGTCAATGAATGCACGTACCACTTTTTATTCGAAAGCATTCAATATTTTGTGCATATATGTTAACATGATGCATGAGCAAGAAAATGCACTTCCTTCATCACTCTTTGAGCTCCTATATATTGAAATTTTGAGTCCTAACCCTTAATATGGGGATGGGATGTTACACATGGAATGGATTTATGTGGGTAATAACTTTAGAGTTAAATTGAAAGGATTAGTATATGAAAATTATGATTACATGAAGCTCAAACCCTCATCGTGCATGATGTCCTATTTGCACCTACAATTTGACAGAATTTGGTTTCTATAATAGTACTTCTTGCTATGGGTTATATTTTAAACTTCCATTTTAATGTTTTAGATTTATATTTTAATTCATGTTTGCGTGGTCATGGATACATTTTGGATAGTTTTATTGTGTTGGATGTTGAACATAATATGTGTACTATTAGGAGTGTTACTAGTTATTATATAGTTTCAAATTTTAATAATGTTACGAACGATTTGAATGTACGGTATGCTAGACTAGGCTATATAGAGTAATATAGATTAAGTAGACTTGCTAAAGAGACAACTTTGTTTTGCTAACTTGTGAACATAAACTAGTAGGAAAAATGGCAAGAAAACCATTCAGAAAAAGGAATTAGGGAAAAATTTTTATTGCAATAAGTCCACTCTAATATATGTTGTCCAATGAATGTAAGGGCATGACATAGAGGAAATTATTTATTATATTCAATTGATGATTATACACGTTTTGGGTTTGTCTTTTTAATTTCTCACAAATCCAAAGATTTAAATTGCTTCAAATGATTTATAAATCTAGTTGAAAATCATTTAGATAAATGAATCAAGGTCTTAAGGATTTATTAAGGACGTGAATATTTGTCTGAACAATTTAATGAACTATGTATAAAAAAGGGATTTATAGAAAATTAAACATTCTTGGAACTCTGTAACAAAATGGTATGACAGAATGTAGAAATTGGACCCTTTTAGAAATGGTTAGGTCTATAATGCCTTAGCCAAATTTGCATATCACTTTTTTAGGTGATGCATTGTTAACAATAGCCTATATCCTAAATTGAGTACTTTTAAAATCTAACTAATAGTCCATATAAATTATAGACAGTTGAAAACCCAAAATTTCTAATATGAAGCCTATGGGTTATGTCACTTATACTTATGATACCTCTCATAAACAAGGTAAATTGGTTACAATAGGTAAAAAAGAGTATATTTATTAGATACTTAGAACACTATAAAAGGGAAGTGTTCATTTGTGATTACAAGACAAGTGGGAGTGTAACTGAATTTGAATCAAGGGATGCCATAATTTTTGAAAATGATTTTCCTAGTAGGAGAGACTTAAATGAAGATTTATATCCATATAAATTTAAGAATTCATATAAAACATTATTAGTTGGTTACTAGATCTTTTAGAAGATTTACTAAGTCAATCTAATCCTAGTAGGAGCAATACAAGAATTGATGAGTCAACTCTAATTCAACCTAGATGTAGTGTCTCGATTAACATACCACATCATCATTTTAAGATTAAAGGTATGGTTACAAGTGTCTAAGCTTACTTAATTGCCCCACTAAACGAAGAAGAGCAAATAACCTTTCAAGAGGATCTAAATTATCCTATTATGGAAAACTAGATGAAAGCAATGGAAAAGAGATAGAGTCAATATGGTCCTGCCAAGTTTAGGAACTAGTTGAGTTTCTTAAAGGATGAAAAGTAACTAGGAACAAATAGGTTCTCACAATTAAGCATAAAGTTAATGGAACTATCAAGAGGTATATAGCGTGCCTTGTGGCTAAAGGTTACACTCAACAAAAAGGAATTGATTATGAAGAAATTTTTTCTCTTGCTATTAAGCTCATATCAATACACTTAATTCTTGTTAAAGTGGCCATTTTGGATTTGGAATTACATCAAATACATAGAAAAACTTCATTTTTGAATAAAGTAGTACTAAAAGAAGAAATCTTTATGGAGCAACCAGTTGGCTTTATAGAGAGAGGCCAAGAAGCATGCTAAAAAGATAAAAAAAGCTTATAGATAGTGTTACATAAGGTTTCATGAAACAATCATTTAGTATGATTTTACAATGATTGATAAAGACCATCTATATAAAGAAATCCAATAATAAATCTACAATAATGCCACTTTAATATATGGAATTTTGTTAGCTAGTAATGATAAAGAATATTTGATAACCATTAAGTAATAGTCATCCTCTCATTTTAAAAGGAAGGAAATGGGTGAGGCTACATATATTCTTGGAGTTAAAATAGAAAGAAATTAATCTAATAAGTTATTAGCATTTTCATAGGAGCAATATATTAAGAAAATTTTAGAACATTTTTCAATATAAAATTTCAAGACTGTAGATACTTTTATTGCTAATCAATACATGCTTAGTAAAGAAAATTATCCAGAGAATCCATAAGAAGAAGAAGAAATGAAAAATTATGCCCTATTCCATGGCTGTTAGAAGCCTAATGTATACTATATTATTTACAAAAAAAAAATTGTTTACTTTGCCATTAGAATGGTAAGCAGATATCAATAAAATATAAGAAGATTCCATTGAAAAGTTGTTTAGAGAATTTTATTTTTTAAAAATTATTAATTAAATTAAGCCATGAAAGACAATATAAAGTTTTATAAGCATAAACCAGGCAATCATTTTGAATGGGACTACTAAACAACTAGAAGAATATTGCATCATGAATCAGAATTCAAGTAAAAAAATTAGACATTGACTCCATATTGACATAAGATTGGAATCAATTTGCATTTTTTTTCTCTAAATGTGATAATATGTAACTTGATTGCATTAAGTGTCTCTTTGAATAACATTTGATGTTGTTTCTCATTTCCCTTGAAAACCCTCATGTTTCTTTCATCCCATACAACTTATACCAGATATGATAAAGTAACAAAAAAACACCAATATTTTTCTTTGTTGTGCATGTGTAAACTTGAGCACCAAATCATAATTTGATCCTATTCCTCCAGTGGATTTTATAACAAGCATCTTCTTGTAGTGTCTTTAAAAAAGAATACGTGAACTAACATTTGAAGAATAAATTAGTTATACTTTCTTGCTCCTATTTGCATAATACACATCTATTTGGTATCATCATATACTTTTTCAATCTATCAATTATAGGCAATATGTTCTTAATAGCTCTTTGCAAGGTAATTAAGGCTCTAGGAAGCATATACTTGCACCAAACTAGTTTATACCAAGGTACTAAATTTCCCTATTTATGAAAGACCCTTTTGCCAGAGATATTTAACGTGCTTTAACAATGTACACCTGTAATAACCCATTTTCATATTAAGGATTAGAACTTTAGCTTTTCATTAGAATTAATGAATTGCGTATCATTAACATACATACATATAAATTATGATTTTATACACCATTAAAAAAATAACATATGCACTCAATTGATTAGTTCTAAGGTATGAAAAGTTTAAAATGCTCATGATGTAAATTGTGAAATGTTTATGCCTTACATTTTGGTTTGATTGATCACAAGTAGTAAATTTGGAATTAATTAGTATAGCTAGAAAATTGAGGGATTATGATGTACATTTGGGCTAGGAAAAATGTCAAGTGGTAAGATAAATTGAAACATGAAAAATTTGGATGATTTAGCTTATAAATGAGTGACATTTGGCATTGATCATTGTGTGACAAATGAGTTAGTAATTTGATGAAAAATGGCATAGTTGATTAATGGACAAGTGGCAGCTGTAATACATGACATGTGACCTAGTTTTAAGAGTGACATATGGCAGCATATATACTTGATACTTTTTGAACATGCCATTAGACATATGGCTATTCCATTAGATGACACCTAACACCTTAGGTGTAACATTCAGCAGGAGCAAACTTGGTTCAGCGCATTTCTTGTTCTTTCTTCTCTCACTCACAACACCAAAACTCTTTTATTTCACCTACCTGAACTTGCTTATGGTTATGCCTAATTGTTGCAAAAAAATCCATGTTTTAGTCTCACAAAGTTAAGTAAAAGATCAGTTTGAAGTTACCTTACTAAACCTAGCCGAAATCCATCTAAGTTTTACCTTGAATGTGTGATGTTAGTAAATGATTAGCCTTTATTGTTGGGCCCCATTTTCAGAGTCCAAACCTTGAACCATAAAACGTATGCCTATTATTTCTCGTCATACAAATGTAAGCATAATCCAAAGAAATCATGAAGCTTAAAGTCTCATACCATTTATATGTTCCTTTTTCCATAACACATCTCACTTATATATATGTATGTAACAACAATTCACAATTAAAATAATCATATCAAATCGATAACTTCCTCAAGTATACCAAATTTCAACTCAACCTTATATATATATACGCAAATTCATACTTCCACTCAACATCATCCATACATAATTCATAATTCCTTAACATCAAAGAATAGAGTCTTACAAGATCTAAAGGCATTGCAAGCCACAATTACAACAATAATCCAAAATTTCAAAAGACAAAAGTTACATGAACTAGAAATCCTTAAATGTGACTAAGGCCTTGTATTTTACAAAAATAACTCAAAATACAACATAAGCAAATATGGAGTGATGTCTTGACTCTCTTTCGCTCCATTTCTTGCTCATCACCTGGAGGTGGGGACGGAAAGGGGTTAAGCTTAAAGCTCGTGGGTAACAAGTTTATAACGAAGAATAAGCAAAATCGTTGAAATGTTCATTTATCATCATAATGAATTCATAAAATACTTCATTCTCAAATTCTTAGTCAAATTCTCAATTCGAACTTAAAACTCATAGTTAAAATGTCATCACATCAACACAGCATATCTATTTAACCATCAATACAAAACACTCAATTTATGCAACGTACTTGACAATTCAAAGATGCAATGCACAAACAAATGGCTCGAGAGTTTCGTGGAATAAAACGGATAAACCGAAGTTTATACCATGAACAAAACAAGTCCGATTTCTCAGGATCTCGTGGCCTCAAGCGGGCAGCCGGGAGAAGGCTATCTGTCAATATGCACGTGACTAACGAAATGTTTCTCTCTTGCCCAAACAAAGCATATATTCATTTCATGCTCAAATCAATTTATCGAATGCTCATACTTTCGAGCTTTTCTATCTTTTCATTCATACAAAATTCCATGAAATGCTTCAATGGCATAACTTGATCATTATTCATAAATCGCAATGGATTTTCAATAATCACAATGATTCATTATCGAGCAAGTTAAAAATACAATACACATGCATTTGTCCACATTCACAACAATTCAAATTCAATCAAGTAAGCATATACACACATAAGCAAATTCTTTAAATCATTTAAAAGCAATATATGAAGTAATTGAAATCATTTAGTTCTCTTGATTTGGAAAAACTTTAATGGCTCATGATTCAATTATAAACATGAAACCTACCTTATTTCCTTGCTTAATACTTGTTAAAAAATGCCTCTACTCTTGCTCCTTTTTGTCTCTCTTACTTTCCTTCACAATGGAAAAATTTCCAAATCAATAGGAATTCAAATTGGACAATCCATAACACATAATCACAAAATTGATCTTCGAAAACTTAAACCCATACATTTCTTAAGCTTCATGAACCAAAATCTTTCTAAAAATCCAACAAATCAAACATACTCTTACCTTGATCCTTCACCAAATGAAGGGTTTCTTGGCTTGTATGGAAGCTCTCATCATCCTCTTCCTTTTTCCTTCTTGAATTAACTTCAAAATCTATCTTGAAAGCTTAGAAAAATCAAAACCTAGCTTAGCCCTCTTCTTTCTCTTCTTTCTTCTCCACCAAACTCTCTCCTTTCTTATCTCTTTTCTTTGTTTTTTCTTCTCAATTTCGTGCTTCCCTCTTCCTTAAAAGCAAACCCACACTTCTTATTACAAATTTTCCATTAATGAGTGAACAATGTCCAATTTACCCTTACATATATGCCTTGTAACTTAAATGGCTTAAGAGACTTGCCAATTTTGCCCCTCATGCCATCTTACCACCTTAATACTATAATTCAATTAACCTATGTCATATAATCTTACTCACTTTAACATGCTAATTAACTCCACAAAATAAAATAATTAATCTATCAAGACCTCAAAATTTATTTAAAATCATGCTTAATTACTTCCAAAAATCAAGACCTTTTTCTAATTATGAAATTGAAGGAATTTGATAGCACTCCCTTCTCAGAAAATGTTCCTCATTGTCTTATGTTTCCAATGACACCAAAATCATTCAATTTGGTTTAGAAATCTAAAAGTTATGGCCAAAACACTTTCGGACTATTACTAAACAGAGACTGTACACTATATCCAACTTCACTCCAGAAATTGAGAGTCTTAAGGACCGAATTGAAACTTGATTCCTTCAGATAACTTGTAGCTCCATGTTTTTAGTTTAATTAGAAATAAGAATCAACTCATTTTGAGCTCTACAAATCAATATATCATCAAAATACTAAAGTATGTTCAGTAAAATATCCAACTCATACCCTTTTAACCAATCCTCTCATTTTGATTCGATCAATCTTTTTCAAATTAATCTTAAAAGCCATAAATGTTTATGGAGAGATAGAGGAATGTGTTAGAAATATAATGCTTCAAAAATTAGGTCATTTAGAATTCGGGCGAAAAAGTTATGGCCAAAAGAGTGAAAGGTGTTCAAGTTTGGAAATCAGCAAAGTCGCGATCGCGACTAGTCACGACCGTGAACTGCAGCGCGGATGCGCAAGTTTGCAAGTGCGACGCATCACGGTCGTGAATTGCGGCACGGAAGCGGCAGGTCGCGGTCGTGAAATGCTTCCCTTCTTCCTCCTTTGCTTTTTCTTCCTCAGATCTGTTTGGTAAAAAGGGCATAACTTTCACTACACTTATCGGATTAAGCTCATTTTTGGACCGTTTTTAACAAGACTTCCAGATCTACAACTTCCATGAAGATGACAAAAACATGTTTTACCTCTATAAGGGTAAGAATTTCAAAACAAAACAGTTGTCCGAAAAGTCCATCCTATACAAATCCAAACTGCTAATAATCATAACTTCCAGACTCGAAATCAAAAAATGTCATACTTTATAGCGTTAGAAAGCTAGAAAGATAACCTACAACTTTCATGCGGACAATTTCATCAAAATCACTCTAGATCAACCCAAAAAAATCACAAAAGTTTCATATCGAAAATCCAACTCTCCACTGTTCATTCTCCGAAAATTTTCAGACTTCTACTTTCCAAAATCTAACACTTCAAATTCAAGAATTCTCCTTTTTCTTTACTCATAACTAATCACTAACAATTTCTCATTTAATAGTTCTAACTTCCAAGAAAAGTTTCGGTTCCAACAGTTTAAATGCCTTATATGCAGGACTTGACATGTCTAAATTAATTTATGAATTGAAAGGTATAACTAATGCAAATTTAGGGTGTTAAGAGACAATTATATGTGAATATAATTAAATTTTAGTATTGTTTTGTAAATATGTAGTTGCATTTGATGTATAATATGCACCTTATAGTCAAAGCCTATAAATATCATTTAGTTAATCGGTTACCAATCCACCATATGCTATTTAATTGGTCCATATCTATCATCCTTTAACTACATCAGAAAAATATGATGATATAAACTAAAATTGTGTAGTTCTGACATTATTATAAATATAAAATATTAAAATGTTGAGTATTAAAATTTTATATTTATCTAATTAATTAAAATTTAAATAATTTTATTTTTATAAAGCGGAGATGGGACTATTATATCATTTTATTCAATATATATCTCACTCTCAATTATGAATATTTATGTTCATGATTAAGGTTTCTAAATATTATAAAAATAATATTAAACATTCAAAGTTTTTAGTGATCAATGACTTTAATGAGTGAGTTAGAAAAGTAATTCTAAATATAAAAACTTGAACTTATTTGGAGATCTATTTAAAGAGTTAAAGGACTTATTTATGTAAAGCTAAACATGTTTATTTTGTTTCTGTTGTAAATAGTTAGTTAGTTTGTTACTTAGCTTAATAACTAATTTTTCTCTTTACTGTATCGTTGGACGTATATTTAAGCTCTCATTTGAGCTTAATGATTTTGAACATGAAAGAGTGAGAAACTCTATGTTTCTCTCACTAAACACTCTATCGTAGTTTCTATATGGTATTAAAGCCACGTAACCATTTTCAGCGTTTCTCTCGGCGACGTTGAGGTGGTGACCGGCAATTCAAGAATTGCAACTTCAAGATGACCACGAATTAGAAGAAAGAATCGGATGATCCAGGTGCTAGTCTTGTAACTACACCACTAAACGGATTCAATTACAGGACGTGGAGAACGTCCATGAAGAAGGCTCTAGCGGCAAAATATAAACTTGGCAACATTACCAGCAAGATTCAGATTCCAGCTGAGGATGCGGTAGATTATGAGGAGATTATGAGCGCCAATGCCATGGTTGAGTCCTGGATTTTGAACTAGATGATGACAGATCTGCATGATGCGTTTTTGTATGTATTCTTTGCCAAGGATATGTGGGATAAACATGCAAACCGATTTGGTGACTCTATAAGACCACAAGAATATCAGATCAAGAGGGAAATTGGAAGCATTTCACAAGGTAACTCTAGCCTTTCAATGTACTTCACAAAATTGTGCAAGTTATGGGATGAATTGCAATGTATTATACCTGTACCTCAGTGCATATACGGTTGTTATACCTGTGGTGTTTTGGGCAAGATTATGAAGTTAATGACAATGCAAAAATCGTCCAGTTTCTACTGGGACTGAATGAGTATTACAGTCATGTTAAGAATCAAATTCTCATGATGGATCCGTATCCTAACATAGATAAAGTATAGTCCATGCTAATGAATGTTGAGAGGCAAAAGCAGGTTTCAGATTCTTTTGGTGAAATAACAGAAGGGAGTGCACTTATGGTCGGTTCCGGATCAACAGCAACTGCTAATTCAGGGAAAAAGAATGGCAAGAAAAAAAGTGGAAAACTGATAAAGAAGATAAGAAATGTTCATTTCTCAAGATGAATGGGCATACTCAGGATACGTGTTTCAAATTGCATGGTTATCCAGAATGGTATGTTGATCTTAAAAGGCAGCAGAAGAAGAATGGAGGCAAAATAGGACAAGTAAATTTGGCAGAAACACCATTAGATGATAGTGAGGATGATACTGATGGATTGAGTATGAGGTTAATCATTCAACAGCAGCAGTCAAAGATGTTGAAGGAAAAAACGCAGATGCAGATGCAGACGCAGAACATGGAAAAGGTGAATTTTGGTGCTAAATTTGCAGGTAACAATTTTGCTCTTAAACAGACCATAGGAAATAAAGGGATGAAAGAATCTTGTTGGATAGTGGATACTGGGGCTAGCATACATATTTCAGGAAATGCTTGCCTATTTAGTAAGTTGGTTCTAGTGTTGAAGCCATCTAATGTTAGTTTACCAGATGGATCAATAAAGAAGGTTAGCATGATGGGAGACATCAGACTTAGCAAGGATATCATGTTGAAGGAAGTTTTTTACGTTCCAAGTTTCAAGTATAACTTATCTGTGAACAGACTTTTAAGGAATGAAGATGGTGTTTTCACTTTCTACCCATCCTTCCGTGTTTTACAGGACTAGAATTCTAAACGAATGGTAGCTATTGGACAAGCTATTGGTCATCTATACTACCTTACTGCAGATTCTTTTCATAATACTATATTGGGTGAATTATATTCTGTATATAGAGCTGCCAATAGAATTGATGTTCATTGTTTGAATAAGGATGTAGAAAGTGTTAATAGTGTTGATTCTATTGCATTGTGGCATAAAAGGTTGGGACATCCCTCTTTTGAGGTTGTAAAGAAGTTTCCTTTTGTTAATAAAACCTTGAGCAATTCAGATATTGCTTGTGACATCTGTGCAAAGGCCAAACAATCTCGCATGCCATTTCATGTTAGTGATAGCCATAGTGAGAAACTTTTTGAATTAATTTACATTGATATTTGGGGTCCGTATCGCAGGCCATCTTTAACAGGAGCATTTTATTTTCTAGCCATCGTCGAAGATTGCAGCAGGGTTACTTGGACATTTTGTACGCAAACTAAGGATCAAGCTAGCTCCATCCTTAACAAGTTTTTTTCCAATGGTGAAAACACAGTATAATTGTGATGTTAAGATTGTTCGAACGGATAATGGAGGAGAATTTGTGGGATCCAATTGTCAACAGGTTTTTATTGCTCATGGCATTATTCATCAACAAACTTGTGCATATTCCCCGCAACAGAATGAGAGAGTCGAAAGGAAGCATAGACACATCATTCAAGTGGCCAGAGCTCTACTGCATCAAGCTCACATGACCAACATGTTTTGGGGTGAAGCCATTCTGCATGCTACATACTTAATCAATCATTTGCCTACGGCAAATCTACGATGGAAAGCTCCTTCTGAAGTTTTGTTAGGACGACCATCTGATCTTGGCAATTTGAAGGTTTTTGGATGCTTAAGCTATTCAACAAATTCCAGTCCACAGAAGGATAAGTTTGCGGCTAGAGCTCACAAATGCATTTTTCTGGGATATGTTTTTGGAAGAAAGGGTTACAAAGTTTATGACGTTGATTCCAGCAAAGTGCGCATCTCTAGAGATGTTATTTTTCATGAACATTTGTTTCCTTATGCAGGTCAGCAGTTTGTGGAGGCTACTGACACACCAATACCGTCTTTGTCTTCATTACATGATGTGGTTGATGATCAACCACTTGCTCCTCTTCTTAATCACAGCTTGGTGGACTCTGGACATCTTGAGCCTCGTGTCGTCATTCCAGCCGGTGTCCATCCAGTTAGAACACCACAATTAACTCCAATTCTTGAAGAAAGGCGAAGTAATAGAACCAGGTGGATGCCATCGTGGTTGTCTCATTATGTGGTGAATCACTCACAGTTGTTTCCAAACGGTGGCGCAGTGATTTGCAGGTCCCCTCATCTGCCCAACACTTTTCCTTTCTTCAACAATATTAAACTATTTGATGATATGGCAGCATTTCTCTACCATGTGACCGAAACAAAGGAGCCTCACAGTTTTCAAGAAGCTAGTAAGGATGGGAAGTGGGTTCAAGCTATGGAATCGGAGTTACAGGTGCTTGAACAAAACCACACCTGGGAGCTTACCACATTGCCTTCCGGGAAGCAAGCCATTGGCAGCAAATGGATTTTCAAGTTGAAACACAATGCAGATGGGATGATTGATAGGCGTAAAGGTCGTCTAATTGCTAAGGGGTACACTCAAGTTTATGGCGAAGACTACCATGATATTTTTTCTCCCGTAGCAATGGTTGTGACAATTCGTATTTTCCTAGCTATTGCGACAGCTCGAGGTTGGATTTTGATTCAACAAGACATCAATAATGCGTTTTTATATGGCTATCTTGATGAGGAGGTTTACATGGTGCCTCCAGAAGGCTACAAAAAGGCATGCAAGGGTCAAGTTTGTAAGCTTGTGCGGTTTTTATATGGGCTTAAATAAGCCTCGCGATAGTGGAACACCAAACTTACAGGTTTTCTCTTGAATTTTGGTTTTCAGCAGTGCGAGCACGATAATTGCTTATTTGTGTTTTGCAAGGATGATTGTTTCTCGATGCTTTTGGTGTATGTGGATGATCTCCTTATCAGTGGCAATTCAGCTCCCACTGTTGCCTGACTCAAATCAGCTCTTCATGAGAAATTCACCATTAAAGATTTTAGGGTGGCTAAGTATTTTCTTGGCCTGGAAATATTCCATGATGACACTAGTATTTTTCTCAATCAGCGCAAATATGTGTTGGATTTGTTGCTTGATACTGGTCTCATTGGTTCTAAACATAAGCAAGTTCCATTTCCGAAAGGGCGTACTCTGTTTGATGATAGTAGTCCTTTGTTGGTGGATCCACGGGAATATCGCAGTTTGGTCGGTTGATTGTTGTATTTGGGTTTTTCCAGGCCGAATATTACTTATTATGTCCAGCAGCTCAGTCAATTTTTACAGTCTCCCCGGCAGGTCCATCTTCATCATGCCATTTATGTTATGAAATATCTAAAACTGAATCCTTCTTTTAGCCTTCATTTTCTGGCGACTTCTGATTTATGCTTACGAGCTTACTCAGACGCCGACTGGGCAACATGTCCTACAACCAGGAAGTCTTTGACTAGTTTTTTCATTTTCTTGGGAGGTAGTCCAATTTCTTGGAAGACCAAACGACAGTCTACTGTTTCTCGCAACTCTGCGGAGGCCGAGTACTGAGCTATAGCATCAACTGTGTGCAAGTTGCAATGGATCAGCTACTTACTTTTAGATTTGCAGATTCTGATTCCACTTTCGATTCCGTTTCATTGTGATAGCAAGTTGGCCATCCATATCACTTGTAATCCCATGTTTGAATCAGTTTTTCAACAAAGAATTAAGTGATTTAACATATTTGAGGCATGTGTCACCTTATAATTTTTTATTGGACTATAAGGTTTAAATTACTTCATTTGAATTTATGACTTTATTTGAACTTAATACTAGGAAGCCTTTAGTTTTCTGTTTCATCACTTATAATATGGGATCTTAAGGCTATTTATATATTTGAAATTGATATGAATCAAGATATGAGATAGGAAGCAAATAAAACGTACCTATTGGATATGTGTATCAGTACGTACATTAGACCATAACAGATGGACGATATGCACGTATAATCCTGTAATAATTATATATATCAACTAGATAATCATGATCTTATGAAAAATATATAATAACTAGAATCATAATAAATAAAAGATATCTAAACAACTAATATAGTTATCTATTTATCCTTTGATATGACGCCACAAGCTGAAGGTGGAATGGAAAGCAACCGAAGTTAGAAAAGAAAATGACAAAATTGTGAGTGAGTAAGAAGCTTGGCAAGAATGTCGGCGAGCTGATTTCAATTGAGAGCTAGCAATCAATTCACATATGAAGTGGACATTAATCCCTGCATGTCTGGTTTGAGCTAGAATATAGGATTTGAAGAGACCAACATTGTCACACCAAACATGAGGAGCTCCAGTAAACTTCCTCATTCATGCAAAATTTTAGTTAACCATTTAATTTCCTTAAAAACATTTGCTATGACCTTAAATTTAGACTAACAACAACTAATTAGCTACTGTCTTTTGTTTGTTGGACTTCCAAGCAAGTAGAATATTACCTAGAAAGACCAAAAAACCTCCTGACAATTGTCGATCATCAAAACAATCTGCCTAATATGAATCGCTAAAGCCTATTAACTAATCAATTGAGCTCTTTCTATTTAAAAAAGAACTCGTAGTAATTGTGCTTTGAAGGTATCAAAACAAATGCTTGAGGACCTAAAAATGAATATGGGACGGTGATACATAAAATGGCATAACTTATTTACTGAAAAAGTGATGTCTAGCTTGGTTATGATATACTGTAAGCTACCACATATTGGTTTGTACATTGTCTCCTCTTAATAAGAAAGTGCAGTACCTTAAATTGAGAAATAGTAACATAAAATGGCATAACTTATTTACTGAAAAAGTGATGTCTAGCTTGGTTATGAGATACTGTAAGCTACCACATATTGGTTTGTACATTGTCTCCTTTTAATAAGAAAGTGCAGTACCTTAAATTGAGAAATAGTTTAAATATTATTTTTAACATATTATTAATTATTTACTTATACATACTAACTAATAATTTAATTTATTAAACAAATTTATGATAAAAATAACAATTAGTTTCTAACAATAATAATTTAAAAATTTTCAAATAAAATATAAAGAGATAAATAAAGAATCTAAATTTTTACAAATATAATTTATTAGTTAGATTAAATAAATCAGAATTTTTCAAAGGATAAAATAGTACTTCATTTTTAAAAAATAATAATTTAAAATAAATTTTTGTAACATCCCATCGCCGATGGGAAGGGCCATTGGTCATTTGGGACGAGTTAAGAGTGTGTAAATTTGTCTCGGCATGTTCATGCATGATATGGCCTCCATAAACACATAAATTGTAATTTTTTTATATGCACATAACGTACATGCATTCATGACATTTCCCGGCATATGTGTCTATAAATGTGTTTATTGTGAAAAATATGATTTTGTGCTTGAAAATTAAATTGGAGTGGATTGTTGTGTGTTTTACATTTTTGGAGAATTTTAGGAATTTTTTTTGGAAAATTTTGGAGAAAATTTTCGGACCAGAAAAATCGCCAAGCGGCGGACTGATTGATTTTCGGTACTGGAAATGACTGTCCAATGGTACTGAAAATGTAGATAAATGCTTTTAGGAATTATTGATTTGAGTCATTGGAATTTTGGAGAAAAATTGGAGTAGAATTTGACTTTTTTCCAAAAAAATCAATTAAATGCCTTTAAAATGAGACATGTGGCAAGTGACACTTGTCACTTGCCTAACCATGTCTTAATTTATTCTTTTATTAATCAAACCCTCCCCTTTTGCTAGTCTTCCACGACACCTTGCAAATTAGAAGGCCAAATGAGTTTTGTTTTCATGCTTTTCTCCACCATCCTCGTTGGTTTGCTTCCTTGTCCCTTTTGATAATTTTTGCTCATCTTTTCCACCTCCTCCTCCATTGCTTGCTCTTCTTTTGTTCTTAAAAACACAAAACAAAAATCCAAACCTAAGCCTTGTGATAGTGATGATCGTATGGTGTTTGGAGGAAGGTAGAGAATTGGGGAAAAGTTTGAAGAATTGAAGAAGTAGAAGCTTGATAGGTAAGAGTTGTGTTTTATGTTCTCAATTGGTAGTTAAATGCATTAATTGTGATGACTTGTACATTAATTGCTTGAACTTGTGCTTTGATTATATGGGTATGTTAATTCCTTGGTTGATTGATGATTGATGAGGTAGAAGTAATGAATGATATGTCATGTAGTATAGGTGAATTGAGTTGTTTTGGATTGATTTTATGATGTTAGATGAGTGTTTATTAAAGGAAGATGATTGGTTGTGTGTGCTGCATATACTGCTTAATTGTCACATATGCATTTCATTCATGAATGCATAACCACATAATGACAGTTGTGACCGGAGCAACCACCGAGAGCTAAAAGCTCAACGTTTGTATTTGGGCCTCAAGCCCCACAGTGATTCAGAGCCTCAGGCTCAACGATTAATGTGCCAATATTGGGACAGTGCAGGCGCTCGGTCACAACACCGAAATAAATTAAAAAAATGTCACATGCGCATTTATGCATTTGGTTAAATCTTTTTGATTGAGTGAAAGGCAAAATGTCTTATGCTTATATGAAAAAAAAATTATACTGAATTTTGTCTCATTGAGTGCTTTAGCATGCCACCTTTGCAGGTCACGGACTCGGATATCACCCATGATGTCGGGTTCGGGTCCTGCGGGAGTAGGATGCTACATGAGGGATCTTCAGGTCTATTATTATTAACGACCTATATTTACAGTCATGCTCAAATATATATTTACATGTTTAATGTGTTTTTTCTTATCACTATTCTTTTGTTGTCAGGTTCTAATACTGGCATAAGAAAAAAGTAGAGGTATCACTAAAGATCTGAGTTGTAACACATAAATGTTGCAATGAACAACAAGTTGTATGTGTATATTGACCCCACACAACGTCGTCTTATTGATAAGATCTAATAAGCAAAATTGTCTAGTGAGTTGGGAGTCGTTGTCAGCAATGAATTGACATGCCTTTAGTATGCCAAGTAGTTGAAGGAAGCCAACTTGCTACATAATGCTTTGGACAAAGTTTCGGTAATTTTTTAATTCATTTTAGGATATGCAGTACGATTTACTTATTTAAAGCGTAAGTTAACTTATACGTGTTGTTCACAAATGAAGCTCAATATTATCGATATCGAGAACCCAGAAGTTTCAAGTTGTGTCAGTTCACTGTTGAAACGAAGGGAAAAGGATCATCGTTATTGACTTCATAAATACTACAAGTCTTTTCCTTCGGATGAGGAGGCAAGGAGACATGTTCCAGAACTGGTAACTCTAGAAAATTGGATGAAATGTGTGATTATTGGGCATCTGTGGAGGTTAAGGTTTGTCTTCTTTCTCTTCATATTTCCTTTTTTTTTCATTTAATGACTATTTCTTCCCTTTATTTAGGAAAAGTGTGAGAAAGTCAAGGTTAACAAGGCCAAAATGAAAACTTCTCACAACACTTGCTCCAAATTATTTGTTGTCATACAACAAGAATTTGTAAGTGTAATGTTTAAAAGTTATTATTCTATTAATTAATACAATATAATATATTGTGTTCTAATTTTTTTTAAAATTCATATAACAGAGTCAAACTCAACTCCGTGGACAAAAGTGTGATAGGATCACACTCTACAAGTTGTCACGCTACAAGAAAGGTGAAGGCAAGATGTTTGAAGAGGCGCAAAATAATTATGTAAGTATAAAAATTTTAATTTTAGAGTTTTCTTATTTATGTAATACTAAGTCATAATATTTGAATTACATCTCGATTTTGCGTTCTAAATTGTAGGACAAAATGCAAGAGTTGTGACAGAGATCATTGTCTAAAGGGAATGAGCCCGATGTGGATGACATTTGTAAAAATGTCCTTGGTACAAGATCAAGGTATATCAAAAGTCTTGGGCATGACCCTAAGCCTAGTGGTTCATCATCGTCACAACCAACATATGAAACGATGCTTTAAGAGAAGAACTGGTCGCTTAAGGCTCAATTACAATGTAATGAAGAAAAGTTATATCATACTCAAAAAAATTATAACTTAATAAGCAAAAACTAGACCGTACTGAAAGAGAGTTGACCAAGCCAAAAAAGATAGTCAAACAAATACTTAGGTCATAGTATATCAGTAGTAGTAATGATGAGGAGTCTTAGTTTGTTTATAATTTTTTTAAGTTTTGTAATTAACATTTAATTACATGTTTTTGTATAAAATGCATTTCACTTTTAATTATGAAATATTGTTATTTTATTTTTATTTATTATTTAAATAGTATGTCACCAACAATAATTACCAAATGTGACTAAATTATAATTAAAATCATTTTGAAAAAAATAACATGAACTAAACATATTGTTAATAATTATAATTAAATATTACATTGGTAATAAGGAAGTTAAATTTAAAATAAATATTTATCACTAAAAGTGTTTAATTACAAATATAAAATCGTCACAAAATCTTTTTACCTACGCTTTCCAGAACGTCTCTAATAATATTTAACTACGCTTTAAGTTTTGTAAATGAGCATATTCAGCTACAAAAATAGATCGTCAATAAATATTATTATCTACGCCTACGTTAACAAAGCTAATTAGCTTTACCTACCAAAATTAATTGTGGCAATAAGTGATATGCGACTGTTTCTCCTTTCGTCGCCTATTCTTATTACCAACAAAGTAATGATCATAACAAAAATCTTTTGGGCAACTATTCCTTTAAAATGTTACAGATAATTTTTTGCTACCAATTTTTGTGACCATTTGTTCGATAATTTTTTTCATCGCTGAAAACTTTTGGTGACAGTTTTGTTTCTTTCAGCAATGTTATATTTTGTCGCCAATACCTTTCTCCGTTGTAGTGTATGTTAGGTCATCATATTAATAATATTTAATTAGTCCATCTAATAAAATTATAGGGAAGGAGTTTTTTTTAATTCAACGGGAGTTTTTCATTTAAAAATTAGGAAGTTTTGTTTAGTTATATGAAATTATAAATGAGCTTCATATCTTTTATCAAAATTTAGTTAAATAGCGTAGAAGATTCGACAGTTGTTTATAATAACTTTATTAATTTAAGTCAAATAATTAACAACTTACAATAATAAGGTATCATATTTTTGTAGAACTTTAACCCAATTAATTAAATTATTTAATGAGTCATTTTTTTATTTTGAACCAAATCTAAGTTTGAATTAATTGAGTCATTCTTGTGATTAGTGAACTACCCATTTCTTTATATTTGAATAATCACAAGAGCAAAATAATTTAATGAAAGGATGTTAGGCTTCATGACATTTCCTAAACTTAACATTCATGGGACTTGGAATCATTAGAACTACTTCGATCCATAGGAAACATGATAAAATTAACAATCACACCCGGCAAGCGTCCAACTCACATAGAAAGGCAATACAAGGTAGAAATGGCTAGTTCACATCTTGTATACTTTCAAGACCTTTTTGTCCCTCAATAATGACATTTTAGAAAGGCATATGGTGTTTGATAAATCTGAGTATCATACTTTATATAATAGCCCAAGCAGTAGTCTAACGTGTGACATTGGATGCCAGTTAATTAGAGCAGTTCCTATCCTTTTCATAGTTACTCATTCCTACTAAAAGTTTTTTTTTTTCTCACGAGGTGTCTTAGGAAGGTCTTAATTTTAGGAAAATACTTTTAAATCATCCACACTTAGATTAATCCTCGCTCGAACTAGGTAAGTCCTTTGTGGGAAGCAAAACTCTGGCCTCAAATTTTAAACGGCTGCATACATAAGAACAGTTCGAACCTGCGACCACACTTAAGCTAAGAGAGCTCCTACTAAAAGTTATTTAACTCTCTTTTACATACTCTTCTTATCTTTGGAAACCTTCATTCCAAGTTTCCAGTAAAACAAAATTTTAATATTTACGATCAAGGGAACAATGATCACAAAAGCTAACAAGGACAAGTGAAAAGGTTGGAGGATCAGTATGATGAGTAAATCAAAATTTCCTTTTTTACTATGCAAGTCCTTAAAGTAGGTGGGTCTACCCCATATGTGATGTGATTATTAGTGCAAGGAAGATGATGAATGTCTTCTTGCGCTTGTGATCTACCCAGTACTGATTGCATATCCCTCCTTTGTTACTGCCTACTTTTCCATTTCCTTTGAAAGTAACCACTTTGCATTACATCAAAAGACCCATTAAGAAAGCAAAATCTTATACAGTGTTTTTCATTTCAATGACAAAATGATGCCTCATTATTTACTACGAAAACCAACCAAAATGTATGTATGATTCGATCGAAAGACCGTTAAACAGATCGGACGTCGTGCTGATAAATAATTAAATCCGACGGTCAGAGATGGAATATGCCGAATGTGGGTCCCGCCACCTGACATGGAATGACATGCCAAACTCTCTAATACGTCACGGAGACAAAATTGTATAAGGTCTCAAAGTGGGGCCCAGGGTCATAACATTACCTTTACGCCCCATATAAGATGCCGATCACTTGATATAATACCTTTTTTCGCTTTTTATATAGAGCCTTTTTAATATTATAATGTCTTATTTTATCTTGTTTAATAAAATAATGTCTTATTTTATTTCGTAAATTTTATTTATTTATTTATATAAATTTTATATAAATCTTACGTAAATAAATACAGAATTTATATAAATAAATAACTGAAATTTATAACAGAATAAGATATTAAATATAAGAAGAAAAAAAATTCCCGTCTCCCTTTTAATAGCCTCCGATGAAAACGATCGCTCTCTCAGCAGACACAGACGCTTGCTTTGTCTGACTGTAACAAGCAGCGCGCGCACACACATGCGAGCGAGCACTCGGAGTTGCAACCAGCAACCGGGATTTCTTTGCCCCTCTATCCCTCTCTCATACCAAATCTCTCCATCCATCTCTGGTTTTGCGTGTTAGTGCTTTGGAGTTCGTAGAAGGAAGCAAAGCATTGATTACTTGCGCTGTATTTGGTTTCTGCTACTGTCTTCATCTCTGGTTCTTTTTCTTTTCTGGGCTCGACGAGTTAGTGCTTTGGAGTTCGTAGAAGAAAGTAAAGCATTGATTAGTTGCGCTATATTTGGTTTCTGCTACTCTCTTGATCTCTGGTTATTTTTCTTTTCTGGGTTCGACGACTCATGGAGCACCGGCACGTGTAATTTCCTCCTGGAGAAGCTACTGGTTCTCTCAATGGAATGTTTTGATTCTGCATTTCCGTTGCTGAACTGGGTACGTGCTATTTTACTTGTTTGACAGGAAAATCTGGAGAAAGTTTCTTGCTTGGCTTCACAGAAAATTTTGTTTGCTAAGAGTTAACTGTCACAATTACAGAAAGTCTTTGAGTTGATGCTTTTAAAGCTTAAATGCTTAGGGAAGTTCTTCATTTCCTTTGCTCCAAATTTGGAATCTTGAAAATTATAACTGGGACGAGAGCAAGAGAGGTATTGATTAGTCCAATTCCCTAATTGTATTTGTAGTTACGGTTTGAATTTATTAGAAGGGGAGAGTAAAGGGAAGAAAGTACTTGCTTTTGGGTTGTTCTTTTCGATTACAGGGCCAAGAGAGGATATGCTGTTTAGGATGTTGAAAACTAAAGCGTTTGGGATTTAAATTTCTGGGAATCTTTTCCTTTTCATTAGGTGCAGACACATGCCAATTGGTTTCGATGAAGACCAATCGATTTTACCTTATCTCAACCTGTTCAAAAATTGGGCTTTCTAGGACCACCAATATTTGCTTGCCATAATTCTCTGCCGCTAATTTTGTCTGTATCTTATCGTATATTGTCCTCTGGCATCCTAATTTAGTTATACACGTTACAAGTTGAAGAGATGTCAACCATTTACAGATTTGAGAGCTGTGAAATTTATAATTTAGCTGTTAATACAATATTCAAAAAGGGGAAGAAAAGAGTATTGGATCTCCACACCGCTGTGGGCATTTGTGTCTATGCTGGACCGTCCTACAGCTCTGGGCTATGGAATTTCTAGACATCAAATTCCTTCTTCTAGTTAATCCTTGGATTTTTAGTTCAGCACTCCTAATTAAAATTTACCTTGTAGTTTTATATTTATTAATCTTGTTGATGCGGCCAAAATGAAAAAAAAAAGAAGAAGAAAAAACACTCAAGACATTGAAGTTACAAAGGTTGAAAATTCTTGCATGCCAAAAATTTGTTTTGTAGGTCTTTCAGATTAATGTTTTCATTTATATGGGAAACTTTAAATCTCAACGCTGCTTGATAGGTTTGGAAGCTTTAAAACATTGTAAAAGCCTTTTAGAAAAATGCTAAACTTATATCATTGTTTGGTACATATAAGAGTTGTTCCTTCTGGTTTCTTCTGGTTGTAACTCAATATTTGGCAACTTCATCTTTTGCTGCCTGATTAATAAATTTGTAAATTGTTTTCCTTTAATTTTGTTTTCTTTGTTAAAATGTGGGTCCACTGAGTATTTATTGTTGAGGGAAATAATCAGTTAAGTTTTGAGAGGCATTATCTCCGATGAAAATAATTTGGCAATATCTAACAGCAGCCTTGTTTCATGTTACTCGTAGTCTGTTATCGTTACTTTGTACTTTTCATTTTACCAAGTGCAGGGCGAGGTTAATAACTGTTTTTATCACTCTAGGTTCTCTCCCTCCAGCCAGAATGACCAACGTCTGTGTATTTTGAATGGGAGTGTACTGTTGAAAAGGAAATACCAGAGAAATACCTGAATCAGATTTGACTTGGTCTATGGAAGGCAACGAAAGGCTGGAAAATAATTCAAGGAACATACAAACTCTTGGAATTTCTGAGAAGATTGATATAATCAAAGTACGCCGTTGCTCCAATTTACACATGAACTTCAGACAAGAGAAGGTTAGTTTTCACTTTGCTGATCTCCTTCATGAAACGACGACCTTAAGAGATATGTCATCAAAACCCTTGAGAGGTTATTCCAAGTTAGATAGAAAGTTAGTTGAAGAAGAGGAGCTCATCAAATACATGTCAAATTTGCCAAGCTATTTGGGGCGAGGTGCCAAACGCGATGACAAAGTTTTGAATGTTGGGGTCCTTGACTGGGGTCGTCTGGAAAAATGGCATAGCCAGAAGCACATATCACATATGAGTCACCGGCATTCACTTTCCAGTAGTAATTCATCCTCATCCTTCTCAACAGAAGGATCATCTGTCATTTCTAGCGTAGGTCGAAGTTGCTCTCCTGCTCATCAAAGGATTTGTCGTCCTTCATTACAATTTCATCTCATGTCATCTCCTAGAGAAAGCCATTCTCATACCAGGAAATCATGGGAAGAAAGTTTCGGAAAGTTTCCAGATGCCAAAGGTATACACGGACATGCAGCTGATGGGAAAGGACAGTTCATTAGCAAGGATCCTGAAACTGATCAGATGCAGCGGAAGAAAAAAGATGATGTTGCAAAGGTCAAATCACAAACTGGAACTTCGACCAATGGGGTAAATTATGAAGTGGTGCATTGCGTGAAGGCAAACTCAAAGAAACAGGATCTTAAATTTCTAAAGAGATTGGAAAAATCTCAAGAACAGGAGGCAGATATTTTTGACAAAGATGCTGCACAGAAAAATGAAGCAGTAGTTTGTCTTAAACCCAGAAATCCCCACATCTTCGGAAACCCTAGATTGCCTCATCTTTCGGATTCAATAGTAGGTCAAACAGCAGCAGAAGGAAGTCGAAGGAGCTTCTCAGAGATTCCTAAGGAAGTTGACCTTCTACCTTTGAGTTCTTGTGTTCCACACTCGTGTCCCCTGCCACAAAAGTTTGATTCAGAGATAAAAAGATGCTCAGATGTGGATGAGGTCAGTTTTTTGCATGAGCATTCAACGAAAAAGGGAAGTGGTTTGGACTTCGGTGGCGTTTTTGAAGTTAAAAGATCAGGGCAAGTACCAGCAGTTTCAGGTTTGAAAGAGCCTTCCAAGGGAATGGATTCTAAGCCAATTAAAGTAGCTTCTGAGAAACCAAGGAGCACGTCACCTTTTCGCCGACTTGGCATTGGTATGGGAAAGATAAGCAAAAATTTCAACTCCAGAGAAGGGTTGCAACCAGCTTCAACAAATAGGTCTGCAAAATCTGTTTCAGATGATACCAAGAATTCCTCTTGTCAGGATGCCTCACTTACTGATGCTCAAAATAGTACTAGCAGAGCCAGGTCAAGCCCTTTGAGAAGGTTATTTGACCCATTGTGGAAGCCAAAGGCCCAAAACCACTCTAATTTTCCTGAGCAATTGAGGAGGAATTTGGTACCAACTGATAGAGCTTGTAAATCTGATGGAAATGCAGAATTTTCAAATGGTGCTGCACAGCCAAGGACGTTAGAATCGGATACAACCAGTTTTCAGAAGGCAAATAATGATTTAACTCGGGACAAGAACTACAAGTCGTCACAATTTCAGGCTCTTTTACAAGTTGCAATCAAGGACGGCCAGCCCCTATACACATTTGCTGTGGACAATGAACATGACATTATTGCTGCCACAGGGAAGAAGTTGAGCAGTACAAGAGAGGACGGGTACAGCTGCATTTATACATTTTATTCCATTCAGAAGGTCAAGAAAAAAAATGGGAGGTGGATAGCTCAAGGTGGAAAAGTAAAAGATCCAGCATACATTCACAACGTTGTGGCCCTTCTGAAGGTTTCTGATTCACAGCTTTCAAGTTTGACTAGACAGAACTATATTGTGCAATCTTTTAGCAGAGAGTTTGTTTTATTTGCTGTGGACCTGAGACAAGGAGAGCCACAAGCGCTAGATTTCCAGCCAAATGATGAGCTTGCTGCCATTGTGGTCAAGATCCCAAAAGTTATCAATAAAAGCAGTGTCAGGCATGGGCATCAGAACATTAAGTACAGTGATTTGCCAGGGGCAAGATCTCATTCTACTTCTTTGGAAAATGAAGTGAATCTGCCTTTTTTTGGATGTCAAACCCTAATGAATGCAACAATGATTCTTCCAAGTGGAATCCATAGTCTACCGAATAAAGGGGGGCCTTCTTCGTTGATCCAGCGATGGAGATCAGGTGGATCCTGTGACTGTGGAGGTTGGGATCTAGGCTGCAAACTTAGGATTCTATCCAATAAGTTTGGTAATAAACTGGTTCCACCAAAAGGGTGTGTGGCAGATAAATTTGAATTCACATACCAGGTACTGCTCTATTTCCTGGTTAGATCAATTGTGTATGCATTTTATCATGGTTGCAAGTGCCAACTGATATCTTTTTGGCCACAGGGGGGAGAAGATGAGGATCAGCCAGTCTTTAGCTTGGCTTTTTTCCAGGAAGGGATCTATTCAGTTGAGTTCAATGCATCACTTTCCATTTTACAGGCATTCTCACTTGGTATAGCAGTTATAGATGGTAAAAAGATACATGAGATCTCGGAAATTAGCTCCTCTAATGAAGAAAAAACTACTCTGCAAACAGTATTAGCACAAAATGATGTAACAAGGATGCCTCCAAATGGAATGGACGGAGGCAGATACGTCTCATACCCGCCCCTCTCACCAGTGGGAAGAGTGTAGTACCATGTAATAGTCCGAGATATATATGTATACTTTCAGTTGACTGGTTGTGTACTGCAACAGAAATCCTGCCATTTGTGTTAGCAGTCAAATGGGATATGAACATATAGATTCCTGTCCGGAAGGCCACTATGAAGTAAAAGCATCTATAAGCCTCAGATTTGTTGTTTTTTGTATCAGTTTCTGTTTCTTTTTTGGCAGAAGCAGCACTAGTTGTAGCTGAGAGAGTGAGGTTTGTGTTCATTGTAAGTGTGCATATGATAAATGAATGGTATTTGTCTTTAATAAAGAATTGAACTTGGCTTTCCAGAGTGAGCCAAGGGCATCGCTTTTCCTTAGACTACATACAGATTGGAGAAATGGCGAATTCAGAAAGACTAGAAGATTTTGAGTCAAACATATGGAACGGAATGGTATGGATTTTTGGAAAGCAAAAAAAAAAGTTTAGTTGAAATGGCATGGGTGGGTCGAACACGAAGCATACATTTTCAAGTCTTTAATCACATTGTGGGAAAATTTTGTATAGCCAACACGATCTAAAAAGTGGCCTCCTTTTTCTCGTAATCACTGATTAATAAAACTATTATCAAGTAACGATTTTTCTGATATTCTTTTATCCTTCCCAAGACATAACAAATCATCATATTAAAGAAGCAGAAAGACGACAAACCAATTCAAATTTTAGCGCTTTATGAGGGGAGATTATCATAAAATGTAAATGAAGTCTAACGTAGAAATTAATTTTCATAATTAATGTCAAAGTTTATCCAACAATGTCCGCTTACGTTGATCGCGAAGCTTCTAAGGTTTCTCATTTGAATTCCTCGCTTTCTTGTTCAATGTGTTATATTTATTTGGCTTTGATTCTTCTGTTGCTTTGCAGCTGTGGAGAAAATTTTGCTCTGAATTGTCGATAGAAATCTCTCTTGTAGCAGAGAATTGGAAACTTCTCCTCGCTGGAATCGCTTTTCAGGTTCTCTCTCCTTCTTCTTGTTTATCTTTGGAATCTGTGATTAGCGGGTAAATGTTTGGATCTTTTTGGTGTTGTCTTCTTCATTTCGATTGGGTGTTCAAGTGATGCTGATAAAATGGGTTGTTAATTTGACAGTACATACATGGGTTGGCTGCTCATGGAATTCATTACTTGCATAGGCCAGGTCCATTGCTTCGTGATACTGGCTTTTTTCTTCTTCCGGTGAGTACCACGTTCTGTAGATTATCTACATCATCGTTTCTTGATATTAGAATTGGATTGAGATGGATTTACTGCCTTCCTATGTATAATTTCAGGAACTTGGTCAAGACAAAGCTTATGTCAGTGAGACTTTATTCGCCTTCATCTTTTGTTCTTTTGCATTGGTAAGGTCTTAAACTTCCAGTCCCTGCCAAAAAACATAGGGTGGGAAGTTACATGTACGTTTGACTTGCAAAATACTCATAAATTGGAGAAGTAGTTCCACTGTACTTGGCTCCTAAGTAATATATTGTTAAGCACAATATCATATGCTTCAATTGATTCATAAATTCTCACGTAATTGGGCAAACTGTTTGATCAATGTCACAGGCTTAGCCTCGTACCTTTTGAGTTCTGTTTCATGGTTACCAAATGCTAGAATTGTAGTATTTCGATCTTGTATATTTATGAAGCAATTGGACAGAGTGTATGCTTGAGATCGAATACTCACGAAGAAATTATAGGCAGCTTAACTAGCCATTCTAATTTGAACTTCTGATTTTCTAGTCATCTAATAAATGTTAACTATTCTGCAGTGGACTTTTCATCCCTTCATTTTTCAGAACAAAAAGATTTATACAGCTCTTATCTGGTGCAGAGTTCTTGCTTATTTAGTGGTAAGTAGTTTTGAATTTTCTCATTTCTTCTTGTATTTGTTTTACAATACGTAGTATTTTATGCATGTTGGTATTCATAATTCAAAGTGGTGCATTTGGTTTTCATGAAGATTGTCTACTTTTGGTGGAGTTGGGAAACCCGAATTCTCTTTGCCGAAGACCAAATTGATCATGCGTTTCATGGATAACTTAACTATTCTAAAGTAGGCAAAGCTTATATAATGAAGTATTTTGGCACAGTCACTAAACAAACCAGAACAGTTAGAATACATACTGTTTAAATCATATCTTTGAGCAGTATATGTGATACTGCCTCAAATTTTTACTCTTGAAGGTAGCATTAATAAAGCTGAATGCAAACCAAAAGAATTTCGGTCTCTTGCAATCCTTGTGATATGTTGGGAGGGAATCCATTATACTGATACTCTTAAGAATGATTTACTAGTGATTCTATTTCAACAATGACTTCTTTTTCTCTAATTTTTAATTTACTAGTGATTCTATTTCAACAATGACTTCTTTTTCTCTAATTTTTATTTATAATGCAAGGATGCCATTGTATTGATATTGGAAGAATGTTTTACTAGTGAATTTTATTTCAACAGACTTTTTTTTTTCTAAATTTTATCACCATATACCAACCTCTAAGCCTGGTGTCAAAGTTAAATTCTCAATCAAGCAGGTTCCTCCAGATGAGAATCAATATGTTATAACTGCAGTTTTTCCAATGGCTGATTAAGCATGTTTTCTAATATGGCTGTACATTTTATACCTACAACTCAAAGGTAGCTAGTTACTCTTCTAACTTTTGTATATCCAGTCCCTGATTGGCTTGGCTTTGTTATATAATGTTGGATGATATCTCTTCTGGATTTTCTTCTGCAGTTGTCAATAACTCTGTTTAGATGCTTTTTGTTACTGTTTCCAGGTTTGTCAGATTCTTCGAATTGTAACATTCTATTCAACTCAGCTTCCTGGTCCAAATTATCATTGTCGAGAGGTAAAATTTTTATTCTGGTTGTTTAGATCTTGTTATTAAATTACTGTAATCAGAAGCGTGCTTTACAATCAGGTACAAATGTCTCTTTCAGGGCTCAAAACGTGCTAAGTTGCCCCCTCCAGAGACTGCTGTTGAATTGCTGATCATCAACTGTGTGTTTCTAAGCATATTTATTTGGTTTTCCTTGTAATGTATTAATTCTCGACATTAATGTGGCTTTCACCGATTTGCAGTTTCCAAAGGGGTCAACTATGGATGTGGTGATTTGATTTTCTCTTCACACATGATTTTTACATTAGTCTTTGTGCGAACTTTTCATAAACATGGAACAAGAAGGTAAAGCCCACTTCTATTCCACCAACTGTGGATGTCTGGCCTTGCCATAAGCACCTTGAGCTGCTTGGCGTAATCCTGGATTCTGGGACTTAATTCTTAACCTTCTTAGCATCTGTCTGGTCTATCCCTGCAGGTGCATTAAGCAACTTGCTTGGTTACTCGCCATTCTTCAAAGCCTGCTTATTTTAGCATCTAGGAAGCATTACTCAGTAGATGTTGTTGTCGCATGGTAAATTATTATTTCTTTTCCCTGATATTACTCCTCTCAGAGAATTACTTACTAGTATGAATTTTTCTAACATCAATGTAGGTATACAGTGAATTTGGTAGTGTTCTTTATTGACAAGAAATTGCCAGGTCAGCTTTTTTGCTTTGGTTTTCTCCCTGCTTTAGAAATCCCAAAGTTTCCCTTCTATGGTGTATCGAAATCCATTTACACTGGTGTTTCTCTGTCCAACCAATGCTAACGTTCAATCGTTGATTGGATGAGAGTTATGAAGTAGGTGCAAACTTATAAAAACAATTTTCTATGTGTTTTTGGGGTACTTTTACTTGAAATTTAGCAAGCAAATTCAGTCACAACTTACAAACATCAGAAATCTGCCAAACAATGCCAAAGATAAGAAGAGCAAATGCTTTGTTATTAATCCTTGACTATTCCATGTGTTCTGTTGTTACCTTGATTACCATTGGCTACCGTATCCATTGCAGAGCTACCCGACCGATCCACTGGAACAATATCTCTGTCAGTAGTAGGTCAAAGTAGGGATAAGGATAGTAGAAACAAAGAAGAGCACCACGAGTTATTAAATGGGATTTCCATTGAGATTGCACAATGAGCATGGAATTTAGTGAATGCTTCCTGATTTCACATCCAGTTTCTACATTGTTAGTTGAATCTTCTCAAGTTGTTTGAAAATTTGGAGCATAGCTGGGGAGTCAGTCAGTATTAAGAAGATTCAAGCTCGGAACATATTTGTGGTTAACTGTATATAGATGTCTGCTTAGGCTGAAGATAGCTTGGCTGATATTTACCATGGATATGTTCCTGAAATCTCTATTTAAGTAATTCATTATTTGGCTCAGTTACATAGATTAACTGCATTATTGTTGATGCTGCAATGAAATGAGTTGGTATTTAGAAACTAACAATCCCACATGTAACTATTCTGTATTTTCTCTCTGTTATTTTTACGAGATACAGCTTCCTGATTGCTAGGAGAATATGTTACATCACAATGAGGCCGACAGGCTGGCCTTTGTACAGTTTATCATGTTTAAAGAAGAACGATCAAAAGTCGGTCTGCAATGTTTGAGCTTATAAATATGACCCTAGTCCTCTGATAGTATCGCGCCATTACCTTTTAAAGGGCACAATAGGAGGTGAGGTGTGATGCTTCTACAGGCCGTTGGGGCAGGCATGAGGCAATGATTCGATTTAATAATGCTCTTTTGTCTGTGTCCCATAAGGCCACCCCCTCACTTTAATTTACTTTTTTTTTTCCGTCTCTCTTTGCATGTTCTTATGTGTAGGAGGTTGAATTGAATGACGATTTCATTTTTATTGTCTAGTACACTTGTTACATCACATGCTTATCAAAGGCGCTGTGCTCTACCCTTTTTAGCTCTTATCTTTAGCACCATTTACCCTTCCGTGACTCTGCCCTGTTTTACCCAATGTTACGAATACTGTGCCAAATTTGGTATCGGATTGAGTCCTACAATAGAACTGTATCGATACGAAATTTTTTTAAATTTATAAAATAGTTCCTAAAATTTTTAAAAATTGCAAAATAGTTCATATTATATAGTTGTAGTGAATGCTTTACTAGTTTACTGTTTACATCAACCCTGTTTTCAAAAATCTTAATAATAAATAATAATGATAATTAATATGAAATAACAATAATTTTAAATATTTTA
>JANITX010000009.1:44560330-44582136 GCA_027564395.1 Erythroxylum ulei | reverse complement strand
TAAAAATAAAAATAATTTGTTAGTAATAAAAATAAAAATAATTTATTTTTAAGTTTTATTTAAATAAAATATTTATTATTATTATTTTAAAACTTTGAAAAAAAAGGAGGGAAGGAGAGTGGGAAAATTTGAAAATATTTAAAAATTCTGCAAAAAAATAACCAATTTTTTAAAATTTTTAGTACTGACCGGTATTTTGAATACTGGTCGGTACAGCTAAAACGGACCGATATCAACTAATATTTAAACTCAGTACCAAAATCAAAATACCGGTATCAAATTTAGACCGATACAGCCAATACCGACCAATACAATCCGGTATTCATACGAGCGGTTTAACCTATTTGAAATCTAATGGCAAAAGAACTGTACGATCAACTTAGCGGATGTGAAGGTTAATTTTTTTTAACAAATTAAACACAACAATCTATAAATGATATTATGTACTGGCAGTCATGATTGTTGGAGATCATGCTTGGTGCCAATCACGAAAAGGAATGAGATGTATGTGCTCGGCAAGTACTGGTCAAGTCATAATAAAGATGTGAGCTAGAAAAGTGGTCCATGAACTAAGATTATCTTATAAGGCGTGAGTTTGATACTGTGGTACGATCCTAAATCTCAGTTCACACCAACAACAATAACAATTTAAGATTATCTTTAAATGTTAGAGAAATTGAAATCAAATCCCTGAACATACCATGATTTGAAATTCTCAAAACCAAAATTTGAGAGATCCACCGCATGTTAAAGAAAAGAAAAGCAGAAGTGTCAAATTGTGGTTGTCCCTCTGTCCATGTGGCCTTATTCACCGGTGTTACAGTGTGTGTGGATGTGATGCATTCGATGACTTGAGTGAACTTACTTGGAAAGGTAATGTGCTTCTTTTTTTTTTCTTTTTAAGTTTGATTCGTGACTTCGTTCTTGAAAACACCCTCCGGCTCCTCCTGCTCTTTTACATCTCAAAGTGAAACTCAGGGAAAAAGGAGTGAGTGTGCTGCTTGTACAGTTGGAAATTGGAATGGGGTACTGAACTATGTTGGATTATGTGATAATAGCTTCGGTTGTCTGCTCCTTAATAGACATCTTACCCTTTGGTCCTTCTGAAATAAACTATCAAATCTCTGAAATAGTTTTTGTTTTGGTTTAACCAATACTTAAACTAGTTCATAAGCTACAGGAGAATGAGTGATGATGATGACAGGCACAGCACTTAACAAAAAGCATTTATCTACTCTGCCCATCCCAGTCTACAACTACAACCCAAGCTACAGCACTTAAAAAAGTGTTTTTGACTTTTGACACCCAAACACCAGCACATGACAGACACCAAGCTCACTGATTTGGAGATTACTCCACTCCTATCGTACCTGATTATTTGCTGAGACCACCCAAAACGACAACTGGACAACTCATCCCACATTTATTTATTCTCACATTCAAAGTAGATCGGACACAGAGACCCAGATCCTCTGTTACTGTGAAGTATAGTCAGTTTAGATTAAGACTAGTTAAATACAATTCCTTGATCGTGCTAGATACGCGCCCTCGACGACAATGGGCGAAGAGTAGAGCTATGTTCCAGTCTGGGAGTTAAAAGTTAAAACTGAAAGGAAACTAATAAAACTGAAAGTTACAACATTTTTTTCTTCGTCTTTTTCTATTTTTGTTTCTTATGAAGCAGAAACGAGAGAATGATGAAGACGGAGAAGCAGTGGAAAACGCAATGAGAGAGAGTGTGCGTTTGTGAAAGTCCTTTGGATCCAAAAGAAAAGAAAAAAGGTAACTTTCTTTTCTCTCACTTTCTTGCTACCCAAACAATCACTTTCACCCTCTGTCCTTTTTCTTCTACATTTTTGTCACTCTCATTCGCTCTCTTCCTTTTCCTTAAGACCCTCTTCCAGTCCTCCAAGGAAGTGAAGGAAGTACTGAGCTTTAGTTCTACACGGCGATAAAGTTGCTTGCTTTAGTTATAGAGCTTGGAGTTAGCCAATGGGAGCTCGATGCTCCAAAGTCTCACTCTGTTGGTGGCCAACCAATCCCAAATCCAACCTCAACGATTCCTCCGATCTCGGTTAGTAGACTCTTTTAACCATCATTTTGATTATCCTTTGCTTTCTCGAGAAAAAGTCGCTGCATTTTCTCTGTTTGAAAATGAGTGGTTCTTTTCTTTTTCAATTTTTGGTAGAGAATGGCGAGTCCTTGCCTGGGTTTAGAGAGTACAGCTTGGAGCAGCTTCGAATTGCTACTTCCGGTTTCAGTACGGACAACATTGTTTCGGAGCATGGAGAAAAAGCTCCCAATGTAGTGTACAAAGGAAAGCTCAAGGAAGAGGAGCGTTGGGTCGCCGTCAAACGATTTAACAAGATGGCTTGGCCTGATTCTCGCCAATTCCTCGTTTGTCATCTTTCATTGTTACTACTGATCGTATCTTTCTTCAATCTCTTTTGGGTCTTTCTTTTTTCCTTTGGCGATTGATTCTTATTTGGTTTTGGTTGGAATGTGATGCTTTAGGAGGAGGCAAGATCTGTGGGACAGCTGAGAAATGATAGATTGGCGAATTTGATAGGATGTTGCTGTGAAGGGGAGGAGAGACTGCTTGTTGCTGAGTTCATGCCTAATGAGACTCTGTCGAAACATCTCTTTCACTGTATGCTTTACTTAGTTAATAAGATGACAATCACTAGTCCATCCTTAAACGGTTGCTTTAGTTATGATCTGTTCTTTTTCCTAATTGAACGAAATTGTCAAGGAGAGTCAGGTTTCCAAGTACTGAATTGATGAGGTAGTTTTACTTTTAAGTTTCATATTTTCACTTGTGTGGATTGGAGTATACATCTTGAATTGAAAGCTTAATGATCTAAATTTTCATTAACAGTGATTGAATCTTCTATGATATTTTGTGAATCGATTTCTATATGAAAACTGGATGGGGGGTCTTCTTGAGTCTGCTATATTACTAAGAAATTGATTTCGTTCAGGGGAGAACCAACCTATGAAATGGCCTATGAGATTGAGAGTGGCTCTCTATCTAGCTCAAGCTTTAGAATACTGCAGCAGTAAAGGAAGAGCCCTGTACCATGACCTTAATGCTTATAGAATTTTGTTTGACCAGGTACTTCAACGTTTCACATTTTATTTTGAGTCTTGTTTTCTTCAGTAAGTTGGGTATTCTTCTGTGCTTCTTTTGACATTGAGGCACTTCTTGTCAGGATGGTAATCCTAGGCTCTCCTGCTTTGGCCTGATGAAGAATAGCAGAGATGGAAAGAGCTATAGTACAAATTTGGCATTCACTCCTCCTGAATACTTGAGGACTGGTAATACCTTCAGTTAAAGGCCATGTCTTTCTGACTTTTTTTGTATCTCGCACCAATGGTAGTAACATTCCCTCATGTCAACATCTTCATTTGGCAGGAAGAGTGACTCCCGAGAGTGTGGTTTACAGTTTTGGTACCCTGTTACTTGATCTTCTCAGTGGCAAGCATATCCCCCCTAGTCATGTAAGCTATTATACTCTCCTTTCACAGAACTTTTGTGGGAGTGTTGTGTCATAACTTGTTTGGATGTGCTTGAACGTTGACTTGTAGTGTCTAAGGAAAGCTATAATGTAAAATACTTGGAGTATAGACAATCACCATGCAGGTTGTAGTTTTTCTATTGTGGATAACTGGAAGCTTTATTCTTCTCTGGTCATTTCTTTGGCAGGCACTTGACTTGATACGTGGAAAAAATTTTCTGATGTTGATGGACTCTTGTTTGGATGGTCACTGTTCAAATGATGATGGAACAGAGTTAGTGCGGTTAGCTTCTCGTTGTTTACAGTATGAACCTCGTGAAAGGCCAAATGCAAAGTCTCTTGTGATTGCTCTCACTCCTCTTCAGAAAGAAACTGAGGTTGCACTACTTTTTCCTTCAATTGGTCCTCCATGAGTTGGTGTAAGGATAATGTCCCTTGATGTGCAATTTCAAAAGGCTATTTGATGCCTATTAATGAGCTTGATAAAGGAACTGCTTGAACAAAACATCATGCATTTCACTACCAATGCCCAAAATCTTTATCCTAAAGCTCAAATTTTTGCTTTTTTGTTCGTAATCCTACTTGTCCATCATTTTGTAATTAACTTGGATAAATCCTAATGGAAGCTTGGATGAGTTGAGTTGCTTGTAGCCCTGCTGGTAGTCTCAAAAGCCTGTTTCCTTGGGTTGGAATGCATTTATGATGCTAAATTTAATTTCATGAAAGCATATCTGATTTACTAGTTGCTGCTATTTGGCAGGTTCAATCCTATGAGTTGATGGGCATTCCGCATGGGATTCCATCACCAAAGCAAATGGTAGTACTCACACCTCTAGGTGAAGCTTGCTCAAGGTTAGATCTTACTGCAATACATGAAATACTAGAGATGGTTGGATACAAGGATGATGAAGGCACTGCAAATGAGGTTCGTGATACTCAATACTAGAATCGGTTAGGTGATTTAATTTGGAAAACCTGGTATTGTGTAATAACTTGTATTGTTCCTCTAGGTTCAAAGTTAGCAGCCTGTTGGTTTTTTGACGTTATTTCCCATTACACGAGATCATTGTTTCCTATCTTTGCACTTAACAAGATCAGTGTCAACATTGCAGTCTGATTTGATAAATTTGTTTCTCAATTTCGCCTATCCAATAGTTCCATATTCATATGAATCTTCTTCTTCCACCATTGCAGCTCTCCTTCCAAGTGTGGACAGATCAAATACAGGAAACCCTGAACTGTAAGAAGCGTGGTGATGCTGCTTTTCGAGCTAAAGATTTCACTACTTCCATGGAGTGTTACACACAAGTAAGCGGCATTTTATTTCCACTCCATGGTATCTTCCTGTTATGGAGAATCTGAAGATTGTGAACTGCTTGGTGATGCCACATAATATGACTTGATGCAATGGGAAAGATTGTGAACTGCTTTGCCAATTTGGTCGTTATCAGAAAATGGTTTACCTAATACAGTCGTTCTTCAATTTCATCTATGCAGTTCATAGATGGAGGAACAATGGTATCACCGACAGTATTTGCCAGGCGCTGTTTGTGCTACCTAATAAACGACATGCCGCAGGAGGCTCTTGGAGATGCTATGCAGGCCCAAGCAGTGTCTCCCGAGTGGCCCACTGCCTTCTATCTTCAAGCGGCTGCCCTCTTCAGCCTTGGGATGGATAGTGACGCACAGGAAACACTAAAAGACGGCACTTCTTTGGAATCCAAAAGACACAAAATCTGAAACTGTATATCCCCTTTTTTCTTTTCCCTATTATTCCCACCTCATTTTACATACTCCTTGAATACCATATCGTGTTGAATTTCCGCAGAACCACAGGCTTAACTGTATTTTTACGTTTAAATTGTTGAATGTTTTAGTTAGTCATCATTCTCTGGAGTAATTCTCTTTTTAGACTACTCTGGATGAACTTTTCTAGTTCTTCAGACGTTTCCACTAATCCTCTTGACTTGATGAGTAGCGACAGAGAGCAGTACTTCAAGAAAATGGTTACATTGCAATCCCGCAGTAGAGTTGACAGAAATTTACAGGTCCCTAGTTTTTATTTGGTAAATGAATATTAGAAAAAGGTTATGGAAATGAGACAAATCTTTAACAAAAGAAATTGCAAACTGTCATTTAATTGTTGTAAATGTTGGTATTAATATTAGGTAGCATAGTATCAATGGAGTCATGAAACCGTGTTTCTCCATAAGTTGGTATGAAGAAAGAAGAAGATATAATATAATGGCATGTAAAGTTTGAATAAGTAACAGTACATCAACAGTTGCACCTGATTATCAAGGCCAAGTTTATCTTATTCTGAGTAGAATTGCAGCCATTGTGGATACAATGCTGCCACTACAACTACTGAAATGACACAAAAACAGAGTCCAAAGACTGTCTTAGCAGCCACCATGAAGAACAAATTTCAAATCTAGCAACATCCACCTTTTACATTGGTCGCTGACCAGCGCTGAGCATCTGACCAATTAGATTATTAACCTAAATAATCATAAAAATGAATCCGTTAAAAACGTTATTGAAATTAGACTTCAGCCATGTCTTTAGCTTTCCGATTTTGCATTCAAATATAAGTTCTCAGAAGTAGATACTGGCTTTTCTTCCATGCATATAAGTTAAACAAAAGCAGAAACCACAAGGATTCCTGTGGACACCAACATCCACACAATCAAATTCCGGTTTTTCTCGCTCAGCAACAATTTGCAAGGATTATCTTTAACTAAACATAATCTAGCGTGAACTAGGTAAATCAATTTGTTTTAAGCCAATGGATGCATACCTGCCAATATTTTGAAACGCAGCGATCAATGCAGCTGTTTTCACCCATGTTTAGTTCACCCTCCTTGTACCTGGAAGAAGGAAAAATGTTGGTTTAAACAAATGGAACGGAAGAAATTTCATATCTTTTCAGAATGCAGGATGCCCATAAGAATTTCCATGAAAGGAACAGTATAAGAAAATACCTTTTGTCCACACATTTGGTGAAACAAGTCTGAGCAAGCCTGAACCCATACAAGGGAGATAAGTTAACCTCGGCAAATTCAGTTAAACACAATAATCATCCATAACCATATGGTGAAGCATACATACTGCGTATTTATTTTCATAGTCATAGTCCATACTTTTAAAGGTAACTGGGACTTAAATAACATGTCAGAGTTGGTGGGTACCGACAATCTTCCAGCATCAAAAAATGAAAGCAATATTGGGCTAAGGCAAGGCAATTGCATAAGAACAACTAAAGAAAATAAACAAGAACTATTCTGAAATATGAGCAATTATTCAAGCTGCGTACAATGCAAATCGTTTGACGATTACATGTATTAATCACGCCAAAACTAGAACAAGTTTTCCTAGGCTGTAGCTCTCTTCTACAAGAATTAAAATTGAAGCTCTCTAAATTTTATCAGTTCCTTGCAGTCTTATCAATATACAAACCATCATAGCACACTGATTTCCATCAGAGAAGGCATTCCCGTTGTATTTTCATAAAACATAAAGCTGCAACAATTTTACCTGTTAAATAACTCCACTCTATACTCCATCTCTGTTTCTGCCATGCCAAAAGCCTGCACCGTAACCAAAGAACAATCAACTCATTCCTTACTGACAAATTTCCCCATATATACAGGCCTTTGCATGAAATCAACAAATCCTATATATGCATTTATAAACCATATAAAATAAACCTCGGATAAAGAACTTCATATTTGTGACCAAGACCTACTACTCACTTGATCCTTGTCCACTCCGGGAGGTAAACTACTGTCGCTGGCAGCCATTAGACCCTGAAACAATTGACGTTAGCTTTCCCTATAATTTGTATAAATCGAGAAAATGCGATCCCCTTGTTAGCGTTTTAGAGAAAGTCCTGACAAATCGAGTCCAATACAGAAGTATGCGAAAGACAATTTAGGGTTTTAGGAGTGAGACTGTGGCGTGAGGGCAAGATGTCTACCTTCGAAAGAACAAATAATAAGATGCCACGTCACTCAAAAGTTTGTAAGTATAGAGGTATGAGCAATACACATAGGAAATACTACAACATTTTTAGGGTATTGGGGAAACGGCACCCTAGGTCAACCACCGCAATATATATCTACTAACCGCCGGCGGGCCACCACTTTTGGTTGCCGCAGTTTGAACTAAGCTTCCAGGAAACAGGTAAAGGTGCTCTTCTTTCACTTAAAGAAGTTGGGCTCGTGTTATTAAGTCTAACTATCAATAAAGTTGTGATCTTTGGCTTAATTTATGTTTCTCTCTGCCTCTTTCTTTTGAAAATATAGTATATTTGATTACAGTTTATTCTGTTCCTTTTCTTTTATCTTGAAAAAGACAAGTCATATTGTAGGTGGGTTGGTGTTGTAGGTGTAATTAACATTGAAGGTTTGATATTGCAGTTTCTTCCATTGCGGAAAGGTTTGTAGTGATGGAACACGGTTCCTTGCACGATCCAAGTAAGGCAACTTTCTCTTTTGTTGATGAGGATCATACTCTTGCAAATGCTGTCAGATTCACCTTGAACCAGGAGTATGTATAATCTGTTACGTTGCTTTTCGATTTCTCTCAGACTTGCAATTAATAGCAAGTTTTACTATGATATGGGATGTATATCAACTGCATACGGTGCTTTACGCTTTAGAAATCCATGTCATTGCTAACTATTTTTAATGTGCATGCATCATTAGCTATGTATTTCTTTGATACGGATGAGAAACCGAATCAATAGTTCTGTATCTGAACAAGTTGCATGAAATCTTTCTTCCTTGTTTGTATGAAATTCGTCACTGTCTATCATTTCCCATTGTATCTTGAAATTGTAACCATACCTAATTGTCTCTTTGCTTCATAATATTTCGCACTGATATATGAATTATCTGTATAAATTAATGTTCAAGCACATTGTTGTTTCATTTTGCAGTCCAAGAATATCATTTTGTGGATACAGTATTCCTCATCCTTCAGATGCTCGTGTTAATATCAGAGTCCAAACAACGGGTACCATTTCACTCGCCTATCTATAATTCCCACTGTCAATCACTGGAAGATGATAAATAGTAAATAAAGATGGATCCTACATATTTTTTTTCTGCTTATTTTGTTAGTTCTAGATTTAAGTTTGACTAATTTCAAACGAGGGGAGTAGGTGTTCAAGCAGAATGTCTATTGGCAGTATACTAATTAGTGAAAGAAAGTGCTTAAGGTTGGCCTTTTAGTTTCTTTCATAGGTATATCTTTCTATAATTTCTGCATTATTTAGATTACAAGTACAGGGTGATTGGGTTCTATTCACTGAAGCAGCTTTTTCTTTCAATGTGAGATTGTTGGCTTTTGTTTCAATGACGGTATAATTTTTTTGATAGTATATTGCCACTGATCTCTGAGAGTCCAGTTGTTGAATTGATATCTGCCAGGTGATCCAGCAAAGGAGGTTTTGAATGATGCTTGTCAGAATCTGATGTTGATGTGCCAACATGTGCGGAGCACTTTTGACGATGCAGTTGCAAAGTTTAAAGAGAACAATCCAGTTGAGGAGGAAACGGGCAAACCCACCGAAATGGAAACTGAAAGTGATGAGAATTGATTCATTAATCTGGACTACCGAGATATATATCAAGTTATATATATTCAGCCGGAGGTGTTATTGACTCAGTTCTATCATTTCAATGGTTAAAATGATTCTGAATTATTCATGAGGACCTCCGTTCTGCACCATCCCGCTGCTCTGCAGATCTATCCGTTTCCAAAATAACTAAGAGGGATAGGATAGGGAAAGACAATATGTGACATTCGGGTATGTTGCATTCTTCGCATGTCCAAATTAAAATTCCTTTTCACTAGCAATAGAGACTGCCATTACCAGAGTATATTCTTTGACAATGGGACGTTGAGTCCTCTATAATGTATATTTATAGTTCAGACGCCATATCACCACATGTTTGTTGTCGAAAGAGAGTAAAATACATACGGTAAGTCACAACTATGGCCCTGAAGCATGAAATCAAAAGCAACTTGAAATATAAAAGAGGATTGTAAGTGCGCACCTCCTATGCGCAGGGCAAAGAAGCCCTTCACAATTCAATTAAGGACATGGAAGTGAAAAAGCCAAGAGATTACAAATGCAAACAAGAGGCATGCTAGTAAGAAGTTCATAACGCGACGGCTATGGCAGAATGTTCGGGTTTCCACAAGGATCAAAGGAGCTGGCGCTGGTGCGGGTGAAAGTGCTGTTGTAGCAACATGTGCCTCATTCACCTGCTCCCCACTAACATTTAGGGCTGTAGCACCGCAGATTTCACATATCCTGCAACAAAGAACAAGTGAGATAATGGAAGGGAATGTCAATTAATCAAGGTACAGTTAGACAGTTACAGTTTTAGGTTCAACACAAAGCATCAAGGTCGTTCTTGTTGCTTCTCAATTATCAAGTAGCACCACATAAAACACTCTTCATCTCCAAATGGTAACATCATATCAGCAACCACCTCACTAGTCTATGTTTAGATCAAATTGCATTGCAGAAATGTAAGCCTTAAATGGACATGGTAGAGCAAAGAAAAGGTAAATGTAATTAGTGAGACGCACTAGCACCAACAGACTACCTGGAATGGGAATCTTCACGTTAGCAGGGCTATCCAGAGAAAGCAAAAAGATGATTAGCTTTTACCGAATCCTAACTTACGGAGAAAACTATAGTAGTAAAAAATTCATGGAGGTATATATCTTACAGAGCACACAAGTAAAACTGACTCAAATTCTCTCAGACAAGTTCCCACAAAATCTTGGTTTCAGATGTATCCTATGAAGTGAATAATCTGAAAAGGATTGCCAACAGAAAAGTGTATACCTCACAAAGTTCTCATAGATGATAAAGGTCTCCTAAACCACCAATACGATTCTGTAACCAGAAGTCTCCCACCCATACCTATCCTACTTCAATCAATTTGCCCAGATAATCATCTAAATCATCGGTAATTAGACGTTTATTATTAGTATAGCAGTCTCAATAATACGGATCATAATCACATATAGAGACACCAAAATGAAGACATCTAGCTCCAGACCCTCATGGAAGTATATCTGAAGCTGTTTATATTCTCATGTTTGTTGAGATGCACTTGCCCACTTTCCAAATGTATACATGGGGACAAGTGTGTTATCTTGCATCAGACCCCACAGCTATTAGGTCTTCAATCCCTCTGCCCACCGAAATCCTTCTTGCAATTAATCACAAGGGAGCTCTTTTTCGTGTCCAAAGGCAAAGTAACGACCAGATTTAGTACCTCACCACACCTCCCAACTGGACAACTCTGTTCTTCCTACTAGCTTGCGAAAGATAAGGACAGTACTCACAACTGCTACATGACAGGAACATGAGCCACCAGTAGCTACAGGGTCACTGAACAGTTAATATCAGTCACGAGGAGGATGGGAAGAAACTTTTCCAAGACAAAAGCTTCAATTTCACGGAGCAAAAAACTATTCTTTAGTTATCAACTTGTGTTAAGAGGCTCTTGTCTCAGCATTTACGATCACCAAGAGCTTTATGCTCCTCAAGGGGGTGGTTTTCATGTAAACAAATTGAATTAAAGGACAAATTACGGACATCGACAAAGAACAGACAAGTTAAACTGTAATCAAGAAATCGTACCAGTTTAAACAAAAAAAACACTAGATACTCGTCCAACAAATTCGGCATATAAACATTACCAGACTCCAAAATTTCACTGTGTAATCAGATTTCTTCCGATCTAAAAAAAGTTCATAAAGCAAAAACGATCAAATTGGCATTTTTCTCAGAAAGCACCAGAGACTAAGCAGATGGAACAATCTTTTTTTTTTTCTTCTGAGAATGAGGTGGTACAATCTTTGAGGAAAAAGATAAGGACTTTACTCACGTGTCACCCTTGATCTTGAACCAGGTCTCTGCACATTTCCTGTGTACCGCTCCCAATCCACCCTTGCAAGAACATCCCAGCTCAATAGCTACCCCAGAATCTTGCCCATGACCCTGCAAACCCAAATAGCAAATTCTGCAAGTCCACTTAGTTGCATCACCGGAATGCTGTCGCTTCGACTCCAAATCTTCACCTTCCAAACCCACCTCTGACAAGCAATCCGAGGCTGAAGACTCCCTGTGGGCCCCAATCTCGCCCGAGAGAGACATGTCACTGTTGCTTGGGCTTGAATGCTGGTCTCTGCGCAAATGGTGGGTGTGGAAAGTTGGCATTTTTTTTGCAAGACCTCCAAGGAGCAAAAAGGTGACAAGGTATTAAAGGTGGGGGGGTTCGCTTTTAAGGGTTTAAGTCATTCGATCGTCTTCAGTTAGGAGAAGGGCGTTTTGTGCATCATTGTCCAGTATTGAGCTTTAGACATGGAAGTATGTTGAAGGATAGAGAAATAAAGAGTTGGTACTGGTTTTTTAAAGCAAAAAACTACTCTCTCTCTCTCTCTCTCTCTCTCAATATCTGTGTGTCAGTTTTGAGCAGTGTTGGTGAAAAGGAAACTCAGCTGCTGGTGATTATAGAAAGGAAAATGCAAGTTTTATCTTTTCCTAATCAAAATTGCCATTACTTTTTCTTACAAGCCGAAAACGGTGCTTTTTTCTTTTTCAAGAATGCAACTTTTCTTTTACACAAATCCTATAACAGCCAAGCCAACAGTTTTCTTCTTCACTTCTGTTTCTAATTTGCTGTGCCTATATTCGTAGTTTTGTCCAAAAATAAAAAAGAGCACACTTGGAGGACTCCTGAAGTGGCCTCATTTCTTTATACTTCTCTCCTTTTCTACCAATATTTACACAGGCAACAAACAAGTAGAGCTTTCAATTTTTCTTTTTGACCTGTAGCAGAGTGGTCCCTGTACCACAAAGTCTCAGAGTTTCTCATGGAATGCAGAAAGCATGTACATGCATAAACCAAAAAAAAACACACAGAGAGAGAAGGGTCACCTTCACTAGATATTATAGAGCTGTTCCATAAAAAATCCTGAGAGGTAGATGGAAAAAAATGGTATCTTAAACAGTACCAAATAAACATAGTCCAAAGTTGCTCCTCTGTTATCTGCGAATTTGGATCGAGGGTAAAAAGCTATACAATGTTCACTAGCGTTACTCGGTACGCAAAAGCTTTCCCCATGCGTTTTGTATTAACATACTCACTCACCAATGTGGGTAATGGACCACAGTGATGCCAAATAGTGGTTGGATTTGATTGCGCAACCTTTTCGTTAACATATTTCATCTACTCGTTTTGCCAGTCTATTCAATACATTATAGTGATCATCAATAATTACTCCATAAAATTGAACTGCTAACTGGTATAAATAGCGGCATCCTCTGCATTAGGACGTCAGCTTTACGTGACAATGTATAGATAATAAAGCTAATTAAGCAGCTTGATCCAAATCAAAAGTCACGAGAGAGGATCAATATGTAGATTGAGCAATAGCAGAGTTATGGTAACCCAAGATGGGAGCAGCGAGTGAGGCAGCTGATAGCCTGGGGGCCTGCATCAGGGACTTGAGCCTCACCGGATAGGGGGCATGGTGAGGTTGGGTACACAGATCAGGCAAGAAAGTTTCTACAGGAAAAAAAGATATACAAAACGATTCCTGGAACACTTAACTATATCTAGATATCTAGTTCATGGCGGTATCTCCAAGAAATCAGGTTTTGCTGCACAATCATATAACTTGGAAACTATTAAACCAACTTCAGAAAACTGAAATGCTATCTTTTGCTGCGTAATTCCCTAACAAGCGTCGCTTCCCAGATGATGCAATTGAATACGAGCGTCGCCCCACAGACAATTCTTAGGAGGACCTATCTCAAGTCACCGTTGAGTGATTATAGATGAAATGAAACTATCCTGCTTAACATGGTAAAATTGCGATAATACTATCTTAAACTCAGAGATATTATTCTTTTAATGTAAAGGTGAAATTGAAGCTTCAAGGCTAACTTTAAACTTTTCCTTTAGTTAAAATTATGTCTCCTTCTAGCATTGATTTGTCCCACGAATTCAACATAAAAATTCTGTCTTCGGTGCTGCTTTGTCTGTTGATAACTGTTATAAACGATAGAACACTAAACGGTAGGTAGGTAGGCTGTGATGAATCAGCAAAGGAATTATTGACCAAAACTGCAGTCTTGTTTCTGAATATCTCTTGGAATTTTAGGTAAAAATGAAATATTTGGCCTCTGTTGGCAGCAAAAGACCATAATTGATATATAGAATAGGGTTACGAGCTCTGCCTAATCTTGATTTTTAAAATTCTCCACTTACTCTTCAAGTGATCGTCGAAGATAGTGATGATGGCTTCCTTAGCATTAAGTTCATTTCCTCCAAATAAAAGGAAATTGTTTTGTTATTCAAAGGAGAATGTATAGCAAGTAACAAAGTATCATGTTAAACCAGGTTGAATCCTTGTTCATATTTTTGTTCATAGAAGTCAGCAAACTTGAGTACCCATTTCTTCAGGTTGTTCACATATAGTATGCAGTACTCCATCTAGAATTCGTCCCAGTGAAAGTATACAAGCAACGGAGTCAAAAAGAGGATGACTAAAAGTGAAAGATGTTATAGTCACCTAACTCCTTGCATGCTGGAACCCTCAAAACAAGTACAGTAAAGAGAAAGTGCACTAGGTAAACTCGCATCATGTAAGAGGAGTAAAGATGTTCCCACAGGAAAAATAAAATGGAGAGTAAAGGTGACATTTCTACCCCGATAAAATCATTACGCTGACTGCAGTTTCCCTCTCTGTATGCTCTGAGTTTGTAACAAGAATATCACGCAAAACAGGGATCAGTTACATCCAAATCTTGTGCTCGGTATCACCATCCCAAGAGATGAAATTCATCTCATGTTATAAACCCAACCAAAAGAAACGAAGCATGAATAGTCAGGTTAAAGTCCTACAAATAGAGAAGGCATCAAGCTTCCCGAATTTCAGTGATTGGGCTGTTTTCTGTAGTTTCTGGTGGGTGAGGTTTGCTTTCCTTCTGTTTTGGTAAGCTTGGAATGTACCTCCAGCAACGTTTATGAACTCCACTAATCTTCTTTGGAGCATCAGCAATTGGCAATCCTGTGCAGAAAATTAACAGAAAATAAAATATGTGCCTATATGAAAGTAATATAGGAATTGGATGTCAGTAGCAGCAGCTAGTCAGTTTGTTGCCACACGATATCATTTCAAAAAATGACTGAACAACAGTAATACAGATAATTCTCCAAGAATTAACAAGCCCCTAACTGGGCTAGATCATCCTGCATATTCTGTCAGGAGCAGATGGCATGTGAACACCCAACAAATTGCATGGTTTTTTTGGGATAAAGATGGATTTACACCCATAATTTGAGGTTCAGGACATTCTCAAACTCAGCTCGGAATTTATTCACCTAAAGTAGAATAAGCATTGAATTAACACAGAACCTGCAAATATAATCGATATTTCTGATTAATTCTTCCTAAGATGTAAGATAGTGATCCTGTTGCGCAATACATATATGGGAACAAGATAAAAGAGGTTGGACTACCTCATGAATCCAGTGAACAGGGAGAAACTGAAAACAGATACAATTAGTAAAAGAAGTTCCCTGCTTGCAACCAATTGAAACAAAACAAGATTTGTTGCTTGGAAGTCTTACTGTCACCGCTAATATTACATCAATGTTTGCTGGATTCCAGTTATCCTCTTAATGGATGTAAAACGATAATCAGCAAAAGCTTCGAATAAGGAACTCGTACATATAAATCACTGGCAATGCATTTAGCTACAGGTCATGCAAGACCACATTCTAGAACGATCAGCCAAATCAGAAATTAGATAGAAAACACAATCTCAAACATTAAATCTCATAAAACAACAAAAAATAAAGGATTAATTTTCACAGGATGAGAAGAGCAGTAAGCAACGCAAAATCTAAGAGACGAGAAAGGATAGTAGGAAAATGCTGACCATCTTTGTAAGAAATCCCCCAAGCCTTTCCATGCCTACCATCCTACAACAAAACCAATCCCCAACTTTAGACCATATTCATAAAGGCCACAACAGAATAATCTAAAACAATAAGATGAGCATCCCGCAATATAAACCACAATCCAACAACCTCGCACTCCTAATTAAAATCCTCAAAAAACCCATAACCAAACAAAATGATTAAACCCCCAAAACCCTAAAGACTGGCCTGATTCACAAGTCCACATCAATTCTAATTCCTCCATGAAATAACAAAAAGTGAGATATAGAAAGTAGAACGACAGAGAAGGTGAAACCTTGTAGAGATTGATTTTGGTGAGCTCGTAAGACACATTGGCCCAGTGAGATTTAGCCATGTGGTAACCAATACCCCAATGGGGCAAAAACTGCGCAACCTCAAATAGATTCTTCTTCTTCTTCTTTCGTCTCGCTTGGTTTGACTCAGTGGGCGAAGATGAAGAAGAAGCAGTGGCAGAAGTGCCAAAGGTACGCAGTAAGTTTATTGAACACCTGTAGAGACTGAGCTTTTCACTTGTAGATGAAGACAGTACCTTTGCGACAGCGGCAGTCGCCATTTTAGCGGTATCTCTTTTATGGAGCTTCGGCTTCAGTAGCCCTGTTTTTCGTCCTGTACAAATTTCAGTATTTATTTTGAGACAATTACAAATAATCCCACCTCAAAAGGATTGAATACGACCATTTCATCACCGCCCAGTATGAAATTTTAGAAAAAGGTGAGATTCGGAGAGATTCGATAATTACACAGCTTTTTTCTGATATAATAAAGAAGTTGTTTTTAATGAATCTACGTGTAAAGGAGATAATATACAAATGATGCAAGTAACAAAAACAATTTATTAAAAATATAAAACAAATCAAAGTAACGGAAAATAATAACAATAATAATAATAAAATATTAATAAAAATTAAATAAAAATAAAATATTAAATAATTTTGTTAATAAAAATATATAAATTTAAAGTTAAAAAATAATATCAATAAGAATAATAATAATGATAAATATTATTTTTTATTTTTATAAATTTATAACAAAAATCCAATTTACTATTATTTAATAAATATATTTATTTTGAATTAAGTTTCTTAACTTATTCCCATCTTAACTTGTACATAATTAGATTACCTTTGATCATAGAACAAAGCAAACCCAAAGTTCAGTTTTAGAATACATTAACTTAATCTTACCCTAATTTATGTCTCATTTAAGGTTTGGATAACAACAATACGAAAACACAAACTCATCGTCCATGAGATGTCTCAAAACTTCAATGTTATTATTGCTAAATGGTTAGATTTCCAATTTGAGTTTTTGGTGCTTACAAGTTTCCAAAACTAAAATCGGGCGAGATTTGATCTCCCATTCAGTTAGATAAAAGAGATTTCTTTATTATTTTAAAGTCAAGATTACTTTAAATTTTTTAACAAGGTTAAAGCTAAATTTAACAAAATATGTGATATGTGTAAAACTTGGTATACTTTTTAAGTGTTAAAGTGTGTTTATAGTGCTTTATTAGTGTGTTTAGGACTTAGATTTATGTTTATGTTAGTGTTTTGTGTAATTTGTTTGTTTAATTGTTGTTTATGACAATAGTTTGATCTCAATTATATATTTCAAGAATTGTTTGATGTATTTGGTGACGAGTGGATATAGGACAAAAAGAAGAAAAGATAAAGAAAAAGCTGAAGAAACAAGTTTGGACACAATTGTGTATGACCATACACGATCGTGCAATAAGGAAGCAACAGGTTGGAAGCCTCTAGCATGATCACGCCAAAAGGTTGAAGCAGTCTCATGCACGATCGTGCATGGTTTTCTAGAATGCAAATATGTCATACTTGTGACATTTCAAGGCTATTTTTGGAAGATATGCACGTGAAAAAGCCCTAAAAAAACTCTAGAAGACTCAAGATATATAAAGAAGCTTAAAAAACCACTTGACAGTTGCATAAAAATAATTCAATAAGATCAATAGAGAGAATTCTCAAGAATAAGGCTACAGATTTTCTAGCTCAAGGCAAAGAAAAGAACACTTCCATATTTCTATATTTTTTTCTTATTTCCTTATTGTTGTTAGATGTTAATAATAATTAAGCTTGGGTGTTTAGTTACAACTATGGATTTCTAAATTCCTTTTAGGAATTATTCTTGAATTATTTGTTGAACTTACATTCTTGATTTAATGAATATGCTTGTGATGTCTATTATTTTATAATTAATTTGAATTGAGAGATTGGATTGATTCACTTGTGTTGTGTTGCCCAGCGAGGGCTAGTACCTATAGTAGGTACTTAATTGACTATGAAATTATTCCATAACACTTAGTAATTATTGATATGAAATTATTTAAGATATTTACTTTGACTCATATGTGATTTTAGGCACAATTCGAAGTAAAGAAGTTAAAGTGAGTAAAAAGCTCTACATTTTGGTCATTTTTCGAAGATTAATTTTCACTTGTCTTCATGGAACAAGAATAAGAAAATTAAAAGACAAGAAGAAAAAAAAACATAAAGAAGTTGCTCATGGCACATGCATGGAAATTGAATAATTTTTGCATGGCCCAACATGAAATTAAAATGGAAGCAACTATGGAGAAAATGCATGCTACATGTTGATTAAAACAAGAAGCAAAACGGCAGGCAACACAATAAGGAATGCAATAGCAGAGCACCAGATGACAATGCACAACTGGGAAGGAGCACCAAAATGCAAGCGTAGCAAGAAGCAAAACGGCAGGCAACATAATAAGGAATGCAGCAACAGAGCACCAGATGACAATGCACAACTGGGAAGGAGCACCAAAATGCAAGCATAGAAGTAGGAAACGACAACGGAAGCAAGGAAGCAAACAAGTATGTGTTTCACGCAGACAATTGCAAGAGTAGCGAGGGTTTTAATAAGAGTGAATAGTAAAGTGGACCAAAAAAAATTTAAAAAAAAGAGAGAGTAGCAGTAGCGGGAGAGGGGAAATATGTCAATGGGGGCTAAAGCATTTTTTTGGGAGAGACCCATGAAGGACTAGACGTCCTGACATCGGTTCGAAGGTGACATTGATGTCGACAACTCGGGTTAAGTGTATTTCATAGTTTTTGTTGTTTTTTTCTCATTAGAAATTGATTATGTTATCCTATGTTAATTGATTTGGGTTATGTGTATGAATAATCATATTCTCATTATTGTTTGGTTATTTGTGTATGAACCCATTGGGTATTATCATAATATGTTATTCTAATTGTTTTATTTTAAACCTATTGCTATAACATTGAATGTAGTCCGTGATCATTACTTTTAATGTTTGTTAGTGGCATCTAATGATCTTGTATAGTTAGGAACAACATAATTGAGGTTAGATAACCCGAACATGTGAAGTTATTACTTATATTGATCGTTTTCTATTTCGTAATGTGGCTGCCAAATTAAATATAGAGATCGTATCCTAGGTTTTTCAATAGTTAGGTTTAATTAATGATTGTATCTTGATTAAACAAAACCTAAGGGAAAACTAAAATTAGTAGACCATTCTATTAATCTCAGGTCAATAGTCTGTAGACAGTTGTAAAGATGTTAGGATAATAAAATATGTTTAATCGTGTTTAGGCCGAGATTGAACCTAGAACTGGACCTTAACCATACTCATTTCCGATTACTTACTTTAATTTGTTTTCGATAGTTTATTTTGGTTTTATTTTCTAAATTGATTAAAAGCCTAAAAAACCCCCCTTTTATATTTTCATAGCATCAATTAATTTTGGTTACGGAAATTAACCGAACATTCCCTATGGATTCGATCCTGACTCACCCTAACTACAAATTTTAGTGTGCAAAGTCAGGTAAATTTTACAACGTACTCGACACGCGCTATCATAATGCATAAGGGCCTTTGGGTTAAATTTGGTGCAGCTAACTCCCTTAAAATTCTTGGATTCACCATTGGTTCTTCGAATTTAAGCTCTAGTTCTACTTCTGGAGTTGTTCTTATTTCCTTTCCTAATCTTCACATTGTCCTCTTAATCTCCAGATCAAATTTGACAGGTTCTCTATGAAGAGATCTGGTAACTACAATACACCAACACTAACAAATGTTTAAATATTAACAAATAACTAAAAGAAATTATTATAAACAAATATATACACAAAACACTAAATAAAATCAAAAACAAAAATTAAAGCACCACATTTCCTGATAACGGTGCCAAAATTTGACAGTGCATTTCGAGTGCACTGCAAAATTTACCGAACTCTGCACACTAAAAATTTGTAGCTGTAGAGAGTCGGGATCATATCCATAGGGAATGTACGTCTAATATTTTCAATGAAAATAATTTATGTTAAGGAAATAAAAGGGAGTTTTGGGATAATGCAACTGAGAAAACAAAGCAAAATTAAACTAATGCAAGCAATTTATAGAAAACAGTCAAAAGCGATAAAAGTGATGAATATGTGTAAATTTTAGTTTTTGGATCAATCTCGGCCTACACCCGATTAAACATATTTCATTATTATAATACTTTCACACCTCTCCTAGAACTATTGGTCGTAGACTAACAATAAGTTTTGCTAATCCCGATTTTCCCCTTTAATTAAACCCAGATATCGAATAACCTAGAACAAGTTCTCTATATTTAATTGGGCAGTTGCATTACAAAATATAAAACGAATCAATATAGGCAATAACTGCGTTACCTAACCTAAGTTATGTTGTTCCTAATGATTCAAGGTCATTAGTAGCTACAAACAAATCTCAAACATAACAATTACGGATTATATTGAAGATTCTAGCAATGGGTTTGTAATAAAACAATCTAATAAACGCATTAAAATCATCTTTACACAATACCCAACTCAATAAACAAAGAACAATAATAACAAACCATAAAGAGAAAGATCCAACATTAAACACTGAAAAATGTGCTTAACGACATCGATTTCACCTTCGAACTGGTGTCAGAAAGTTTTGCCCTCTATGGGTCTCCAAAATAGCAAGCTTTCTGTCATTCCCGAAACTCCAACATGATATATCTCATTTCAGTCGTCACAGCATTGTATTTATACTAAAAAATAGGTTTTTCAGGGTGCCAAGTCATAAAAGTTGTAGGCGTAACTTAATGACTCACAGTAATGAATGGTCTCATTAAGGCTCATGGTAATGAGCCTTCCTTGTTGTCACACCCATGACTTAATTGTCATGGGCGTGAGATGAATGTCAAGACCGTGATTTAATTGTCATGGTCGTGACTTAATGGTGAGATTCATACTCTTCATTTTATGCATTTTCTTGTCTCCTCTTTGCTCTAATCTTTCTCCTTCTTGTTGCATGAAGATAATTGAATGTGAATCTCAAAAAGACGGCTCAACGAGTGTGCTTTCAACTTATTTTAGCTGTAATGCTTCAAATTGTACCTAAAACTAAATATGAACTAAAGTGAATGTCTTAAATATTTTAAAGCATTAATCACTAAGTGTCATAGATTAAATTTACCAATAATTAAGCACATATCACCTATATATATTACGACAATGAGACATTTTATAAGACATAGAGAGATACAATGATGTGCTCAAAAGGTAGCTATACCACAAGTTGCCTATGGGGTTACAAGTCCATATTCTTTTGCAAAATTTTGGACTATGTAGTACTGTGGTCGAATGGGGGTACTTTGAATAATAAGACTTTAGAAGTTGCCTTAAAGCTAGTTAAAGAGATGAAAATGCACATATATCAGTGGCAATCAAGTATAAAAAGTCAATATAAACCAGCATGTATATATAAATGAATGCAATTATCACATTGGTAGCTCATTTGGAAGTACTAACGAGGATGATTATTAACCAAATTAGAGAAATGGATCAACACAAGCATTATGGAATTGATAGTGAGGGGTAGGACATAGTAGTAATGATTGTCAAGTCAACAATTCCTTTGTTAGTCTTATTAAACAAGTTGACTATAGTAATGACTGTCAGGTCAGCAATTCCTTTGTCAATCTTTTTAAATAAGTTGACTAGTAGGAGGATTTCTAACAACCTCAAAATAACCCTTATAGCGACACTTACAAATTGGGATAGGGATATCATTATGCTTAACATAATTAAGGAAATAAAGCAAGTGTTTCAATTATAAGATCAAATAACCCCTTTGAATTTCAATAAAGACCCCCACTACTATTGGAGTTATGTAAATATAGTGCCCTGGAAAGCAAGTGTATTTACATATATCTTAATCTTCTTCAGTTACTTTTGTAATGAAAATATTTATTATTAA
>JANITX010000009.1:44528955-44541717 GCA_027564395.1 Erythroxylum ulei | reverse complement strand
TCATAACTCAATTTCTCGTCATCTCTTTTCTAACCTCATATGATCTCATAATATCCAATTCTCATTCATAATTAATCCCTTAATACATATTACTCAACTTCTTTGAATCATAGCTATAATCATATGAACATCTTCCTTCCCATTATACTCGTACCTTGGGTCCTTTGATATTATCCCTTCATTCATTAAGTTGTAACCTTCATTTCACTTCAAACATATCATACATTAGTCACATAAACCAAGGATCATTCAAGGTTCAATTTAAGACTCATTTAAGCCTCAATTAGGGTCACTTGACCTGTGAATGTCCGTTAAGTAGACATCCATGCCCATTAAACGGACCTTTACGGGTTACTTACAGAAACTTGAACATTTGACCCTCTAGACATCAAAATCTATTTTCACAGTCTTCAATTTGTAGATCTCGAAGTCCTTTTTAAAACCATACCTAAATGACCTCAATCCGAGTTCTACAGAAAAAGTTATGCCTTTTGCATCCAAATTATGTCCAATTGCTTTCTATGTTTTCCAAATTTCTAGCTCTTTACTTACAAGATTCAATTTCTCATGCTTAGTCTATCTTTTCTAGTTCAATACTCATCATTTATCCATTATTATAACTCCATTTCAACTCAATATCATCCATAACCAAATTATAGCCAATGATTGATCATAAACGCTAATAACAGAACATACACATATACATACATTCATCGTCGATTTTCTGCATATATTCAACTTCATTCCCACTTTCATTTCACTTCTAACTATCACGTTGATACTTCACATTTTAAGAGATCACATTAATCCCTTTCTTTAGCTTTAGACTTATGTTACATCATCACAAAAACACCCAATTATGTTCACATTAATTCATCAAGAAAACAGAACAAAACCCACTATGTATCCAGTTTTTTTCTGCACTTTTTCCTACACCCAGTACTCAACTTCAATTCCAAATTAGAACTCTTAAAAACATAATTTGAATTTAATTTCTTCATAAGAAATGTATCCATATGTCTCTAGTTTAATCCAAACTAAGAATTATCTCATTTGGATAACTAGATAAAAAGTTATGGCTATAACACAGAATCATATTAGTGGAAATATTTCTGCCAACATTTTCCAAATTTCAAAACTTCTAACATTTTACATCAAATTCATCTTATACCTAGATTATCTCTTCCATTCATTTCCTCATCATTCTCAACCCAATTCAACTCAATATATTAATCACAAACAAATCATGATCTATATTTGATCATTAACCAAAAGCAGGACATGTTCATGCACCTATTCATCAATTGTCAACTACATCTCATCATTCATAAATTCTTATTCTTTCTCCATAACATATCTCTTTCCTAAGTTCATTATTTCAAGTTGATAATCACTTCATGTATACTTCAAGTTTAGCTCAACATCATCTATACACAAATCAAAATTCCATGTTTGATCATGAATACCCAAAATAAAACACAAACAAACACATTTATCTACCAATTTTCGACACTCATTTTTCACCCCATTATGAAGATCATTCAACCTCACAACATCTCTATAAATAATTAATCATCAATAAAAGCAAGAAATTTACATATTCTTCATCATTCACGACACACACACACACATACACAAAACACCATTTCATGTCATTAACCTCTAACTCTCATCGTAAATGCTTCCTTTAACAAAACCCATGATATTTGATAAGATACTTACTTGATTTACCCATGGCTTCTTCAAGAATCTCCAAGAACCCTAGCCTCTAAGCATCCTAAGATTCTTAAATTTTAGGGTGGAATAGGTTAGATTCCTTTAGAAATAAGAAGAAGGTAGCAACGTATTTAAGTGGATAGTGATGGCAGAAGGCAAGGTTCAACTTTGAGGCTTGGATAAGTGAGTGTCGTTATTAAAGAGAGGAAGGTGAAGAAAATCAAGAAGATGGAGATGAGAGGAGCATTGTCGTGTTTTGCAAGTGAAAGACCTAAAACATGGTCTTTCACTTGATAAATTCGTGAATTAACATGTGGTGTCGCAAGTGACACATGTCACTTCCCTAGGGCTCCATTTGGTCCACTTTAATGACTAGTCCATTTTGTCTTCAATTTTTAACTCAATTGTCTTCTAATTTTCAATGACATAAGTCATTAAATCTTAATGTCACATATTAAACATTCTATTGCCATTTGACATTTATTTCTATCACTATTCATCAATTGCTCTGCCATTTGGCATTTTTCTTAGTCTAAAAATACCTTTAAGTTCCAGAAAATTCTCAAATTTTCACCAAAAATTCTAATTCACTACTTATACATTCTCACTTAATTTTTAAGACACAAAACCATAACTTGCATCATATTCACATTAAAACAACCATTTATACCCAAAACATGTCAATTGAGTGCATGAACAATTAGTTTAATGTGTGCAAAATTCAAATTCATGTGCGTTTATGTTAACATCATGCATGAGCATGAAATGCATTTTTCTTAATCTCTCTTTGATCTCATATGTACCGAATTTTAGGGTTCTAACTCTCAGTATGGGAACGGGATGTTACATCTCTCCTTTTCCTTCTATCAATCTCTCTCAATTGTAGCTTATTCGGTGCACTTCCTTCTATAATTGGCTTTACCTTTCAGTCCTTACATTTAACCATCAATCACTTATCATATCTGCACTTTCAATACATTTCCTGCCTTTGGTAAACTCTTCCCCCTATCCCTCAACCTACGTAGCACTCTTCATCCTCCTCCTGCTTAGACCTTAGAACCTCTTATAGCCTTAGCTTCTTCAGTTAAGCACACATTGGTTCAAGTTATTGGAAATCACAATCTTAAAGCCAAGTTTTCCTTTTATCTAACCAATGCCACTTTGAATCACCAATTTGTCTTTATACCTATCTCCATTCTTTAGGCTGGTGTTCAAAAATAGAAATCACCATTGTTGGTTTCTTCCTTAATAAGTGAGTGCCTTTCCCATAAATGAAAACATGGGCTACTAATAACTAGAAGTAGTTTAGCCTTCTTTGTATAATTATGACATTTTTCTTTAAGTTTAACTCTCCTAAACACATGTTAGAGGTAATCAAAGTAAGACCCTGGCATGTTAGTAACAATCCTTTTTTAGTTCATCCTTGGCAACCTGGAGTTAGATTTGAGGAAATTAGGCTAACCAATATCCCCCTTTAGATTCGCATTCATGATATTCCACTTGAATACTGGACAACTAAAGGCCTGAGTTACGTAGCAAGCTCCACTGGTAGACCTTTATGCCTTGATCAAGCTACAACTGAAACCAGAAGAATAAACTTTGCCAGGATTTATGTTACTATTGATGCATTAGCAGGCCTACCTTAAGAGGTCTCAATTATGAAATTAAATGGCAACCTTGAACAAATTAAGGATAAGGTTAAAATTACATATGCTTAGAAGCCTCCTAACTTAAAGCCTAAGGAGAATTGGAAACCAACAGGAAAAATGTTCAAAACTGGAAACTAATGGGGACTTATGCAAGATGAAGGAAACATGGAGCAAGAGGAAGAAGCATCTCATCTTATAATCTAACTCTTTTAGAAGAAAATCCAATTTCAATGAATGAGGAAACTCCATCATTAAAGCATAAATCTAACAATAGACTGTTGAGCTATTGTCCTAGTGATTATATGACTCATATAATCAATACTCCAACATTGAATCTTAATTATTGTTGCAACTTAGTAAAGAAGATGAAAATCTTGCTACTATAACTCTAATCCCAACATTGGAGCTTATATCTGGTAAGGATCCACTTAATTACACTCCCAATAAAGAGGATAATGGTCACATAAGTAAAGTTGTAGCTCTTGAAGTGGATTTCCATACTGTTACTAGAAGGAAGTCAAGCAGAAAGAAGAATCAGTCTTTTTCTGCTTTTAAAGTATGACAATCTCCTCCTAAAATGTAAGGGGTTTAAATGTCCCCTCTAAGTAACAAGTAGTTAAAGATTTTGTTATTGGTAACAAACTCATTTTGCTGGAAATTTTGTAAACTAAATTGAAATGGAATTAATGCAATATCCTATCTATGTTACCTATATACTGGAAAGATATCTCCAATCATAAATCTCACCCTAATGGGAGAATTTTGGTTCTATACAACAATGTTAAAATGAAGGTGATCAATTCTATTATTTGTGATCAGGTTATATATTTAAAGGTGAAACTTAGAAGCTTAAATATACCTTTAGACATTTCCATCATCTGTGCCCTCAATTACATCTTTCATAAAATGTCATTATGGAAAAAAAAAACTCTTTGATATCTCTCAAGGCCTCATCACTCATGGTTATTGATAGGAGATTTCAACTTTACAATTCATCCTGATGTGGCAAATGGTTATCACTTTAACAAGCCTTTATGTGATGATTTTAAAAAATTGATTCAACACAATAGTAACTTACCTAGTGGTGGCAACTTCTATACTTAGAGTAATAAGCATAAGGAAAATACCTTCTTAGGAAAAAAGTTGGATATAGGCCTTTCCAACTTCTCCTGGTTATAGGAATTTCCTAGTTTAAAAGCATTCTTTCATAATCCTAATGTCTCTAATCACGCTCCAGTAGTTATGCATTTTGATTCACTGCAACTATATATTAGACATCCATTTTGTTTTAACAACTTCCTTATGAATATTTCAAGTTTCAAAGAAGTTGTTAAGAGAGGCCTCACTACTCACTTCAGTGATATAAAAAATTTCAATGCTCAAGGAACTAAGCTATATTAGTGAGCAAATTAGGTCATTCCATAAAGCCAATGTTGGAAACTTTCATGATCTCCTGAACATTACAAAATCAAATCTTGAAAAAGTTTAGAATGACCTATACCTCAACCCCACCAACCTTATTATCCAATAAGCAGAAAAACAAGCCTTAAGTAGCTATATTTAGGTTGTTGATTTTGATTACCCACTCTAGAAATAGAGATTTAAAATCAAATGGAAACAAGATTGAGATAAGAACACCTCATTCTTTCATAGATATACGTTACTAAGGAATAGAATAGTAACTCTGGAATCAAATGGAACTATACTTCATAATTAGTCTCAATTTACACATTAAGTTGAAAACTATTTCACTTAATTGCTAAATACTTACTCTCTAGCTTCATCATCGATCAAACTCATAAAAGAAATTGTACAACACAGACTGAATGCAAATGAAATGGAAGCTCTTCTCTACCTTTCTCAATAATTGAGAATGAAAATGTCATCAATTCTCTAGCTCAATGCAGAGCACCTGGTCCTAATAGTTTCAACATCTTCTTTTTTATTGAAAATTGGTGCATCATGAGGAAAATAGTAATTGAAGCTGTTCAGGAGTTTTTCATTAATAAAAAACTACTTAGAGAGCTTAGTAAGACTTTTATTACCTTAATTCCTAAAGCTGAGGAACATAAGTCTCTAAAAGACTTTAGGCCTACTTCTTGTTGTACTTCCATATACAAGATAATCTTTGAGGTAATTGTAAAAATGCTGAAATCCATTCTTCCTAGTCTAAATGATCCTACTCAATTGCTTTTGTTTAAGAATTATTTAAGCAATACAACAATAGAAATAATGGTAAAAATTGTGCTTTTAAAATTGATTTTGAGAAAGCTTATGACACTGTCGACTAAAGTTTCATCCTAAACACATTAAGGGCTTTTGGCTTTCTAGAAATTTTCATTGAATGGGTTTCTTAATGTATCATTTTTGTTTCCTACAGAATTCATGTTAATGGATAACCTTCTAGACCTATTCAAGCAGCTAAAGGCATCAGTTAAGGGGATCTTATTTCCCCTTATTTGTTCTCTTTGGTATATGAAGTTTTCACAAGAATCCTATAAAAAAAAACCATCATCATAAATTTAAGCTTCAAGTTTCATTCCAAATGTAAAAACATCAACATTATTAGCCTTATCTTTGCTGATGATGTTTTTATCTTCTCCAAAGCTGATATGGACACAGATATCAAATTAGTCTCCATAATATCAAAAGCCTACAAGATGTTCAAGAAGAACTCTGGTCTACTTATCAATAGTGAAGAATCCTACTTCTTCATCTTTGTAAGTGATACTCACTTATCTGCAAAGATCTCTTCCATCACAGACTTAAAGGAATCTCATCTTCCTATCACATATCTTGGTGTTCCTATCTCTTCCATCAAGCCTATATTCTTCAATTTTAAGCCTCTCTTGAATAAAATTAAGAACGAAATACAGAATTGGAGCTTCATGACTCTTTCTAACAGGTAGATGTCAATTGGTAAATTCTATACTCTCCTCACTTACCAATTGTTGGGCTGCACACGTTGTATTTCCTAAAGCAGTGACTAAAATGATAGATAAACTCTTTAGAAATTTCCTTTGGTCTACAAATGGTAGAGATAGCTGGAAAGTCAGCTAGTTTAAGGTGTGTAAGCCCAAGGAACTTGACGGATTAGGTGTTCTTCCAATCATAATGCTTAATTATGTCCTTCGTATAAAAAACATATAGAGACTACTATCAGATAAACAATCTTTATGGGTTAAATGGGTGCATTCATACAATGTAAACGACAAGAACTTATGGAATGCAACCATAAGCTATAACATGTATAAAACCTATCGGTGTACCATAAGCTAAAATGCATTTCCTTTTTATCAACCAATAACATCATATTAATGTAAACTCAATTCATATAAGATTTAATTTTCAAACAACAATTCATATATTGCTAAAACATAAATTTATACTAGCAATATTCACTTGTAATGCATCATTCACATAAAACTCATAATCAATATTCACTTCATGATATAATAGAAACCATTTTCATAAGACCAAGTTAAAATACACTCACAGTTTTATAACTTATCACCAAGCACACTCACGCATTATGTGCCTCTATTTTACCTACACAAAGCGCATTTTTCTTAGGCATTTATTTTCAAATTAAGAAATAAGGCATTTAAAGTTGTATATTTAGTTTAACCGAATTTGAGATTAGTATTTAATCATGTAATTTGTACGTTAATCGTATTTCTGCTTACTTCCGTAAGCTAACCTATTGTTCTCTATTTCAAAGCCTAACTTCAAAAATCACTTAAATACCATCTTTTACCTATTCTAACTTACCAATTTCTTCAAAACACTATATCACCTAATTAATTCACTATAACCATAATCAAAGTTGAACAACTCGATTTCCTCTTTAAGGTCGAATTGTCCTCACCACACACACACACACACACACACACACACACATGTATCGTCCTTTCATTTTCTTTCCAATTTTTCCACACAATTCACCTAAGATTCATGCCAAACATCATCCAACACATCATAAGTCATTTCAACTTCATTACTTTCTACATACATACCATATACTAATTTTTTTCAAATAATTACAAAAAAACTTCATTTAACAATTTCAATGATACAAATACACTTAATGACCATCCTTAATCACATTCACATGGTTATTACTTCATAACCATACTTTTATACTAAAAATGCCCTCAAGGCTAAACTTAACATATCTTACATCAAACTTTTCCAATTCAATTCTTTATCAGTTCTTTACTTCATTAGCATCAAAACCAAACAATGAACATGATTAAACATCAAAATAGGATTTTGGATCGAATCACATTAAAAAAAAAAACTAGCCCCGAACGATTCCTCTTATCTTTATTTTCTTGTTTTCAACCTTTAAATGCTTTCAAACTCATTATCTACTCTATGGCAAGTGAAAAATCACCATTTATCTTAAATACATCGATCCCACAAAAAAGACCCCACAAATCTAGAAATTTAAGCTAGGAAAACTTACCAATTTATCTTCTAATCTCTTAGGTATTTGATGAGCACTTTTACTTGATCAAGATCTCTTCAAAATCTCCATCAAAACCTACCAAAAATGGTTGTACCCTTCTTCCTCTCAAGCTTGGCCATAAGTCACCCTTGGTTTCTCTCTTTTTCTTCTTTTATTTTGGTCTCTCATGGCTACACACTAAAATGAAGAAACCTTGTCTTACTTTTGACTTTTTATACTCCTTTAGTGCATTGCACATGTCACCTTCATATTAGTCCACTCTAATGACTCATTAATCCACTAATTTTATACAAAAACACCAAATTGACCTTATTGAGTTTAATTCACCAACTAGCCAAATTACATTCCAAAAATATTTTGTAACTGTCTTATTATCAAATTGACTATAAAATATTCTAATTAGGGTCAATACCTATTGATTGAATGCTTTTAAAAAAATTCAAATGGGTTTAAAATCATCAATACCCATTATTTTCTAAAAGAGCATTTTAATCCTAAACTTTTGGAACTCCTGAAATTCATTTGGACTTATTTTGATTTGTTTCAGTATCATTGGACTCTAATACTTATTTGAGATAATTTTCAATATTTTAGGGTTGGATCCCCTAAAAATGACTATTCACCTATATTTACTATTCATCTAAAATCACTATTCACTTAAAATAAAAAATTTATATTTAATGAAAGGAAAGGTTTGGAGTTTTACAGAAAAGGTCTTCCTAAGATAACATTCTCTTTCATTTCAAGGATGAAAAAATTAATAGGAAGAGTTTTTTTAACCTTAACTAGTATGTTTTCTAATATGCTTAAAGGGAGTTTAACAAAACAATTAATTAAGTGTAAGGTTATATAGTGTTTAGTGTTAAAGATTAAGGAATCAATTTGTTAGCAATTGAACAAGGCATCAAGTATATACTAGCACCAAAATCACATAAAGCATTAAAGAAATCAACATTACTGACAGTGTATGGAGTCCTTAGACACTTAAGCTTTAGTAGTAATTTGTTCTGGATAACAAAACCACATTCCTCAATTTAATCAATCATCTTAAACTCTTCTAATCTCCTTCTTTTAGTGATGATTTCATTAAGTAATTTAGTATGGCAGGTATTTATACTAAGGATCTACATATGGATGTTTATATATAGCTACAAAAAAATTATAAAAACTTCTTAAATTGTTTATATATTTTCCTTAAGCCCTTAAGAGAAGGGTATATGAAAAATATAAGGTTTTACTAGTGATGAATCTTTTTAGATGTTCTTCTCCTTACCTTTGTGATTGACTTATTTTGTGACAATCGATATTGTAATAACCACAAGTGCACAGTGTAATTGTAGCTAGTACTGACAAGTACGAGTCGATCCTACGAAAATGAGGAATACTAATAATTACCCTTCCCTATTATCTAGTCTAAGAATTGATTTTAGGTTTTTAATGAGAAGAAACTAAAATTATGGCAAGTAAAATAAAATAGGTAATGAAATTGAATAGAGAATTAAGCAAGCACTTAGGAAATTATCAATATCTAGAATTAGTATCTAGGTTTTGGATCTCCCTAAACCCTTAACAGATTGATCTTCTATTATGCAATTGTTTTATTGATTTATTGGACCGTGGAGATTCTTACGGTATACTAATGGCTAACCTTAAGTCTACTAACAACTAATCCTAGGGTTTTCAACCGAATTACTCAAGTTAAATTTTTAGGATTGCTTTACTGATTTATGAATCCCTTTATTAGGTTTAACCCTAATTCAGAAGATTTATGTCATCCTATCTCTAGAGTTGCAATCATCTCCTTCCAATTACGATAGATCTATTCAACCTAGGATTTGTTAATCTTTGCGTATGAAATCAGATTATAAATGAAACATGTAATCGGTTCCAATATAACAATCAAACCAATTGCACTAATAAAAGAATCAAATCATATCAAAGTTTTAACATAAGGTCCATCTAACCTAAATACTAATTAGATATTTAGTTACGTATAATGGAACACGAAATCAAACATACATTGAAGGACAAACAAATAGAAACCAATGGGTTCATAATTCTAAATCTCCCTGATTGTCTTCTATTGAATATTCTCATGATGGAGGAGTTTGATCTTATATTTCGATGGATCTGTCCATGATTTCTTCATATTTTCCACTTCTATGGACCAAAATCGCCCCTTGAGAATGAACTCCATATATGGAAATCACCTCCCAATGTCTCCTTTATGACTACTAACTCCCATTGCCTTTAAACACGACCTTTATATTAAAATTTAGTGCTATGGGGAGATGCATGGTTTAATGCACAGCCATTCATACCTAAAAATTACAAGAATTGTGAAGATGCATGGGCTTAGGGAAGTGCAAGACCGTGAATCTTTTATGTACTTCAAATCTTCAATTTCTGTCATGATATCATCTGAATTCTTCTCCTTTTAGAATATGAAGGCAATTATGCTTTGTAAACTCACTTAAAGAGGATTAAATACCAAATATACACTAAAAGTATTAAAAATAAAACAAAAAGACATCACATATGAGGTAAAATTATAATCAATTATGCATCTATCAAATATCTCTACCTTTAACTTTTGCTTGTCCTCACGTAAATATACTATAAATTATACATTTCACAACATCAATCCATCATCAAACTCAATTTGTCCATTCATACTATACATCATCATATCCTATGGAATCAAATTAACATACAATTAGAATCAAGTTGTCCTAAAATTAGTTTCCTAAGTAATATTAATAATAATCACATCAACAATCGTATTGAAATCAAAAGCATATCTCTTTACACCCTCTCCAAGATTTTGCTCAATGCATTCAAATGTTTAGGGTGAAAAGTCTCAAAACTCGCAATGCATGCATGGTAGAATTCTTACCATATGCTTGCAATAAAATCACATCTCCACCACTTATGTAAAAACTAGAAACAAAAATCAAAGGTCTTTCTATAGGATTTAATGGGGCTTAGGTACAATATGAATGGAACAATAAAAGGGGTTCAGTGAAGGAAATTTAATCAAAGAAATACTACAAGATTTGTTTACAAAGCATATAGATCCTTTCATCACAATTATATCGGTACCATATATTTTCTTTTTTCTTCTTTTTTCCTTTTTCTTTTTCTTCTTTTTTCTCTTTTCCTTTTTTAAAATTAAACAATCAATACTGCAATTTAACAAATATGGTTCCTTTCACAAATTTCAAGTCTCAATAAGTAAATAATGTAAATAACCTTCAATGTTCAAAATAATAAATAGGCCTTCAAAGAAAAATAGGATAAAGGTTAATATGTGGGTTTAGTCAATGAAAATGCTAAGGCTCAACTTGGTTATTCCTAAAGATAAATTTTTGAGTATGGTAATTTCCAAAAAAATAGGCTAAAGCGGATTGTTGAATATAAGTGCCTTCATCATATTAATGCTCCTAATTTAACAAATATGGTTTCAATATGCATAATAAAAGCAAGTTCTAGAATTATCCTACTATACACAATATCACATATGTGAAAAAAATAACAATAGCTTTAAAAATTTTGAAAATGTGTTCTTTAGGCTCAAAAGCTCACAAAAAATGGGTATATATGTATGTAAATAATATGCAATTTCATTCAACTTGCATATTTCAATGATTATGAAAAATATAACTTAGAAAACTAATTTCGTTCTAACCATCATCCTTTTACATACCAATTTAAACAACATTCAACAATGAAACACAATATTCATAGACAGATTTCAACCAATTTAGAATATCATTTGATAGAATTGATAATCAAATTACAATAAGCTTAAAGTAAATTGTTAAAAATTGAATAAACCCATCCCCACATTTAAAGTTGCACATTGTCCTTAATATACACAATATATACAAGTATAATAAGTGAGAGGGTTTAGTTGGTACTTTCCGGCATATGACCATTTTTTATTTGAATCCATCCAATTGTCTCATACCTTGCAAAATATAAAAGAAATAGCATAACCAAAAAATAAAATCACATACTAACATGAAAGAAAGAAAATAATATAGAAATTGAAATAAAATTAAAACTAACTCATGAGTTGCTTCCTATGTAGTACTTCTTTAATGTCTTTAGGTCGACATAACCTACACGTTGATGTCATCATGGATTAATAATCAACAGCTTCCTTCCACCCTTTGCTCTACAAAGTGGTTTTATAACTTTTAAACAAACCACATGTTATAAGATGATCAAAAGGACATAATGTATTAAGTTTAATTATATTATTGCCCTTTTAATGACAAACTGTTAATAAAATGAGGGATAATGAAACTTCCTGAATCATCAGCTAACTCTAACAATTTGTCTTTGAGGATGAGGGTACCCTTTGTACTTAAGATTACTACCAACGCCTCATCAGTAATTTCCTTACTTGGCTCCTCCACTAGTTCCTCTGTCCTCTCATCTTCTTCTTCTTCTTGAACAGAGATTTCTAACTCATGTTCTTCAGTTATCTCCTGCCACTCCTCTACTTTCTCTTCTTGGATGGAGATTTCTTCTTCTACTACTTATGCTACCCTTGTCATATTTTCGTCCTCCTCATTTTCTTAGAATGCTTCTTCATCCATGAAGCTTTCTTCACTCTACGGCGTTAATAGGCTAAGATAATATTTTGTGTTATACTTGAGATATTCAAGTGAAAAAACTATTTCTTCAAATTCACACCAGCTAGCTTTAAGTTTGGCAAGGTATTGTGTTGGCCCCTGAATTCTTTTCTTATTGAATAAGCATGATTTCAAATTATTTTTGAGGTTTTGATTGATTAATTGTTTTGTTTGGAGTTTAATTATCATATCAATGATTGGAGAAATTATTGCTTAGATTGATGGAATTAGAAGTATTAAATGGAGAAATTAAGAGTAAGTTAGAGTATAGAATGGTGTAAGT
>JANITX010000009.1:44465198-44485131 GCA_027564395.1 Erythroxylum ulei | reverse complement strand
GTGAGTTCCAAAATTTCCAAACAAATATTGAGATTTTCTTAGGCAGCAACTTAGACCAAAGAAATTTTGCCACAGAAGAAATGGGAGCACGAAACCGAACAAAATCATATGCGGTTGCCAGTGAAAACAAACCCGTAGATGTAAGCTTCCAAAACACACGATCGGGTACATCTGTCAAAACAGAAGGTAAAGCATTCAACGCTTGAATTTGTGCATCGGTCAGATGATTTGTAATGAGAGGTAAACAGTAATCTCTATTTCGGATAAAATCAGCAACCGTTAATAGAGGAAGAGGGAATTGGTGCTCATCATCCATATGCCGAAATGGTCCCAAACCAGACCAGTTATCATCCCAAAAATTCGAGGAGCCATTCCGGATGCAAAGATGGACTTGATTACCGACAAGCCTATCAACAGAAAGAAGCCTCCGCCAGCTAGTTTTCAGCTTCCAGGAAGTAGACAAAGAGGAGATAAACCGGACCCAATTACCAACTCCATTTTTAAACTGCCACCACAATTTGATCGTGTAAGCCTTGACCACATCTTCTAACTTCCGGAAGCCTAAACCGTTTTCATTCACCGGCATTGCTATTCTCTCCCAAGATCGCCAATGTCGTTTGGATATTTCCGTGGTGCTGCCCCAAAAAAACCGTTGAAAAATCCGCTCCATTTGGCCCAACACAGATTTAGGAGGGACCATCGCCGATATTATATGCAACGGCAAAGAAGAGAGTACATGTTTTATCAAAATGAGACGACCTCCAGGCGATAATAATTTGTGTTTCCAGTTGCCGACTTTTGTCTCCACTCGCTCTACCATGAACCTAAAAATTCGTTCTGTTTTCCGTCCCCGATAAAGAGGAGATCCAAGATAAAGTATAGGCAAACAACCCGGCACCATTTGTAAAATAGTTCGAGAGAGTTCCACCCTTGGTGAGGCCAATCCTTCAGATCGAATAAAACAACTTTTAGACTTATTAACCTTCTGACCAGTTGCAAGCTCATAATCCTCTATCAATAGCATAAATTGCTCCATTGAGCGTTTGTCGCCACGAAGGAAGAATATCGTATCATCAGCATATGCTAAGTGATTTACTGCTAGAGCGCCTCTTGGAAGACCATATGGTCGAATTCTGCCAGCTTGTACAAAAGCATTCATCCCCCTGGATAAAGCTTCAGATACAATAATGAATAAATATGGAGAGAGCGGATCTCCCTGCTTCACACCCCGAGAAGCCTGGAAAAACCCAACAGGGCTTCCATTCAGCAGAATTGAAAACCAACTTGCACGCAAACTGCCCATAATCAAATGTATGAAAGCTTCACAAAAACCAAATTGACGTAGAATTCTGACCAGAAAAGCCCAAGACACTCGATCAAAAGCCTTCATCATATCCAATTTGAGAATCACATTACCACCCCTCGCCGGGTAGTCCAAGAAACGTGTTAGGTCCTGAGCCAACAATATATTGTCGACAAGATCTCGCCCGGCCAAGAAACCTGACTGTACCGGAGAGATCAACTTTGCCAGAATTGGTTTAACCCGTTCCGTCATTAGTTTGGTGAATATCTTGCCAATAAAATTGCATAAACTAATTGGCCGGAAGTCTGCAAAAGAGGTTACATGTTGCTTTTTTGGAAGGAGAATAATGAGGACACTTGTTATGGCTCTCGGAAGCGGAATCCCCGACATATACTCAACACAAGCATTGAAGAGATCATCCTTAATAATAGACCAACAATTGTGATAAAAAGAACCACAAAACCCATTAATACTAGGTGCACTATGAGAGGAGAGACTCATTACCGCATCTTTTACTTCATCATAGGTTAGCGCCCTCATCAAAGATGCATTATCCGCCTCATCAACTAGTGAAGGGATGAAACCGAGCAAACGAGCTGCCGAAGTTTCATCCATGTCCGAGTCTTGACATAGCAACTTTTGGAAGAAATCGATTGCCTCAGCTGAAATGTCATGAGGGGAATCTAGCCACCTGCCGTCAGCTGCCCTTATGGAATGGATCCCCAGAAATGATCTTTTTTCACGTAAGGAGGCATGAAAGAAATTACTATTTGCATCACCCTCCTTGCACCAACGGATTCGCGACTTTTGAAGCAGAAAATCATCACGTTCACGTTCTCTCAGAATCAAATTCGCCTTTGCTTTGTTTAGCTCAGCTAGAGTATCTGGGGAAGGCAATTGTTCATAAGTCGTCTCATAGTGCAAAACCAGGTCTTCGGAATCTTGTAAATTCTGAAAAACATCTCCAAAATGAGACTTATTCCAAATCTTCAGAGCCTCCTTCAATCGTCTGAGCTTTAAAGAGAATCTCAACATTCCAAAGCCGTCAACTGGAGCCCCCCAATGTTCCCGAACCACATCATAAAAACTGGAGCGACGAAGCCACATCCTCTGGAAACGAAAGATTCTAGGCTTGGAGTCAATAGCCATATCAAATCGATGCAAAATAGGAGAATGATCAGATTGAATTCGACTTAAGTTATGAACGGTTGCCACTAGAAACCGGTTAAGCCAAGTAGGGGAGAAAAGACAACGGTCCAATTTCTTCAGCACTGGTCCGTTAGATCGAATTCCAAACCAGGTAAACTCACAGCCCTGAGTAGGACGCTCCTCTAATCCACAATCAACTATGAATTCATTAAAATCATCAATCGAAGATAATTCGGGAGTAGCTTGTCCCTGATATTCCTCCAGATAGCGAATAACATTAAAATCACCTGTAATTGTCCAAGGAGTGTCAGAATGCAGATGCTGAAAAGCAAGCAGATTGGCCCACAACGCCTGTCTTTCTCGACGAGTAGACTTAGCATAAACAACAGAGACAAAGAAAGGAGCAGGAATTGATGATTTTAAACCCATTCGAAATTGTTAAAAGCGTTCAATCAACAAGTATTGACCCTAATTAGTGTTGGCTCTCGAATTTTTTTCTTTAATTAAGTATGATTTAAATAAATTATGAGGTTTTGATGGATTATTTTTTGGAGTTAATTATTATGTTAATGTTGGTAAGATTTTATTACATAGGTAAATTGAATTAAAGGATTAAAATAGTAAGATCGTATAAGGGCAAATTGGGCATGACACTTAAGTTTAAAGACTATAAGCATATAATGAAGGTTAAAGTGGACTTTTTACCCTCATTAAGGGTAAAATGGGAAGAAGAAGAGTGGTCTTGCTTTTTAAAGGAAGAAGAAAATGAAAGTTGAGGAGAAAAAGAAGAGAAGTTGTGGAGAAGAAAGGGAGAAAAGAAAAAGAAGAGAAAAATTAGGGTTTTTGGAGATCTTAAAGAGTTTGAAGACTTTGAAGGTAAATCAGGTAAGTATAAGTATGATTCTTCTTGATTTGATGAATGATGCATGTTTGGTGATAGTTAGAAGTTAAATGAAAGTGAAAATGAAGTTGAATGTGTGTGGGAAGTTGTTGATAAATGGTATATGAAAATGTTTTAATCTTTTTGGTTAATAATCAAAGATAGATCGCGAATTGGTTTGTGAATAATATTGAGTTGAAATGAAGTAGAAAAGATGGTTTATGTTTAAGATGGGTTATATGTGAAAGGTGCGAGGTTAAAATATGGAAAAATAGGAAGAAGAGTCGAGTTTCTACGAAAGTTTGCCGCAGTCAACTTTTTGGTTCGCCGCAGCCAACTCTGTGTTTCGCCACGGCCAACATTGAAAAAAAATGAAAGTTCGCCACGGTGAAGTTTTTCCTATACAGCTTGAATATGCTTCGGTATTTTAGGCATAACTTTTTCTATAGTTATCCAAATAGAGTGATTTTTTTGGGGTAAACTAAAGCCATAGGATACAAATTGTCTGATGAAATCGAGTTTTAATGTAGTCTCTAAGAACTTCAACTTTTGGATGGAATTTGGGCATAGAATATTGTTTCAGTATAAGAATAGTCCAAAATGCTTGGAGTATAACTTTCAGATTTCTAAAAGAAATTGAATGATTTTGGTGTCATTAGAAACTTAAGACAATGAGTAACATTTTTCTAGAAGGAAGTGGTAGTAAATTTGGTCATTTACCTGATCATAATGATCATGGAAAATTGACCCGAAGGTTTGGACTTTTGGAAGAGTTTGAGTGTTTAGAATTTATCTTAGTGCATGTGCTTTATGAGTTCTCAAATTTGAATTCCTATTGAATGGGAATTGTTGTCATTGTTAAAGGAAATCAAGAGAGGCAAGTGGAGTAAGAGGAAAGAAATCCCTAAGCAAGTTTATAACCAAGGAAATCTAGGTGGGTTTCATGTTTATAATAGAGCTAGTAAGCCATGACTATGTTTTCAAAACTAATAGAATTAAATGATTTCATTTTGTTTTATAAATGTTGCATTATTGTTACTTGAATTATTTGAGAAATCTTCATATGTTTGGCATATGAATTTTGTGTATGAATTGTGAAATGGAAATGCATTTGGAAACATTTCATGCTCATGAAAAACAAGTTTCCGAAAAGTGCCTTTTTGGGCAATATATTTTGCAAGTCATGAAATACATGTTATGTGGGTTTGTGGTGGTCCCCTAAGTCAAGTCAAGTGCACTTTGACAAAAGGCTTCTCCCGCCTGCCCGCTAGTGACATGGAGCTCCTTCATGGACTCCCATAAGTTCACGGCTACGCAAGACCATTATGTTGAAATGCGTAGTACGTTCTGTTTTGGATCCACCCAAACCATTCCGATGTGCTTATGTACTCACGATATGTTTGATCAAGTTTGATGCATTCATGTTTTGTAAGTTGTGAATTTTGTCTGCACGGCAAGAATTTTGAAAAGTAAGCATTCTTATGATTAAAGAAAGTTTTCTAAGATAAGAAAAATGTTTTCAAGGTTCCTGCTTATACTTTTGTTATAAACTGTTCCCACGAGCTTTCAAGCTCACCCCTTCCTGTCCCCATCCTCAGGTTATAGCTAGAAGATCAAGTGATCAAGAGCCTAAAGGGATTGCTACTTTTCATTTGCTATTTTGTATTTTTGTAATAAGCCAATGGTGTGGCTTTTGATGTGTAAGCAAAGTATTTCAAACTCTGTTGCTTAAGGAAATGAAATGATAGTTTTAAGTAGTTCAGTTATGTATGTATGTTTACTTTGATGTTAGAGCAAGAGTTGGATTCCGATGCCAAGCAGGATCCAACATGAGTAATATTAGAGTAAGAAAACGAATCGATGATGGTTTTGGTTTTCTGAAGAGTTGGGCTCCGAAAACGGGGTCCAACATTAGTAATTACTCGAAAACTCTTACTTTACTTTATTAGTTGAAATTGAGAAACTAATGTTTAGTTTTTTTATTCGACCTAATTCTACGCTACTATAAGAAATTAGAGGAACAAAATTAATTTTGAAGGCTTCAATAACCCGACCACATATCACTATAAAATGGTGTTTCTCAAGTTTATCTCTAACTTTCAAAGTACCTTCTTCTATGCTATTGGTGACAAAAGAGGAGATCAGATCTCCTATTCTAATTACGGTGTTCTTATCATATTCCATTAAATCTTATCTACATATTTATATGGACTCCATATAAATGTATAGATGGGATTTAATGACACAGGTTAAAATAGAGTAACTGAAATAGAAGATTTGACGTGACAAAAGAGACCAAACCATAACATAGAGAGAATGGTTGCACAATTAACTCACCTGAGATAGTTATATACTAGTCGACGGCACGTTTCCTATCAGTGAAAGAAGCTAGATCCCCATCTATTCATCTTCAGTCATCTAACCAACGAACGAGCGATATTAGTTCGGCTACCGAAAGGCACTTGAAACTCCAATGCCTTGATTGAATTGCCTTTTAACATAAATATAATTCTTGATGATTTTTTTTTGGTGCAAAGGAAAAGAAAAAGACAAAAGAGCAAAGGGATCTAGCCCTTTTCAAACGTAACGCCTACAGCACCGAGAACAGCTGCATCCACAAAAGCAGGAGGAGTAACCCAAAATTGAAAAGATTCCCGTCCATGGCTACCTCGCTTAGCAAGAAGATCAGCCACACTATTCCCTTCCCGAAGAATATGTTCGCAGCTAACAGTCCAGTCCCAATCCAGAATAGCTCTGATATCACCAATTAAATTACTGTGGGGATGAAAATTCCAATCTGTAATTTTCAAGCATCGGAGAGCTTCTAATGAGTCCGAAAACAAACAAATATTTCTATAATTATGATTCCAAGCAACAAGTAGACCAGTACGAATGGCTAATAACTCTGCACCCATATTCGAATCGCGGCCAACAAATTCAGAAAACCCTCCCCAGCAATGACCATAGCCGTCTCTAAGCACGCCACCAATACCCGCATCTCCTGGATTACCGAGAACGCTGCCATCGACATTCAAAGCAACCGCACCATCTCTTGGAGGCTGCCAGGCAACCAAACGAGTACTCCTGGGCACACTACCCACGTCCAAACTCAGATAAGAATTCCACTCATGAATCATATTATAAACGAGGTGCTTCTGTTCAAACTGATTAATCTCAACATTTTCAATAACTTCTCTATTACGAATACACCAGATTGACCAAATAATCGCAAGAAAACTAATATCACTCCGCCACCCATTCCTCAACACTGATCCATCTTGACAGTGAATCTTAAACCAAGAAGAAAAATTAAGGGTGCTTACCAACGTATCCGAAAATAAGCTAGCATACCGTTGCTAGATGTCCTTGACCTTTAAACAATCTCGAAAGGGATATTTGTACGAAGGTCATGAAAATTCCAAGTGCCTGTAATGTCCAATATATCGCCAACCATCAGGTCCTAATCATTCGCATCTACCGATTGAATACGATCAATCAATAATCCGTTCCGTAACCAAGGATCATGCCAAAGAGAAACTGAGCAACCGTCACCGATTTTATAACGAAAACCTTCTATTATCTCAGCCCTAGCCTTTAGAAGGTCACGCCAAAGTGGCGAGCAATTAGGTCTGTTGGTCCAGTTTAACACCGTCAGGTTTGAGGCATACTTTCCACAAACAATTCTAACCCAATGTTTCCTTGGAGTTTCATGAGCACTCCAAACGAGCTTACCCAGAAAAGCAATGTTCATAGGTCGACATTGACGAATACCCAAGCCACCGGCAGCTTTCGGTTGAGCAACTTTATCCCAAGGAAGTAAATGCACTCCTCTTTTATCTTTAGAGGAGCGCCAAATAAAATCACGCACAATCCGATCAATTGAAGTACACACTTTGGTAGGGAACCAAGTGACTTGCATTAAGTAACTCGGCATTGCATTAAGTGTGGCTTTAGCAAGGGTAACTCTACCAGCCATATTCAGAAGGCTAGCTTTCCAACCAAACAACTTTTGATTCATACGATTCACCAAATGACTGAAATTTGCAGTAGACCTCCTGCCATCTTCCAGGTCAAAACCCAAATATCTACCTAGGTTTTCAGCCGATTTAATTCCAAGTATCTCTCCAATAGTTTCCCGTTGAGAGCTGGACACCCCACCCGAAACTATGAACTTTGACTTGGTCACATTAATTTTCAGGCCTGAAGCGGCACTGAAATCCTCAAGGACCTTATTGATAACTTGAGCTTGATGAGTAGTAGCTTGAGCACACAATATGACATGGTTGATTTTTTACGAGTTTCCAAAGCTCAGTAAACAGACCTTATTATATTGATTTAGGGTATTTTCAATATTACAATCAGTAATAATTAATAATGAAATGATAATCAATAATAACAATTAAATGTAAAATTATGATTGAATTAAAGAATGAAAATGGATCTAATATTAACGTGAAAATTTATAAATTTAATAAAATTTTTCATATATTGCAAAATTTAAGATGAATTTAATTATATAACATTATTAATTTATAACACACATTAATAAATTAATTATAAAGCATATTTTGTTATAAAAGTTACTTTTTTCATCAAATTTTCAGAATGTTTACATAAATAAATTTCAACTTCTATTAATGTATTTATTTTAATAATCATTTAAAATTGTAAAATTAAGAACAGAAAAGAGATGAGAAAAGTAGTTACTTAAAGGGTAAAGGCTTTAAGTGTAGTATTAGGCAGTATCAGAGCAGCGAAACTACTTAAAAAGTCTTGAACTTCAAAAAGCAAAGCACATAACGCCGTTGCCGGGGATCGAACCCGGGTCACCCGCGTGACAGGCGGGAATACTCACCACTATACTACAACGACAGTTGTGAACGTTAGCTGTAGAGAAACTTTCATATATAAACAGCTACGCTAACATATCCAAGCGATAATAAATAGACACCAACCATCAACGAAAGGCAGAGGCTGCCATGGCAACAACCACCACAGCGACTTCAGTCTACTTTTCTTCTCAGAAATTTTCAGCATCTCTCCCTCACAACCAGAATCTCTGCTGGTGTGTCTTTCGAAACCCCATCTCATCAAAACAAAAGCAGAGAATTAGAAATCTTGTGACAATTAGAAGCAGTTCAACGTCATCTGATGATAATGCTGAGACGTCAAGTACTACTGCTCAAGTACTGGAAGAATCAGAGATTTCCATCGAAGAAGCTCCAGCGGGAACTCCATCTTTGATATCTGCGCTCAATGTGGAAAGGGCTCTTCGTGGCATACGTAACTAACTAATTTGCTATATATATTTACTCATAACTCACTTATGGTTTTGTTTAGAATTTTGATTTGATAAAAGCTTGAATTTTTTTCACTTTTGAATTTATTAAAATTTATGGGGCTTTGCTTCAAGTATGCAGCCATTACAGATGCCGATTATTACGACAGACTTGGACTTCAAATGGGATGTACTTTCCAACAGGTCTCCATTAGTGATAAGATAAATATGTGAAAATCTCTTTTAATTCATCGTCACCTCTGACTCACTCCTTGCTTTTGTACTTATTTGCCAATCTCATTCGTCAGGTTGCTGATGGATACAAAAACAAGGTAGATGAGTTACTGAATCAAGAGGGTTTAGACAAGGAACAACAGAACAACCAATTGGAACTTCTCAAGGTGATATTGATAACTAATGTTATTTTCTTTTACTTTTCCAGACACTCTATATATGAATATATACATATACATAACTTGCGTGTGTTTCTGTTTCCGTATGTATATACATGCAGGAGTCTTTCCTAATCTTATCATCGGAGGAAGAGAGGAGAATCTATGATTGGAGTTTGGCCAGGAGTGGAAACCCTGATAGGTATACGTGGCCTTTTGAAGTGGACATAACCCAAACTCCAACTGATCAGTCCCCTCCACCTCAGGTATGTTGATTTTAGTTAGTTATAAGGTGGCTACCAAGTGGTAATATGGCGATGGTAGAGTTTACTTGTAGGCTTCCCAACTAATTAATTCATCGTTACTGGTTGGTATGAGTAGTTTTGCACTCTCATCCCTTAATCAGAGGTCTCAAGTTCGAGTTCTGGATTGACCGGTGCGAACATTAAACGTATGAAGTTGAAGCATGGAATGAACTTATTTTACCATTCTAAACCATTATCAGATAAAATTTCTGGTGTTTAGTGATGCTTAATCTTACAAATTTAGTTGTTTAGTGATGTTACTTGAGTGGATATTGAAATGAGACTTTGTGTAGGAACCGGAGGACGTTGGACCGACAAGATTGGTAGGTTACTTCATTCTTGGGTGGATACTCCTCTCCTTTGCGTTGTCCATTGCCCTGAGCCGATGACGACGTGGCAATTCTTCCAATTCTCTTCCCCCATACCTTCTTCTTTTCAACTGAACATCTTCATCCCTTGTTGCAAGATAATATATCAGTCAAGTAATTATAAAGTACACATTTTCAATTGATTAAGAAACTATCGCCAAAGCTTATCTAGCAGTTGACCACAAACTATAACTTCAATGCAATTTAGTTGCACAACTGATTAAACATTACCAATCTATAATAACAACGTTCCCTCAAAATCAAACTTCTCTTTTGACACAATCATTTGTTCCCTTTTAAGCTTAACATATACATTATAATAGAAAGGACATTTGGCGACGAATATTTTCGTCAGTAAAAGTACAAAAATTATTACCAAAATTTTTTAGCGACAAAAAAAATCATCAAACATTTTGTCGTAAAATCCAAGTAGCAAAATATTATCAGCAAAAAATTGTTGCAAATTATTTTTCACTCCGATTTATGATTCGTCGCCAAAAGAAATACGCGAGGTTAACAGCAATTGTAGCGAAAGATTATTCGCGACAATTATTATTCGTGGCTAAAAGTTAAGTTATTAGCTACGTTACTTACTTGTAGCTAATAATATATTCACCTTCTTTGAAATGTGTCAGTTTGTAGAGTGTGATCTTATTACACTCTTGTCTATGCAGTTCCTTTTGACTATTTTATAAAACCAAAAATTGAAACACATTAAATAATATTATATTAACTGATGTAATTATAATTTCTGGCCAAAGAACTTACAAATTCTTTTCTAGCCACAAGAAATGATTTGGAGCCTTAGTTGTGAGGAGTTTCATTTTTTTCTCTATTAACCTTGGCTTTCTCACACTCTTCCTAAATATAAAAAAGAAATAGTCACTAAATGTGGCACAAGATTAATTGAAGCAAATGTGAAGAGAAACAAGACAGACCTTAATGTTGGTAGAGGCCCAATATTCACACATTTGAATCCAATTTTCTAGAGTCATCCGCTCGAGAACATGTCTCCTTTCCTCCTCATCCGAAGGAAAATATTTGTAGTATTTATGTAGTCAATAACGATGATCCTTCTTCCTTTGTTCCAATAGTAAACTGATATAGCTTAAAACTTCAGGTTTCTCGATATCGACAATATTGAGTTTCATCTGTGAACAATAAGTAAAAGTTAAATTAGTGTTTAAATATTAGTTTAAAAATGCATATAATTAAATAAATTGAAAATTTACCAAAACTTTTTCAAGAGCATGTTGAAGCAAGTTGTCTTCCTTCAATTGTTTGGCATGCTTAAGGCAAGGCAATTTGGTCTTAACAATGACCCCTAACTCACTGGACAATTTTGCTAACTGAACCTTGTCAACTAGATGACGTTATGAGGGGTTAATATGCACAATCAACTTGTTGTTAATTGTAACATTCATGCGTTGCAATTCAGAACCTTTAGTGATACCTCTACCTCTTTTCCTGAGAGTGGTATTAGAACCTGACAATAAGAGCATAATGATAAGAAAAAATTCATTAAACATGTAAATATATATTTGAAGAAAAGTGAAATCATAGGTGGTAAAGAGTAACAAACCTGAAGATCCCTCACCAGTAATTGAGGTAGATAGAGGTTGTTACTGACTCACTTTGTTGGTAGATGAAATCAGTTATTGTGGTTGATCTGGTTATTGTGGGGGAGGAATATCTTCGCTAGTTGCCACCTTCTTTCTCTTGTTTCTACCAGGTGCCATTATATTAAATATCTGTAATGATATTATTAACTTATTTTTTAATGAATTTTCAATATAAAATAAACATAATTAGAATAACAACATAAAGAACTTGTCAAATCTAGAATTTAATCATTTCAAAGCATTTGATATTCCCATAATCATCACTTCACTTAACAAGTTCCAATACTTGTGAAAACTCGCACTCTCATTTGCATCTTCACACTATGACTTCTTTCTGCCACTTCACCTCTGCCACTGCTTCCATCTCTCCCACCCTCTTTTCCCCAGCAATTGCCATTCCTTCCCCCAGAAAACATCACAAATCAATTCAAACTCAAACTCCAAAAGAAACCTTAGCTTAGCCCCTAGCCCTCAGATCTCAACCTACAAACAACCAGACCTCTACCACCGCCTCCATCTCACCCACACTCTTTCTCTCCTTCTCACGCCATTGCTATCCCTTCCCTTAGACAGCATAATAGAAACAGCAGTTGCTATCATCTCTTCAAACTTTAGGAAAACTTAGCTTAGCTCTAGCCCTCAGATCTCTTGCTCAAATATGAAAAAAAAAACCAAAAAATTTAGTTACCAAACACAAATGGACACACAATTTCCAACTCATATTTCAACCATTAAACAAACCATATATGTTAAGTCAAGAAAACTTCACTTTTATTAATTTTGGTGACGATCAAATAATAATAATCTTAGAAATGTATAAACTGTTTTGATAAGCTTGTTAAGTGTGTAGAAAAATATAAGTAACACTTATTCATCCCAGACGATACATCAGTAATAGACAATACACGTCATCATAGACGATACAGCAACAACAGACGAAGTGCAACAACAAACGAAGAGCAACAACGGACGAAGTGCAAAAACAGACGAAGCGACAATATTAGACGATACAGAAAGGAAGATACTCTAGAACGTCAGACAGTTAGTTAGTTGGAGTTAGTTATAGGATTCAACTCAATAACGATTTCTAGAAGATTCAAGAAACAGATTCTCAAGAAGATAGTTGGAGACTTAGGCTATAAATACTAGTTCTAGTCGAAGACTAAAACAACGTTTTTACAAGAGAGAAAATTCTGATTGTACAATACTTAGAGAAATTCTGTATTCAAAGTGCGAAACCAGAGAGCAAATATAACTATAATGTAAAGCTAAAAAAATATCTTTCTTAGAGAGAGAAAGAAAGGCTAGAGCCTGCAGAAGGTAAGATAACAAAAAGAATACTTTGTGAAAGAGACCTGAAGAGGCTCTGGAAGGGTAGAAAGAATACTTGTAAAGTTGAAGAATATAGTGAAATCTTAGATAAATTTGAGGACTGGACGTAACCCAAGGTTTGGGGTGAACCAGTATAAAATCGCGGCGTCTATTCTCCAACCCTTACACTTTAATTCTCTTGTTGTTAGACGAGTAGATAAAATTACTTGCGATTCCAATACTTATCAACTTTAGTAAAGTGTTTTTGTATTCATCTGATATTTGCAAAGATATTCAAGAAATCTCAAAAGATTAATATTTTCGAAAAGAATACACAATTCAAACCCTCCTTTCTTGTATATTTTATATACTTTACGTGATTCCTATAATAACAAATGATTTACTTCAGTTGGTATCAGAGCTTGGTTTCTAAGAACCACCTTTACAAAGTGAGAACAAAGATCTATGGCTGAATCACATATTTTTATAGCTGAAGGTGCCTCGATCACAAGACCTGTATTCAATAGTGAGGATTATCATTATTGGAAGGATAAGATGCAGCTCTTTATATAATCCACACATATTGATCTTTGGGATATCATCTAGAATGGTCCATACACACCAATAGACGATGAAGCCAATATCATTTCTCGTAACAGATGGTCAATCGATTAGAAAGCTCGATTTCAGTTAAACTCAAAGGCCAAGTTCTTTCTAAGTTGTGCCCTAAGCAGAAGTGAATATGATAAGGTTTATGGATGCAAAACTGCAAAGATAATGTGGGACACAATATCCATCACACATTAAGGCACAAATCAAGTGAAAGAGTCCAAGATCAGTATTCTTGTACATCAGTATAAGTTGTTCAAGATGAAAGACGATGAGTCTATTGATCAAATGTTTGGACAATTTCAAACTATCATTAATGTACTTAAAGCTCTTGGGAGAATCTACGATAATCAATATCATGTCAGAAAGATTCTTATAAGTCTTCCTAAAAGATGGAGACCCAAAGTTACAGCAATACAAGAAGCTAAGGACTTAAGCAAGTTGAAGCTAGATGAATTGCTTGGTTCTTTGACGATACATAAAGTAGAGCTTGATGTAGAAGATAAACCTAGAAGAGATAAATCTATAGTATTAAAGGCTGGTCAGAAGAATCAAAAGAACCAGAGAAGTAGAAGGACATCCTCAAAAGCATTAAAATTGAAGAAATCAAGAATGATGATGCCAATGAATCTGATCAAGATTCAAGTGAAGATCATGATGAGCTATCCTTCATTTCAAGAAAGATTAGGAGGATGTGGAAGAAGAAAGAAAAGGAAAATAAAGAGTTTTCTTTTAAGAATAATAGCAAAGACGAAGTCAAGAATGAGAAAATTTCTATTGTCTGCTATGAGTGCAACAAACCAGGACACTACAAGTTTAAATGTTCGTTGCTTAAAAGAAAATAGAAGAAAAGTAAAGAAAACAAAAAGTGCATGATGACAACTTGGGAAGATTTGGATTCGTATAAATCTGATTCCGATTTAGAAGCATCAGTACAAGCAAATATATGCTTAGTAGCTGAAAAGGAATGCGACGATGAGGTAACTTCTAATTTTAATGAACTTCAAGAGGCGTATTTAGAATTGTTAGAAGATTCACATGCTATATTAAAGCAATATAAGGTTTTAAAAAGGAAATTTGTTGAAAACTTGAAGAACATAGAAGTGTTAGAAAAAGAAAACGTCTCCCTTAAGAAACAAGTAGACGATATGAAAAAGAAAGTAATCGTAGATAGATCTGAGGAAATTAATCAATTGAAACAAAGGATTAATAGTCTTTCAGCAGATTTATCAACATTTACTGAAAGCACAAAAAAGATGAACGATATGATTAGAAAATATAGACATCCAAATGATAAGAGTGGTTTAGGGTTTACTAATAGTAATGCTCGCCATAATAAGAGTTTTATTCCTAACAGAAAGAAAAAGAAACAACCTTCTTATTATTATTCTAGGAATAATCGTAAGACTAACTCCAAAGGACCCAAGAAAATATGGGTACCTAAGAAAGACATAATATATACTTTAGATCTCCTTTCTTGGAAAAAGCAACCAACACTAATGGTACTTGGACAGTGGATGGTCGCGACACATGACGGGAAGAAGGTCTATGTTCTTAGACCTCCAAAATAAGCAAGGAGAATCAGTAACCTTTGGAGACAATCAGCAGGGAAAAATAGTTGGAATCGGCAAAGTTAGTAAAGATTCATTTGCGTCTATTGATAATATTATGCTAGTTGAAGGTTTAAAGCATAATCTGATTAGTGTAAGTCAATTATGTGATTATGGCTTTAAAGTATACTTTAATCAAAATTTTTGTGTATTAAAAAATAACGACAATTCCGTATTCTTTTCTGTCAAGAGATGAAACAATCTCTATAAGATTAACTTAGAAGATTTGAAAAGTCAAAATATTTTATGTTTTATATCAACAGATGAGGAAAAACTGATTTGGCATAAAAAGCTAGGTCATGTTAGCTTTAAACATATTTCCAAGTTGGTTAGACATCATTTGGTAAGAGGATTACCAAAAAAAAAGTTTTGACAAAGTTTTCTTTTGTGAGAGTTGTCAAAAAGGAAAACAAGTTAAAACATCTTTTTTCTCTAAAAATGTTGTAACTTTGTCTAGACCTCTAGAGTTTTTACATATAGATTTGTTTGGTCCAATTAGAACACTAAGTCTTGGCGGAAAGAAGTATGGTCTCGTAATTGTTGATGACTTCACTGGATTTTATTGGATATTGTTTTTATCACATAAAGATAAATCCTTTCAGTTCTATCCAAAAAGTTACAAAATGATAAAAGGAATTTTTATCGCTGAAATTAGGAGTGATTATGGTGGAGAATTTGAAAATGAAAAATTCAGAATGTTTTCTGAAGAGGGTGGAATCTTCCATAATTTCTTTGCTCCTAGAACTCTACAACAGAATAGAGTTGTAGAAAGAAAGAATAGGATGATTCAGGAAATGGCAAGGACCATGCTATGTGAAATGAATCTTCCTAAGTATTTCTGGGCGGAAGTTGTAAACATAGCTTGCTATATTCAAAATAGAATACTTTTGCTACCTCTCTTCAATAAAACTCCATATGAGTTATGGACAGGAAGGAAGCCAAATATCTCTTACTTCCACCCGTTTGGTTGCAAATGCACTATATTGGATACAAAAGAAATATTGGATAAATTTGATTCTAAGATTAATTCAGGAATTTTTCTAGGATATTCTATGTCTTCTAAAGATTATAGAGTTTATAATCTTATTTCTAAATCTGTTGAAGAATCTATGCATGTCAAGTTTGATGATGATTCACATCCAAAGATAGAAGAAATGATTCTGAGGATGAAACTTTATTTGCTCCCTTAGTTGATAACATAGACATGTCACCATCAGATGTTCCACTTGATAACGTAGAAGATATTCCTGAAAACCTTAGTCTTAGAAAAGACTGGAAGTATAAATCCTCTCACCCAGAAAACCTGATTATAGGCAAATCTTCAGAAGGTGTGAGAACTAGGTCTAAATTTAGAAGAGAGGCAAATGTAGCTTTTATTTTGGAATTAGAACCTAAAAAAATTGATGAAGCTCTTCAAGATGAAGCATGGATTTTAGCCATGCAAAAGGAGTTAAATCAATTTACGAGGAACAAAGTTTGGTCTTTAGTTCCTAGACCATCCAATAAGTCAATTATAGGAACCAGATGGGTTTTTAAAAATAAACTAGATGAATCAGGTAGAGTAAATCATAACAAAGCTATATTAGTAGCTCAAGGCTATAATCAACAAGAAGGAATAGACTATAAAGAAACCTATGCTCGTGTAGCTAGATTAGAAGCTGTTAGGATTTTGTTTACATATGTGGTTTGTCATGATATAAAACTGTTTCAAATGGATGTGAAAAGTGCCTTTCTGAATGGTTTTATAGATGAAGAAGTGTATGCAACATAACCTCCTAGTTTTGAAGATTTTGATAAACTAGATTATGTCTGTAGACTTCATAAATCTTTGTATGGATTAAAACAAGCACCTTATGCTGACTGTCTAAGTTCATTTTTGATTAAAAATGACTTTAGTAAAGGTCAAGTAGATAAGACCCGGTTTAGAAAATTTATTAAAAATGATTTCATTGTAGTACAGATATATGTAGATGATATTATTTTTAGTGCAACTTCTAAGAAGCTATGTTTCAATTTTGAAAATTTAATGAAAAGTGAATTTGAAATGAGTATGATGGATGAATTAAAATTCTTTCTTGGTTTAAAAATTAAGCAAACCGAAGAAAAGATTTTTATTCATCAACAGAAATATATCAAAGAACTGTTGGTCAAATGTAAAATGGAAAAGATGAAACCTATGTCAACTCCTATGCATCCTTTAAACCTTTTATCTAAGATGAAGCAGGTAAGAAGGTTGATCAAACTCTTCTCAGAGGAATTATCGGTTCTCTACTTTAACTTACAACAAGTAGCCTGATATATTGTTTAGTGTTTATTTGTATGCGAGATTTCAAGCAGATCCTAGAGAATCTCATTATATTGCTGTTAAAATAATATTGAGATACTTGTACGGTTCTACTGATCTTTGCTTAATCTATGAGAAAGGTAAAAATTTTAGATTAATTGGCTACTGTGATGCTGATTACGCTGGAGATAGGATTAATAGGAAGAGAACAGGTGGAAGTTGTCTCTTCCTTAGTCATAATCTAGTTTCTTGGTCAAGCAAGAGGTAAAGTTCAATTGCTCTATCTACTGCAGAAGCTGAATATATGTCAGTTGCAAGCTGTTGTTCATAGATGTTATGGATTAAGTATCAGTTAGAAGATTACTCCATACAAGAATAACAAATTCTAATCTTCTATGACAACACAAGTGCTATCAATCTATCGAAGAATCCAATACAGCACTTGAGGGCAAAGCATATTGAAGTTAGACATCATTTTGTGCGAGACCATGTACAGAGGAGAATCATCAGTCTATAATTTGTTGAGACAAATCATCAATGGGAGAATATATTCACTCAACCTTTGAGAGAAGATAGATTCAAAGAAATTAGATGGAACTTGAATATGGTAATGTTGAATGACCAATCTTCTGACGCATCATGACCCAGCTGATCCACAAGAGAAGAAGATAAAAGTCGTAAGTTCTCAAGTAAATAGTAACAGTAAGTCATAGATGGTAACTTTTCAAGAGTAGGTATTAGAGGGAAACCTTCTCAAGATTATAGAATACCTCTTACTCTAGAATATTCCTAAAATACTTTGAAATTGACTTTTGTAGTGCTCTCAACCAAGACAATTCATCACTCTATTTTTAGCTTCAAGTTATTTCGTTTCATATTCTTATCTTCAGATACTAACATCGTTACTTTAAGCAAAATACATTTGTGTGTTTAGTTTTTATTGATTACAGATCACAAATGGAGCAATCAATTATCTATGGGAGACATGTTGATTTCATCTCCTTGAAGCAAAATCAGATGGACAATGAACCAGAAATTGAAGTAGTTGGATGGAAAAATTTCTTTAAGGTTTGTGAAATAGTCTATCTAAATGAGTTATATGAGTTTTGGAAGAATATGGTAGACGACAACGTAGTATCAATGGTAGATAGATTGTCGGTTATCATGATACTGGATTTAATCGAGAAGGTCAGTGAGTGTCTATGTATTGGAGCAAAACTGTCTCATAATACAAAATGGATGACTCAAGGTTGTGTAGATAAAGCACACATCAATCGACAACTATATGGAAGTAGTGACCCAAGAGACAAGAAGGCGTCAACTCTTGTTCCGAAGGCTAGGGTTCTATATTCTTTACTATTTCATTGTGTTCTACCAAGATTAGGCTCGAAGCACGTTGTGACAAAGATCGATGAACAATGTTTGTTTCATCTACTCAATCATCAACCTATTAATCTTCCGTACTTAATTTTGAAGTACATGTTGAAGTCAAAAAGAGATTCTAGCTCTTTGCCATATGGTATACTGTTAATAAGGATTTTTAGAGATTCTGGAATCCTTCTTGACAGAGGGAACGGGATGAAGATGGATTAGAAAAGCATTATTAATGCAACCACTATTAGCAGAATGGGATTAAAGATTAAAGACAAGGCGGATATAGGTTCTATGCCGAAAGCAAGGTCTAAGGGGGAGCATATAGTGAGACGGAGCAGGAGTGAACATGTTACACCTGCAAGAAAGATAAAATCTCAACCCACAGGGAGGACATCTAAAAAAGAAAAGACAGAGAAATCGTTAGATGTCAATAAAAGCTAAGACGATTTCACAGAGAGAAGTAAGCCAAGTTATACAATTAGCACAACAAGTGTCATTGAAGAGAAAGAGAGAGATACTTCATTCAGAAAAATCTAAACAAACAAGAAACTCAGCAAGATTATTGACCTTATGTCAAAAAAGAACATAAGAAACAAAAAGGTTTGACTCTTGGCGAAGATTCCGAAAAGTCTGAGAAAGCACATCAGGCTAGTAGATCAATGGTCTCAATTTTACACAGTCAACTAGTAAAATGATCTAAAGAGACAGAAATTAAAAGGAAATTAGTGTTTGAGAGGTAGAAGCCTCAACAAGAACTTTCTTCTAAACTGGAAGAAGAACAAAAAAAGCAGAATCATAGTCAAAAAAAGAGTTCTTCATCTGATGTTCAACAAAAGACAAAGACATTTGAACACCAATTGGCACGTTACAATTCTTCTCAACTTATCAACAAGAAGGATTTGAGAATGAAGGTTATAGAAGAATCGGCACCTGTTTGAAGCAGAAACTCAGTTATTATAAGAGAACCTTCGAAAAAGTTAGTCAAGGTACAAGTCGACCCTATACTGAACAATGATCAATCAATACATCTTTTAAATCATGAAGAAATAAGACTATATGGTATTCTATGAGATGAAAAGACAGAGCCGTATCCAAAGAAGATGTCAAAGGATCAGCATACAATTTATCCGATTACAAGCAGAACATTGATCAAAATTATGCTAGATATACAATCGAGATCTTCAAACCTTATACGAAATGAAGAAAAATGGAAAAAGAAGTTGTTCCCTGAAGGAAATGAAGATGATCTTACAGAAGATCAGATTCAAGCAGTTGTGAAGAACATAGATGATGCATGCAATGTAGCTCAACCTGGAGGTATCTATATTCCACATCAAACCTCAAAACCATCAGGAAGTTAGTTTGGAGTTTCCACCACAGATGCAAACTTCAAGGTAGTTGGAAAAGTGACAAAAGGACAGTACAGAACTACCATAGTTGAAGGTATC
>JANITX010000009.1:44359453-44387847 GCA_027564395.1 Erythroxylum ulei | reverse complement strand
GTACTCTAGCATGCCACCCTTGCGGGTCACGGACTCGGATATCACCTACGATGTCGGGTTCGGGTCCTGCGGGAGTGGGGTGCTACACGATTCTTGTGGGATCGATATCTACTTTTTACTACAAGTTATAACCCGTATACTTGCAGTTTTGAGCATAAAACTATTAGTTTGGTTAGTAAGCAACAAGTTTTTGGCATCGTTGCCAGGGATTGGTTGTTTAACATCTTGTTTAGTTTGGGTTACTTTGATTTAAGAGTTCTTTTTATACTTTTCCTTATGTCTTTGTAGGTGCATGAATACAAGGAACACGCAAAGGACTACTAAATTTCGTGACGAAGAGTTATTAGATATTATAAGGCACGAATAAGAGTTGAGAAGAACGAAGCGCCAAGACATTACGCAAAGAAATATGGCGGAGGAAGGAGAATAAGGTGGGGCCGAAAGGACATTGATGGACTTTATGAGGCCAGGATTCAGTCCTCAAGGAGTTATGAGGCCAGCGAATCAAGTTAACAATTTTGAGATCAAGTTGGCACTCCTCAACATTCTTCAAAGTAGTATGTAGTTTTATGGGTTGTATAATGAAGATCCCAACGCCCATCTCGCTAACTTTTTGGAGATATGCGACACCTTCAATTTAATGGGATTTCTGACGATGTTGTGAAGTTGTGACTATTTTCTTTCACTTTGAGAAATCAGGCAAAAGCACAGTACAACTCACTCAGTTCAGGGCAGATTACTACTTGGGAACAACTAGCCCAAGCATTCCTTGCGAAGTACTTCCCATTGACCAAGACAACAAGGATCACAAAGGAAATCACAAATTTTCAACAAAGTGATGGGGAGTTTTTATATGAAGCTTGGGAGAGGTCTCAAGAACTACAGAGAAACTGCCCCCACCACAACCTTCCGAGGGAGTTCCTTATGTAAACATTCTACAATGGTGTAAGTCAAAGCACAATAGGAATCATAGATGCAAATGTTGGAGGTTCTTTGATGAGGAAAACTATCAATGCAGCTCATGATCTTTTGAAGAGTTTGCAAGCAACAATTGTATGTGGTTAAGCGAGAGGAGTAGACAAGGGCAAAAAGAGCAAAAAGGTATGACCCTAATTGACTCTGTTACAGCTTTACAGGCACAGATCACATCCCTTACCAAGTAGTTGAGCAACATGCAAGAAGCATCTTCGTCTACAACTAAAGCTATGCAATCACAATTTGAGTTATGGGGGCAGGATAACCATTGCATAGTAGAATGTTTCTTGTTGGGAGCCAGTAGCACTACTTGTTGGGAGCCAGTAGCACTAAACAGGTAAATTACTTGGGCCAACCACAGCAAGGTAACAATACGTATTCTAATACATATAATCTGGGGTGGAAAAACCACCCAAATTTTTCTTAGAGTACTAACAATGCAAGTGGCCAAGCAAGACTGCCAGGACCTCCTAGATTTCAGCAAGACCGACTTGGATCTTTAGAGAACAAAATGGACAAGTTGATGGATGATTTAGGGTCCAGACTGAAACATCAAGAAGAGAACCAAAAGAGGATGTTTTCGAGCCAGGAGGAAAGTCAACAGAGGATTGGGGCAAAGTTTGATCAGATCATGAAGAACCATGCCTCATCCATCCACAACTTAGAGATACAGGTAGGTCAACTTGCTAATGCTTTATCCTCTAAAAATGCAGGTAGCCTACCAAGCAATACTGAGGCCAACCCAAGGGAACAACTCAAGGCTATCACACTTCGAAGTGGCTAGCAGATGGAGGAACCAAGTGTGCAAAAGGATAGCCAAGAAAAGGGAAAAGGTAAGGAGATTTAAAAAGAGAAAGAAGAAGAGAGGTCTTATGTGCCACCACCACCCTACAAGTCTAAACTTCCGTATCCATAAAGGGTGAGACAACATCAGGTGGACACTTAGTTTTCCAAGTTTGTGGAGAAACTGAAGAAGATTCAGATCAACTTGTCATTGGTGGAAGCTTTGGAGTGCATACCTAAGTATGTGAAGTTTCTTAAGGACATACTGACACATAAATGCACTTGGGAGGACAATCAGACGGTCACTTTGATGGAGAATTGTAGTTCGATTATTTCAAGCACGATGTCTTCAAAACTACAAGATCCAGGGAGTTTTACGATTCCATGTGTTGTTGGTGACTTTGAATTTTGTAAATGCTTATGTGATTTAGGTGCAAGTATTAACTTGATGGTTTTTTTTGTTTTCACGAAATTGGGACTAGGAGAGGTCAAGCCAAATCCATGCTAATTCAACTTGCGAATCAATCCATCAAGAGGCCATATGGAGTTCTAGAAGATGTGTTGGTAAGAGTAGATAAATTTATTATTCGTGTTGATTTTGTTGTGTTGTATTTTAAAGCTAATAAAAATTATCCATTGATTTTGGGTAAGCCCATTATGAAGACTAGTAGGGCATTAGTTGATGTGCATGAGGGAAAACTTATTTTGAGAATTGGTAATGAGCAGGTTAAATTTAACATGACTAAATCTTTGAAGAAACCGATGGATGGTAAAGTATGTATGAAGATTGATGTTATGGATGAATGTGTGAAGGAGGTTGAAGAGGAAGTTAATGAAGTTACTGAAGTGTACAAGGATGAGAGTATGGGAGAAGAGGAATTATGTGAGGAAGTCGAGTCAAAGAAGTTATGTTGATGAATTTGAACATTATGTTTGCTATGATTTGACGAATAATTAGGACACTCCATTTATAGTTTGAATGAGAATTTGGGCATGCATTAGTTATGGTAGGCTTAATAATATGAAGATTGGTATTAGTTATGGTTTGGTTATATGTTTTGTTTCATAGGTGTATTTATTTGATTTTGTGTTTGACTTCGACTGAACATATATATATATATATGTGTGTGTGTGTGGTTGGTTATCGATACAGTAACGGTAACTTTATTATGAGTAATGCTTTCTTTGTGTTTTATTTCGATAGTTTATTTGTTGGGATTCAGCAAACATGTTATCACTAAATTATGATTGGGGTTGTGCTTATGTTTATTTTGATTGCTTGCGTTTGTGTTTGCCTTTAATGAGGATAACTTACAACATATGAGAAGGTGAGTCATGGCCAACAATCAAATATGATCCAATTTTTTTCTTTCTTGGATGGAGATTATGCTTATTGGTCCATAATGTTTCTTTATTTTAGCTTAAAGTTGACAAAGTTTAAGAAAAGAAAGATTTTAGTATTCTTTGACTTAGCCAAGAAAACTACATTCCATATTGGAGGATATGTTATAAATATAAGTTCAAGTTACTAAGAAATAAATTGAGTTACATTTGGATGAATGATAGTTAAAGAAAATAAACGAAAAGTAGTTGTTTTGTAACTCCTAATTGTTACAAACTAACTTCCAAATCAACTTACAATGTTGCATTCTTAGGACAACTTTTTACAATTTATATACAAATTCAAATAATGCAACTCCAAAAAAATACCAAATGTATGAAAAATGCCTCAATACTAGAGTAAGGTATATCAAATGTCTAAGATAAGTAATCTCACAAGACCCACAAAATAAAGATAAAATTACAATTATTACACTTATGTCAAATTTAAATTATTTAAATGAGTTAATATATGTATTTATCTCTTGTGAGCAACAATGAACCTTATGGTGGAGACTCTTACCCAAACGCATAGAAAATATCTACCAAAATTTTTTATAATAACAAACATTCAACTCATCTACCAAAACTTAATATCTACAAAACACCTACAGATTGAATATTTATTAAAATTTTGTATAATATTGGCATCATTAAAACTATAATTGAAAATTGTACTTTTTTATTAATGCATTTATTAAAATGTTGATCGGTATTAGCCTTAGCATTTAGTATATGTAACATGATCTTCTCGTTACAAATGGGGCAATCAATATAGGGAATCTGAAATATACATATAAATCATGAAATAAATTAAAATGAAATACAATCAATATACCACATCATATAATAATAATAATATTAATATTCTTTTACTGTTAAACATAATACCTTCTCTCAACAAAATTAAGAATTTGTTTCAGCTTCTAATAAATTATCAAACGAATAGTATTCTTGAATCTATTAATGACACCTTTACACTCTTCCTAAGTCAAGTATATACCAGAGTTTCAGAAGCGACGGAAGCTACATATATTTTATTTCTGTCCATATTTGTTTTAATCATGTTACAATGTCATCATATAAATATATTAATACACGATATCACATAAGAATAATATATTATACTACTTATATTTCTTGCTGCAATTACGAGATGTAGCAATGAAGAGCATGTAAAGCCAAAGGACAATGAAAGAAATTGATTATATAGATGACCACTACTTCTAAAAAGGGCTTCTTCCCAACTCTAGTTGAAATTAATTTATTAAACAAGTCACTCTGCCTAGAGGAGAAGATGAATGAGGCAAAACTATTCATGGAAGAGTGTATAAACAAGGGTTGTGCTATCATGTCGTTTGCAATAAGGATGATGTAGAAGCAGCTTTGTCATTATTTGATGAAATGTATCTAATAAATAAACATCCTGATACCGTCAATTACATAGCTATAGTTAACGGTAGAATAAAGCTATAGTTGATCACTTTTGCAGCAAAGACAAACTATGTGGTAAATGAAGAAAATGGCTATTTGATCATTCTTGTACTATGAATGTCAAATTTACCAATTGTGTTTTAAGTCAATCTTCCTTGACCAACCCCAATAGTATAGCAGCAAATTACAAAGTACACAAGTTCAAGCTTTGGGATCAATTAAATCCAATTTTCAACATTAACCTAACTTGTTAAACAACAAATCAGTTATAATAACACAAGGCAAGTGAAAAGAAGCAAAATATTGACAAAACATAACAGAAAATCGAAGATAGATTAAATCATAAAGAAAGCGATGGAATCTCAACAAGAAATGAAGGAATCCTACAAGATTTAGTAGGAATAAAATCGTTGGAGAGTTTGTAAGGGATAAACAAGATTGACGTGGTAGAATAAGAGACAAGACAGCTTCGACTAACGTTGTCGAACAGTGTGCAGACCGTGGGCAAATGGCGTGCGGCTAACGGGAGTGACAAACATTTTAGGAGCTAAGATCATTTGTCCATTTTATCCTATCCCTACCTTGTCTTATGAATCTCAGTCATCTATTTATATGAGTCTCGCGTAAGTCCCACGTAAATGAAAGACTGAAATTTATAGGACAGGATAAGGACAGGGTAAAATGAACAAAGAATCCCGTCCCCATTTTAGGTAGATCAGGCAAACAAGAGCAGCTAAGTTTAGGATTACTCTTATTTTCATTTTGTTGAATATTATTTAATTTAATTTTAGTAATAACAGATATAAACTACCTTGTCACTTGACATCCCATGTATAATTGAAGGCAATCACGTCAGCTACATTAATAAAGAGATCTATTCTTGTGAAAAAATAAAAAAATTTATTCCCACTTTTTAAACTTCAAACTATAATCACAAAATTAATTTTTTTAGTAATTAACCCTCTATAATATATGATAAGAGAAAGCAAGCATAGGATTTAAAAGTAAAGGAAAATGATAGAGAGACGTGCGACACACGATCATAATTCAATAATTTAGAACTATAATCCCTATGATATATCCAAATTTGCAGTCCACAGTTAGTTTGAACATCTACGTTTATTTGTTGCAGAAGCATTTGCAGAGTTGAGGAAGAGATAAAAATATACTCTTATATGATGCTCCAGTTGAAAATTACAACCGATTTTTCAGTAAAGCCCTTCAAACTTCATCCAGTTGTGTTATGTTCCAACCATTTCTAACATCATAGTACATTCTGTGAAGGAAGAAAGGTACAGACCTACATAATTCTCCCACTAGATACTTGTATTCCCCCCCATGTAACGAACCTAAAATGGTATAAATATAATTTTCTTTTCAGTAACTGACCTAGTTTAAGGTTGCTCTTTGCAATTTGATACTTCCTAGATACTTACAATTTGTAGTTTTGAAGGCAAATAAAAAATGTGGAACAAACCTTGTAAATGTCACTAAAGGAAGCTTCCAAAGACATTTGCAACCCCTTGCTCCTTATTTGCATTCTTCAATGCTAACAGATGAATCTGATTGCCTCCGCCTTTTCAGTTCAGGCTCACCCAACTGTAATGAAACTTGCAACTCCTCATCAGAGCTGTTTCTTAATACTGAGAGGTTATTTAGCGCCGGGCTTTCATGTGATTTTTTATCATGCACCAGAGATCTACCAGGAAAACTAGGAATGAATTGGTGTGTCACATTGGGGGCTGTTACAGGCCCATCCTCTATGCAAAATTCACCACGGGCAAAGGGTGCAACAAGCCGTTGCTGTATCCCATTTTCAACTAGAGCTTCCGGGATATTGAAATTGACGAGCTCAAAGTTCTCTTCAATTTTATTCTTTGAGGGAAATCGATCAGGAGGAGACGACTCTCCAATTGTACAATCAATTACCGCTGCTGACAAATTCCTTTGTTCTTGCACTGCAGCTTTATGATTGAGGAAGTATATCAGTTAGCCACACAAACTAAAATATACACGAGACTTACATCTGACAAGGAGTAAGCCAGGGGATGTCTTTCTTCTTTTTGATTTCCCAAATGTTTGCCATCAAAAATATCAACTTGGAAACTTTAAAATATTGAATAAACTAACAAGAGATTATGCTATCCTCAACTCCCGAATGAAAATGAATGCCAAGTGCATAAGTTGAGATATCTATCCAACATTTTACGAAGAAGCTAACATCATCCGGTATAAATCCAGCCCCAGTCCTCCACAAAGAAACTAAAAACATTTTCCCATTGGCACGCATGATCTGGTTCATTGACTTTAGTTATACACATGGAATGCAGGATATAGTGGTTCAATTCTTAAATGAAATTGTTGCATCACTACTATATCTTCCTGATTTAGATTATTCCCTTATGTTTAGGATCCTCTTCAATAACTAACATGTTCTCATGTTAATCAGAACTAATTTTGACGTTGCATGTGATTTCTTTTAGAACAAAATGAAGAACTCTGAATAAAAGGGTATATAGATGCAGATTATGGAGGATTCTAGCAAATCAGTGGTCTACAACTAGACATTTATTTTTCTTGGTAATAATCTGGTGACATGGAGTGTCAAGAAGCAAGATGCAATTTGGTCAGGTGCGAAAGTAGTTCAGACTAATGACACCATGAACTTGGTGAGCAATTATCACCAACAATTATGATGCTTCAAAGACTCAAAGAAGCAAGCCAATGAGCCTATAATGTGAAAACAAACAGCAATTGGTATTGCCCACAGACAACTGCAAGTTTAACAAACCAAACAGGTTGATCAGTTATTCAGAAAGGAGAAACTCAAAGGGGGAGTAATCGGCATTTCTTCCATTCATTCTGATGATCAAATAGTTGAGATGTTGACAAAAGAATCTTCTTAGAGAATTCAAGAATTAACTAGAAAGCTGGGAATGAATAATATTCATTCACCAGCTTGAGGGGAAGCATTAACTGGTATATTCCTTAATTAAAGAGGATTTATTGTATTCAACATTTTATTCCTTGAATTGATTACAGCGCCAGTTTCAGGGTATATTTCACCACGAGTATATGATATATATATATATACTGTCAATACAAGTCAGTATAGTTTTTCAAGAACCTCCATTATTCACATGATAAAACAAACATTAATTTGATAAGTAGACCTTGGATTTTGAACATTAAACAAACAGGGATTCCAAATTTAAATCAGACAACAGATTCAAGAAAATCCATGAAACTGTTTTATAAACAAGTATGATTAATTAGATAAAGTTGACTTCCCCATTTGGAGCATGTCCACCATATGGCAAGCAATATTTTAACAAGTTTGAACACTTACTTCATGTCCTAGTCAAGGATAATGCAGCAACAGGAAGAATAATTTTACAAATGAGGAATGCTGATGTCTTTTGTTAATATCAATGTTCAAAAAGAAATTGTGAAGAACACATTGCCATGAAAAAACTTGGATTAGAGCTGCAGTTGAATCTAACTAAAAAAAGAAACAAGCCACTTCCCGCATAGGAGCCAAGTTAATGGATGAATCGAAAGATCATTCCAGTTTTCTCTGAAGTCCTAAACATTTAATTATTGAATTTATTACACTTCACTTATACTTCTCTTCTAACTTCAGGGTTCCATCTTGGCTCCCATTAATTAGTTCAGTTACTCTTCTCCAGCTCTACTTATATGTCAAATTACAAACTGCAAAAGTATTTCAAAATTAGAATCAAAGCAACAACTTGCACTTCATCAACTTATGATTAATATGTATCTCAATCAAACTTTTCCATAGTATGCTTACTTTTGGTAGAAAGAGAACTGGTTAATGATGATTACCAAACTGATATCATAACAAAAAGAAATGGGAATAATCAGCTCATATTAACTAACCTTGAAGCCCTTCACTAGAAGTGATGAGATCAAGCTCAAGACGATCAAGAAGGCGCCCAAGATCAACTCCACTGGTCCAATTTTCTGGGGGTTGACCAATTTTTAGCTTCAAGCGACCCCGATTAGCTGTCCCACCCCAAATGATCCCAACAGGTAGTGGCTTCTTACCGCCCTGACTCGTCAAGAGAATCAGACTTCCACTATCACCTTCAAGATCAAAGGGTTGTTGATTCTCACCAACAACTAGAAAATCAGTAAAGAAACAAATCCCCTTTTCATCATTGTATTCTAGAGCATACGCCATTATGGTCCCAGTGGTCAAGCCAGAGCTTCTTCCGAGTTTAACCACTTGCCTTCCGATGAGACTGTTTACTGGAGATTGCAAGTCTATATTATGGACATCACCGATCTCACCCACACCTTTTACAAAAGTAGTTACATTGTTCATGTTGAAATCATCTGTAAAAGGAATGAATGCTCCATCGGCTCGCACAAATGTCTCTGCAGGCAAAGCAAAATGCAATGAGCCGGTGTGGGAGTCAGGGAACAATGAGAAACAAGGTACAAGATAGATCTCCACTATTATAAAATGCTTCAATATAACCTAAATCCTAAAACATAAATAAACCTACAATTTTTGGAGATAATTGACAAAACCAGGCAGTCCAATATTGGAATTTAACTTAATAATGGATATGAATCAACTCACTGGATGAAGCTAGGACTGCAAATTAACAAATTAGTCAAAAAGAGAGTATTATTCATCTTGGTAAAAACTTCTTCAAGAGTTGGTATGGTAAACATCACGCCACACCTTATTTCAGGGTTCATATGGTCAAGCCAAATTCAGAAAAAGTAGCCCAAACCATTTAAATTCATAAACAACTTCACTTATTTGTTCTTTTACAGGTTTGACTTGGGACTTGTTTATAGGTTCATTGGAAAATCATTTACTATTTCAACTCAAAACAGTGGATCTTTTTATCACAAATTGCTGTTGTTTATACCTTCAATCAAGTAAAACTCAGAACGAGAACTTGTTCGTCTAATAGCATCAGTCAGAGTCAGATTTGAATAGAAGTACTTAGCTAGAGATTGAGAAAATTTTAAGTGAGTCGAACTTAAATATTGAAAAGCTTGACTCACCTTAATGGAGTAGTAGTCAGATGAGTTCTGAAAGCGACTATTTCCTTTGATCTTTATTCTTATTCTTTTTAGCATTTATTCTTTGCAACTAACATTTAGAACTCATGTTGTGCAAGCTCTTACAAATTCAACATAACCAACCTAAGATTGCTCTGCATTTTAACAGTGTAGTCAACAACCTGTTTTGAAGATCAGCCACTTTGCGAGAATCAAAAGCTTCAGCAGGGATCATATACAAGTTGACATCAATGTCAACAAGTAAGAAACTCCCTTCTTGTTTCAGGAAACAATTTAACCGCCAAAGATTTCATAAAACTGCAAACTAATTTTGAGTGGGTTTATTTTGGCATGCAACTCATTTTACTCCAGTACAATGATATGTTAAACTAATTTGTCTAAGAATTACTCTAACGTGAAACAGATGGGTGACTGATGAGTATAAGCAGATTAAGAATTCTAAAAGCCTTGGGATGAATAAATTGCCCAAAAGAAGTCTTGAATCAGCTTAATATATGAAGACCACAGCAACAAGCCACTAAAATGCAGTTGCCCGTATAAAAAACCAGTATATGGTGCACTTTAATATAGCAAACTATCTCAAAGAGGAAATAACATATAATACCCGATCAATTTATTTAAAAGATCCAAGGGTCATAAAGTTAACAAGAATGATGCCCTTTGCAAATAATAATTCTATATAAGATTTATAGCTTACGTGAATGCCATGATGATCCTTCAAGACAATTTTCTTCTGAAACTTATCATGCTTTCATACAAATGTGACGACAATCATTATCCTTCTCAAGATGAGGTCTAATCCAAAGTGAAGTTTTGGATGATAAATATAAGTTTGGAATTAAAATTTTTGTGCTTTAAGGGAGTTTTATATGTCATTTTTTAAGATATTTTACCTAAGAAAAGATCTCCCCAGTCAATCAGCCTAATAATTAGTCTTTCCTTGTTTGTTACCAGCAACTCACTATAATAAAACTCTCTTGGACCAAGATAAAAGGACTTTTAGCAAAAAGTTATGAAGATTTATAAGTTTGAATACTTGGAGTCTAGCCTCAAGTTAAATACTTTTATTATGGTAGAATATTATACTCTGCAACTATATTACCTGGATTTGTTCCAGCAAATATGCCATACCAACGGTCATCTGTAATGAATGATGTTGCCCTCTCCACAGCACCCAAATACACACCTGGTCCAAGGCTAGGTGGTAAAGGATGAAACATCTTTTGGCTTGGGTAGTCCAGATCAACTGCAACATGCCGATTTGTAAGGAAACCGACCTGTTTGTTTCCTGTTCTGCTTTTCACTATTGCACCCAAGGTTCCATATGTCTCTTGATTTGCAACCTACAATTCTAAACAATTCAGTATTCACAATAATGCAGGCAATGATATATCACACAATCAATCCAGTTATCTGAAGACCATGTTATAAGCATGAGAGTAATGTTCACATGTATCAATATCCATCATATCAATGCCAGTATCATTTCTCTAATCACTGTATGGCAGAGCCAGAAAGTTTTGTCAGTGGGGCCAAATTGTAAGATATGACTTTTCGTAAGGGCAAATTTTATGTAATTATACTATAATTTAAAAATTTTTGCCCAACTTGTAGATAAATTTAGTAAAAATTCTCTGCTTTTTGGCCCCATTGGTGACATATATGTAGCTCTACACCTGACTGTATGGTATTCTAAAGCTCAATAATCATCAAAAGTTTTGGTGCCACCACATTTTGGATGTTGACTTCAGTACAAGAGAAAACTAGAAAAACACATTATTAATTTGGTTTTGCTCAATTATTTATAATAGTACGAAATACAAACTAATACTAATTTCTAAAATAATACTATTCCAATAAAGGAAACTTCCTTGTATTAGGATCCAAAACATAATAATATCGGCCAACACTCCCCAAGTTGGTTCGTAAATGATGTAACTTCAAACAAACAGTCTTTATCATGAACCCGTCTAATTTATTCAATTAAAGTACTGTCGTAACCTTCCTTCTATGGCTCTTCCTCATTGGAAAAGTTTAGACGATGCACACTTTGTTCAAACCATCAGGAGTGAAGTCAATTCCAATGTCGACACATTTACTTCATGAATAAAAGGACACCAACAACATGCAATTATTCTTGTTTGGGAAAATTCACCATGAAACACAACCGCAGTTAAGTTTTTAACATCCATGCTGTCATTCCATTAACTTAAACAGAAATTTTTCAAAGATGAACTGAAATGAAATCTTTACAAAAGAATGAAACAAAATCTTCAAGAAAAAAGTGTCAAATGTATTCAAGACAAAAAAAAAAAAGGTAAACCATCTTTAAGATGAAAAGAAATTTGTCAATAGTACCACGGAGCAACTATTCACCATAGCATTGCTCGACCACAATAAACAGTAGCATATACAGTACAACATGGTACTAATTGTTCCAGATAGCAGTACTCTTCTTTTTCTCTTTTCTTCTTGGTTTTGTTGACTCTGATACTAAAAGAAGACAAAATTGGATAATATAATAATAATCAATTAGATTTCAGCCATTCTATTCATCATAGTTGGACAATAAAAGCTAATGCCAAGATTTGAAGTTAATGCCATTTGAATAAAATTCCTTCCTATATATGGGATCCATAGCATAATAATACTGTATCTCTAACAACTTCCTTTGTTTTCCAAATTAGTCAGACAACGACGCCCAAACTGTGTGACTGGCAAGTCAATTATTGATTTTCCTTACTACTCTTTGCTTTTCACTTTGCATTCTCTCTTCCTATTTCTTTTCATTGCTTCATTTCAATTCAATGTTTTCTCTTTTGATTATCTTCAACCACACAGTAATATGCTCAACTGCTATCAGTGCAAACCATGCAAGAGTTGGTGTAAGGGTGAGGGTGATGCGAGACTGGAAGATAGGGATAAAAGAGATGGAAAAATGAAGCCACTGTGTAATTAAAACTGCCAATTTGAGCTCCTACATCCCAATTCCCTCCCAAACCTTAGTGCTAAGAAATAAAATTACAAAGAACAAGTTTAAGTGGAAGAATGAAGCAACCAAGAACAATTGCATTCAATTTTTTAATGTCCAGTTCTTTTTCATGATTCCTTCAAGTCCATCACTAGAAACAACATTAAGGATGTTGAAAGAAGGGATGCAGTTAGTTCTCTTAAAATGCACTCAACAGTTGTTCGTCTTGGTTGCATGTAATGAGGTATGCTAAACCACTAGATCCCTCATTGAATACTTTCTTTAGACAGATATGAGGAAAATTCTGTCATGTTAAATAAACCAGTAAAGTCTTGCCTATGTCTAAAAAGAACTATGTAATACACATGTAAAATCCCTTCAATGGATGTATTAGTGGATATTTACACTGGTCAAACAATTAAAGATGATTAGTATCATTAACTTGGACCCATATAACACAAAGCTGCAGAACAACACAGCTTTCATATAATTGTCAACTGCAACCCAGTGTGAAGAAGTTAAAGCTCAGGAAATTTGTGCTACCAAATATTGAAACCATTTCCTTGAGAAAGTACCATATATAAGCTTCCTTCATGACACGTAAAGGTTTTACCAAAGGAAAAAACCAATATGGAAAATGTGCAGACATTATTAATTATGATGACGGACTCTTCTTTACTCGGATATATCCAATAAATTTTCATCACAAAGTTGATAATTACAGCTTTATTGGGACATACCCTAGAAAATTGCTTACAAATTTTAAACAAACTCTCCATTGATTCATGGAAAACATGAAACCAATTATTGAGTAGAATAAACACATTCATCTGTAGTGTACACTACATGCAATAGTTGACAAAGTAACTATAACTTGAAGCAATCATCCATACAAACTTGACAAGGTCACTATGCCACCAAAATTTCTGGCCTTCCTCACAACAAAAGGTGCATGCATAAAGGTGAAAGTTCAGGCTATGAACTCTAAGAAGCTTGGGTTAAAATACAATTACAGTTTTATTTCTTATCTTTTTTGCAACTTGAGTAATAAAAATAGATGTCAATATCGTTGACATGAACAGTTTTATAAATTTTAACACCATATTATGCATATATTGAATGACTAGACTTCTAGTGCAACAACAGACTCATCATGGTATTATCAATTAGAAATTATATCTTTAAGATATACCAAACTATATCTTTTTATCACTTCTTGCCACACATAGTGAACAAATTATCATCTCGTAAATTAAGATTCGTATTCAACATTAACTAAAACAAGTATTAAATTGAATACAGAGTGAAGTACCTGAGAACCACAGCCAATGCAAGGATCACTTCCCCTCAAGCCTTCTACAAGTTCAGTGTATAGCTGTTCCTTTGGACTTGATGCCGGTGCACCATAATATGAGAACTCAACAACATCAACATCACACCATACACCTCCTGGTCCCTGCTTCTTAAACAAAGAGTACGTAAATCTCTTGAATTTATCAAGAAAAGGAAATAGTACAAATTTTCCTAAATAGAAAAATCTTAATTCCATAGGCTGGGAGAAAACTAAATATGAGAAGACTACAAGCATAGCACTTGCGAAACTATGCACGTTTGATATCAGACAATATCCATACCTCTTTCCTTTGTTCCTAACTTAATAAATCCCTAGAGGAAGATATAAGTACCAATTTCTAACCTCAAGAGCAGTAGGTAAGCATTGAACATGGTTGAGCCATTGCCTGTGAACTTTGCGTGCAACATAAACAAGAATAGCTGGAATATCCGTCAAAACACCACGTCGGATCCTGAAACCAATTGCTGTTCCGAGACTGAATCGGCGTAGGATTTTGCTATGAAATGCCCTAATTGTCATGAGCTCAAGCAAGGTGGTCGCTTGCTGGCCTGTTGGTAACCTCCCAAGAGTTTCAGGTAACTCCCCTTTCTGAAGGTTTGCAAAATAGTTAGCTCTATCTTCAGCAGCATCATTTAATCGGCTCAAAGTAGGCCAAGAGAAGTAGGCAGCATTGCTCTCTGAGTGCTGACCACTAGAAGCAAAGGGTTGAAGTGGAGATGGACTTGACCAAGGAAGATTTGAATGATGACAGCAATTCCTTTCCAAATCTAGAGCGGATTCCTCTGATTGTGTTGATCCAGAGTGAGGTATTCTCAAATCCAACCTGTACCGCTCCATCTTCAGCTCTCCTATACATAAGGGATAACTGGCTCTTAAGAACCCACATACCATTGACTAAGAGAAACCTCTATAGCTTTTTAGCTCAACTATCAGGGTATCCTTAAAAAACTGTGGGCTTCACCAACTAACTACCACTTATGAAATATAGACTCTAACTATTGAATTGAAGAAGCAATTTAATAGTTCAATAGTAGCACGTCAAACACAAAATTGAAGAAAGCACAATGCAGTGAAACAAAAGCACAAGAAAAGAATCTTCTCCCAACACACCAGTTGAAATACTCATTGTATAGAAAGAAAAGGAAAGAACAAGCATAACACACCACATCAATTGCCACATTGAAGATTAATGTAGGGGACTATCGCATCTAAAATAGAAACCAGAAAGTTCAGCAGCAGAAAAATGCGTCTCTCCAAGTACCTCTAACAACGTATCCGAAGCCAACGTGTCATATGCAAGTTTGCACATGTACATAATGATATGGTTCGATTCAAGTAACCTCCGTAACCCCAAAAATTTTGAAAAAAGAATAAAGGAAACAAAATCCCAGACAAGATTGAGCACCTACGTGCGGTAGAAATGTCTTGCAGATACAAAATCCCAGACAAGATTGAGCACCTACGTGCGGTAGAAATGTCTTGCAGTATGATTTTCCCACACATTTGCAAACCAGAGGCCGAACAAAAGCGTAAAAGTCAATCAACGCTAGGATGAGGGTCCCTACTTCATATTCAAAGCATAAGGATCAAGAAAGGTTCTAAGGAAATAGTTCAACAGGTTTTACCGGGAATAAAAGTTAGAAACCAGCAAAGAGATAGAAAGAGACGGTTTTATGACAAAAAGAACCGGAATTCATATGAGGAAACTAAACCCACATATCTGCTCCAAAACAAGGGCAACAAAACTATCAAGAAATAGAACAAAGGCTAAAACTTTGAAATGGGTATTTATAAAACTTATCAAGTAGTACAGCCTGTACTAAAACCGCAGTGATCAAACCGATAAATTATAAACGATTAAGACTATGAGGGAAAACGAACAAAAAAATAGCAAGAACAATAGTTGCGTAGAAGGTAAAGAGGACGAAAGTTAGAAGATGGAATAGAAGCCCAGATGAGACTGAAACGATATTTGCTTGAAGAAAGGCAAAACTCACCGATTAGCAATGGCGGAGCTGTGATGGATACAAAGCAAATATTGATCCCCGAAGATGGTCATGCCCTAGCGGTAATACACAATCTCTTCATCGGAAAAACTTAATTGCTACTCCTGAACAGTTGTTAGAGCCTCATACAAATCAGTTCTTGTGTGTGCATTTTCAAACAACAGCATAATGTTTGTGTGTGTGTGTGTGTGTTTGAGAGAGAGAGAGAGAGAGAGAGAGTGCTAAGTCAAGTCACCAGTCAGTCAGTAAAAATAAGTTTTGATTTTGAAGAGAAAAAGTTAAAAAATCTTGAATTATTCTTAAATAAACAATTCCCAAAAATATATTTAATTTAAGCTGAAAATTTAGGACCCATCCGTATTTGCTCCCCAAAAGTAGCACATTCTAATCTTTACCCGAATAATTGGACATTTTTTTCGGGTCAAATCCTCTGTTTATTTTATTTTATCCTTATTTTATCTTTTAAATCTTAATTATTTATTTATAGCACATTCTAATCTTTATCTGAATAATTGGACACTTTTGTCCGAGTCAGATCCTTTGTTTATTTTATTTTATCCCTATTTTATCTTTTAAATCTCAATCATTTATTTATATAAATTCTGCGTGAATTTTGTATAAATAACTGGCTAAGATTCATAGAATAGAATAAAATGGACAGAAAATCTCGTCCTCTCCGACCCAACCTATCTATAGCGTGGGGTTAGCCTGCTCATTTTTCAATTATACATAATTATCCTATTTATTATTTACTCATCGTTTTTGCTATTGAACAAAGCACTTTGTTTTCTCTTCTTTCACTATTTTTCTATCTTCTTCTACAAAATCTTATCCCAAATACTAAGGCCGAATGGCTTTTCTACAAATTATATTAAATGCCAACACACACACTCTCTCTCTTTTGTAGCATTATCGTCAATCACGTCACTCACATTATCTCCATTTAAATTTCAATGATCAAATCATGACAAGTCTACTCAATCAACATCATGCAAATTAACTAAGATGACCTTTTTATTCAATGCATTCGTCACACGGACAATATATCGATCAGGTTTAATCTTTGCACTTTTGTTTTTTACTGGTATTTTTAAGTTCAATAAAAAATTTAGTTAGTTGAATTTTTAATTTTTATTTTATTCTCATCAGTTATTAAAATAATGTTTGTCAATTTTTTACTTATTTTATTTAATTAAATATTTATTATTTAATATTAAATTATTAATAAAAATATCACTAATAAAATTGAAGTAATCAACTTTTTAATTTTTTATATTTAATTTCAATGTAACATAAAATAGTTTGAAATTTAAAATTATTTTATTTTTTAAATGATTATTTAACTAATACTTATAAATTTATAGTATCTTTAAAATACATAAATTTCAAAATTTTAAAATATGATAACATTATTTTAAAATGTAAATAAAATTATTTTAATAAATGTTTATTAAAGAATATCAGAAATCCCGACTCGAGGGTTATAAGGATAACAACAAACCAGCCGCTAAATAATAGAGCATACCTCAATAAGAGCTTTAAGATACTCAAAGAAAATTGTAGTTAAGACCCTGAGTATGCTAATTGAGGCATAAAGTGTTAAGTCAAAATGATTTTACGATTAATAATTTTGATGATAAACAAAAAACAGACGAAAGCTATTTGAAAAGAAAACGGAAGCCAAGTAGAAAAGCAGACGAATGGAAAACAGACGGAAGCTATTTGAAAAGCAGACGGAAGCCAAGTAGAAAAGCAGACGAAAGCTATTTGAAAAATAGACGGAAGCAAAAGCAGACGGAAGCGAAAAACAGACGAAAGAAAGCAGACGGAAGCATCAATCTGAGTCAGTTACAGAACTCAACTGAATAACCGTTTCTTTAAAGAATCAAGAAGCAGTTATCAAGAAGCAGTTGAAGACGAAGGCTATAAATATAAGTCGAAGTTGAAGACTGCGGGGATACTGAGACTTTTGTCAGAGCGAGAAAAAAAAGCTTATCAATACTTGAGATATACTGTGCGAACAACTAGAGCGATACTTTCTGTAACAAGCTCGAAACACTTTGTAGTTTGAAAGAGATACAGATAGCCTGAAGAGGCTAAGTGTAAAAGAATACTGATTGTATAGAGACCTGAAGAGGCTCAGAGAAAAAGAATACTTGTAAAGTTTTGAGAGTTAGTGAAATCTCAGAAAGTCATCTGAGGACTGGACGTAGCCCACGGTTTGGGGTGAACCAGTATAAAAATTACTGTGTCGAAATCTCTCAACTCTCTCTCTCTCTTAATCGTGATTTTCGATATTACTGTTTTACGCAAGTCCCAGAAAATCTTTTACAAGCGTGATTTACAGTAGATCTTTTGAAACGAACAAGTTTTGTTTTAAGCCAAAAGAATTTTTTAAAAGGGGTTTAAAGAAAAGTTTACCACAATTCAACCCCCCTTTCTTGTGCATCTATCTATCATTACTGAGTATTGTATTAACTTGTGATTCACTTCAATAAATTCGGGTCAAGCTCTAACAGGGCAGCTTCTGGATTAAGTTAGCTACTGCTCGACCCATTGTCATCCCTAAGCCTATTTATAATACATTATAGGCATTTTAGTAACTAATTTGAAATTAAATTATAATTTCAATTAAACTTTAATTAAAATTACAAATAAATCTAATTAAATTGCAATTATACCCAAATAAGATCCAATATCTAATATTGATTATTATTTATTAAATATCTCCTATTTAATTATAAAGCTTTAAACTTTACAATCAAATTCAAATTGATTAAAATTTCTTTGTTCTCTTTAACTCATTTTTCATATGTGACTCATTAAGTTCTAAATATATTAGCAATGATTATAAATTATAAATTATAAATTATAAATATATTTTATTATTAGAATTAGATAAATTAAAACTCCTTTTAATTTGTTTTTAATTCTCCAATTAAATAATTGATAATTATAAATCAAGATTGGCTTCTAGTAATACATCATGACTATCCAAATATTTAGAAATGTCAAAATAGTTTTGACTAATCTTTTCATGCATAATTTTAATTTAATTCTTTCATCATATAATGTTCCAATTAAACATAGAGTATAAAATTAATGTTTACTCTATTTTGAGTACAATCATATTAGTTCTCTACCATTAGCTATTGATTTAATTAATCACATTTGTAAAATATTTACAAAATGTTATTCCATCTTGGTCAATGATTTCACAAAACATCTTAACATTTTTTCTAATTACTTTAGGGTGATAAATCATATCTTGATCACTCAACTACCTCCATATAATTCATGTTACATTCAATGACTACCAACTGAACTACTTATAATTAGAATAGGTCATAAGTAATATTAAAACATATCAATCCATATACAAAATAACTTCGGAGACCTTAAATTAAAGAATCACTTACACAATCATCACAATTAGAATTTTCCTAGACATACAAGTAATATTTCAAATAGATTTTTCATATGGGGCGGCTCAGTAAACTTGTTTTCAAACAAGCACTCACATGTTGTTTTAAGTATCGCCATACTTTAGTCTATTAGATTGACAACTTTATCATAAGGAAAAGCATAAAATGTGCTAATCTTTTTACATTCTATTAATGCCTAGCCTTAATAAAATATTGACTAAGAACAATTTAAAGATAATATATACATGCGATATGAATCTCATAATTATAATCTCCCTATAATTTCATTGGCAATTTATAATTATTCATTGGATTTTATCTTATACATCTAAATATGTACAAGATAAATAATAACTTAAAATTATTTTTTCATTAAACTACAATCAACTAATTGACTATAGGACATAAACTCTCCAAACATAAGTTAATTTTATAATATTAATTCTCTTAAGTTATAATGAAACAATTAAAATTATTCCTCCAGAACTAATTTCATAATCGAAGGGGCTGTTTGTTTTTGTTTTTTAAAGGTTTTTTGTTGTGGTTTTTGTATATTCAGAAACGACTATTAAAATCGTGTTTGGTTAAACACGTTTGTATATTTTGTTTTTTAAAAATAAAAAATGGAAACCATTTTTTATTTTTAAAAAACAAAATATACAACCATTTTATGAAAAAGTAAAAATAACGTTTTTGTGATTTTTGAAAACAAGTTTTCATCTATTTTGAAACGTTTTTTCACAAAACATTCTGTCCTCTATGTCGACTTCGTATTCTGCATCTTCACTGGTGTTGCAATATCTCCAGGTTTGTTTTCATATCTATTTGTTGCTTCTGTGATTTCTCTTATCTCTCTTGTCCATAATATCAGACCCATCATACTTCTTGCTAACTATCAATACTACTTTCTTGTTTTCTCTTTGTGTTACTCTGAGCTGAGTATATTGTTGATAATAGGATCAGCCACATTAGTTTGGTAGTAAAAAACAAACTAGAGAAACTAGGTGTGATTGAGGAGAGATATGAACCAACACAGAACCTTGAAAAGGAAGAGAGATATGAAAAAAATAAAAGTATTATAGATGTAGCCATACTTACTAAAAGCTACATGTAGAACTTCTGCTTTGAGCATAAGCTTCTACATTTTTTTGGTGATGATAAAGAAGATGATGCACTCTCGTTCTTCCTCTAAACAACAATTTTTCTAACTAAAATGAGTTTTCGTGCAATGTGTTTCAGTTCTTCAATTTTTGCTTCACTTCCTCTGCTAAACATAACGACAACTTCATCTTTTTGTGGCAAAATGATTATTTATAAAGAACCAACGCAGAACCGTAAACAGCCATAAAATAACGTTATTAAACCGAAGGCTATAGCTATTTTCTTGTAGCCATACTTACGTTGTAATCTTTCGTTACGTTTTAACTAAACATAAGAAATTAATGACAGAAAACAGAAGAGAAAGAGACTTTGTAGTCACGAATTTGTGTTATGAATGTTAATAAATGTTGACAAAGATGTGTAAAAATTGACCATTAAATAAATTAGAATTCAAGTTGAACACGTTGGTGTAAGACACTATTGTAGCACATTAAAGTCCACCTCTTTCTATCAATTTTGTGTTGTGTTGAAAAATTTTCCATTTGTACCATCTCAATTATATTATAAGCTTCTCAACCCTTTGCTCATGAATCCTGTTGAAGTGGCCTATTACCTGAAGCTGAAACTGAAATGAAGGAATGTGTAAATGATTTATTGTAATGGTTTTGCTACCAGGTTTTCACTTATAGTGAAACTCTAATTTGTGTACAAGTTATATTTTTTTTAGAAATTTTTATGGTTGTCACATGTTTATTTTAAACCATATTTAGTATTTAATACTTTGTAGAAATTGTTGTGATTGATGTCACATATATGTTATTACATTTAGTGATGAAAGGCTTGACCAATGTGAATGATTACAATGATTGTATGAAAGTAAATGAAAAAGATGAGGTATGGAATGATACTATAGAGATGTATTGAATCTCATTGATGGTTGAAGAAGTGAAGAAGGGAAATCAAACGACTACTACCTTTTCCAAATCTAGTTGGAAGAATATTAAAGCAGTGCTTCACACAAAATTCAATAAAGAGCATACTGATATTTAATTGAAGAATAAGTATAATGGATTAAGGGTTAGATTGAAGAAGTTCAAAAACTTACTCAAAGAGACAGGAATCGAGTTACAACTTTTTTACTAGTGAAGTTAATGTTACAAATGAATGTTGGGAAAATCTATTTATGGTAAAAATATATATTTTGTTTTATTAATATATCATATTATATTCATTCTCATATATCTTTTTTCATCATTATAGGTGCATAAAATGGCTCACATATTCAAGAAAAAAGGATGTAAGAAATTTTTAGACTTGTGTCATATTTTTAGAGATACTACTGCAACTGGTGTGCATGCACATCCATCAACTAAATCTCCATCGAATAGTAAAGAAGAGGAACATGGAAATGATGTTGATGAATATTACTCGTATAATGGAAAAGAAGATCGCGATAAAAGTTCTCCGTCTAAGAATAAGAAGGCAAAGCAGACACATTCTAACATTGTAGAAGAAGCCTTACTTATACGTAGTGAACAATCAAAAAGAAAGAATGATTTACTTAAGAAAAAACTGAGTGAAACATCATCTACTGCAGAAAATAGATCTCAAGAGTCTAACATAATGATGAAATGTCTAAATTCTTTAGATGAATTGGGTGTTGACGGTGTACAATATAGAAAAACTGTGAAGGTTTTACATGATTCTCTACTTTATAAGGATTTTTTTTTGAAGATAACACAAACAAAGAAGTTGGATTGGATTATGTCGCTTTAATTATATTTTCATGTTATTGCATATGAAATTCTTATTGATTTGACACTTTTATATTAAGCATTATTCCATATTTTGAACGTTTTAAGTTTGTGCTTTGTATGAATATTTAACTTAATTTTAAGTATATATTTTTTATGAATATTTTTCTATATTTTATTAAATATACTTGATTGAATATTTTGTTAATTATTTAATGTTGACATTGTAGATACATGAATTTCTTATCAGATTTCGAATCAAATTCTGATGATGAACAGAAGAAGGTAATCATTATTTCTATAGCTGGGAGAGAGAAAAAATATTTTCATTTACTAATCATTATTTCTGTAGCTGGGGGAGAGAACAAATATTTTCATTTACAAAAGCAACCATGTAGAACTTCTGCTCTTTCAGGTCATAATTGGATATTAGAAATTTTGAATGAAAATCATACAAGGATTTATGAAAACTTAAGAATGAGAAAGATAATCTTCTTGAGCTTATGTGATGAGTTGAAGAGTTTAGGAGGCTTAAAGGCAACAAATCATTTAACTGTGGAGGAACAAGTAGAAATTTTCTTGATAACTATAGGGTATAGTGAGACACCTAGAGTCAATGCAGAATGCTTTCAACATTCGACCTAGACAATTTCATAGTACTTTTGAAAAGTCTTATATGCAGTTAATTGTCTTGCAAAAAGAGTTATTACTCCACCATCTTTTACTAATACACCTCCTGAGAGTCAACATAATTCAAAGTTCTTTCCATTTTTTAGGTACATTCATATATTTAATTACTATTTTAATTATATCCTTATGATTAAAAATTATTTTAATATATTTTTTTAATTTTTAGGATTGTATAGGAGCAATATATGGTACACATATTGATGCACATGTTCCGACCAATGAACAAATACCATACAGGGACAAAATAATTAATTCAACCCAAAATATTATGTGTTGTTGCTCATTTGACATGTGTTTTATATATGTAATGGCTGGATGAGAAGGTACTGCAATTGAATCTTGAGTTTTTTTTGGAAACAGTGATAAATCTAGCGAATCAATTTCCTATGCCTCCATAAGGTATTAATATTATTTTAAATAAACATAATAATTATGATTCATTTTTAATATCTTTTTGTTAATATTATGTTTTTTCTATGCTAGGTAAGTACTATTTGGTTGACTTGGGCTACACTAATATTCCTGAATTTCTTTCACCATATCGAGGTGAAAGATATCATTTGCGAGATTATAGAAGCAGAGGAAGACCTCAAGGTCCACAGGAATTGTTTAACTACAGACATTATTCATTAAGAAATATTATTGAAAGATGTTTTGGCATTCTAAAAGCAAGATTCCTTATACTTAAAAACATGCCGAGTTATGTTATAAAAAACAAAAATACATCGTTATTACTTGTTGTGTTATACACAATTATATTAGAATGTGTGGACAAAGCGATGAATTATTTGAAAGTTGTGCTGAAAATGAAGAATAAATTAGGAAAAATGAAAATAAAGATGCAAGTTTTCAAATGGAGTATAATATCACTTTGGCACAACTTCAAGGCATATTTTGGAAGCGAGATGAAATTGCTAGGCAAATGTGGAGTGGTTATATTATGTCTAATTGATTTATGTTTCTTTTTGTAAATGATAGTGCTAATATGTTTTCAAGAATTATAGTACGATGGACATATTTTATTAATTAGAACGACTTAATATAATTTCTAATTTATGTAATTTTATTATATACAATTAATGTATAATTTTTTTAATAATATTTGATTTGTATATATTTAATTTGAACTATAATGATAATTAATTAATTTAAAAATATAATGTATTAGTTAAATCAGGTTGGAGTTAGATCAGGTTGAATGCATCAACAGTTAAGTCCGAGCTTTGGCCGAAAGCTCATTCAAGCTTAAGCCACGTGATTTGATCCTCTTAGGTCGAGCCGAATTAGGTAGTTTAAAATGACATCATTTTAGAAAAAAATCATAAAATTACATCATTTTGAGAGAGTTTCTCTAAACTAAGGTCATTTTGTTCTAAAGTTTGGAGCATTTGGGTAAGGCCTCAACTTGACCCTTTAAGCTCAAACTCGATCTCATATAATCTTAGCTTGGCTCGTTAATTTTGGGTGAAGTGATTTTTATCATTCTGAATATGGAATTTGAAGTTTGAAACTTAAATTATAAATTTTGACGGGAGAAGATAAAATTTCAAACCTAACAAGTTAGGATTCTCACATATTTATCTGGGCTTTAGAATATCAACATTTGCTTATATGCTAATGGGGCACATTGTAGACATTTGAGGCATGATCGTGGGTTTGTTATCGTGGCTTTGTCACCTTTCTTTATATACGCATGACTCATATCTCAATACTTACAATTGAGTTGTCAAATTTATACCTCTAACCTTCTGAATCATGAAATCTAACTATTGAGACATGCAAAATAATGTATATGTATTAGCTTGCAACCTTGTAACGACTATATAGAAGAGAAAAGTTTCATTAATGAAATACCTTAGTTACTATTTAGCTTCCATATTCTTTTTAATTGAAGGTGAAAAATGAATTATGGAAAAGAAGTAATTTACATCTGCCTGAAAATGGCCATATATAATATTAATATCTCTTGTATTTGATTGATCATCTTCATCAATCAATCCTTGCATGAGAAACATTAGAACCAACAATAGAGATGCATTCTATTCCGACTTAACTATCTCCCATCTTCATCAATCAATCCTTGCATGAGAAACATGAGAACCAACAATAGAGATGCATTCTATTCCGACTTAACCATCTCCCTCCCTCAAATTTAAATTCCCTTGCCCTTTTGTTGCTTTCATTTCATGATCATCAGCATCATTTCTTCTTATAGTCCAGCAATAAAATGCGAGTATCCGCTAATGTTAGGTTAATAAAAATAAACATACCTTTGCAGGGTAACCGCAGCCTTTAATCTACCGAAGAAGGCTGTCAAGGATTTTATACTTGAGGATCTTTTAGGCTCTAGTCGTAACTGCGTATTACACGACTTGCACCAACTAGACTCTAGTGACTACCAAATTTCAAGGTCACCTGATGGACGTAAATTGACTGCTTCAAAAGTCTAAAGCTGTTTTGGTACCGAGGCAAACGAAACTGCCCTTATGGACTTGAAGCAGATTAGGCCCATGCCTGAATCATGAATATTAATACTGCAACGTTGAATCTGTTAACTATTACAAGCGTAAACAATTTCCCAAAAAAATCAAAGTCTTGCTAAAGTATCCTCGTTTAAAGTAACACAAATTATATATCTATTAACAACCAGTTGTATTTATTACGTAAACATCTTTCAATCCAATTGTTTGAGCCAACCAGTTTGGTTGCCAGTACAAGATTCCGAATAGAATGAATACGCTGTGCCAATTGATTTCACAAGCATGACCAACCTATATAACTCAGAAGACAGCAATCATAACTGGCATGATAAAGGAGCCATTGAAGCAGAGGCCAACGTGCCAACTATATATAGGTCAGTCCCCTTATGATATGAAGCAACTCTCAAGATGAATTTATCAATAAATCCCATGGATTAGAACTATGCAACTAGATGATGGATCATACCATCCACCACCAGCAAGCCTTTTAAATAATTCCAGGGGGAATTCCTCCAAGTTACAAAGTCTGAAATCAGAACATGGCCAAGGGCACAACACAATCAATATAATTCTAGAAAGGGTTGAAATAGTACCAAGTGCTACAAGTTCACTCACCAGAAGTGCCGATTAGATTTATAGCAACATACCAACTGGTCTTTTGTAGGCTCGTGATAAACTGTCAAAAGAATTCCACATGATTTTGCTGAATAAGGCCCACAAGTTCATTCTATTTTGCAAGGAGCCATTCTATTTGTTGCCTTAAAATTGCCAAGCATTTCAGCCACACTTCTGCAGCGACACTCTTTTCCAGGCCGGATGACATCCCCATAAACTGCCATTTCAATTATGTCAAGCTCCCTGTCTGAAAATATATCGAAACAAGTGAACATTCAACTAAGAGTCCATTGATGAATCAAGTTCTGAATAATACAGAAGACACAGCAACCAGTATTATGACCAATCAAGTGAAATAGTCAAGTCAGAAAACTGGGCACGTAAATCTGAATAGAAGCAGCTTGGCAAACAGGCTTCAGCCAGAACCTAACAATATCATTTGGATACGACAAAACAACCACAAACTTGATATCTGTTAGTTCTTATTGTACATGTGAACTACTTTGGCACCCAATTAAACTTCAAGTCTGACATTATTCAAGTTAGAGATCACCAGCAGATAAGATCAAAGCAACAACAATCTTGATACAGGTCATACAAACTCTATAGTGATTAAATCATTCCAGTTACCACCCACATGTATCCTCAAACACCATTAGCACCATTAGAAGCTTTCGAAACATCATCACATGATGTTCTCAAACATTACAAGAAAAACAGTCAATTCTTTCAGGGGTAAAAGAAACAAACACCATAGGCTCCCTACCCTGAACCTCACAACAACACCATATGATTCCTCTTCCATGATCGTTTTATGGCAGATAAGCATAGAATTAAAGTACAAAATTCAAGGATCTCAACCATTTCAAATGTGTTCCTACTATTCATTTGCTTCATGCAAACGATACATGTAAAATTCTGAAAATTTGTCTATTCTCTTTAGTAGTATTGGCTTAATACAAGGTCTAGTCTGGTGACAATATTTCATCACCAAATTTTATCCCTGTATCTCGACTATGAAGACACTAGTTGTTTCAGTTAAGGATCACTCTTAAAACCACCAACTACAGATCAGCTAGTCTGCAGATTATGAACTCTCTTACCTCCTTAACATGACAAAAGCCAAAGTCAAAAGGTTGAACCTCAAATCTTATCCGATTTTATTATTATCGATTCCAATTTTCCAATTTGTGATTTTGGTTTTTGGTCTTTTTAGAAAACAATATTATCTTCTGGGTGAAATAAACACATATGAGTATTGATATTAATAATATAAGGAAGTCCATATAACTTGACAATTAGGTTCTCGTGAGATTGAATGTTTCGTAATAAACAAAATTGCTCTTATTTTTTCCGAAACAAAAATGCAAAGATGATGTCCTCATTCAGAGTTGCAAGCTCAGCGTTCAAAGAAAGTACTCAACAAATTCACTAACCAAACTCTGAAAATAAGCATCTTCTTGTTATAAAGACACTCCGTCACTCGCAAAGAAAAGAAAAGCAAACATACCAGTGAAATTGACATCACAAGAATAACCTTTTAACAAAGTTTTGTCAACCCCATCTTTGTCTGATTTATATCTGTTCACCCTTGTTTGCAGTATTTGACAATTTTCTGCCGTGGACTCACCACCTGCTGCGAACAAACACACAATCACAAAAATCTATGAACTTTATGCCTCATGGGGTTCAAATTTCCAGAAGAAAACCTCGTCCACAACTCGATTCGTAGTTTTTAGGGACTTTTAAACGAAAAGTGAGCTTCTATGCGAAAAGACTGCAATTTTATGTCGACTCACAAAACAGAAGTTCAACAAACCTTTGGAGAAGGGAACGATGTGGTCGTACTCGAAGCAGAGGCAACCTTGGCAGTTGCAGAAACGTTTGCAGACAATGTTGCCAGCAGAGTCCTTGCGCCACCTTTCAGGGTGTCGACCTGGGACGATTTCCGCCTTTGCCCAGCACATATTTTTCACCAATCTGTCGAAGAACCTGGGCCTCTCCTCTCCACCGTCGTTGATCCCGCCTCGGCCACGGCGGGGTGATGGTGGCGGAGAAGGAAAAGCGCTCATCTCTTTTGTATCCTCTAGATACGCGGCGTTTTCTGTTTGCCAAATTTTGGTCAATAACCCTGCGTTTGGATAGTATCCCTGTCTCCGGGACAGTGGACAGGACCAAAAAATCCTGCCCTCGTGAATATTTGCTTCGTGTCCTTGGGTTGTGTCCCCTGTCTCCGGAGGACAGGGACATGAATTTCTGTCTCTCCCAAAAAGGGAGGACAGGGACAACATGTCCCTGTCTCCGCGACTTAACCATCTTCTCTTTACTCATTTGCCCTACACGACTCCAGCAAACGTTT
>JANITX010000009.1:44345417-44357642 GCA_027564395.1 Erythroxylum ulei | reverse complement strand
CATTAATATCAATTTGCAACAATTTTACTAACAAATTGCAAATCATATGAGCTCACTGTAAGGAACCGGTTTAAGCACAAAAATCACCAATTAGGAGTCAAAAAGTACATTAACAGTTATGAAAAATGCAGCCAATTTATAAGATAACTTGGGCTCAATCAACATGCTATCAAGTTTAGTAATCCCTTGCATAATTACCTTTAACTTCCTTCTTCAAAGAGCTAACCAAAACAGACCTTCGTGCAGCCAAAACATTTCCAAAATCTAAGTAGGAGTAGGATGATCTTAACATCCAAAAGACAACAGCATAAAAGATAACTTGTTGTAGCTTTCTTGATGCAATATCTTGCAAGAATTCTATATGAAATTAAAGCAAAATTTAAAGTTAAGAAAGGTGAATGATTTTGGTGGAGATGCTTCAACGAAGGCTATAGAAACTTCTTGCAGGTTTAACACCTAAGTTGATTGGTGTCCTAATCTTGGAGGAGCACATGTTACCAATGCATGTATCATATTTGTCCTCCCTATAAGCTACCAATTGTCACACACCTATTAGGCCATTTTTAACTTAATCAATGTTGCCAAATGTTATTCAATTATACTACCATTTGTCCCTTATTTACTTATGCCAAATGTTAATGCATTAGCTATATGAGATGTCACTAAATGTATAGGCTTAGTTATACAGTTTTCATATACCAACTTATCTTACCCCTTGACATTTTCCTTGTCCAAATGTATATTTAATACATCAATTTTTTAATGGTATCAATTAATTCCAAATCACTAAGCATGATCCATTAAACAAAATTCAAGATCAAACCAATTTTCACAACATATACAACTTACAATCATGTCACAATTTAACACTTATCACATATGCCTTCACGAACATATAACATTTCAACTAGGGTATAATTTGAGGCCTTACAATTCTCTCCAACTTAAAAGGATTTTGTCCCCGAAATTCTTACCTGATTAAAATGGTTTAGGATACTAAGCCCCCATAGTTAATCCCAGTTGTACTTGAATTTCTTGCACAAGAATCTTAAATATATCATTAGACTGATATCTTCTCAACATAGAATCATGAAACACATCATGCAACTCAACCAATTATTTAGGAAGAGCTAACTGATAAGTTATCATACTAGTATGATAATTATTATACACATACATCTAATTTGACTTGTACCTCCCGAATATTCTGGCATAGAATACCTTGTGGATCTAAGTCCTTCTAACAATAAAAATAGCCCATCTCATAGTCGAGAACCCATAACATAGTTTGGATACTTTACAAGAAACAAAGTACATGCACTCTCTATAGTATATTCAGCTTCTCGTGCCTATGTCTCATACTTATCTGACCCCAATATTCACATCTAATTTGTTCAATACTCATTCGTTCCTAGAAATGGAACATTTGATCTATATGAAACAACTCAGTGAAAGTTCTCGTGCAAAATATTTCTTTTCCCAATTATCTGTACTATTCACGAAATCCTTATCAGTCAACTATGTTTTTCGTTGCTCTTTAACTATTCATATTATTTCAATAAGATCATTTACTATCATATCTCACATAATCAAAATGTTTTATGTACTAAAGCTCGATGAAGCAATAAACATGTTCTTTTACTCTTATGCCTTGGCATATACCATTAAGATCATCGCATTTTTTAAAGATTTATTTTCAAAAAGATCACAAATTATCTTAAGTGGATCATACCTTGACCTTAATTACTATTATATACTAGCGTATAATACATATGTACATTGTAATATGATTCACCAAAGAAATCACATTATCATATGTACAATTACAATAACTGATCAACTAAATCTTGAGAACTTCCACATATATAACTACCATTTATTTCATCTTACTTAAGCATGTTCTCAATCAATTCAAAAATACAAGATACATAACCATTTTATACTGAATCACAAACTCTCAACATGATACCTAAACAACCATTCCGGTTCCAAATTCAACATCTCAAGGTAATGGAAATTTTGGTTTTCTTTCAACTTTGCTTGTACACTTTAAATCCTGTCACTTTTACTTACATCTCTATTCTTTTCTCCGCCAAATCCACAAAAATATATTTACTTCCACATCAATTTCATGGTATCCTGTCACTTTTACTTACATCTCTATTCTTTTCTCCTCCAAATCCACAAAAATATATTTACTTCCACATCAATTTCATGGTATACAACCACAACATAATACTAATCTCATATTCTTTAATATAACCACGAATACAAATACACTGGCTCTATGTGCAACCTATCGAACAATGTAGTATCTCCTATATCAGGATATCAACAAACTTTCATTTCTCATACTCTGATAGATTATCAATCATCTTAATTTACCTCGACAGGCAAGATCACGCAGGATTATTACTCTCAACAATATCATCAACAGCCTTATGAGATCTTTCCATACTTAAATCTAAAAATAAAACATAGGACAAACCACATTAGGCCAAACAAAACTCTTATATGAAAGTACAAGCAATATTTAAACGTTGGTTAAACCATAATCACCTAAACCATGCTCTGATACCAAACAATATAATACCCACATACCCTCTGGGAAGATATGCAAGCGTCACACAAAACAGAACTAAAACAAACCAAATCATATCAAACATTCCTTGCGTGCATTTCAGCAACTCAAGCAAACATACATTACACATCATTAAATGTTGTTGTAAACAAACCATAATGTACTTCATATATAATGAACTTATCAAAATACATGCTTATCAAAGGATATTACAAACCATTAAACAAAATACAAACTGTCTCCTATTGTCAGATACAACTCAAAAACTCAAATATATAGCTTTTAAAACAAAAGACATTCTTTTTGGCCATTATTGTTATCTTTGTCCTAGTCTTTAAACCTTATTATCAGAAGCTACATGGAGGTAAAACCAACGTGCTAAGCATATAGCTTACTGGGGACTAACTAAACATAATGAATAATGACGACTGTTTTCAACAATTGTCTAACATTCATATTTACAGATTCAAATCATATCACAACAATCTTTCATTATTCATAATACAGAGTAATCCAAACATTATGTCATAGAACAGAATATTATTAATCAATCAATTCAGAACATTCTTGCATCAAAATAAAACTCATAAATATCATAACAGAGTATAATCCTTTTAGATCAAAATATGAATTATATCATAACATAACTTGTTTGATATCAAATCAGAGCTTATCTCTTATCAAAACAGAACTTGTTTTGTATCAAAAATGAACATGTATCAAAATAAAAAATAAGTTAAACTGGTAATCCTTTTTATAGAAGTAGGTAATAGGACCAGAACATAAAATACCATGATTGGTCTCTAAAACAGAAGAGAATTAAGTCCCTGAAACAGAAGACACATAAGTGTCTAAAATTAGAAGACACCGAAGTCTCTGGCACAGAAGACACCTTAATGTCTAGTTACAAAACACACCTTAGTGTCTGGTTACAAGAGCAGCTTCAGACCTTTCTAGGCTTGCTTATTTACTCATGACTAAGACTTAACAGTTTTAAAACAAGTCATTTCAAATTTCAGAATTTCATGTAAATGATGTGCATAACATATGACCTTATTCATTTGATCAAACTTAACATACCTTATAAATATAAACATATGCATTAAAGCATCAATAAATGTGTTAGGTAATCACACATTATGTATATTCACACAATTAAAAAACACTTCCAATACAATCCCAATTATCAAACTCCTCGGATAATTGATGGTAAAAATTATCACAATATCAGAATCACATAATAGTGAAGTAATGCATAAGTATGAATTCATTTTCTTATGCTCAAATTGAACCCATTCATTCTCACTTAAACAAAATTATCATGCCTTACAAATGCATAAATGAATACATTAAGTACTTACGCTCACCTAAGTTCCCAATTCTTAAACATTCTTAACTAACACATCACTTTTATCATTTAAAGCAAATTTGTGTTCATAAGTATACTTCATTCCTTTAGTAACTTATAAGTTCCAAAATTAGATACTTTGTTATCTAATAACACCTTCCTTAAGTTATCACTTCAATTAAAAATCCAAATCTTATACAACCTTTAATGAACTTATTCCACATTAAACAAGGTTCATGTTACACTTTAATTAAGTCTAATTAAACAATTATAAAGTAAATTAACCTTATATGGTCCAAAAATTGACCAAAACTAATCTTATCTCCTTCTTATGTACTTCTCATGATTGTGGGAATAAGCCTTACAAATCCCACGACTACAATCTCCAATTTGTTTCCAAAACTTGGCTTCTTCACTTCCATTCGACACACCTTCACCAAAGACCATCATTTTCACTTCAATTGTACCTTATTCATGCTTCAATACCTCATCAAATTCATGTCCAAACCAATTAAAAAATGATTCATTAAGTAACATACAAATCAATATCTTCCAAACATCAAAACTAAACCAGAAGTTATCATACAAGGATCATTTTTCTAGCATTCATTAATCATCATCTTAACACATATTCCATGCCAATTCAGTTATCATAAAACTTGTATTAATACATGCTATAAAGTTTAGCAATCCATTACATAATTACCTTGAAGTTCCTTCTTGAAAGAACTAACCAAACTAGCCTTTCTTGCAACTAAAATACTTCCAAAATCTAGATAGGTGTAGGATGATCTTAACACCCAAAAGACAACAACATAAAAAATAACTTGTAATAGCTTTCTTGATGAAATATCTTACAAGAATTATAAGTGAAATTGAAGCAAAATTCAAAGCTAAGAGGGGTGAATGATTTCGGTGGAGATGCTTTAATGAAGGATGCAGAAACTTCTTACAAGTTTAATACCTTAGTTGCTAGGTGTCCTAGTCTTGGAGGAGCACATGTCACCAATGCATGTATCACATTTGTCCTCCCTTTAAGCTACCAATTGTCACACACCAATTAGGCCATTTTTCACTTAATCAATATTTCCAAATTTCATTCAATTATACTACCATTTGTCCCACATTTACTCATGCCAAGTGTTATTGCATTATCTATGCCAAATGTCAATAAATGTATAGGCTTATTCATCCAATTTTGTTGTACCAACTTATCTTGCCACTTGACATTTTCCTTGTCCAAATGCATATTTTAATCCCAAAATTTTTCTGGAGCCTAACATCAAAGTCGTGAAATGTGAGTCTCTGATACCACAACATGTGTTGAGCCCCATTTGTAGATCGTTCTTATTCTGAAACAGTATTTTGTGCTCAACTTCCATCCACAAATTGAAATTCTTTGAGACTAAATTAGAGCTCCATTTATTCATAAGAATTTTAGCCCTATGTCGCCAGGTTATTTAGAAACAAGAATCATCCCATTCAGAGCTCTATAGATCAAGATATGACCAAAATATTGAAGTATGTTCAGTAAAAAATCCAATTCATACTCTTCCAACCGATACCCTTACTTTGATTCAATCAATATTTTTCAAATCAATAACAAAAGATATAAGTTCTTATGGATAGGTATCGAAATGTGTTAGGAATCCATTGGTTTAAAAATTAGGACATTTGGAGGTTAGATGACCAAGTTATCGCCAAAAGAGTCAAAAATGTTCAGAGGTGGAAAGCCCTTCTGGTGCTTTCGGAAGGGAAAAAAGTGCAATCGCAAGGATGATGGTGCGCTCGCAAGGAAGGCAGGTTCAATCACAAAGATGATGCGATCGCAAGGATGAAGGTCCGATCACAAGAACGCCCGATGCGATCACAATAGAAGCTATCTTGCGTATACTTCCTATGCGACATCAATAACTTCAAATGATCATAACTTTCAACTCTGATATCCAAAAATCACATACTATATACCGTTGAAAAGCTAAGAAGATAAGCTACAACTTTCATACAGATTCTTAAGAGATATTTTGCCTCCAATAGGGTCAAAATTTCCAGTCAATGTAGGTTTCCTATATGTCCACCCTATGCAACATCACAAACTTCTAATGCTCTTATCTCTCAAATCCGATGTCCAAATATTTCATACTATATACCGTTCGAAACATATTTCATTATAAACTTGGAGAGTCATGAGCAAACCGAAACATATTTCATTAACATCAAAAAAATATAAGAGTTTTACAAAGCTTTAAGGGCATTTCAGGCCACAATACATCAGTTGAGTTCATAAACCAAAAACAAAAAAATGCATTTGAACTAGGAAAACTTGAAATGTGTCTAAAGCCTTGCATTTACAAAATCTAGCTTAGAATACGAAAATATGTCTAATCGGAGTGATGCCTTGACACGCTTTTACTCGATCCCTTACTCTTCTCTTAAAGCTGGAATGGAAAGGGAGGGGGTGAGTTTAAAGCTCGTGGGTAACAGTTTATAATAGAAAAATAAGCAAAACCTTTGAAATGTTTATTTATCAATACAAAGTTCCAATTGAAATCGTAAAACGTATCGTTCTCAATTCCTTAACCAAAATTCACAACTACAAATCATGTATGCATCAAAACTGTTAACATATCATAAGCACATCAGAATGGTTTGGGTAGATCCATAAAAATGACGAGCTACACATTTCCATATAATGGTCCTGTGTAGTCGTAAACTTAACGTACTATCGAAATCCCATATAGTGGTTTTGCGTAGACATAAACATGAGGGAGTCTATGAAGGAGCTCCGCGCCACTAGCGGATAGGTAGGAGAAACCTTTAACTTGGTCAACGTGCACGTGACATACTTAAATGGACTACACCAAACCCATATAACATGTAATTCATGACTTGAAAACAGATTGCCCAAATGGCATATTTTGGAAACTTGTTTTTCATAAACATGAGATATTTCGAAAACCATTTCTGAAAACATGATTTCATAAACATGTTATCTTTCAAAAAAATCATTTTTAAAGTCTTTTCATAAATCATCATCACAATTCATATATTAAACACATAGAAATTTATCCATTCATTCAAAAACCAATAAATGCAATATTTATGATGCAATTGAAATCATTAAACTTCCTTGATTCAAAGAAAACATTAGTGGCTTATTTACTCTATTATAAACATGTACCCACTTTGAATTCCTTGCGTAAGAAGTTGCTCAAATGTGTCTCTCCTCTTACTCCTCTTGTCTTTCTTGATTCTCTTTTCATAGGCAAAAATCCCAACTTCAATAGGGTTACAAAATTGAAAACCCACAAAGCATATTCAATAAAATTGATCCTAAAATACTTAAACTCATGTATTTCCTAAGCTTCATAAAACCAAAAGCCTTCCATAATTCAAAGATTAAAATCGAACTTACCTTGAGTCTTCACCAAAAGAAAATGTTATTAGCTCCAATGGAAGCTCTTATCTTCCTCTCTATTTTTCCCTTCTTGAACAACTCTAAAATCTCTCTAGAAAACTTAGAAAAGAGGAAACACTAATTTTCTCCCTTCTTTTCTCTCCAACAACGACACTCCCTCTCCCTTTCTTTCTTATTTTCGTTTCTTCTTCTTCTTAGAACAAAACTTGTCTTCTCCCTTTTATACCCTTAATGAGTGTAAAAGGTCCTTTTTGCCTTTCCTTTAATGCCTTATGTCTTAAATGTAGTGATCTTCCAAAAATGCCCTTTATACATTCTTACCACTTAAATTCTATTTACACCAGACCATACTCTAACTTAATTTTAATTTCTCCTCATGCTTGAAAAAATCCTAGACTAAGTTCTAAGAAAATAAAATAAAGTAAGATGAATAAACACATAAATAAAGAACAATTTTGGGGTCCAACTTTTAATACATCAATTTTTTAATGGTATCAATTAATTCCAAATCACTAAGTATGATCCATTAAACAAAAATTCAAGTTCAAACCAAAATTCACAACATATGCAACCTACAATCATATCACAATCTAACACCTATCACGTATGCCTTTATGAACATATAACATTCAACTAGGGTACAATTTGGGGCCTTACAGCCATAAAATTCATTAGGGGAGACAATTCACAAACCTTTAACAGAAAAAATGTAAGGGAAACTCGAAAAATGATGTAGATTTAGAAATACTTAGCTTTTTCTTGCATCTGCGAGGAGGACGTCGAAATACTTTAGAATTTTTTGTGCTTGTGAGGGAGGAATGAAACAATGTCAAAAAGCTTACAAATTTCTAGTGTCTGGGAGGGATTTTGGGTGTTTGGGAGGGAGGGACAAAACAATGCCAAAAAAACCAAAGATTTTAGGTTAAAGACTCAGTGAGAACGATGAGGGGGAAGTGTTGTTTTACTATCATTTTGTTGAAACGACATCATTTTACTATCATCAAGAAACGATGTCATTTCACTAATCACACAAAGACATGTCTGATTAATGAGCGTCCATTAACACGAGGCAGTGTCACATCAGCTATGATAATGGTGTGACTAATGTTAGGCTAGAATTAAAACAAATTGTAGGTTTAAGTATTTTATTGCTACTTTTTAAAGTTTGGGCCATAATTGAAAAATTGAGGAAAGTTTCAGCTTTTTTTGGTAATTAACCTTATTAATATAAATTTTTAAAATATTAAATATGATTGTATTAAACTAATATATTTAGTTATGTAATTTATAATTACTTTATATAAGTCTAATAACATTAAAATTTTATTTCATACATTCTTTTTTGTATTTTATTATTAATTAAATAAATTGTAGAAAATTTTATCATATTTTATGTATAAATAATTGATATTTAATATAGGAAATATTTTAAAATTTTCAGTTTAGTCCTTAAATTTTTTAAATTAATAATTTTGATCGATATTTGACCGATATTATGGTTAGTGGTGATACAAACCGAAAGAGTCAATACTGACCCGTAGCAGAGTTTGGCATAAAATTTTCTTGTTTGATACTAGTTATTTGCTGGTACAACTTATATTGACCAGTATGAATAGATATTTTCAACAATGGTGTAGCGTCAATGATTTTTGTTCTCATGTACCCAAAAAGAAAAGGCTTAGTGGGTTTTGAAAATATGCAGCACTTGATATACTTCAAGTAGGTATAAAGTCAAGTCCTATGTTCTTTTCGATCACTTGCTTAGTAAACCGGGTCCATCCATCAAGTGACAAAGCAAAGCACTATCCTACCAAACTAATATCTTCTTGAAACAATTCGCTTCTCCTAACCATCTCTGTAAGAAGAACAATATGTGTTTTGGTTAAATATAAAGACAGCTTTGAGTTGAAAAGTCCTATACTCCCTAAAATGTCTAAGCACATTAGTGCTTTAGCGAGTTTATTTAGCGTCTAAGACAAGCTATTCTGTGGCAAAGCAGTTCTCCTTTTGTTGAAGTGGTGCCAGTTGTGGTTTCTATGACGCAAAGAGAGAGCACCACACCGCCCAGAAACAGTAGTATAATTTTATTTATCTAATCATACATTTGACGGGCCCTTTTCATGTCTCTATAGTGGGCATTTTTTTAGTGGCTTCAGAGAACCATACGAAAAAGTGCAGAATTTATACTCAAGCAAGAATATTTTCCAAAACTTTTGTTTGGCACACATACTTAGAAGATAAATGTTCCAATTTACAAAAACTGAAACATATATTTAAACACAAATGCATTCAGATATATAGAAAGATTGATGTTAAAATGGTATCCAAAACTATAAAAGAATGTCCAATAAGGGTATATTACCTCCTATCATGATTTATAATATGGTAAATTATGTGATTATGCCTCTGTTTAGTTGGGCTTATGCCAGTAGAGCTATGGTCAGGAAAACTTTTTTCTGTAGATCTTTTATGAGAAGAACTTTTCTAAGAAGTCAGTTGACTGTCTAACTGTTATTTAAAAAAAACTTTTTTGAAAGAGTTTCATACAATTAGACTGTTTGACAGTATAAAAATAAAGAGCACTTTTAATTTTAACTATATTTATTTTATAATAAAAATTATTTATGCATATAAAAATTATTTAAATTATATTAAACAATATGCAAAGCATAATATATTAATTATTATATAATTTTAAATCATATGAAACATAAATCAAAATATATCTAGTCAAATCATTTATATAGATTATAACATAAGTAAACTAATATCAAAAATAAATATTAAAACATATAAAAAAGTAAAATAATATTATATAAATCCTAAAATAAATATCCAAGTTGAGTAAATAGTTAAATACATAATAAACAGAAAGATGAGTTTGTGGGTATTGTGAGAATTATGTGAAAAACATAAAGGCAAAAGGACTAAAAGTAAGCTCATTAATTAATCTGAAAAATCTACCTAAAAAAGTGTCCCTTTTAGAAACTCTAAATTTAAACTTCTTAAAAAGCTATATTTTGACTATCAAAAAAGACATATCTATTAAAGAAGTATTTTTCAATTTTACAATCAAACACTCATTTTTCTTAAAAAAAGCTTTTGTGGTGGAGAAAAGTATTTATTGACCTCTCAAAAGCCCATCTTAATAGGCACTATGTTAAATGCCTATGTGAATTTTTAAGTAATGAAAAACTTAATTATGTAATAATAACTAATAAAGTGTTATAACTTACTTTTTAAAGTATCCTTAGCTATAGAAATTGAGTTATTAACTAATAATGTGCTTAATTTAACCTTTATAAAAAAGTTTGTACGTTTTCTTTAAGGTTGTTAAAGAAAGAGATATAAGTTAAAAGAATCTCTCACATTTGTATAAATTCTTAAAATATAAAATATTTATTTAATAATATAATTAGAGATATGCAATTTAAAATTTTATTTATTGTTTTAAAGGTTTATTGTTTACATAATATCCTAAATTGTAATAATGAGTAAGAACAGTCAAAAAAATTAGTTTTTATATTAATTACATATGTATTATGAATGAGAGATTTTGAAAAAAATCATATACTTTACTTTAAGTAATTCCTCATTGAGCTTAATATTTAGTAATGATTCTAAAATAAATGTTGATAATTTCCTTTCCAATTTTAACTAATAAAAGAGATATATGACTAGTGGGAGAAAGTCCAAACTTTTTCTATATTATATCTGCTTTCAAACTGGTTTTTGTTTTATTGTCTATTTTTAGTGAACAATCTCTCCACTCATGTTTGCTCAACATTTTGTATTTCTACTTTGTTTTCTCCAACTACAAGTTCTTATATTTTTTTTCTTACTTTCTCTCATTTGTTGTTTTTTCCTCAAGCCTTCATTCTTCATTTTCTCTTTTCTTTCTAACTTTCTTGGAATAGTTTATTTGTCATATGTTCTTCCATTTCTGTTGCCCTTGTTATCTCAAAGGTTAAGCTTTTTGAAATTGACCTCAATGTTAGATCTTTTCTTGAATGCTTTCTTTTCCTATTAAGGAGTGAATTTTCAACTTTCTTTTTTGACGGTTGAATATGATTGAATTAATCTCATGGGAATTTTAAAAACACAGTCTATTTTATATTCCCAGCTCTTCAATATTTAGTATCCCACCCCATACTATACAGTTTATCCATTCTAGTACTTATTGGATCAATTACTCTCTTTTGTTGTTTTTAATCTTGTAAGGAGGTGGAATCCCTTACTTCATTGTGCTTAGTGTGATTGCTAGGTAATTAACCATACGGATTTCATTTCTTCTAAGATTTTTTTCTCCAATCCTCTAGCTACTATATTCATTCTACAATGCAATATTGTGTTATGCAAAAATTGCTCTTGTGTCTTTGGCTCCTTTGGAATACTCTTGCATTTCTTTCTTTTCAATAAAAAAAGATTATATTATTGTTGTAAGGCTCATCTTCACCATCTTATAATCTACCTTGTTCTTTGTTTGAGTTTAAGTAATTCTCTACCATATGCCCTTCCAATTAGTTAAGATCCATTGAATATTCAACAGCTCTCCTTTTAGTAAATGGATAACCTTTAGTCCATTCTTAACCAATCCATTAATTTAGAGTATCAAGACTTTCCTCCAGTTGTAGTATAAACCCTAGTTCATTCCTCAGTTGGTCACCTGTTGGACCCCGAATTTTTCCTTGGAAATTAGAAGTTATGAAATGAAATTAAATGACGAATTATAGTATGATTTCTTGAAATAAATGAAAAGTATAAAGGAGTCTATGAGCATTTGATGAAATGAAAGACATTAGTTTTCTTTGTGTTTTGCTTATATTTAATAAAAAGATGAGTTTTGTGTGTATTGTGTTTGGATGTGGGAATTGGAGA
>JANITX010000009.1:44209985-44237673 GCA_027564395.1 Erythroxylum ulei | reverse complement strand
GATTTTACTTATCATCAATGCTAACCTAACCGATTATTTGTCAATAGAGCATCAGTTCTAGACTATCCTAAGGTTGATTACTCTCTCTCGAGTTATAATTATTAAACCTTAAATTATAAACCCTAATTAGATTATGGAATTTGCAATCTCTCAATTCATAAATTATGCAAAACCTTAATTAGATATAAAGTACTCTAATAAACCATCGGAACATCACACGAGATCTCTCTCCACAAAATTACCAATATGATTGATTACGGTTTTTCAATATGAGTAAGTTTTAATATTTAACCTTGATATTCCATAAGCTTATGGGTTGTTCGCGTAGTACCTAAGGTGTCGATCCCGCAAGGAGGGTTAATCTAACCTTAGAATCTAAGGTTGGAAACTATTAAACAGAAATTTAACAGACAATGAATTTAAACACGAGAACTAAATAAATCAAACAAACCAAATCAAATAACAAAACAATAATTTACAATTAACACTTAACACTTAACGAAAACAATCAACGAACAACAATTAAAAATTTCAAATTAAAAATGGATAACAAATAATGGAAATTGATTGATTTGTTGAACGATGATAGCACACCCTAGAATTCAACCTAGTGAGTTAACCAAAAGAGAGAGGGAAAATTATTTATCTTTATTGCTAACCTAACGAATTACAATTTATCGAATTAATAGTTCTAGATGATCCTTGGGTGAATTACTCTCTCTCAAGTTATAATTGAACCTTAAATCATAAACCCTAATCAGATTATGGGAAGTTGTAATCTCTCAATTAACGACCTATCCAAAACCTAATCAATTCTTAAGTTCTCTAATAAACAATTGGAAACTTGTATGTGATCTCTCTAGACAAGATTTACCAACTTGATTTAATTCTAAATCAATTAAATTGTCTAAATCTCGTTAGCCCAATTTAATCATTTGTTCTCGATTCACCCTTTTAGTTTATTATCAAGATATGAAGTGCAGAATTAAACCACAATTAATTCAATAAACACATGAAACAATCAGATTTCATTAAATCAAAAATAAATTTCCAAAGGTGAGTATAAAACATCAATCAACAATTCAATTCTGTCATCAAACAATATATCCCAATTCTACAACCAAATAAAACTGAAATTCATAGGAAATAGATCTCGAATGCACGATGGGAGGCTGTGACTTCGGAAAGCTTCTTATTCTAGGAAGCATATCAAGTCTGCGTCGTCTTCCTCTTCTCTCTTCCTTCTTCCCTTACTCTATCTCTCAAAGTTCTCTCCTTTAAGGTTTCATTGTGGTGGCCAATCAAAAGCTTCCTTCCTTTTTTTCTCATTCTTTTTATATTTGATGTGTTTATGGCAACCTTAGGGTTTGTTCAGGGTCGAAAAGGTCCAAAAAAACTCCCAAATTTTGATTTTTCTATGTGTCTGCGTGTCTGTATGATGCAGGCCACGATCGTGGGCCAAGTTTTACGCTTCAGCCACGATCATGGCTATTTGGCCACGATCGTGGGTTGTCTCCCTTACTTCTGTCACGATTGTGGCAGATGGGCCACGATCGTGGGCCATTGTTTCAATCCAAGTCTCTCTGAAACTTCTTCGTTCTTCGCTGTTGACCCTGAAATACTAATAAACACATCAAGGTACGTCAAAGACATAATAATTAAGCTTAAATACTTGTACTAACCCATAAAAACACTTAAACACAAATAATTCACAAATTAACACAATTCTACTGAAAACACATACTAAACAATTGAATAAACAGATAAACACATATCAAACTATACCTTAAAACACGATTCATTTCACACTTATCAATGATTTAACACGATTTCTATTAAATCGCCTAACATTCATTAATATGATTTAATCATTTTTCATTCAGTTCACCCTCTCATTTTATTACCGAATTATGCAAGAACACAATCAAATCACAACATTGATGTAATAAACACAATCGACTAAATTATCATTAAATCAAAATAAAATCTCGAAGGAGAGTTTAGAACATCATCAATATTCCAAATCCTATCATCATACTATCTATCTCAATTCTAAACATAAATAAAATCAAAACGAAAAGGAAATAATTACTTAGAATATACGACGAAAGGCAGCTACGTCGAGAAACCTCCTGATCCAAGAAGTACATCGAGTCAGCTTCGTCTTCCTCTTCCTTCTTCTTCTTTCTCTCTTTCGGTATTCGTTCTTTAGGGTTTCAAGTGTGGCTGATGCAAAAGTTTCTTTGTGCTCCTCTTAATGTTCTTTAAATAGTATTTTATGTTTTAGGTAACCCTAGGGTCTGAAAGGTCCAAAAAGTCCCTCCAAACATGAAGTTCATAAACGACTACACGTTTGGCCAACATCTGAGCCTTCTATCACGATTGTGACCTATGGGCTTTTGTTTTAACCTGAATGCCTTTTAAAACTCCTCCATTCTTCGATACTGACCTAAAACCCTAACAAACACATCAAGGTACCTCAAAAACATAATATTTAAGCTCAAAAACTTATACTAACCTATAAAACACTTAAAACACAAATAATTGATAAACTAACACAATTCTAACATAAACATATACTAAATGATTGAATTAACAGCTAAACATATATCAAACTATGCCCTAAAACACGATGCAATTTACATTTATCAGGTTTCAAGCCAATCAAGATGAGTTTCAACAGATGGCTGTGAAAAACATCTTAAAGTATTAAAGAAGAACTAAAGATGTTTTCTTGGTCTATGGAGGAGATGAACTGAGAGTTTAAAGATATTTAGATGTTAGTTTTGGGTCAAATCCAGATAATAGTAGATATAGTCAGGGTACATCTTCACTCTAAATGATGGTGCGGTAAGTTAAAAGAGTTCCAAACAGCCAACCATTACACATTCTACAACCAAAGCAGAGTACATTTCATTGTTAAAGGTGGAAAAGGAAGTTTTTTAGATCAAAAAGTTCTTCACTAAACTTGGAGTGGCTCCTAGCATTGTTGAGCATATAGTATTATACTGTGACAAAAATGGCACCATTATGTAAGCAAAGGAACTAAGGACTCATTAACGGTCCAAACATGTAGGAAGTTTTACTTTGTCAGGGAGATAGTCAAGTAGAAAGACATAACATTGAAGAGACTTCCCACTAAAGAGAATCTTTCATATCCTCTCACTTAGTCATTGTCTTAGAAGAGACCTGATCAACATATTGATGGATATGGTATATACGAATGTGATTGGTTTAGTACAAGTGAGTGATTGTTAGTTTATGCCCTTATAACCAATTGATTGGTTGAAATTTGATGTATGACATTATTATTTAATTAATAAAGGCATTCTTTATCTTTATGTATTATGTTAATTACATTTGATGTCTTAATACTGGAATAATTATTGTGTAATTGAATTATGATGAGATCATAATTATGAGATTCAATTTAAATTTATGTATTATTCCTAAATTTTCCTAGTTGTAGTTTTATTAAGATAGGATATTGATGAAACGGTAAAACTAGCACACATTATATTTCTTTCTTATAAAGAAAGTAATTGATCTTATAAATTATAGAATGAAGATGCTTAAACTAATGTATAGGTGCCTATTAGAGAATAAGTCACTGAACTGACCCGATTATGAGGATTTCAAGTGGAATATTACTTATTTGTCTGTAGATTTCCTCATAATGATGGTTGAATAATTGATCCTTAGACTTGAGATTACCAAGGTATCTCATGTGAGAATTATTGTACTTTGATATTACTTATGAACTGTCTTATAATAATTTAATTGGTAGTACTTAGATGCAGTATAAACCATATGAAGATAGTTGGGTAAGTCAATAAAGGATTTATCACTCTAAAGTAATTAAAGAGAGTGGCTACTATTCTTGATTAATAGTGATTTATCGAATTCTCCGATCAGAGTCAATTGACATTTGAAAACATTTTTTCAAATATCAATTATAAATTGGTTACAAATTAGCAAGAACAAACATGACCTAGTAATTAAAGTGGTGTCACCCATAATATAACCTCAACAAGAGGTCACTATGATCAAAGAGGTGAGAACTGGGTCTCTTAAAGGGTGATAGCACAATTAAGGAGAGTAAAATCATGCAATCTCTAGTTACAGTTGGAAATTAGCACATGCATGTATTATAAAGAATGAATAAAGACGATTTCAAACTTACAAAAGGATGTTGTTAAGCCCCTAAGTCCTAATAGCGAAATCATACAGGCATTGGCAAAGCTTGACCAATGTTTGACACTTAGGACGATGGAACAAGGAAAAGACTAGAGAGTAAACAAGGAAAAGGGGCAATGCCAGGTGTTGGCATGCATTGGTGCACATTGGCAAAAATCTTCGATGAGATGCAAGATTTAGACGTGAGACCAAAAGAAGGCTTAAGATGGGCATCAGGTGGAAGGTCAGCTAGATCACACGCATAACGCTGACATGCGAGAGTTCCAAGGTGACTTAGCAAGTTAGACCAATCTCGGTGCAAGTTTTGGTAGAGTTTCGGACCTTGTACGAGTTGACTTGGCTAAGGCTAGGTTCTTGAAGAACTAAAGACTTAGTGTATGCTTAAATGGACGGATCATGGCTAGTGAAGTTGACATGAGCAAGCATTGGACTGACCAGTGTGCTATTGACTTAGATGACTCATTATCAACAGATAAAGATGAAGAGATCTTGGATGATGTGGCAGAAGTTCACAGCGAATAGACATCATCTCTAAAGGATAAGGACTATGTGGAGGATCATCTAAAGATAATAGAGATCTTCATGTATATGGATAAATCATTCCTAGATGGTTGTAATCTTTTATCTTAGTTGTGATGTAAATAAGCCCTATTGGATAGAGTCCTAGTTGGATGGGGATGTCATTCTATTGGTTCGTGTGATGTAATCTGATAAGGATAAGATAAGATAAGATGTGATCTTAAATAGTTGAGTTCTATTAGGATTCTAATTTCATCATCCAGAGGTGCTTATAAATAACTTATTTAAGCCTTACTCTTCTCATGGAGAGAGTGTCAGAGAGTGTAAGACATAGAGATTGAGAAAGCATTCTTTTGTATATTTTGAGGGAAGTAATAAAGGTTAGCATTTGCTATATCTCTTTCTTATTCTTATTGTTGCCATGAATATTTAGTTATTTTGTAGTATTCTTGCAAGAATGTGAGAGTTAATCACTGAGAGGGTTGAGAGGTATTCGAGAACAAGTTGGTTGCTCGAAGATCACAAGAAAAGGTTGAATCTTACTTGAACAGTTCTAAATGAGAGTGTCATTCAAAGGGGTAGGCGCAACTTATAGATAAGTTTGGTGCTTTAAGGAAAAATTTTGTAACTGATGGGATGGGCTATCTCTGCTTGCTCTCCTTCTTACTTCTCGGCTTGGCATGATTGGTTTTTGCCTTGATGTACATATGATACCCAAAATGCAGATTCAATATGGAGAAAGATTGATGACTTGATCGAGGGAGAGCATGCGTGTGGTCTTCGAAGAATAGATGGAAATGAGTCTAACATGGTGATTGAAATTGAAGTTTAGAAAGTATAATTAGGGGTATTCCCCCATGCGTCCTCATGAACATGATATGTTCTAGATGTATTAGTTATTTTCTCCATTCTTTAATCAATATACATTCTAATTTCTCAACAAAAAATAACTTTTGGAATTCAAAACATTGAAACACACTTATAGTAAATTTTTTGATTAGACACTCAAATAAAATTACGGATTTAAGCACCAATAAAATCATTGTCCCTTTTTAGAATGATGAAGATGTATATATTAGAACCAGAATGAAGTTTTCAAAAAGTTCAAAATAAAGTGAGTAATATTTTGGATGAGAATTAAATATTAAAATCTTAATCAAGATTTATTCACTTATGCATATAATGTTTAAAATAAATAAGTCTTAAGGGAATATTTATATATACATAGTCATAAATTAAACAAAAAAATTAATAAAGGGACATTTAGATAAATAAAATAATCCCTTATTATATGGGTAAATTAAACAAATTTATAAATTATAAAAAAATAATTATGAAAACCTTATTAGGAGAGCTATTGTAAGAAAGAATGAAAGCGAAAGAAAATTATTAAAAAGAGAAGAAAAAAATAAATTGACCTAGATTATCTAAAGATATTTCAAATCAAGATTAAATCTTCAAAAAAAAGTTGCAATTTTTTAGCAAATATTTTTATTTTGTATATTTATAATCAAAATTTATTTTTCTGAATATATCACAGCTAAATTTTTATTATAATTGTCGTCATGGTATATTTTAATTTCTTAAAATAATAATAAATTGGACATCATTGGATAACAAAATATAATTATTTATGCAAAGAATCACATGGTCAAAGCACTAGTAACGACAATAGAGAATGCGGACGAGGTTAGCGGGTAGACCTGCGGCTCCGAAGGAAAGAAAAAACAAAGGCTGAAAGAAAGAGAGGGATTGACTTTATCAAGAGAGACAAATAGCCACGCAAACCCCAAAGTATACGGTCCCGTACTTTCAACATAACGTCATTGGCTTACTTTCATCCTCATCCGTACATCTTCTGAAAGGGTCGGTGTGTATTTTTTTGCTATGTTGGACTCTGTACAAGATGAATCATTATGTCACCATCTCGTGCTTTTTAAGTTTACCAACTAGAAAAAGAAAGACGATAACCCAACATCAGTTTCCATTTCCAGCTTTTGTTAGCGTCTTCTTGTGCACTGGCAAGGTCTAAAGATGATGTTTGAACAACAACAGCAAACCACGAGGGCGGATTTGAGGAAGAAGCCGGAGAGAAGAAAACCAAAAGAGGAAGATCAACAACAAAGGCTTGAGATCATTGATTTGAGTGGCATGTCCTTGGAAACTTTACCCAACCCTTCCCTCAACTTGGCAATCATTTGCAAACTAGACCTCTCCAACAACAATCTTCAGGTATACATGAACTAATCTTTATTTTCCTAACTGGCATGTACAGACAACAATCAAACGTACGCTTACTGATCTGGATGTCTCTTGTTTTGTCCTTCTTTTCTTTCAATTTCTCGTGTGAACACGATGAATCTTAATTACGTCGAAAACAAAAAACAGAAAAACTGTATAGTTGTTGTTGTATTTATCATCCAGTAATTTTAGTATAACTAAAATATTTGACAGATCATACCAGAATCTATAGTAGCAAGACTGCTGAATTTGGTGGTGTTGGACGTGCACTCGAACCAGCTTAAATCTCTCCCAAACTCACTAGGTTGTTTGTCGAAGCTTAAAGTTCTTAACGTGGCGGGCAACCTTCTGGAACACATTCCTAAAACCATTGAAAACTGCAGGTTTGTCTTTCCTACGTCCATTAACTTAGCATAATTAATTGTGGACAATCGAAAACAAGCTTTTTTGGTAAGAAAGCCAGACTTAGGTTTATTTTTTGTTTTATATTTTTTAAACCAAAAAATAATGAGAAGTGGTATCTGCCAGCAAGAAACAGCCGTAAAAAATAATGAGAAACGATTATTCTTCATTGTCCCTTTTCTCGTTTATGCGCCTCCATGTGCTGTGTCCTTTTTTCAATATTATGATATTTTATTTTGTTTTATAAATTTCAACTATTCATTTATGTAGATTCCGTGTTTATTTATACAGGATTCATGCAAAATCACATAAACAAATGATTGAAATTTTTGAAACAGAATAAGACACCATAATAATAAACAAATAATCCAAACTCCCTTTAAGAGGGCTGTTATTATCAGAGTCAGAGTTTTCATTTACTTTCTTTTTCTTCGTCTAATTTCTGAATGTTTCCCAGATTCATATCATTATTGGAATTACATTGTTAAGGAAAATATTATTTTACATACTACTTTTATACATTAATTATGAAGACTACCAATTTAAGAGACATATTACCAAATTCTATAGTAATAATAAATAAATGAGTAAATTATTATTTTTATTACGTAAATATTTAATCACTAGAAACTTTAAGTCTTAATATTTCTTACTATTTTAATATTCAATTAGATTTTTAACGCATTAGTTATCATAGAATGTTGAATTTTATTGTATCCTTGATCGATCTAGTTATGATATGATTTTCAATTTTAATGCTCTAACTATTTAATTAAACTTTTAATTTTAATTCCACTTTAATTTCCATTGCTTATATTCTTGAATGAAGCCTGAGCAAAATTGAAATTAAAATATGTAATAATCTACTTACTAAAAAAGTAATAATTTTCTAGATATAGATTATATTTGTGTGTGTATATATATATATATGTATTGTAACATAATTTTATATATCAAATCAGCGAGGAGATTAGACAAAAAAAAAAACATAATTCCATATATGACAAGCTCAATTTGCCTTTGGCTTCAGTTTTCTGCAGTTAAACAATATTAATTTGTTGTTCCTTTTTACGAATCAGGTCTCTAGAAGAACTGAATGCCAACTTCAACAAGCTAAGCATGCTACCAGACACAATAGGGATTGCGCTCATTAATCTCAAGAAGATTAGTGTGAACTCAAACAAGCTCCTATTCCTGCCTCGTTCCATCACCCACTTAACTTCTCTGAAAACGTTGGATGCACGACTGAACAACCTCAGATCCCTCCCAGAGGACCTTGAAAACCTCATCAATCTCGAAATTCTTAACGTCAGCCAGAACTTTCAATACCTCGAAACGTTACCGTACTCTATTGGCCTCCTCCTATCTCTAGTGGAATTGGATGTAAGTTACAACAAAATCACGACTTTGCCTGATTCGATGGGGTGTCTTAGGAGGCTGCAAAAGCTCTCGGTTGAGGGAAACCCGCTGGTTTCACCTCCCATGGAGGTGGTGGAGCAAGGGTTGCATAACGTAAAAGAATACTTGAGTGAGAAAATGAATGCAGGAAACAGGAGCCCACAGAAAAAGAAGTCATGGGTTGGTAAGCTGGTGAAGTACAAGACATTCAATGCAACGACGAGAAATGGGAGTGCAGAGGAAAGAGAGGGGTTTATCATGTCAGATTATCGATCCATTGATGGCCTTGCTTCTCCTAGATACATGGGAATGTTCTCACCTCGCCGTCTTTTTTCGCCAAGAAACATGTTCAGTCGCTAAGTGTGGTTTGATTTGTCGGGTCCCTTGGTAATTAAAATCCTATGGAGATGCGTGATAAATATGTCTTGACTTGACGTGAAAGAGTTTTAAGTCCAAGTTGGAAAGAGTCGTGGGGATGTAAGATATATAGAACATCTTTTTATCTATTTCTAAATAAGATTGTCAACCATTGTTGAATGCACCTAGGTAGGACTTGGAGGAATTTTTTATTTATTTTTGAAATATCAGTTTCTGAATATAATTAATCTTTAATTATCAACTCTATAGAGGTGATCAAGAAAGTGTTCAGGCCTGTATCCTATTAATGTTGATTTATTGCCCAATAGTTGTGAGGAGGCAAAACTAGACTAAAAATAACTTTTCATTCCATTTTACTAATTAAATTTTTAATTTTTTTTTTTTTATAAAAATAACTCACCAAAAGACCCTTTGTTAATAGTGTTCTGATCTTTTTGCACTATTTGTCTTGTTTCTAAGAGACCATTTAGTCTTGAAACTGACATAGTAAATTTTGTTCTTGAAATTAAAATCAGGGTCTTAAATGATTAATTTGTTGATAATCAAATAACTATAACCTAGACTATCTCACAAGCTATTCAACCCTAAAGAAACACCTGATAAAACATATATATTAAGCAAACTCTAATTTCACAAATTGAATAAGAAAGGGATTCAACGCATGCAACTAAAAGCGTGTTCCTAAGTAACATAACTTTTCAATAAATGACAAAAAGCAAACATATCAAGTTTTAGAAGAAAGAGTTGCATATACTTACCCTCTGGATCTGTACACTTTCAATATCTCACCTTGGGAATCTTCGCAAGCCTCCTTTTCTGATTATCAAAGGAATTTGCTCATTTGAAACAGAAGTTTACAAACAAATCACCCTAACCAGGGTTAAAACTAGTAAAGAGAATGCCATCAACGATGGATTTTTTGAACCAATTGATACAATAAGTCTACTGAGGTTAGTTCACATAGATGTCATGTGACAAATGATCAGGTTGAAGCGGCAAAAGAGTTGGCTAATGAAGTCAACAGTTATGTACATTTGAACTTACGTTTATTTGCAGACTTGGACTAATAGAATTTGCTAATTGGTTGTGTTCCTTGATGTGTGTAGATCTTAATTAGTGATTTTTTAGTTTTATTTTACAGATTTTCGTGATTTGTTGGTTGATTTATTATTTTACGTAAAGATATGCACTTGAGAATAACCTGAATAAGCAATTTGTTCAGTAAGATAAATTCTTTAGATTTGTTTCCTATATTTTCGCTGTCGTTCTGGGTCACCTTCTACTAAGGCATGTGCTAGCTTTCTGCTTTGCATGTTTTCTTGCGTTTATTTTTTTGTCTACTTGTGTTTATATTTAAATCTTTGTTTAAGTAGTATTTGTTTTATTTTTATGGTATTTATTATTATTATTATCGTCATCATCTTCTTTTATATTTATTATATATTTAACTATTATTATTAAAATAATACTTTTTTTTGTCCGCGACCAAAAATAGAAGATATCACTTTCGTTATCTTCCTCATATTTTTCAGTAGTAGCTGAATAGGTAAATTAGATTTTTTTAATATATTTGTTATTTAATTTTTATTTTATTTACAAAGAAATTAATTGATATAAGTATCAACATCAACTCCAATTACACCATGTACCAAAAATTTAATGATAAATAATTTTTACACAAAATTAAAATTAAAATATTTTTAATTCAAATTAATATTACAAAATTAAACTTAAAACATATTTTTATAACTAACCCTTCACTAAATCCAAAGAAAAATCTCTAAAGCATATTTCTGATCTCAACATGTGTATACAAGCATTTATTGGAACAGCTTTTGTTCGAGTAGCCCATAAAGTTGGATCGCACGTAATCTTTGCCAAGACGAAAATGCGCTTATAATATCTTACAATGAGCTCTTGTTGATAAAGCGTATATAAGTAAATTTATGTGTGACTCGCTACATGCTTTCAAAACCAATAGTATTTCTCCATATTCTCGTTGAATTCGCAAGAGCATAATTTGAAAAAATAAAAGCATGCACTTGCCCAGAATCGCTATACATATCAAATCCGAAACAATCCATTAAACTGGTATGTACATTACTACACCAGTTTATATAAAACAGCGACTCCATAAACGACCTATCTGCATCAATCCACATCTAGGAATCGTGCAAAACCTATTAACCACAAAATGAAGGAAAAGGGCCCTAGGAAGTTTTTGGGACATATTAGTGTCATTTCTCCAGCTATGAACCTGAAATGCTACAAATATTCTCAGGAACTAAAAAAGAAAAAAAGCAAATTCGTAAGAGTTGATTAATGATTCTTACATCAAGGGTTTCTATGTCTGCGTCTTCTCTCCGTAATGAATTCATGAAAAGGCGTGTTTGGCACAGGTATCAGTTTCCCAACAAAAGCCAGGGGCCAGCTGTCATTACAGAAGTCAGACCAATTAGCCAGAAAGAACAGCCACTCTTAAATTATTGAATAGTAAACCAACCACTTCCAAAGGCATCGTTATGAAATGAAAATTGGAATTATGTAAATAGGAGAAACGTTTCCCATTCATTAGCCTGCAAATCACGAGACATACTACAATCCACAAACACTGTTTTATCGGATGTCACATGCCATTCATTCCTAACATCACTCAAAATTGTAACACTTTTAGACAAGGAAGAAATGGTTAAAAAAGTTCTCAAATCTGCCTACTGGTTGCCAACAGAATTCCTTCAAGAAATGATGATTACTTGCCTTATAATACCAATAGCTACTGAAACCAGCCATTGTTTCCAGTTAAGCTTGACTGTTGAAGTGAACTTCCCAATGAACTCAATGATAATCACCTACGACACCAAGGAATACGTACTATTATCAAACTGTAACAAATACCACAAAAGAGCCCAGAGAACCAAATGTGCCTCACCTGAAGAAGCAGTGTTACTGAAACTATCCCAATGAAGAGATGATTCTTAGATATCCCTTCAAAAATATTTAATTCATCTGGTTTCCTTGCATTAAATTCATTGAATATCTGCATATCATGCAAAAAGCATCATACCGTGATCAGCCAACATTGTCCATAGGCACTTTCTAACACCTAATGAATTGGATGACCAAACAAATTATGGTAGTAGCAGCAAAAGCTGTGGTATAAGGGTCACACAAACTTGAAATTAAGGTAGGATTTTACACAGGAGAGCATGGATGATTGCTTAAACCTCACAGTATAACATCCACAGATTTTGACTGTGAAGGAGAACAGCGAAAAAAAGCAGAAATGGCTGAGGTGGAATAGGACAGATCAGCGATAATAACTTTATAACACCATTTGCATATGAATCCTATAAAGCAATTAAAATAGTACAAACATTAAAATGTCAGAACTGGATCTTTTAAGTTCTCAAGCACTTGAAAACGTATTTACCACAGCCCTGACATGAAATTAAAGACAAATTCCAATTGACCCACAAACAATACAGAATCAAAAACTCCATTTCATATGCAATTGAGCAAGGCTTGCCCATATGTAATTAGTTTTCTGCCAAATTAACGAATATACTATAACAATATCTAAAGTGCTAAGGAATATGTGAAAAATCTATGACCACATAGATTCACTGTAAATTATTTTAAGACCATAAAAGAGAAACAACAAACCTACTTCGGGAGAGTTTTCATCTAACATAAAACCACTAGTTCAGCATCTTCTAGATAACTAGCCTTAAGGATAAATTCATCTTTCTTAAACGAGGCCCGGTGGGGTTTTTAAGGATAAAGGAAAAGTGTTCCAGTTGATGGAACACCAAATATTTTAGATTTGGAACTCACATTAGACAAGGTGAATCTTGGGAACCATCATTCCCATTTGTTAGACAGAAGCAAGAGCAAATAAAAAATGGCCAAAAGACAATGCAAGCACTAAAGTGAACATGATAAATTAACATATTTGCAAGTTTAAAAAAAAAAAAAAAAGCCAAGTTACTTGGAACTTACTTGACACAGCACAAATGCGTTGAATATCAAAGTATTCTTCACCTTTTTTGCATGCGAAGGATCTTCACGCTTTAAACCTAATAAACTTTTTCCTCCAAAGTTGAGAATAAGTAACACAGTGACCTGATATGCTGCCTGAATTTTACCAAACTCTTATAAGTGACAATATTAAGTGATTGAAAGCATCTATTCTGTAAAGAACCATGTATAAGCAGTAGTCATAATAGTCATTGAAATATAAAAAATCTAATCTGTACCTGTATTAGCAAGTTTCTCCACATAATATTTGTTATTAAAGGTTCCCTAGAAGCAAAACAACAAAATTAGGGCTTTCCCAACTAGTCACCAGGAAACATGCATTGCGCATCATGATGCATGTGAAGTTAATCATGGTAAGGATTACATGATGGAGCTGTAGCAATATTATGAACAGAACTGAAAATACAATTTGAATACATCGTATAATTTTATGTTAGGACATGAGTTGGAAGTTTTACCATTCGATAACTCAATGTCGACAAAATTTTAAAATCTTATTTTCAGAAACCCCTCTTGTACCTTTTACAACTTTATCTCATTCTCATAATACATCATCAGAGTTGATTAACACTACTTTCCCATGTAAATGTACTACTAATAAGAATATTTCAAATTCTTTGCAAAAAACTGCACCAACATGATAATACTCACTATCGAATTTTTAATACGGGCAGAATGTAGAATCCACTAACAAGAATTGGGCTTGGGTCAACTATTGTCCAAATTACTAGAACTAGTTGTTTGGATAGTTGACCCTTACCACTTATAAACCCTTTAACATTTTCATATCTAGGCAATATGAGACATTCTAACATTGTCCAAATAACTAGAACTAGTTGTTTAGATAGTTGACCCTTATCACTTATAAACCCTTTAACATTTTCATATCTAGTCAATATGGAACACTCACTTGATACCATGTTAGAATTTACAATGAGCCTACGGGCCCACACGAGAAGGAAAGTTAGACCACATATAAGTCTAACTGAGGTTCCATCATAAAACCAATTGGTGATAGGTGGAGTAGCTCACTAGACTTATATGTTGGTCTTTTTTCCTCTCTTTTTTCAATATGGGACAAACTCCCACTTTTATATTTCAACACACACCCCTCACGTGTGGGTCTAACACGTGACATAATCTATCATTTCGAGGTGTTAACGACTCACATAAGAGCAACTTGCTCTGATACCATATTAAATTTTTAATATGGGCAGAGTGTAGAGTCCACTAACAAAAATTGAGCTTGGGTCAACTATTGTCCAAATAACTAGAGTTATTTGGATAGTTGACCCTTACCACTTATAAACCCTTTAACATTTTCATATCTAGGCAATATGAGACACTCTTAACATTGTCCAAATAACTAGAACTAGTTGTTTGGATAGTTGGCCCTTACCACTTATAAACACTTTAACATTTTCATGTCTAGTCAATATGGGACACTCTAACACTCACCCTCAACTTAAACAGATAATAATGTAAGATATATTTAAGGACTGATAAAAATGGGTTTAAGTACACAAAAAAGGGTAATAAGGAACATTTGTAAGTAACAATAAATAAAAAGGGTAATTTAAGAACATTTGTGAGAAACAATAAATGAAAACATTAATTAAGAACATTTGTGAGTAACAATACCATTTCTAGTAGTGTTATTTAAACCTTATGTTAATAAAAAAAAATGAATGCAATAAACACATACATATATATATATACTCATTTACAAATTTTTATAAATGACTGGTAACCAGACACATCTACAGTAGGATCAGTTAGATAACTTCTATACCAAAAACTACAATACGAACATTAAGGCGGAGTAAATTTTGTTTACTTCCAATTAAGATGGCCATAGAATTTTAAGATATAAACTAAGTTCCATAAGTATTTTGGGGATAAAAAATGAAAAATTAAGCTTGTAATTCCATTACAAAACTCAATTTTGAAAATTTAAAACTTCACAGAAGTGCTTATTAAAAGGATTTGAATAAAATTAATGATTGTAAAATTATATCATTTTACTGTTTTCAATAAAATCAAGCATTTTCAATTGATTAATGAAATAATAATCAATAAAAAGATAAAAATTATTACACAATCAATTATAAATTCTATAAAACTTTGAATATATACTTAAAAGTTTTCTGCACATGATGTGCATAATCTAAAACTAGTAAATAAATATAAGCCCCCTTAGTCACAATAATATAATAAAATTATCAGTAACCAATATCTAAAAATAGGGTACACATTTCCAATTGTTCTGCACAAATGTCTACTTATTAAGACCATTAACTATTTTTAAAAAATGTTTCTATTTATTCAAAGTAAACAATTCAGAGCTTAAGTTCAACCAGGCATAGACAGGTAAGACCAAGAACAAGTGAAAATCCATTACTTAGATCTCTCAACCAAACTAAAGCAGAATTAGACCGAATTAATCAAAAACACACACCTGGGGATCCACCAGTTGTTTTCTAGAAGCAGCTGGAAAACCATTTTGCAAACTAACTAGTGTTATAACCCAAATCCTGAGGTGACAACTCCGGTAGACATGTTCCACATCATAAAAACTAGGGTTCTACTTTTCTCAAGTAGAAAAACTAGGGTTCTACTTTTCTCAATAACCTTTCCCCAACTACCTTAATTTAATCTGAGAAACAGAATATTTATCAATTCTGCAAATATTAAGGACTCATCTATCCCCGGGGTTACCAACCATACTTGTAGAGTTGATAAGCATTTTAATAGGTGTGCATAAATCAAAAACCTGGTATAAGAACCATCAGAAAGGTTACTGGTATAAGAACCATCAGAAAGGTTACTTACTTTCGACCAACTGGTGGTCTATGCATCAAGTGATCTGTTGGCGGCTCAGTAGCCAATGCTAATGCTCCAAGGGTATCCATGATTAGATTAACCCACAGTAGCTGCATTAAAAGAAACAATCATTAGTTCCATCTCACAAAAGGACCAAGTTATCCTATCAAGTCAAATGTACAATTGATATTTTCAATGCTATCAGACTGCTCCAGTGTGCTGACCCAGACTAGACAATAGGTTAAGAGGGTAAGAAGTTCAACCTGGGATTGGAAAGGTACTGTCTTGGATATATAATTAATAAAAGACAATCATATAGATATAACAACCAAGATTTTTTAACCAAAAACAAGGTGGATTAAAATGGTTAACATTAAATTCACTTGAAGCGATTAGGTGCTGAAATCTCCTCCACCCCCTAACTGGGTGAACTAACCCAAGTCAACCCAGAATTAAAGAAAGAGCCCAACTGCATTTTGCAGTCTGAGTTCTTGCACTGACCCAACCCAGTAAAGAGCTTAGGTCAGAGGGCGGGTATTCCTAAGCATACCAGGTCAGGTTGACAACCATGGATATTTCCATTCTAGCAATAGAGTGATAGAACAAACCTGCACTGCATTTAAAGGAACATCACCAGATGAGACTGCCGCCACAACATTAATAATGAGAGCTGCAACATTGACCGTAAGCTGGAACTGTATAAATTTCTGAATGTTTGCATAAACAGATCTACCCCATCGAACGACCTAAATCCATAAGAAATTCAAATAATTTTTTACACTAGCACATTTTAATAAATAAATCAGATTGGCCCAAATACACTAGGGCTGATACACTTTTGACCAGATTGTGACAGCTGACAACAAAATATAATAACAAACCTGCTGTGTAAGGTTCAATTGTGACAATAAAAAAAAAAGATAATGAAGACTGGAATAATCTTCATGTACAGTTGTATCTCTGTTAAAGAAAACATATCTAATAGATATCCAGTTAGTTGAAGTAAATAACTAACCTTTACAACGGACTTGAAGTTATCATCCAAAATGATGATGTCAGAGCTCTCTTTAGCAACTTCTGTACCTTGAATGCCCATGGATAGACCAATATCAGCCTAATAATCAAAAGACAAAGGAAATAGGTAAATTCTGGAAGGTTAGTAATAAAAATTGAATAACATAAAAGTTTAATGTACCACTGAAAAAAGTGGAAAAAATGAGAAACAAATTGAAAGATTTCAAATATAAACCATAAACGTATATTTATCATAAAGTGATCATTAACGAAAGAAGGCTTTAAAAAAACCATAAGGATGGAAAGACAAATCAACCAAATTACAACTGAAGGTTATACCTCCCACTACGCTCAACATCACACTGAAGCACACATCCAATTCATAAAAAGGACCCTAATATTCTTTATACCAGAACTGAATACTTCTCAATGTCATCACTACATTCGGTCTGGAAACAACCATAGTCAAGGTTGGAATACTTATTCTAGAAACGAAAGAGACAAATCAGATTCAAACCTCATGCAGTGCAGGAGCATCATTTGTTCCATCTCCAGTAACAGCAACAACATGCCCCTTCTTCTTCAAAGTTTGTACAAGCAAAAGTTTATCATTTGGAGAAGACCGTCCCATCACCTACAGGTTAGATGGCCAACACACTTGGTAATGGAACTTACTGGTAATTGGGACATTTTAAAGATAGAAATGCATGAAAATTGTCAACATAGTTCATACCATTAACTTCTCAGCAACTATTTCCCTTTCTTCATCTGAGTAATTACGAAATACTCTTCCTTCAATAATATTAGGCTCCACAGCATCTTGTTCTGAACCTAATATCCCACATTCCAGAGCAATTGCTTTAGCAGTTTTTAAATTGTCACCAGTGACCATGCGCACCTATCAAACAAGAGAGATTCTGCTCAATAACATGTTAGGTTAAATAATGAAGCATGCATACATAACAAAAATTTTAAATTATAAAATGAATATATTAAGATATTGGAACCTAAATGCAATGGGAAAAATAAGAGCCAACGTACTTAAGTTTTCAAAGTCAAGCCTATTATCATTAAAAGGTTTAATACATGTTAATCAATTGTCCAAGTGGCATATAGCTAGTATACCAGTAAATGAGTAACGTTTAGATTAGCTTTGAACATAACCTTCACTGCAGTCTGCAGGACTAGAGGAACATGTGATAGTGATGCATGAGCAAAGCGTATGAATTAAGTCAGAGAATACAGATAATAGCTCACAAACACAAAGCATACTGAGGGACATTAGGGAAATGATGTCTACTGTTGATGCAATATTTATGCTGTTGAGAACCTTACAGCTAATACATTTCTATTGAATATTGTTGGCATATTCTGTACTTGACCTATCAATTTGGTACGATAGATAATGAAGAAGAAATATGAAAAGAGAATGATACGAAGCTGTAAAGAATTCATATCAGCCTTTTATTGAGGCCTAGTTAATGACAAAAATGTTCTTAAAAAGCCATTACTCTAATACTCTCCCTCAAGTTGGAGCGTAGATATTTTCCATGCCCAACTTGTTACCAAATAGGTATGTTGTTCCCATTAAAGGCCTTGGTAAATAAATCAACTAATTGTTTGCCTGTCTTCACATGACTTGTGGTCTCACAAATAAAATGACAATATGATTTATATGGCTTTGTTTGTTCATGAAAAACTGGATTAGAAGCAATATAAATAGCAATTTGATTGTCACATAACAATCTCATAGATAGTCCATCTTTGACTTCAATTTCCACGAGTAAATAATGTACCCACAAAAGTTCACACGAGGCACGTGCCATTGCTCGATATTCTAATTCTGCACTAGACCTTGCTATCAAATTTTGCTTGTTACTCTTCAAAGAGATAAGATTACCTCACACAAAAACGTAAAAGGTGAAAAAGGACATCCTTCAAAGTCAACATTCCAAATCTAGTTAAAATTGGACCTTGTGTACTAAATTCAGACTGCAATGCAGAGATTTATAATTTTGAATGGCCGGATAAAATAGGCAACAGTGTATTAAGTTCTTCATATACACGTTTAAACTCAGTCAAATGCTCGCAAGAGATTTGTCCTTTTGACTAGCCCGATAAAATTTTTGAAAAACATCAAATATATGATGTAATTTCTCACCAAAAATAAATAGATTCTAAGTACTCCCGCAGTTCTTTTACAGTATCACAATGAGTGGTGATGTTATCAACCTCCTTATCTAAAGATAATCTATTGTCCTCCCATAGCCATTTAGTCCATGTCGCATCAGTAGATGGAGAGTCATTAATCATATGATTTTCTTTCTCAATGCTAAAACGATACGTCTTGAACATTGATAAACCCAACGATACGTTTATTTATCCCCTAGCAGTTGTAGCCAGAAAGTATTTATTCATACAAAAAACAAAGGAATTCGGTTCATCAGCAAACATGCCCCAGAAACTTCACAAAATAGAAGTACCTTAACGCCTGCGTTTTGGCACAGTTGAACAGCATCTTTTACGCCTGGTCGACAAGGGTCCTGTTTCAACAGTTTAAGTCAATATGCTAATACTACTGGGATATTACAGTCGGTATCTTGGACACATAATATCAAGTAACATAATGCAAGTTATTATATCCACGTATAACATATCAGCAAAATGAGAAAAGATTCACAAGGCAACCATTGTAGTGTCTCATCCATCATTGCTGCCTGTCAAACCCTTTTTACAGGGACAAAATTACAGAAAAAGAACAAGAGGGCCATTCATATTGATGTAGCAAACTGCCCGCGAGGAATATGTCACATCCACATAAACAGTTGAGCAATGCCAAGCTAGAAATTCTTAGACAAAGATACAAGATCCGTACAACTAAAAGAATTTCAATAATAATGTACCTTTATACCAATAATTGCAAGCAAAATGAGATCATCTTCAGGTAATTCCCATTGAGTTAGCTGTTCTTCATCAACTGGAATTTTGTGCATTTCATAAGACCTATATGCGATAGCTACGCATCGCAAACTTACAGAAGCCATATCTTCTATAGATTTCTTAAAATAGGACAACTGCAACCAAAGGCTGGTTTCAATAAAAGGAAACCTCTGATAGTTCACATCACAAAATGGAAACATTCTCACTAACCTTTTCTTCATCCATAAGTTCTATGTTATCATTTGCTTCAATGTATTTTGTACAAGAGGCTAAGACAATTTCAGCAGCCCCTTTCCAGTGTATATGCACTTGAGAATCAGGCTGTAAAATAGATATCTGAGTTAAGCACAGATCATGATTTGAAATATGAAAAAGCTTTATATACTGGTCATTAAAAAATTGAAACTATATCAACTGCAGATAATTATTTGAGCAAATCCCAGAAAGAATAAACTTATATGTGGGATTCTGGATATTTTAATTGCAAGAATGATTGCGTCTAATCAGAATATGATATTGTTTACTATTAGATCACCATTGCACTTTGTGAGCACAGCCACATTACCAATTTTACTGCAACACCGCCTCTCTTTTTGTCCGAGTTGAAAGGGAATACATGGATAATGGTAGTTTGAGAGCGGATAGTGTCAAAATTCATTCCCAGCTGCAAACAATGAAAAATGAATATCAGCAGTTTAAGCATTACGCCCTAAAGAAGCAAGAAATTTAAAACAGTATGAAAAAAACCTTGAGCGCCCAAACTAGAATAGCTTTTTCTGTTGGTGATCCAGATACCTCAGCTTCTCCCCCACCCTGCCAGAGAGTATTACCAGTCTATCATGATTTAATGCTCTTAATTACTTCAAACTCTCCAGAAACTGATGAGGGAAAAAATTGAAGCAAAAAGAAGAAGAAATAAACCACTATGAACTTGCCTCCGGAATAAATACAGAGCCATTTGTATTATGTGCAATGCCTTCAATGAGTAAAGAGGATAACAAAGGAGACAGCTGTGACTTGTTTTCAGGTGGATTAATCCTCCTCCCGCCAGCATAAGCATCGACAACAGTCATCTGTAAAAGAAATCTTTTGCTGTTAACAGTGTGTAGGAAGTAAAAAGTGGAGGTAATTGTTCATATCACTAGATCCACCAACAAATAATCAGCAGTAGGACTAAGCTTTTTCCATGCAAATGAAACTGAAGTTTACATTCATTTGACAACATTCGTGGAAGTAATTGATATTGTACATGGAATACAACCCAAGTAATTGTAAGTATTAGACATTTGATAATGGTTTAATAACCCATTGCACTTCAGCCAGATGATTGGTAGATTTAAGCTCACATCATTTGGAAAATGACTCAATATGGGATACGTGTTGCATATTATTTCACAAGAAAATTACTTGATGTCCTCTCCAATCACATAGAATCGAACTACACATTGTACACATTCTGAAATATTTTGGTATAAACACAAATCTTTTGGGATGTTTGAAATTTAAGTTCAAATTGAGGCTTCAAACCGGTAAAAACTATTTTTGCAAGAGAGTTTACCAAGCAGACAACACTAGGATTGAAAATATTTCTTAAAGCTACTGAACCAGAACTTGTGAAATCCTATCCTTCTACAGAATTGCAGTTGTAAAATAAAATTATCAGTATTCTCCTAACTTAACCAAGTCTGGAAGCATCTACATAGAATTCTTTGATTTGTCTACCAAGTTGTCATTAAGATGCTCACAATTGAGAGCACCTTTTAGTTCCCCATAAGAAAGTTTTCAGCAACTACCACAAGCAAAAAGATGTAGCTTTTCCAATTTGGAATTGAATGCTACCCGTGCTTTTAGTAATTGACTTTCATGGCGATCTCTCTTCATTTAGTTGATGTCTAATTTATTTTTATTATATTATTTCTTCTAATCGCATGATTTCCTTTAGCATTAATAAGTTGTTATGTTTACTGCACACATTTGGTGTACTTGGATATTGTAGTCAATTTTGTCCAGTGCCTCACCTTGCACAACCTCTCAAGTACTGTAACTCTCTGGGGAAGATCAAAAGCATAGAAAGAAGATAAATAGTAAATACCTGATTCAAGGTTAAGGTTCCAGTCTTGTCACTACATATAGTTGTGGCAGACCCCATGGTTTCACAAGCAGAAAGCCGGCGCACCTACAGATTAACTAATATCAGGCAAAACAAATTTTATCGTCGACAAACACAAAAATAAAATAGTTTTGTACATACCAAGGCCCTATCTGCCATCATTTTCCTCATTGAATAGGCAAGACTACACCATAGAGTCAAAAAGAGCATAAGAAGGCGTAAAACATCAAAAGTCAAAGTAGTGAACTGGAAGGAAAAAAATAGAATGATCTACAAGTAAAGAAGAGCTATGAGTTGACATGTCTCAGCCTTATCTTAATAACTAACTACAGATTAAAGGAGTGTACCAAAATCATAGTATCTTTGAATTGTATGAATTGTACATACCCAAAGAAATGGGGTTATTTCTAATACATAAACTTACGTTAAGGTCACAGCTAATGGAAGTCCTTCCGGGACAGCAACTACTACAATAGTGACCTACAGTATAAACAATATTAGTTAACCAATCAAACAAATCGAAAAATGTTGCTGTGGTAGTGCAAATTACCGCGACCGTAAGTATTTTAATTGCTCCATCAACAGCATCACTGGCTTTAGTTTTACCAGCTTTGAAATGAACTTTTCCATCAGGACTATTTCCATGGCCAGTAAAGAATCTGTCAACGTAAAGTTCACAGAATCAACACAGATCAAGGGAAAGAAGGGTGGAAATAAAGGAAAATACATAAAGATTGTCATCACCTGACCAAAAGAACAACCAGGACTGCAAAAGCTACAGCTAGTCCAACAATGCCAATAAAAGTTGCAACCCCATTTAAGCGCACCTATTATTAGACATTTACATGTAAACAGACGTTAAGCTCTGAATAAAATAAACAACAGAAAAATGAGTGAGCAAACCTACCTGCAAGGGTGTTTCTTCACCCGTGTCTTCCGAAATACTAGCCATAAGCAATCCCCATTCTGTATTAATCCCAACACTTGTCACCTTACAAAGACACAAAAAGAAGCAAGAAAATATTAAGGGGCCCAGATGGCAATGATGGAAGAAAGTTAAGGGATGTTTTTCTTTTTTACGATAACTTGAAGAATAAAGAAGCTCTTGGCTTAAGTAGTATTCGTTCCACCCCTGCTAAAGAACAGATTTTACTTTGGCATAATACATTAGGAAGTCCTAATTTCTCTTACCTAAAAAGACTTTTACCTCATTTGTTTAAGTTTGTGGATTGTTCAAAACTTCATTGTCAGCAGTGCATTTTATCCAAAAGTCATAAGATTTCTTACCCTATGAAACCATATCAACCATCCAAACCATTTTACTTAATTCATAGTGATGTTTGGGGTCCATCCCATGTTAAAACTCTTACTGGGAAAAAATGGTTTGTAACTTTTATTGATCATCATACTCGGTTGTGTTGAGTCTATTTAATACGTGAAAAATCTGAAGTTGCTCAAATCTTTCGAAACTTCTATACCATGATTGAAACTCAATTTCACACATGCATTGGTATACTTCACTCTGACAATGGTATCAAGTATTTTAACGAAGTCCTTGGGAGATTTCTTAAGTCTAAAGGCATTGTTCAACAATCTACGTATGTTAACACTCCTCAACAAAATGATATTGACGAGAGGAAAAATAAACATTTGCTAGAAGTCGCTCGGTCCATTATGTTTACAATGAATGTTCCAAGATACCTTTGGGACGAGGCTATTTTGACCGCATCATACTTAATTAACTGAATGCGTAGCCATGTTTTGCATTATGCAACACCTTTAGATATGTTTAAACAATGCTGTCCTGAAAATAGACTTTACTCTTCCTCTTTGGGTATTTGGGTGTACTGCAAATGTTCACAACTCAAATAGGGGAAACTCCAAACTAGATTCAAGAGCTAAAAAATGTCATCATTGGGTATACTCCTAGTCAACAAGGTTAGAAGTGCTACAATCCTTTAACTAAAAAAATTGTTGTCTCCAAAGAGGTCACATTCCTAGAACATTAAAAAAAAAATCTTCAGGGGGAGAAATCTAATGAAACGGAAAATTTTTGGGCCGGCCATTACTCCTAATCCCCTACCCACAGTCATTATTGATCACAATATAATTTCTGAAAATGAAGCCAAAGATATTACTTCTAATTTGCCCATGCCAGGAAATCCCGATTCATCCACAGGGGGAGATATACTACTGTCCGCTCCTAAGGAACGGAATACTGAGCTTCGTGTTTATACTTAGAGGAAGACTCAATTGAGAAGTAGAGAACAACCTACAATGCACAGCCTCTCAAACCCCTCAGAGAAGGAACCTGGGAACAATTCAGGTAACCCTTATGCTACTTTACCCTTATTGTGTCTAGTAATGATCAACCTATACCTACTGACCCACAAATTACAAGTGATATTCGTACTGATCTCTCTGCTGATAATTACCTACCCAAAGCATCTAGAAAGGGAAAACGGGATTGCACCAATCATTCCATATCAAAGTACCTATCTTATGGGAATCCATCACACACACATAAATCATTTATCTCTAAAATCACTAATTTGTTTGTGCCAAGAAACATTCAGGAAGCACTTTAAGATCCAGATTGGAGATTAGCAATTATGGAAGAAGTCAATGCTCTTGAGAAGAATAAAACTTGGGGACTTGTCAAAAAGTTGAAGGCAAGATTAGTTGCTAAGGGATTTACTCAAAATTATGGTATTGACTACTAAGAGACATTTGCTCCTATTGCAAAGGTAAATACAATTCGAGTATTGCTATCCTTGGTCGTAAATTTTGAGTGGACTTTACATCAACTAGATGTAAAAAATGCATTTCTTAATGGAGACCTAGAAGAAGAAGTCATTATGAGCTTACCCCCAAGTTTTGAGGATACCTATGGGAGAAATAAGGTGTGCAAGCTAAGGAAGTCATTATATGGACTAAAACAGTCCCCTAGAGCATGGTTTGACAAGTTTGTAAGGGCTATGAAGAGCTACGGCTATTGTCAAAGTCAAGCTAATCATACATTGTTCTACCAACGGTCCAAGGCAAGTATGCAATCAATTCTTATTGTTTATGTAGATGACATTATCATAACATGAGATGATGTCTCCGAAATAGTAGAGTTGAAGGGATTAGCCAAAGAATTTGAGATCAAAGATCTTGGACCTCTAAAATACTTTATCAGAATGGAATTTGCTAGTTCCAAGAATGGGATATTTGTGAACCAACGGAAATATATTCTGGACCTATTGAATGAGACCGAATTACTAAGATGCAAGGCAGCTGATACTCCTGTTGAGACTAGTGTAAATTTCAAATCAATTCAAATTGAAAACGTTATTAATAAGGAGAGATACTAGCAACTAGTTGGGAGATTAATATACCTGTCACACACCCGACCTGATACAGCCTTTGCCGTGAGTTTAGTGAGTCAATTTATGCACTCACCAGGCCAAAAACATCTGGATGTTGTATACCGAATACTAAGATATCTAAAAGGAACTCCTGACAAGGTTTAATGTTTCGTAAGCAAAACAACCTTCAAGTAGAAGTCTATATTGATGCTGATTGGGCAAGGAGTGCTACCAATAGAAGATCAATTTCAGGTTATTGCACATTTGTTGGTGGTAACTTGGTAACTTGGAGGAGTAAGAAACAAAGTGTTGTTGCAAGAAGCAGTGTCGAAGCTGAGTTTCGTGCAATGGCACATGGAATTTGTTAAGCCCTATGAATTAAAAAGGTACTGGAGGAACTACAGATTCCTATTTCAGTTCCTATGAAAGTTTATTGTAACAACAAAGCTGCAATTTCAAATGCTCACAACCCTACTCTTCATGATAGAACAAAACATGTTGAGGTTGACAAGCACTTCATCAAGGAAAAGATTGAAGAAGGATTAATTTGTGTTCCCTATATTCCAACATCACAACAGGTAGCTAACATTCTTACAAAAGAATTACACAAGAGGCAGTTCAATGTTCTAGTTACCAAGTTGGCTATGGGTGACATATATAAGACAGCTTGAGGGGGAGTGTTGGGAAATATCCAATTGGATATTTCCTCGATATTATTGACTCCTAAATAGTTAGGAAATCAGATCTGATATTATGCACAGATATTAGGAAATCAGATCTAATATTATGTACAGATATTAGGATATTTCCTCTATTTCTATATATACTTGTATCTATGTACTGATGAAAGGAGAGTGAAATACAACAGTTTAGAATTTCTACATGTACTATCAACTAGAATTCTTAAAGAATGACATCTAATATTGATGTACACTAGTGTGTGAAAGCAAAACCAAGTTAGACAAAATGCATATATTAAAACCATTAAAGAAACTCCAACCATTATTCCTATGCAGCCTTTCCCCTCCCACCACAATCAAACTACCTTTTCCAAAACCTGATTGTAACCATGAATTTGTCTTTTCAAGAGTCAAATAAACAGGATCAAACTTTAGGATATACTTCAAGGAGAGCTATAACAGTTAATCTCTTATACAGAAATAGTGGATTAATAAGACAAAGAAAGTATAGATATTAATAAGGTGAACAGCAACAGCATTAGCAGGAGCTAAATTTAGAACTAAGGGTAAGAACCCAAAATTTACCAGCATAGTGCCACTACCATCTGCGACCTTGCAGCCAGCCATGAGAAATGGTTCCCTGGAGTTCTTGTGAACCTGAAATTACAAGAATCATACTTTTAACCAGTGAATCTACAAAATTCCATATCATTGTTTCAATAAACAAATCCAAGTTCTTACAATCTTGCTTTCTCCAGTCATGCTAGATTCATCAACGGCAAGAGAATGCCCAGAAACCAAAATTCCATCAGCAGGCACCTAGAATATGATCAAAACCTTGATAACTATTCATTAGAACATATGGTTGAATTCCAACCACAAAAATGAAGTACATACCTGGTCACCAATTCTGAGTGGTATCACATCACCAACAACGACATCATAAATTGAAACCTCAACTCTTCTGCCACCTCTAATAACCTATGTATGTATGTGTGCATCAAAAGTTAATCAAAAAGTGTGTAAATGTAATATAAGAATAGTTTGGAGTTTTACAAACCTCCATGTGTATGTTTCTCTTCTCCTCATTTAGATTTTGGAACTGAAGAGACTGTTTGTAATCACTAACCGCTGAAACAGGCAAGAGGCCAAAAGGTACACTATTTTCAATAAAATAATAGAAAAACATATTTATATAAGAATGTGATTAGCAAAATGGTCAGAAGAGCCACAACATATTAATTTCTCCAAAACTTGAATACCATACTAAAGGGGCGATTGTTTCACAAGGGAGAATGGTAATAAGAATAAGAATGAATATAGTGAGGAATAAGAATAGATATTATCATTATAATTATGATGGTTGGTTAAAAAGAAAGAATGATTACCATTATCATTAATAGTGGTTGATTTGTAAAAAATATTGACAAATAAAATTTTATTATATTTTAATTAATTAATTTGTAACTAATTAATTAATTATTTTTAATTACAATATTTTAATTAATGAATAAAATATATTTTAATTAATTATGTTTTAATTAATTAAATAATTTTAATTAATAAATAATTATATTTTAATTAATTAATTATAATAT